>CAVLGL010000096.1:1803750-2405000 GCA_963668995.1 Parnassius mnemosyne
AAAAATCATGCATTATGATGTCCGCTATGGCTTTGTTTTTGCACTGTAGACCAAGTTGTTTCAGGCAGCGTGTTGCGAGAAATGGTGCACTCGCCGTACCGTACGTAACAGTATTTAATTGAAAGGTCTGTATAGGCTCACTAGGACTGTTACGCCAGACTATCTGCTGAAGGTGCCTGTCATCAGGATGAACGATTATGCACCTGTACATTTTCTCTACATCTGCAGACAAAATGTATTTATGTTGCCTAAAACGTAACAAAATCGACGTCAAGTCGTCCTGAACTACAGGACCGACCATTTGTATTTCGTTAAACGAAATACCTGACGACGTCGGGCAACTTGCATTAAAAACTACTCTAAGTTTAGTCGTAGTGCTACTTTCACGGAGTACGCCATGATGGGGTATAAAATACGCACCACTACTTAAATTAGGTCTTTCACAAATTGTCATATGTCCCAGTGACTGATATTCAGACATAAATTCATAATACATCTGCTTGATGTCAGGCTTACCCTTTAATCTACGCTCTAAGGAGAACAAGCAATGTGTAGCTCTTTTAAATGAATCTCCTAATAGACCGGTATCTTTTTTGAGAGGTAACCGAACGCAAAAACGCCCATCATCAAGACGAGACGTATTGCTTACAAAATGATCTTCACACAACTTCTCCTCAGGTGAATAATGAGATGACTTGGAACTTATTTCCTCCAGCTGCCAAAACCGCGTTAAGTCGATTCGAATGTCGTCTTTATTATCGCCATTTAAATAAAAATCAGTCTTAGCGAAGTTGCATCGTAAGTCATTAGACATCAATGTAGAATGATGAACATTAATTGGACCAGAAACTATCCACCCTAGCCTGGTTTCATGCAGAATGGGCGTATTACTTCCTAACTTAATTCTGTGTGACCCTAACAAATCCCAAAAGAGATCGGCCCCGATTAAAATATCTACATCGGCAGGCTTGTAAAATGCAGGGTCAGCTAAGCAAATATTCGATGGAAGTTGAAGATTACGTATGCTTAATTCGCGACCTGGGGTATTGCTAGTAATCGATGGCAAAATGAAACAATTAATGTTAGCGGAATAACTATTATCTAACGACTTTAAATGTACACGACACCTTTTGCTTACGTGAGAATACACGCTATTAATGCCCAAAATCGACTTATCTATTTCGACAAAATCTAAATTTAATCGTTTGCGCATATTCTCAGTTATAAAACTAGATGTACTACCGCAGTCTAATACTGCGCGGGCGACGTGTTCGACGTTATTACAATCAAGTAATTTTATCAAAGCAGTTGATAATAATACATCTCGTTGTTCACTACGATGCGCTACGTTTGCCGATAAAGCGACGTTGTTCACATCAGTGCTTGCAGTTGATGTCATTGACGAGTGAGTCCCTGTGCGAGTGCCCGTCTCATTCTCGAGCGAGAAATTATTTTTATTTTGTACGGTATGACTTGCTATCGGTTCAGTAACGTGAATCATTGTGTTGTGGCGGCGCTTACATATCTTACACCCTGGATTTTTGCAATGATTTGCAAAATGTCCTGACTTAAAGCAATTATAACAGATCTTGTAAGATGGTAATAATTTCAATCTAGCCTCATTACTGAGTGCAAGAAATTGTGGACATCTACCTAAATTGTGATCGCCGTTACAGTTATAACAACCTTTGAATTGTTTATTTGAGTTTATATTATGAATATTCGATTGTTGCACCGAAACCATAGATTTTAATTTAGGACTAGGCCTATGCGGTGCAAAGTGAACATTACGCGACGTCTCTAAAGTTTCGAGTAGATCAGCTCGGCTGCGCATAAACTGGAGGAATATATTAAATGTAACTGATTCATCCTTTTTTAAATGACCTTTAAACTCCTCCCACTCACGGTAGGTTTTCTGATCCAATTTATGTGTAACTATATAAATTAGAAGTGTGTTCCAATGCTGAACTGGTTCGCCTAACGATTCTAATGCCCTCAGGTTTTTACTTAATAAATCGATTAAGCGCTTTAAAGTTACAGACGACTCCCTTGTAATCGTTTCAAGGTTAAATAAGGCTGACACATGATTTTGAACTAACAATCGTTTGTTGTTGAACCTCTCACATAAGACATTCCATGCCACTGTATAGTTACTTGCAGAAAACTCAAATGATTGAATTACCACAGCAGCAGACCCTTCGAGAGACGCGCGTAAATAATGAAATTTATTAATTTCATCGATTTCATCATTAGAGTGAATAAGGCTATTGAAGGTGTCATGGAACTCCAACCAGTTCTCGTATGATCCACTAAATTTTGGCAACTGTATAGTAGGTAACTTAACAAACTTATGATTACTGACTCGAGAACTCTTGTCACTACCTGCTGATTCAGAGTTAGCATTATGATGATCGCTCAGTAAAATTTGAGCTTTAGCTAGCGCCTTGTAATACTGAGTTTCGAAGCATGAACGCTCAGTTAGTTGTAAGTCGGGCTTGTCGACAATACATTCTAAGCGTAACTGCACCTCATCATATTGGTTATACAATGTGTCCAGCTTACCTATACGCAATTGCAATTCCGTCGCGTCATGATTTTGTAAAGGTTTGGTAAGCGAATCCACGTAACTAATGAAAGCAGTTAAACGGCCTTTAAAACTACCTCGTTTTTTGATCAACTCCTTTTCTTCGGTCATTCTGGAAGACGAGAGTATTCGACCTGGAATGTATACAATTACAAATATTCAATAACAATCTCCGACTATCTAATGCACTAACTAAATACTATGCCCCGAAAAACTACCTAACTATATTATACAGTATGTAGGTACTAACTCGGCAAATAATAATTTAATAATATTATAGTGACAAGTAACTTTACAGAATATTTCTCGACATTCAAACAATAGTAGATAATTTTATTATTTAAGCTACTTAAAATACCCAATTCAATTATTGTATACCCACTTAATCAAAAATTTAACAATCGTCCTATGCTACAATTACGCTATAACCATAGTATAATTTTATTACTATAAAACACTCTAAACAAGAAAATAAATAATAATTAAAGCCTAAAAACATTTACTTGGTGTAGGTATTAATAATTAATGCTACTATACGATTTCTACTGCACAACTATATTAAGTAATGTAAATAAGCAAAAAATAATGTAGATTAATTTCTAACAGTATCCTTACAATACAATTTCTTACTTAATTACTGCAAATTATCAAAAAATTTGCGAATGTTAACACAACGCAGTAGGTAATTAATAATCGATAGGAACAATAAATTCACTAACCTTATAAGTCCGGTGATTTACATCAAATACTATTAGATTACCTTAATAGAGTGTTGGGTGATGATAAATCTTAAATTGTATCTTAAACACCACGTAATTACTGCAAATTAACCCACATTCTTGATGGCGGCGACGTTACTCCAAATTTGATTCCAATGTAAACTCCACCAAATTAACCATATAAAAGTGTAATATAAATTCTGGCTCTTATTATTTTATATCCGGCGACGATCCAGGACCATGTTCGGGAGTTTACGGGAATTTAAAAATAATGCAACTTGAATGTGGTCTTGGACGATTGTATTGATCTTACAACAGCTGAGCGGGTAATAAAATATTGCAAGGACAAAAACCTGTTTAAAATTAACGATAAGTATGGACATAATTACTTCAAGTACGTTGTTTAACTCTTTGCGCAGAAAGAAGGCGCAGGCGCTTCAACAGAGGGCGCTAGTGTAACTAGTGTTGCCATGTACAAGACATTAATAGTGGCGCGCAACACTTTCTTTTACTCGACACTAGAGGGCGCTAGTGTAACTAGTGTTGCCATGTACAAGACATTAATAGTGGCGCGTAACAGTACGATTAATTAACTTACAGAAGCCACTAACTCTCGTTTGTTATAAAGCCTAACACACAAAACTAACAGAGAGTGCCCGGATCAAAGGTCACTACAGCTTCGCGTAACAGTTATTTCTAGACTGTCAAAGGCCGCACTAGCTAATATTGTCGAATGCACTTATACAGATTCGGAGTCGGACCCAATAAGTCCCGGGAAAGGCTATCCAACAAGGAATGCGCGTTATAAATCCTAGACAGGATATTTACTAGACGCCCTAACTATTCCGCAGTTCCCGCACAAAAATTGACAGCGTGCAGACATTAGCACAGCTAGCAGACGACTCCACTTCACCTTTTCGCGTTCTCAACCCCACCGCTCGAGCGACATCAAAACCGGTATGGCACCGAGCGTCGCGCCCCCTAGACGTCGATTCCGACAACAGCGTTTGGCGCGAACAAACCCCCGTCCCGGACATTAGGATTTAGGTCCGCGAACAAACCGGTCAGCGGGACAAGGTCGCGACGGCAAGTTGCAAGACCGAATCTACAACCAAACTAGGCCACTGTTATGGATCGCAGTGGACTGTATTATTGAGGGGGGGTAGGGGTGTACGCTAGGGGGCAACTGCTCAAAGAAAAGATGGTACTGTCGAACTATACTGTATTCTAACTATTTACAAAATGTGGCACTATTAATTAAACTACTATACAGAGGGGAGTCTTCTTGATGGAGTTTTCTTGAGTCTTGATTTTCTTGCTGTCTTCTTCTCGTCGAGTGCCGCTTCCGAAATGAACCGCTAACCGTCCGAGACGCCCTTCTTATATCTCGCCGGAGAGCGTCTCGGGTCGTGCGTAGCGTCGTCCGCGATGCCGCGCGCTCATTGGTCGGCGACATCGCGTGATCTGCTGCCGGTGTGCGGGGTGCGCGGGGCGCACCGGGGTGTGAAGGGGCGACGGGGCGGCGGCCTCCTCGCTGTCCGCTACATCCTCCCCCCGGCGTAGCCTGCGAGCCTAAGCTTCTCTCGGGAGGACGGCGATCTTCCTGACGGGCCGCCGCAGCACTCCTCCCTTGGTCTGGACCTCGACGTTCCGTACCACGCCGTCTGGTCCAGGACACGTCTTCGTTACGATGCCCCGCGGCCACACATTCCTGGGTAGGTTGCCGTCTTCAACCACGACGAGGTCCTCTTCCTGTATTTGGCGCTGCCGAGCATCTCTGGAGTCCCCGCGCGCGACCAGCGTCGGCAGGTACTCCTTCACCCAGCGCCTCCAGTATTCGTCGGCGAGTCCTTGCGCCGCTCTCCACGCCCGACGATCCATAGGTGTGCACGGCGCGGTGACTGGCAGGCCCGATGGTCCCAACAGTAGGAAGTGGTTGGGTGTCAGCGCCTCTTCATCGTCGATGTCGACCGGTACGTGCGTCAACGGTCGAGAATTTACAGTATTTTCGGCTTCAGTTAGAAGCGTTGCCAGCGTTTCTTCTCGTGGGCTCTTCTGATGGAGAGTGGCTTCGAGCGCGGTCTTCACTGAGCGCACGAGACGCTCCCATGCGCCTCCCTGGTTAGGCGCGCCCGGTGCGATGAACTTCCAATCGACGCGCCGAGTCAGCGCGTAATCCTTCAACTGTGGCGCCCACTCTTCCATTGCCCGTCGTAATTCTGTGTTTGCCCCATGAAAATTAGTCCCATTATCCGAATAAATAACCCGTGGCCACCCAGGCCTAGCCGCCATGCGCCGCAATGCCGATATCGCCGAGTCCGCGGTCAGAGAATAGACTATCTCTAGATGTACTGCGCGCGTCGTTAGGCACGTGAACAGTGCCACCCACCGTTTTTCGTGCCGTCGTCCTATCGTAACCGTCAGAGGCCCGAAATAATCAATCCCGGTGTTCGTAAATGGTCACGCAAACGCCCCTAACCGTTCAGGTGGTAGGTCTCCTGTAACCGCAGGTCGTGGTGTCGCCTTCCGTATTCTGCATCGTAGGCATCTCCGCTCCGCTTCCCGTACTGTAGGTCGTAATCGGAGGATATGATACCTAGTGCGCAGGTCGTTCACCACCCTCTCCCTATTGGCGTGGCTTGCTTCCTGATGCGCCTTCTCCACAAGCAGCTTCACAAATTGGTGACGTCCATTCAGGATAATGGGTCTCTTCATTTGACCGTCCACGTCGGCTGCGTCGATCCTCCCCCTGGCTCGTAGCACTCCATCCTCCAATATGGGGTCGAGCTTCCTTAGTGCGCTGCCGGTGGTCAAATTCTTTCCCCGCTGAAGGCGGCTGATGTCTTCAGCGAAGCTTTCCTGCTGGCTGTGTTGTATCCACATCCGTTCTGCTCTCTGAATGTGCTGTAAGGTCAGTCCTCGTGCTCTTTCTCGTGCCGCATCGAGGAATTGTAGTACTCTTGCAGTGGCCCTGATTAACTTCTCGTAGGTAGAGAATCTCTCTATGTCTGGCAGGTGTGGAGCTTCCCGGGTGTCGCTCTGGTGCGCCACGATTTCCTCCAACTCTTCATCATCCCCCGCCTTCTCTTCCTGTCGGTGAGGCCATCTGTCTTCATGCTCGTAGAGGAAGGGTGGTCCGGTAAACCACTTGTCGCTCTCTTCCTTAGTTGTGAAATTCATCCGCGTTGCCTGATCCGCTACGTTTTCCGCAGTCGGTATCCACCTCCATTGCTCGGGTGATGTCTTCTCAGCTATCTCCCCTAACCGGTGAGCAACGTATGGAGTGTAACGCGCCGTATCGTTTTGTATCCAGTGGAGCGCCGTAGTAGAGTCCGTCCAATATACGACCCTATCCGCTACCACTCTGTGTTCGTCCTGCACGAATTCCGCGAGTCGCGCGCCTATTAAGTTCGCCTGCAACTCTAATCGCGGTATACTTTGCGCTTTAATTGGGGCGACTTTCGCCTTAGCCGCCACTAATCGCACCCTAATCGTTCCGTCGCGATATCGTATACGCCAATACGCCGCGGATGCGTACGCACGTTCGCTCGCATCATTGAAGACGTGAAGTTGACGCTCTACAACTCCCCCCGTAGGAGCATAGCACCTTGGCAGTCGTAGTCGTGATACCTTCTCGACGACTTGCAGCCATCGCTGGAATTCCTCTGCTGCCTCCTCGGGTAGTTCGTCGTCCCATCCGACCTTCTTCATGCGCCATAAGTCTTGTAGCAGGATCTTGGCGGTGATGGTGAGGTAACTCAGCAGTCCAAGCGGGTCAAAAACGGACATGACCGCGCTTAATGCTTCCCTCTTGGTCGGTGGTCGCTGTAGCGCCTTCACTTCTTGCGGCACCCTATTCATTGACGTGTTGAATGTTAGGGCGTCTTCATCAGCCATCCATAATAACCCTAAGGTTCTGCCTGGGCTGTCTTGTCTTAAGCCTACTTCTTTAGGCTTACGCGCCAGTAAGTCCTCCGGCTTGTCTTCTAACAGGGCCGCGTGGTTGGAGTTCCATCCTGCCAAGGTGAAACCGGCCTGCTGGTGCACTTCCGAAACCTGCTTCGCCGTATTTATCGCTTCCTCTACCGTGGCATAACTGTCTAAATAATCATCCATGTAATGGCTACGTATGATAGCGTTAAGTGCCAACGGGTGTGTCTCTGCGTGTACGCGCTCGTTATGATCCCTAACGCTATGTGCGAGAAACGGCGAGCTCCTCGCACCGAAAATCATTGATGTCATAACGTACTACCGCGGTGGGCTGTGTCGCTCGTCTCCTCGCCAAAGAAACAACTGCGCGGGCTGGTCGCGACGGTCGATCTTTACACGCAAGAACATCTCCCTAATATCCGCGGACACCGCTATCTCGTTTTCCCTAAATCGAAACAGTATGCCCGGTAGGTTCCGTAATAAGTCGGGGCCGTCGAGTAAATAATCGTTAAGGCATCTGCCGGATGCGCGCGCTGCCGCGTCGAACACTAATCTCGTCTTCCCCGGCTTGTTCGGATTCCGTACTGCGAAGTGTGGCAGGTACCAGCTCTTGGGATCCTCTCGCTCTGTCCCTTCGGCTTCCCTTGCGTATCCCTTCGCCAGGAGGTTGTCTATCTGGGCTGTGTAGGCGTCACGAAACTCCGGCGACTGGTCCATCTTCCTCTCGATCGTCCGTAGTCTTCGCGCTGCCATCTCGTAGCTGGGTGGCATCCGCACGTTGTCGTCCTTCCATGGCAGTCCCACTTGGTATTGCTCGCCGACCTTCTTGACGGTGCGCTGGAATATGTCGACAGCGCGCTCCTCGTCCCGTCGCGGCCTACTCTTCAGCGAGATACCTATAGAGTCTATCTCGTACTGCCGTTTGAGGAGTTCCGTTAGCTCCTCGTCCCGACTGGCAAACGTTCGGATGTCCCTATCTGACCGTCCGCTAGCGCTCTCTATGTGCAATACGGTCTCGCCGTCTTCCCTACACGTTAACCGCGGCACGGTTCCCTGAATTACCCATCCTAATAACGTTCGTGCGGCTATAGGCTGCCTTCGACGTCCTATCCTTAAAGCACGGGTAATTATCAAATGCCAATTGTCGGCGCCTAATAGCAGTCTTGGCTTCGCGTCGTCGTAACACACCGAACTCGGTAAGTCACGTAAGTGCTTTAATCGTAAGCACTCCCTACTCACGGACTGCGAGCCTATCTTCAAGTCGGTTATTGTTCGCGCGTTTATGTTAAACATCTCGCTGCGCGTCTTGCCACGTATCCCTATATTGACTAATCTCCTATTAGCCTCGCGTTGACTGTTCCCTACGCCTTTAATATTGAGCGGCTTTATCGGTCCTTCCGCTCCTAACTCGCGAGCTAAATCGTCGTCGATTAGCGATATCGTAGAGCCTTCGTCAAGTAGCGCGTACGTGTTCACTTCCTTTCCGCGTGGTCCGCGCACGGTTATCGGACACACTTTTAACAATACGGACGCACTACTGCTAACACTCGACGCGACGAGCACGGTTTCGTCCGGTTTAACCGACGCTGCAGGCGTACGGGCCTTACGGGTGTGAAGAAGAGCGTGGTGGGGGGCGTTACAGCCGTCGACGCCGCACTTCTTGGCTTTGCAGCGTATACGTCGGTGCTTGCTGCTCAAGCACTTGAAACATACCCCATCTTCCCTAACCCACTTCCACCGGTCGTCCGAGCCCATTTGCTCTAACTTCTTACACTTGACGATAGGGTGTTCACCCCCGCAACACATACATGAGGCACTACCGGTGTCCTCCTGGGCGGTGAACGTCTTTACGTCGCGGGCCCTATCTTCTACGCGGCGTGTTAACACTATTCTTTTCGACGGCGGCGTCTCTCGTCTTACGGGCGATTCCTTAGTCGACGCTACGGACGTATAGGCATGACTTAACGCACGGTCAGCCTCTCTCATCATGAACCGGGATAACGTAACGATGTCCGGTTCGTCCGCACTTCCGTAGTGCTCCGCATAATCGCACCAACGCGACCGTAAGTGAGGGCTAGTTTGCTAGTATCCTCCCTAGTCAGCATTGGATTACGCAAATAACCCTTGCCGTCGACGTTTTGCATAATGCACACTATATTTTGTAACTTAATTGCGAACGAGTTTAATTCCTGGGCGGTTTGACCCGGGCGCGGAAGGCGTTTCAATTCTTCTAACGCGCGATCTATAATTACTTCCGGGCGGCCGAAACACTGCTCCAGTGTCCGCATAATGTCTGCCGGATCCTTCGCGGTAAACAGCAGAGCCGATACTACCTCTCTAGCCTCACCGCGTAAACAGTTCCTTAATCTTTCCATATTTTCCGTATTTGTGAATCCATATAAACGCGTGGATTCATTCATCGCGGCTTTAAATGCTAACCATTCCGCGGCCGAGCCGTTAAAAATAGGCAAGTCCTGTGTCTGTTTCGCGGCGGCTGGTCTAACTCTAACCATGCTTTCTAAGGCTTCCGCTAGCCGTTCTATACCCCTATCTTTCCCTCGCGGAGTGAGCGACCTATCTCTATCCCTATTTCCTTCTAGCCTACGCTGTGGCGCCGGCGACCTATGTACACCTACATCCCTATGACGCGGCGACGGTAATCTACGATCCGCAAGGCGATGTGGCGATTTATCTCTGCCTACATCATTACACGGCGACGGTGATCTACGATCCGCGTGGTGATGTGGCGATGGCGATCTATGTATACCTACATCCCTATGACACGGCGACGGTAATCTACGATCCGTAAGGCGATGTGGCGATCTATGTGTAGGCGATAGAGTGCGGCGTTGGACGTGCGACGGCGACGTAGCTCGTACACGACGATCCACCTGGTTCATTTCTACGGCGACTCCATTATCCCTCTGTATCCTATTTACGCGGCGCGGTTGAACGTCATTCGCGACCGACTTCCCCTGGGCATCTTCAGCGTGGTCGTAACCGGTTCCCCTCCTCGGTGGGGCCTGCTCTATCTCGATGCGGGGCGCGGGCTGAGGCGGGCGGTAGGGCGGCTCCCCCCGCACAGTCTCTACGTTTTCTAACCACCTATCAACGCGTACCCTATTATCGACTAATTCGTCCTCGTTTAGGCTTTCCCTATCGGTTTCTTCTTGCAGTTGCGCGATATCCCTAGCATATTTCTTCTTGACGAGATCTTCCTCTATTTGCAATTGCTTCCTCCTAATTGCAGCTAGTTCCTCCGCGGCATTATATTCGATTTGTTTTAATCTTGCTACTGCGCTAGCTGTCGACCGGGCTGAACGGACTGAACGGACCGACGGGGCGCGGGACGCGGGCCTATGTACAACGTCTGCTACAGGCGCGACGGTACGCACTATCGAACTAGTTTCCGTAGTCGGAAGATCTTCTATTATCGCGGCGAGCGTTTCTGTGCGCGGCGCGGATGTGCTAACTTCTCCCAAGCGATCGGTTGTAGACACGGACATAGCGGGGCGCGGCGGCGCGGGCGCGGGCGCGGGCATAGATGCGGGCGCGAGCGGGGGCTGCGGCGCGGCGGAGGGCGCTTGTGCCAACGCGAGATAATCGGACGGGGACGCGGGTGCTTCCTCGAATATCCGCATTCCTACTGGCGTTTCGTCGTCGTTCCGTGTCTTCTGGCTTCTTGTCTTCCGCATGGTAGTGTCCCTCATTGCGACCTCCGATCGTCTTCAAAAAGACGCACGTATTGGACGCCGTTCCCGCCTCAAGGGCG
Source organism: Parnassius mnemosyne (assembly GCA_963668995.1). NCBI lineage: Eukaryota > Metazoa > Arthropoda > Insecta > Lepidoptera > Papilionidae > Parnassius > Parnassius mnemosyne. Next base: position 1,814,756 of record CAVLGL010000096.1, read on the forward strand.
TTACCGGATGGTCACAGTTTGGCACCGTTAGGGAGCAACCACCCGGCCGCGTAAACGCGGTTAAGAAACAGGAATTGTCTGGAAACAGACAATATATATGACGTCGATGTAAATAAGAAACGAGGAAGGAGTTAGTACCGACGATCTTCTCTCTTCGTCGACGTACTTCTTTCTTCCTCGAAGATCTTCTATAATGATCTTCTTTCTTCTGTAATTATGTTCTCTCTTCTATAATTATGTTCTTTCTTCAATAATTATGTTCTTTCTTCTATAATTATGTTCTTTCTTCTTTCTTGAATCCGGCGACGATGGACCAAGAACTTGTTATGGATCGCAGTGGACTGTATTATTGAGGGGGGTAGGGGTGTACGCTAGGGGGCAACTGCTCAAAGAAAAGATGGTACTGTCGAACTATACTGTATTCTAACTATTTACAAAATGTGGCACTATTAATTAAACTACTATACAGAGGGGAGTCTTCTTGATGGAGTCTTCTTGAGTCTTGATTTTCTTGCTGTCTTCTTCTCGTCGAGTGCCGCTTCCGAAATGAACCGCTAACCGTCCGAGACGCCCTTCTTATATCTCGTCCGCGATGCCGCGCGCTCATTGGTCGGCGACATCGCGTGATCTGCTGCCGGTGTGCGGGGTGCGCGGGGCGCACCGGGGTGTGAAGGGGCGACGGGGCGGCGGCCTCCTCGCTGTCCGCTACAGCCACCTTAGGCAATCCATCAGATCTTGCAACCCTAATCAACGCCTAAATTACCGCCCCAACGTGGGCAAGCCGGAGGGTTGAACTGGATGCCCTTCCTGGACATCGCAGGCCATAAATAAGTCCTATTCTGGATAGAAGTCCGACGACCTCTTTCAAACACCTATCTGTGCCCCTACGATTAGTTCCGCAATCCGACCGGATCAGGTCTGCAAACAGCGACGCGACACGAAGCGGTCCAGAGCGGCCTCCTAAGCTTCAATGCAGAGAGCACCAACAAATTCCACATGAACGTCGTCTGTGGAGAGCCGAACGAAACGCACAGATAGTCCCTAGTATGAATTTTCAACAAGTAGGCCTAGCCAGGCCACCCATCATATTATCATTTACTAAAATAGTGCGGCAGCTGATTTCAACCTGACAATCTCCAAAACTAGCTAGCCTGTTAGACAAGCAGTCCTATGCTCATATTTCAACTAATTTTTCAAAGCATCAATGTTCAACTACAGAATCAATTCAACCAAATTAATCACCGATGCACATAGGTCAACTTGACAAATTAAACAAAACAATAACGTAAGAGACAGCCCTATTTCTCATTTACGTAACTTAGACAGTGCCAACAAAATGTAAACCAAAGGAGAATTGACTTTTATTTACCTCGGCACAAATAGGGTTATCTAATTTCAGCCTTCTTTTTCACAAGGCAAAATGATTAAACACTATCACAAAACATATACATAATTTTCCAAATAGCGCGACATTCAATTTCAAATGAATTCAAATTTTCTTTTCAACAACCAGGCGCAACAATCAAATGCAGTGATTAAATATATTTACAAAACATATGCAGCAGCATTTAGAGGAGTAGATTAAATTCAATTCTTTTAATCACAACCGCTACAAATAGGAAAATTTCGCGGAAAGCTCAAAGCATTTTTTAATTTTAATTCAAAGTATTTTTTAACTAAGTGCTCGACCAAACCAAATCTTATACCCCTTGACAGCGTGATTCAACGCTCCAGGGGGGCCCTAATCTTCCCACCACCAAGGGGAGGCCACATGGCGTGAACCCGGGATAAAGAGAGCACAACCTCTAACAGTCGCCACTCGGGTTGTACGCCTTCACTGAGGCCGTCGGCAACAGAACATTTTGACAAGTGGACTGTTGACGGCTTAAGGCTCAGTGGAGGCGGCCGTGGTGGGAGCTAAGGCGGCAGCTAGCCGTGGCCGCCTCCATCAAATGGGGAACAGTGGTACACCAGTCGCGGCCACTCAGTTAACGGGAGTGAGAAGGGTCCAGCGGACCGATGAGTGGCCGTGAAGTTCCTCTCCACACGCTGAGGGGGGGTGATGACACCCCCGCCCCTGGGGGAATTACCCCCCGACTGGTCGGGGGAGGGACCCCTTTCAAACTTAGGGGCCTGGTGGCTGGCCGGCGGGCGCCGAGAGTCACCCGGCAGAGGGCGTGGCTGAGCGCCCCCGCCCGTGGGGGTTGAGGGCCTGGCAGAGCCCCGAGAGGAGACGCCGTTTGCATCCAGGCACAAAACTGCATGGTGATTGCCCTGGCAATGCAGACAGGGCCGCCGATGCGGACAGTCTCGCTGGAGGTGCCCTTCCAAACATGAGCAGCACCAGCGGCGCTCCTTGGCGATAGTTCGCCTCGCCGGAACCGGCTTACCTAATAATTTCGGGTACGACGTTACCCGGTGATCAGATGCTCGACAAAAGGAGCAGGGGGGGGTTGACGACGACTTGCTTGGCGGGTTCAGCCTCTCACTGGGCACGTCTCGTAAGTCGTCAACGGTGCCCGCCGCGTCCTCGATCTGCCGGCACTGCTCCTCCAAAAAACGCAGCAGGTCATAGAAGGGCGGAATATAGGAGGCCTCGTCCCCGCCGTACCTCTCCTCAAAATGGATTCGAAGGTCAAGAGGTAGACGGGACAGCACGATGCGGAGCAACAAAAAGGCCCATTCGCCCACTGGTAAATCCAGCCGCCTCAACGTATTACAGGCCACCAAGACTGGATCCAACAGGTCCGGACGTAGTCTGGCCCGGTCACTAAGTAGCGGGAGGCTTACAAGCTGCTTAACATGTTCATCCGCAATTCGCCGGACATTGGCGTATCTTCTGGCTAGGAGGTCCCGAGCAGTCTGGTAGGCGTCGTCCGACAATCTCAAGTGGCCGACGACGCGCAGGGCCTCCCCCTCCAGTAAGGCCAGGAGGTACGCCATCTTTTGGCTCGGGGTCAAGTCACTCCGGGCGTCCACTAGGCTGTCGAAAAGACCAACGAAGGTCAGCCATTCGGAAAGGACCCCGGAGAACTTTGGCAGGTCCAGAGTTGGGAGTCGTCCCAACAGCTCCGGCTGAAGCTGCTTCCGAGAAGACTCGGGCAGGTCACTCATCCGAGCTTCACGCGCCTCCTCGGCATACCTGCCTTCAGCCTCGATCAACTCGTCCGTGAGCGAAAACAACTGCTTCTAGTCCGCGAAGCAGGAGTCCAGGACTCCCTTCTCCACATCCGAATCCTCGAACTCAGCGTAAGCCTCCTCCACTGCGGCCCTTCGAGCATCCACCTGCTCGAACCGCTTCAACAAGTTATGGACCCTATCTGGTCGACCTATCAAAGCATGGGCGCTTGTGGCCCAGCGTAACTCAGTCCGCAGGTAACGGATTAGTAGCTTGGGCGATGACATCACTACTAAATACAAATTACGACGCGGCTCGAGCACAAATTACAAAGATAACAAATAAAAAATACAACAAAAATTAACAGTTAATAAATGCAGTTCCTATCAAATCGCGTTGAATAGAAATTACACAAATACGAATTACTACGTATCAACCAAATACAAGTTAGCTCAAAAGAAAAGACACAAATCAAATTAACAAATAACAAATACTAGTGCGATCAAATCAAGTTAAATTCAAGTTGCGCAAATACAATTACTACTCTTTAGTTCAAATAGAAATTACAATACAAATAAGATACACATCACGGTCGATCAACTAAAAATGCCTAGCTCGGAAATCGACCCTTCGATAAGTAATCCACTACAACTATCCGACAACGATAATTAACCGATTACGTAAAAATAACCATCAACCGATGACGTATATCTCTAGAAAAACTCCCGCTTGCGCAACCTATGGCGCGGCTTTTCAATCTACCCACTAACCAAAAAAAAGGCAAGCAACAAAGAAAAATAATTTTATTATTACGTACAAACAAATATTTTTACGTATTACGGACGGGCGTGATTGTAGATACAAATTAAACCAATCAAACCAACGCTCCCTGCCACCAGAATTGTTTCATTTTTATCAAACACTGTGGTCGGGATCGACCGGGAAATCGAACCCGGAACCACGCTCTGCTACCAGAATGTACACGCCCCTAGCTGCCCCAATCAAGAATGACGGGATTAGGGCCCATGAGTAATCCCATCAACGAGCAGCAGAGGGATGGGGCCAGAATATGGCCACGTGGAATTTCTCTAATTACACTAAACTATATGGGGGAGCGTTCTATACTACGCCCAGTCGACCGGGTGGATATTAGACGGAGCTTACTTACCTATATCCAAGGCGACTGGTCCCTCCGGAGTCGGTCAGGTTGCATGTGGTTGTGTAGTGCAAGGGAAATAAGGTGATGTGATGTGTATCTGGGTGTGACTGATGGTGATTGACCCTAGACCTTGGCAGTCGGCAGCAGCCCGGGCGTCGACACCGCTCCAAATTGAGGGAACCTTCCGCGGCGTGGTCCACAGTCACTTTCCTCGTTCGTCACGATGACAGTCCATTAACTCTATCGTACGATTAATTAACTTACAGAAGCCACTAACTCTCGTTTGTTATAAAGCCTAACACACAAAACTAACAGGGAGTGCCCGGATCAAAGGTCACTACCGCTTCGCGTAGCAACAGTTATTTCTAGACTATCAAAGGCCGCACTAGCTAATATTGTCGAATGCACTTATACAGATTCTGAGTCGGACCCAATAAGTCCCGGGAAAGGCTATCCAACAAGGAATGCGCGTTATAAATCCTAGACAGGATATTTACTAGACGCCCTAACTATTCCGCAGTTCCCGCACAAAAATTGACAGCGTGCAGACATTAGCACAGCTAGCAGACATTAGCACAGCTAGCAGACATTAGCACAGCTAGCAGACGACTCCACTTCACCTTTTCGCGTTCTCAACCCCACCGCTCGAGCGACGTCAAAACCGGTATGGCACCGAGCGTCGCGCCCCCTAGACGTCGATTCCGACAACAGCGTTTGGCGCGAACAGACAGTATAATTTTCTTTGGTTTAGTTATAATTAATTTTTTTGGCGTAGAAATCCAGAAATTTTCGGTGTTTTGCAGGCTTGTAATAATTTATTTTACTAAATAGACTACCTCACTCACTCACTTCAGTAGTGTATATTTTCTTTGCTTCGGTGATATACAGCCGCAGTCGTGAGTGGATACTCTATCGGTTGTTCGCAGCGGCTCAAAAAGATTGCTGTACAAATACAAAATATTCGAAACAGAAACAGAAACAGAAACTTTTTTATTCAATATAGATTATAAATAATACTTATTGAAAGTCACTCTTTTGTTTGATTACCACTGGTTCGGAAAAAACCTCTGTCCTGGGAAGAACCAGCAAGAAACCCAGCGGGACTTTTTTTTTAAATAACAGCTTACAATCATGATGTTACACAAATTAACAACACAACAAATTAGAAATAGCTTGGTAGCGATCACCTCATTTCCAGGGGTTATTATCATCCATAAATTCCTTAATATTATAATAACCCTTTTTATACAAACTTAGTTTAATAAAGTTTTTGAACTTTGAACAGGTCAAACTTTGTATATTTTCTGGAATTTTGTTGTAAAAGCGTATACATCGCCCCAAGAATGAATTACTGACTCGATGGAGTCGAGTAACTGGTACTACTAGCTTGTGTCTGTTCCTAGTATTTACAGAATGAATATCACTTATTTTTGTAAAACTACTTTTATTTTTGTGTACGTACATTACATTTTCATAAATGTATTGAGAGGCCAAAGCTAATATATTAATTTCCTTAAATTTTTGTCGCAGCGACTCTTTAGGCTTTAAATCATAAATTGCTCTTATGGCCCTCTTTTGCAAAACAAATATAATTTCAGTGTCAGCTGCGTGTCCCCATAGCAAAATACCATACGACATTATGCTATGGAAGTAGCTGAAGTAAACTAGTCTAGCTGTTTCAACACTGGTTAGACTTCTAATCTTTTTTACAGCATATGCTGCAGAACTAAGTCTGCTTGCTAGTTTTGATATATGGGGGCTCCATTGAAGCTTCGCGTCTAGTGTGATTCCAAGAAAAATGGTGGTATCTACAAGACTCAGTTTCTCCCCATTTAAAATTACATTAGTATTTAATTGTTTGACATTTGGAGTCACGAATTTCATACATTTTGTTTTAGTGCCATTTAAATGCAAATTATTAACATCGAACCAATTTACTAATTTAGATATAGCATTATTTACTTCGTCATATTTTAGTAATTGTCGACTTAATTTGAAAATTAAAGAAGTGTCATCTGCAAATAATACTATATCATGGTTATCCCCTACTATGTAAGGTAAGTCATTAATGTATACAAGAAACAGAAAGGGGCCGAGAATTGAGCCTTGAGGCACGCCCATTTGTACCATCGATCCGGAAGAGCTCATATTGTTAATGACAACTTTTTGCGTTCTCTTACTTAAATATGAAATAATTAATTTAAGGGCATCACTTCTTACACCGTAGTGTTGAAGTTTCCTGATTAATGTTTCATGGTGAACACAATCGAAGGCCTTGGATAGGTCACAAAATATACCCAAAGCATCCTGTGAATTCTCCCATGCATTAAAGATATATTTAATCAGCTCAACACCGGCATCAGTTGTCGAGCGACCCCTTGTGAAACCAAATTGATTTTTATGAAGTAAATTATTTATATTAAAAAAATTTAACATTTGATCAAGAAAAATTTTTTCAAAAATCTTACTAAGTGTTGGTAGAACAGAAATAGGTCTAAAATTGGCGGGGTCTAATGTACTACCAGATTTAAATAAAGGTATTACTTTACTATGCTTCATTAAATCAGGAAACACACCAGATTCGATACTAGTATTAAAAATAATAGCTAAATGAGGCGCGATTGTATCTATTATAGACGCAATAACTTTAACGGAAATCCCCCACAGATCCGCAGTTTTCTTAACATCAATAGTTTTAAAATATTTTACAATATCTTTTGATGACACTTTATGAAATGTAAAATTATTTGTACACACATTTACATTTTGTTTAAGTAATGATTCGGCGACGGCAGGAGAAGAATTCAGTGACTTAGTGGTCAAGATCGGAATATCAGTAAAATATTTCTCAAAAACCATTGCTACGTCCTGATCTGATACAGTTAATTTGTTGTTAACACTTAACTGGTAATTTGAATTGCGAGAGTTGATCTTACCAGTTTCGCTATTAATTATACTCCATGTCATTTTAATTTTATTGGAAGCCGTCTTAATTTTGTTGCTCAAATGCAAAGACTTGGCTATGGAGCACACTCTTTTAAATATTTTTGAATATTTTTTTACATATTCCCTAAATTCGACGCTATGATTATATGACCTTTCATGGTAAAGATCATATAACCTATGCCTGCTCTTATGGACTCCTACTGTCGCCCATTCATTGAATGACTTCCGACTGTTCAAGGAGAATGTTTTAGAAGTAAAAGTATTATTAAATTCATTGCAAATAAGCTTAAATAATGTTCCATACAAAAAATTAGGATCATTTTGGTATGTAAGTGATGGAAGTTTTTTCACTATGTTACTTCTAAATTTCTCCAAGCGACGTGCATTTACTGGAACAGACACAACTTTCTCATCTACTCGCTTTTTGTGAACATAAGGTAACGAAACTACTTGTCCACAGTGATCAGAACTTAATTTTTGAATTATACATTTATGCAACGGCTTCACATTTGTAAAAATGTTATCTATACATGTTGCACTAGATTGAGAAATACGCGTTGGCTCTATAAATAAATTAAAAAGACCATATGATTTAAACAATGATCTAAATTTAATATTGATGGAGGAAGCTTCTAGGAGATTGATATTAAAGTCTCCACATATTACAACAGATTTATTCTGTTTATTAAGCTTAGTAAAAACTTCCTCCATAATGTTTTCGAAAGTATCATATGTACAACATGGGGGTCTGTAGACGCTCACAACAATGAGGTGCTCAAACTCAACACATGCCATTTCTACAGTTCGCTCAACAGAGAGGCTCACAATGTCTTTACGTTCTTTACATGATAATAATTTACTAGCTAATATTAAGGAGCCACCTCTTAAAACCGTATCTCTATTGAAAGAACTGACCACCTGGTGATTACTGAAGTTAAACATTAAATTATAAGCTTTTAACCAATGTTCAGTAATACATAAGATATGAATATTGTTGCTATTTAAGAACAACTCAATTTCTAGCTCTTTGCCTATCATGCCTTGTATATTTTGATGCACCAGGTGTAAACAATTTTCATTATTACTCTGTGGAGTCAACCAATTAAAGATTTGTAAGCTACATTCTAAATTATTTAAGTTATTATAACTGCTAGAGATTACCTCTATTGTCTCATTTTCTAATTTAAATTACTTGGAACTGATTCCAAATTGCATATTAAGTCATTACACTGCTCAAAAGAAGCAGATGTCTGTGTAGCCAAGTCCTTGGCTGAGTTAATATATAAATAATAAGATAGCACATTTGCTATCTGTCTTAAATTATATTTTGATAGGTAATACCTATCTCTAGTCAAATATTTCTTAATTAAATTATTTATATCTATTAAATTAATTCTATCATTATAATTGTAACAATTAAATGTCAAATTTAAATTATTATTACATGAAAAGTTATTCATTAATAAATTTAAATCATATCTTATTTTATTTTCCTGCGGCCAACCCTGTATGTAAGGCAATGTAAACAAGATAATTTTATGTACATTTAAAGTATTTAGATTATCAATATATTTTAATAATTGATTTTTGTTTACATTGCCTCTTCTCCCAACAAGAATTATTAATGTGCTATTAGGACAAAATTTACTAGCTAAAACTTTATTCATTATATGACTAAAGGATGCTCCAGGCATGCAATAATTAGTGATCATATGTCCTTTTAAACAGTTATTTAACATCATGCCCAAATTTTTGCCTATGTCATCACAATACATAATAACTTTCAAAAAAAAATATAACTATACATAATAACTTTGAAAAACCAAATTTCATATATATTTTATTATTATAATAATCAGAGATTCTTATTACAATATTTTAAAAGCACAGAATAATTAATAATAGTAGTACGTACTAAAATTACGTACGTATATATATATATACATCGTCTGGAGATAACGACCCTATCTTTTTCGAGTTTGTATTATTAACAACTTTTCACAAACAATCTCAGTAGAATCTGGGACAATATTACTTGAAGGTTATCAACAGCCCCTCATTCTGAACATGGCCTACAGATGCAGATGCGTTATGAACACATCATTGGTGCTTGTATAGATTATTAATTCTTAATTAATAGCTGCCCTTAAAGTGTTTTTACTTAACTTTATTTTTTAACTAAAAAAATATACTTTCGTGATGTACAGTTTTCGCACTTGCTTTTATTTCTTTGCATAAAAATCTGAAATCTCATTTAAAGTCAATGTTTATATAAAATAAATGGTAGATTATTAAATAAAGTTTTCTTGGATATATGTATATGTTATGGACATTATTCATAATGCCCGGGCAATATGAATAACGCCCAATATGATTAGGCAATGTGATAAAAACTATACGTGATAATATTAAAATTGACCGGGCTTTATGAATAAAGCCCGTTACTTATTGGGCAGATGAAAAGATGGAAGTGTCTGTTCATACGATAATCGAACGATATTTTTTATCTATACAAATAAATAAAATTGAAGTGTCTGTTTGTAATGTCAAAATAACAGCTTTTTACTAAATGAATATGAAAGTATACTACTAATACTAATAACATACTAATAACAAAAAAACAATTTTTAAAATTTTCGTCTGTCTGTTTATTCCGGCTAATCTCCCAAACGGCTGGCCCGTTTTTAACGTGACTTTCACTGGCAGATAGCTGATGTTATAAGGAGTAACGTAGGATACTTTTGTTTTAGAAAAATAATTAGGGTTCCGCGCAAAAAATTAAAACCCATGAAATCGCGGACGAAGTCGTGAGGGACAGCTAGTTTATTTATAAGATTACCGTATGATGTATTTGTTTTTATTCGTCCGATATATTTTTAATTTTAGTTTTAAATTTGATATTTAAATTTAAGTATTAAATTTTAAATTTAAGTTTAGTTGTTATATGTTAACCCGAGTGGATACAATGTTCGTGTCCAGGTCGAATATAAAAGAAAGATAGAACACTCAAGACCTGTTTACCAATCCGTCGAAGAATCTATCATTGATTTTAAAACATGTGATTTATTTATTTTTGTACAGAGAAAATTATCATTGTCAAGTTTCTAGCTTCTTGGGAAGTGCCCGAAATTTGAGTTGCAAGATTGCACCCGTAACGACAGACAGACAAACAAACAAGAAAGTGTCTTAATAAAAACGCGGTAATAATATACGTAGTGTCAGTCCCCTTATAGACAAGAGAGTAGGCAGAGTCGAAACAGTTACTCGATCCACGTATAGCCAAAAAATATGCGTATAGATGGAAACGTATTACTAAACTGAAGTGACAATGAGCCGGCCATATAGCTCAAAGAACCGACAAACGATGGGGAAGAAAGATTCTCGAGTGGCAGTCTCGTGCCGGAAAACGAAGTATAGGGCGAGATGTTAAGACATGAATGACCCGTTAAGACATGTCTCTTTTGGTTGCGTTCGCTTCTCCATTTCATAGAGTTTTTCTAAAGAAATTTTCACTTTAAAAACTTGACAATTTCTTACGAAAAAACCAATAAGGTTTTACTTAAAATATTAACAAAACCCCCAGTAAATTTTGATACAGGACCAAGTAGGACTGTAGCTACTTAAAAGAGATTAAAGAAGCAACGATATAAGTTATCAATCTGGCAAGATTTTTGGAATGAAGTTACTTATCAGACATCTCCATCGCACTTTTTATCTTGCAATGAAAGAAATCATTTTATTTCAAATAACGCTTCATTTTAATAGACGCTAGTAATTCATTAATTTGTATTTGTTAACCAATAATAAGCCGTCTAGTGGCGGTGTAAGAATACCCACTAACCCATATCTTCCCATGGGTGTCGTAAGAGGCGACAGTGGGAAAAAGGCAGGAGATGGGCAGCAGCATCTTCCTGATAACAACAAACTTGCAATAAAAAAACTGCCGTTGCCTACCCGCTCGCCAAGCGTGGCAACTATGGCAAATACTACCCGATGATGAGAGTAAAAAAGAGACGGCTCCCAGTCCCCGGCGGCCCCGCTATTCCTGGCTACGGTGTTGACCATGGTAACGGCGGGACAGGGGGTGCTAAGAATCTCCGGTGGAGGTTCGGTTGCCACCTAAGACGACTCGACCTGGTAACATACAAGCACGCACCCTGAGGACTGACGATAAGATCGTAAAGCTGGAAGAAGAGATAGACAAGTTACGCTGGCATATTATAGGATAATCCGAGGTCCGAAGAGAAGGGGGAACATGGTAATCCTCGAATCCGGCAACTTACTATATCACCGGGAGGGCGACCATCTGTCCCAAGGAGGTGTCGGATTTACCGTTCACAAGTCTCTCGTTAACAACGTTGTAAAGTTTGAGAGTGTTTCGACGAGGGTTATACTCCCTACCTTATACTCAAAATCACCAAACGGTATTGGCTGAAGGTCATACAGGTTTACGCACCAACCTCGGCACATCCCGATGAGGAGGTGGAGGAAATGTATGAGGATATCTCTAGAGCCATGCATTCCTCCAAAACCCAATATACGTTGTTAATGGGAGACTTCAATGCAAAACTAGGCACAAGAGAGAACGGTGAGCTGAAAGTAGGGAAATTTGGAATAGGGCAACGGAACCCAATGGGCCAGCAGCTGGCCGACTTCATGGAGAAAGAGGGACTCTTTATGACGAACTCTTTCTTCCAGAAGCGGCCCCACAGGAAGTAGACCTGGTCGAGCCCCGACGGTTCGACAAAAAATGAGATTGATTCCATTATGACGACCAGACGACAACTGTTCAGTGATGTCTCCGTGATCGCGAGGGTGAAAACTGGTAGCGATCACCGAATGGTTAGAGGCACACTGAACCTAAACGTTAAGTTGGAGAGGTCTCGTCTAATGAAATCCACGCTCCGTCCCCCTCGTGCTCTAGTCCAAAGTCCCGAAACCTTTCAGCTCGAGTTACAAAACCGTTTTCAGTGCCTAGAAGACTGCAATGAAGTGGACGATATGAATGACAAGCTCGTGGAAACTGTCCATGCGGTCGAAGCTAAGTTCTGCAAGACCCGCCGCAGAAGAACACAAAAACTCTCCGATCACACTATTAATCTCATGGCTGTCAGACGAGAGATGAAGCTACAGTCTTCAAAAGATTTGACAGCATACAGGCAACTGAACAGACAGATCTCCAAATGCAGTCGGCGGGACTAACGCAACTTCAATACAGCTTGTATTGAAGAAGCGATCGAGCGGAACTAAGGCTCCAAAGTCTTTGCCAGAGATCTGTCTGCCAGAAAGAGCCAACTGTCAAAGCTGAACACCGAGTGTGGTAGCATCGTATCCGTGACACTTGAGATTTTCAGTGAGATTGAGAGGTTCTATGAGCAGCTGTACACGTCATCGTTGGAGCCACACGCAAGTGTGAGTAACGATCCAAGAGCGAGTCTTATCCGACACTATTCCGAAGATATCCTGGACGTCAGTCTGAGCGAGATTATAATGGCTCTCCAGCACCTTAAAAACCGCAGGGCCCCAGGTGAGGCTGGAATTACAGCGGAGCTTTTGAAAGCGGGTGGAAAACCGGTACTTGAAGTCCTTCAGAAGCTCTTTAAGCTCTTTAATTCTGTCCTCCATGGTGGCACTACTCCGGAGGCGTGGAGCAGAAGTGCGGTGGTCTTGTTCTTCAAGAAAGGTGACAACGCTCTCTTGAAGAACTACAAACCGATTTGCCTTCTGAGCCGCGTCTACGTGCTGTTTTCGAGAGTCATTACGAATCGTCTCGCACGCAGACTTGACGACTTCCAGCCTCCTGAACAAGCCGGTTTCCGAAAAGGCTTTAGTACCATAGACCACATACACACCCTTCGGCAAATTGTACATAAGACAGAGGAGTGCAATCTGCCACTTTGCCTTGCGTATGTGGACTATGAGATAGCCTTTGATTCCGTCGAACTTTGGGCAGTGCTGCAGTCCCTTCAGCGGTGCCAAGTTGACTGTCGGTATGTCGAAGTGCTAAAGTGTTTGTACAGTAGGGCTACGATGGCTATCCGAGTATGAAACCTATCCAACTGCAGAAAGGTGTAAGACAAGTATATAGTGTAAGTCGAAAGGCGTCATTTAATGATTTTCCATCCGCAAAAAAAAAAAAAGGGCTCTGTTTCGTATTCTGTACTCGGCCATCGTAGGCTATTCGAGTACAGAATCAGAGTACGACCTATCCAACTGCAGAGAGGTGTAAGACAGGGTGATGTTATATCCCCGAAACTCTTCACCGCTGCATTGGAAAACGATTTCAAGTTACTGGACTGGAATGGACGCGGTATTAACATCAATGGCGAGTACATCACTCACCTTCGATTTGCCGACGATATAGTTCTTATGGCAGAATCGCTGGAGAACCTAAGCACTATGCTCAATGACCTCAATAGTGTCTTCCAACGGATAGTTCTTATGATGAATATGGACAAAACAAAAATCATGTTTAACGTCCATGTCGGTAACACCTATGCCAGTAGTTGTTGGGAGCACTAAGCTTGAAGTTGTTGACGAGTATATTTACCTGGGACAAATAGTCCGACTAGGTAAGTCCAACTTCGACCGGGAGGTCAATCGACGGATTCAACTCGGCTGAGCAGCGTTCGGGAAATTACGGCACATCTTCTCGTCAGGTATACCTCAAAACTCGAAAACTAAACTGTACAACCAGTGCGTGTTGCCAGTGATGACCTATGGAACTGAGAGGTGGTCCTTCACTGGTGACTGTATGAGGAAGCTCAAGGTCGCCCAGCGAGCTATGGATAGGGCTATGTTAGGCGTTTTTCTGCGTAATAAACTTAGAAATGAGGATATCCGCAGTAGAACCAGAGTAACCGACATAGCCCAACGGATTAGTAAGTTGAAGTGGCAGTGGGCCGGCCATATAGCTCGAAGAACCGACAACCGATGGGGAAGAAAGTTTCTCGAGTGGCAGCCTCGTACCGGTAGGTGAAGTATAGGGCGACCCCACACTAGATGGAGTAACGACCTGGTAAGACATGCAGGAAGTCGACGGATGAAGGGGGCTCAGGGACCGTGCTTTGTGGCATTCCTTGAGGGAGGCCTATTATCAACAGTGGACTTATGAAAGGCTGCACTGATGATGATGATGATGAATTTATACATATAATAAAAATGTAAATAGCAGACGTCTGTACATTTTATATTTTTGTAATAAAAGTGATTGAGAGATACTAAAAATAAGTAATTAAATACATTTCTACCGTTTTTAGAATTGTCTGTCTGTCTGTTTGTTTGTTAACGTATCACATATAAAGTACTAATTTATACCATGAGAATCGTTAAGGAAATTATAAAGTGTATCTTCAGGTTACATTTAGTCTTTATTTCATTAAAATCAGTTCATTCCATCAAAAGTTATGATAAATATTTCAAAGTATGGGTACGAGGTATATGTACGAATTTGTTCAATGGTTGCGTTGATTGAGTCATCAAGTGCATTTTAAACTAATATCATATTATAAATCATAACATAATTAAATGATGTTAAATGATGTTCTATAATGATATAATTATATCTAAAACACAGTAAACAAAAGTATTAAAGAAAAAGAACGTAATAAGTATATACAAAAATATATTAATCTTATTATCTAAGTCTAAAGTACAATAGTTAACCAATTTCATCGATAGATGGCGGTGACAAATGTAATACAAAAAGGCAGGTTGTAGTTTTTTCCTGTAGATGAGTTTTCATATTTGCTACTAATCTTTATATTAATCGTTGCCCTACTGCGTGTTGACAAACTCAATTATTCTTTACCGCCGAGTAATCTATAATAATTGGTAAATAAAATTTTAAAAGACCTATTAACAATTTCGTTGGTTTCGGCTAGGATCAAACTTTCTTTTTTGCTTACTATACACGCACTGATTTATAAGTGTTTTTATGTTTTATATAATGTATCAATTGCGTCAATTAATCTCTTTTATTTTTAGAATTTATGATGTTAACAGCGCCATCTCTCCTTAAATCTATACATATAATAAACATGGTGATAACATGTTGTGTCTGTTTATGTACATTGTATAGTTACATAGGTAGGTTACATAGGTATATTTGTGACTAAAATCATTATGGGGCCCGAAAATCATTAAATAAGTACATTTTTTATATCTTTTAGAATTGTCTGTCGGTCTGTTGGTCTGTCTGTTTGATTATGAACGCATAACGTTTTGAATAAACATCTTTTTTGCAAAGAAGTCGTTAAGAAAATCATAAAGCGTATATTCGAGTTCATTTTTAATCTTTGTTTTATTAAAATTGGTTAATTCTATCGAAAGTTATGATTCTTATTTTGAAATCTAGGTTCGAATCTGTTTAAAGGCGCAATAAAACTCGGAAATAGTACTTAATAAAAAGATTCGTATGTAAAATAAAACGTTCTATTATAATATACTTAAAACACAGTAAACAAAAAATATGTTTTCCTTAAATTAAAAAAAAGGATGTTTTCTCACAAAGAACGTAATAGATCGCGTTGTATAAATTACAACTTTTTCTGAATTGCGGTGGTGCCCCTTTTTCCTAAAGGGGGTCGCTTCCGATTCGGTAGGAAGGCCATAATGGCCAACGCCAGTCCTACAAGTGGTGTTTAGTAGGTAGGCACTTCTTCAAAGTGAGTCCCACATAACCACGCAGCCGGCTGCCGTGGTATGCTATGAGCATTCACCACCTCCCTCCCCCGCTTCCAGAGGGTAGCCTCGCTTTGGGCGCAAAAGAAAAAATAAGAATTGCGGTGTTAAGATTTTTCGCTTTTTTTTAATCGTATTGAGACTCACTGAAGAAATTTGTACCCATGAGTACGATGAAGTTGAAAGAGCCGTGTAGGCTAACAGCACAAACATCACCAGAAACCAGAAAAGAAACACGCCCACCCAAGCTATGTAACGAAACTCGATTAAAAACTAACAAAATTGCAACAAAATGTCGTGATATTGTTTTTATACCCAAAATCCCTCTAATCCTAAATAACTTTCCTTTCAGTTTTAAGCGTGTTCAGTTCCCAGTCAGTGTGTGTTATGCGACGACCGTAAATAAAGCGCAAGCTCAAACTTTACGCGTTTCAGGAGTGGACCTCAGTACTAACTGTTTTGCACATGGCCAACTCTATGTTGTTTTTTCCCGCGTTAGTAGGCCCCATAACCTATTTGTGTACCTACGCCCCGGCCGTATACTTCTAATGTCGTTTACACAGAAGCTCTATCATAAACGACTTAGAACTTTGAGGATAACGATTTATTTGTTACCACTTATTGATACAGTAATGATATAAATCGTTTAATATTCTCTTAACTAAACGTCAAATTCTTTAAGTAAAACCTATATACGCGAGCTACGCCGCGGGCACAGCTAGTCAATAATATAATGGGTGGGGCTCAAAAAAAATGTACCTTTTGAAAAAAAATCGCGACCTACTGTTTACCAATAAAAAATTTTTATAGAATTTTATTTGTTGCATTAAAATGAAGACATCAAAAAAAGATAGTTGCAAATGGAATTTACGCAATATTTATTTTATAAAACTTTAATATTTTTTTTTTGCTCCATACAAAACTTAAATGTCACAGGACTGTCCGCCGAAAATGTTTTAATTTTAGTCCTGCCTTTACAGAGTTCTAGCGTGTTACATAATTTCCCGTGTGTTGTAAGATTTTGTGTGTTACTCTTTCTAGAGCGTTATGGTACAAATTTTGTGAGCCCCATCCTAATACATGTATCAATAATACTATACTACGAAAGGAACTTCGTTCCAACCGAGTGTTCCACGACACTCACGCGTGTATTTCTAAGTATTATCACTGACAGAGCCCTTGAGCCAGTTCCTTCCTCCCAGCTTATCGCTTGCTCACACACTATAAGACGAGAAAGTATGTTACAGTTTCGAATCGAAGCATTTTATTTTGTCAATAGCGGATTTTAAAACTATTCAATTTTAGAGCAACACTGGAGCTATGTTATAGCTATACCACGATTGTTTTAGCATTCTAAGCCAGTGCTAGACTACCGTCCCACCTGATGGTAAGCGGTGATGCAGCAGCAGATGACTTAGCTTGAAAAAGTTTATTCACTCTTGCTTCGAAAGATGATTTTTACATGCTATGTTTTTACATAATATAGCTGATATTAATAGTTCTAGCACGAATGGGTCGGTTCGACCGGGACCACGCTCTCACAGGATACCAGCGTAAAATAGCAGCTTAACGCTGCTGTGTTTCGTATGGTGAGTGTAGAGAACCGGAGACCCTTTTTGCTACATACGAGGCATTCCATCTTAGTCCTTACGGCTGACAATGCATCTACATTTTGATTCGTAAACGAGGATAGATTTAGATGTCTATGGGCCACAGTAATCACTCACCATCAAAATAACTGAGATGTACCCGCTTACAAGTGTTAGGACTTCTATAATTATTTATGTGGGTCTGGGTTTGTACCAGTTTAGACTAGACTTAGTCTAAACTGGTACAAACCCACACCCACATCTAGAGTTTAGACTAGTTTACTTTAGCTATTTCCATAGCATAATGTCGTAAGGTATTTTGCTATGGGTACACGCAGCTGACACTGAAATTATATTTGTTTTACAGAAGAGGGCCATAAGAGCAATTTATTATTTAAAGCCTAAAGAGTCGCTGCGACAAAAATTTAAGAAAATTAATAAATTAACCTTGGCCTCTCAATACATTTATGAAAATGTAGTGTATGTACACAAAAGAAACACATTAGTGATATTCACTCTGTAAATACTAGGAACAGACACAAGCAAGTAGTACCAGTTACTCGACTCCATCGAGTCGATTCATTCTTGGGGCGATGTATACGCTTTTACAACAAAATTCCAGAAAATATACAAAATTTGACCTGCTCAAAGTTCAAAAACTTTATTAAACTAAGTTTGTATAAGAAGGGTTATTATAATATTAAAAAATTTATAGATGATAATAACCCCTGGAAATGAGGTGATCGCTACCAAGCTATTTCTAATTCGTTGTGTTGTTAATTCGTGAAACATACATGATTGTAAGCTGTTATTTAAAAAAAAGTCCCGCTGGGTTTCTTGCTGGATCTTCCTTGCTTGGTAATTAAACAAAATTATGACTTTCAATAAGTATTATTTATAATCTATATTGAATAAAAAAAGTTTCTGTTTCTGTTTAGTATTGGACGAGGAGAGTCTCAAGTGTGATAACACATCTGTCACCACCTTTGTCTGAAGTGATTCAATTAAAATAATGTGGACTGGCGGTGTAGATGTGTTGTAGTAGCCACTGGTTATGATAAAACTTTATTGAGTTGCTTTGCCCGCACCTACCTACTAATCCTGACCATGTGGTATCCACTGTTGATTTTGTGTGCTTGGGATCTTTTTCCAGTAGTGTATCGGTAGTAACTGAGCCAAAAATAAAGGCAAGAAATCAAAATTGTAGGTTTTGAGTTATGAGAAAGTGACCATATTAACCGGATGGCCATATTACCCTCACGTACCATAACTTTTCTTTCAGGATCATGAAAATGAAGGTCGAAATCCTGATCATTTTAACAGTTGTATCGTTTGTGGTCACGGAAGAAGGTACGTATAGGTGTACGTTTTTTAATAATTTTGAAGTATATGACATATGTATATTTATGTTATAATACAAACTTACATTTGTTACCGTGTAGCGGCGGTGTAAGAATACCCACTACCTCATATCATCCCGTGGGTGTCGTAAGAGACGACAGAGGAAAACAAATTAGGAGATGGGCAGCAGCGTCTTCCTTATAACAACTAAAAATAATAAAAAAATTGAGGTTGCTAAACTGCCTGCCAAGCGTGACAACTATGGCAAAATCTTCCCCTGTAAAGCAATCTATGAGGGAGGCCAATGTTTTCAGCAGTGGACTTTAATGGGCTGTAATGGATGGATGTATAGAAGATAATCTACCAGGAGCACATGACCCACTAAGAGGTGAAATTTTCAAATCAGCAGTAACATTACAACTATAGTAAATATCTCCCCTATGAGGCAATCTATGGGGGAGGCCTATGTTCAGCAGTGGACTTTCATGGGCTGTAATGGATGGATGTATAGAAGATAATCTACTAGGAGCACATGACCCACTGAGACGTAAAATTTTCAAATCAACAGTAACATTACAACTATGGCAAATATCTCCCCTATGAGGCAATCTATGGGGGAGGCATATGTTCAGCAGTGGACTTTAATGGGCTGTAACGGTAACAGTTATAATACAAAATGGAAGCTTTAATTTTGAAACTAGAATATATTTTAGAGCATTTAATATCCAATCTAAAGTCTTTTCAACCTATGAAAAGACGCCGAAAAAGAGTTTGACACAATCATATGTGAAATCGAGTCTTGAGAATTTAAACGAGTAGAGGTTTCACAGAGGTACTATTTAAAATTGTTGAAAACATAGAGCGAGGAGATAAAATAAGTGGAAAGTTTTACGAGTGCTATGTATACGGCAGTTGAAGACATTTATACAGACTTACAGACATTCACGTATGTAATATTAAAGCTGATTGTGAATTATAACTTGATTTATAGGTGACCTCTGCACAAAAAATGGGAAACGCGGAACCTGTAAGATATTCAACGACTGCAAGCCGGCCATGGATGAATTCAAAAAGTATAAGATGAATCCAAAGGCAAGTATTTTTATCAAACTACTAAAGAACGTAGGTAATAATGATTTTGATATATTTACGCGTAGGTAATAATTTGGGCGAGGCTACAGTCTCTTCAACGAAGCCAAGTTGACTGTCGGTATATCGAAGTGCTGAAGTGTTTGTACAATAGGGCTACGATGGCTATCCGAGTATGTAACCTATCCAACTGCAGAAAGGTGTAAGACAGGTATATAGTGTAAGTCCAACTTCGACCGAGAGGTCAATCGACGGATTCAACTCGGCTGGGCAGCGTTCGGGAAATTACGGCACGTCTTCTCGTCAGTTATACCTCAAAACTTGAAAACAAGATTGTACAACCAGTGCGTGTGATGACTTATGGATCTGAGACGTGGTCCTTCACTGCTGGCCGTATGAGGATTAAGGTCATTCAGCGAGCTATGGAGAGGGTATGCTCGGAGTTTCTCTGCGTAATAAACTTAGAAATGAGGATATCTGCAGAACCAGAGTGACCGACATAGCCCAACAGATTAGTAAGCAAAAGTGACCATGGGCCGGACATATAGTTCGAAGAAACGACAACCGATGAGGAAGAAAGGTTCTCGAGTGGCAGCCTCATACCCGTTGGTGAAGTGTACGGCGAGCTCCCACAAGATGGAGTGACGACGTGGTGAGACATGCAAGAAGTCGATGAATGCGATGGGCTGAGGGCCGTGCTTTGTGACATTTCACGTGGGAGACCTATGTTCAGCAGTGGACTTGTGAAGTATCGTAATGACTACTACAATATCACCTGTATCACACAGGTGATATTGTAAAATATTTCAAAACTATTGATATTAAGAAAACTATATCTATAGGGGATTTCTGTTAAATTTATTGCGTCTATAATAGATGCGATCGCACCCCAACTTGCTATTATTTTCAATGTTTTTAAATTAGTTTTAGTAAAAGAAGTGATATACATTCTGTAAACACTAGGAACAAACACAAGCTAGTGATACCAGTTTCTCGACTCCACAGAGTCAGTAATTCATTCTTGGGGCAATGTATACGCTATTACAACAAGGTCCCGGAAAGTGTACAGGTTCTCTCTATTACCAAGTTTAAATGTTTTATTAAGCTGAAACTGTATAAAAAGGGTTATTATAGTATAAATGAATACATGGTTGATAATAACCCCTGGGAATGAGGTGATCGCTTCCAAGCAGTTTCTAAAATAAATTTTGTAAATAGTTCGTAATCATTTATATTGTAAAATTTATTTAAAAAAAAAGTCCCGCTGGGTTTCTTGCTGGTTCTTCCCAGGACAGAGGGTTTTTTTCGAACCAGTGGTAAAGTAAAAAATGACTTTCAATAAGAATTACACATGTAATGTATATTGAATAAAAAATATTCTATTCTATTCTATTCTAATGCTAATATCGAATCTGCCATGCTATTCTGTAACAACACTTTCGTGTCTCGACAGCGGAATCCGCGGTGAGATATCAAATTCGTATTCTCTAAATCCCGACAGTGCCGGCAGCGCCACACTTGTGAGTGTGGCGACGTGACGAACCGTATTGCGTGAGAATGTTGATATTAATAGTATGAATTCGGTATTCTGTAAAGGGATTTACCGCTTCACTCGTCGATATTCGACACTTATAACAACGAATTCATTTGTCATTTTTAAAGTGGTCTAAGAGCCTATCGAGATTGGTGTGCGAGTTCATTTTAACTCATTAGTCCACCGTAGTTAAGTGTGTTACAGTATAAGAATTATAATAATTCGATAGGTATGTCTCGTTGGTTTTTTTTAGAGAGTTTATTAGAAGAAGCACATTCCATAGATATGTATGATAGTCGTCGTCAAGCTTGTGAAATTCGTAGATTTCAAGTAGTTAACAGTCACAAAGACTTTGTTGAAAATTATCGATTGTCTGAGGAGTTGATAGATAATGTGTTACAAGACATCATACATCTTATGAAAAATCCTCGCCGGCGAGGTCGCGGATTGTCTGTTAAAATAAAGGTGAATATTTTTTTTACGTGCACACTATTTTTTATAACTTCCCATAAGCTTTTTTCTTACAAAATATGATTATTTTTTCAGTTATTATGTGTCCTTTCATTCTTGGCTAGCGGTAGCTATCAGAGAATTTGTGGAAAGAATGTGAACACTTATATATCACAACCATCTGTCTCCCGATGTGTTCGCGAGGTAGTTGACGCCCTAAATCACCCTAGTGTTGTAAGGAAATATATACGGTTTCCACAGAATTCCATGGAGAGGCTCAAACTAAAGGAAAGGTCGGTATATTATGTATTATAATTGTGTTGTAGTACCTATATTTTTATGTTAAACCTACCATAACTTTACAGATTCTTCGAGAAATACAAAATTCCTGGGGTGATAGGATGTGTTGATGGTACCTATGTCACCATGGTTAGGCCATCAGAAAATGAAGAGCGATATTACTGCCGTAAAGGAAATCATGCAAGAAATATTCAATTGGTAAGATTTTTAATAATATCTAATAATATTTCTTTTTGTAGATATGGAAACAAAGAATAGGTAACTCGTGCTTTTTTTAAACTCAAGATAAAATGTTATTTTTGTTTTGTAGATTACTGATGCGGACTTAAATATATTGCATGTTGATGCTATCTATGGGGGAGCAACACATGATAGCTTCATTTTCAATCATAGCATCATACGGAACCATCTTGAGGACTTAGTGAATGCTGGTGAAACTGTACATTTGCTAGGTGAGTTACCCCATTTCTTAATAGGTATATCGTTTATTCCTTAGTTAATAATACTTGTGGCCTATCTTCACTCGACAAACTATATTTTTCTAAAAAATAATATGTAGATAAAATAAAAAGTACTGTAGACATTATAAGTTACAAGTACCTATACAAATATAGTTTGTTTAAAAGCAGACAATTCTTTCATAATATAATACAGGAGAGGTACATAGTAATACAGGAGAGAACCTTTTCTTTGCAATATGAAAATTTATATAAGAAAATACTTTGGTAAATATATAACTACTCTCCTGATAAAATAGCTCAGATGGTTAGCGCTTGCTGTAAACTTCACAGTACTTGAGCAACCCGGGTTCGATCCCCGCCGGCACTAATGAAATTGTTAATTGCAATTTTAAGTACTGATTTACCAAGTGCTCGGCGGTGAATGAAAACATCGCGAGGAAACCTGCATGTCTGAGAAATAAGAAAAAAAAATATTTCGAAGACATGTGAAGTTCACCAATACGCATTAGGGCAGCGCGGTGGACAATTCCTTGCCCTAAAACCCTCTCAGAAATGAGAGGAGGCCTGTGCCCAGCAGTGGGACGTAAATAGGCTGCAACTTTACTGATAAAATAATGATTGTAATATCAATATCCACATGGGTAAAACCACTGGATTTAGCTAGTTAGGATAAATATCTTTTTTTTAAATACTAGTAATGCTATTAAACTTTACTAATATTCCCTTTAACCACTTCTGGTAAGCTTAAAATGCTTGTGTTAGAAGTGGTTCACGACAGTAGTCGAATGGCGGATTCGAACCCACGACCTTTCGATTTCGCGGTCCGCGCCCTGCCATTAGGCTACTGACGCTTCAAATTAGTTGATAGGGGACATTAAAATGTATTTTTTTGTTATTGTAGGAGATTCTGGGTATGCACAACGAGCATACTTGATGGTACCGGTGCCTAATGTAGAAGAAGGTACACCTGCTGCACACTACAACAAACTCCACGCCACAGCGCGTAATACCGTGGAGAGAGCTATAGGCAGGCTAAAGGGGAGGTTTAGATGTCTTCTGGTACACAGAGTACTACATTACCACCCTGATGTGGTTGCAAAAATTGTAGTGGCATGTTGTGTGTTACACAACATTTGTAATCGCGCAGGGCTACCGGCTCCTGCTTTGCACGACTACGATAATGAAGAGGAGTTACGTTTCCACACAGTCATTCATACACAAGCTGGGGCTAGAAATGAAACAATATCTCAAGAGGCTGTAATAGGACAGTCTAGTCGACAAGAACTAATTAATATGCTATGGCGAGCACGATTACATGCATTGGATTAAAAACCATACTATATTTTAATAAAAATTATAATATTACAAATATTTATTTTTTTAAAGTCTCTTGCAATAATTTCAATCCTTCTCCAATGCTCTGCACTGTTTGATTAACGAGCATTTCTAAAAGCTCCGAATTACGGCGATTTATTTCGAGTTTTTGTTCTTCTATCGCCAAAAATCGCTCCGAAAAACTTGTGAATTGTGATCGCCGTTGAGATGGAGGTGATGCACGACTTCGACGATTATGGCGAAGTCTTGATGTTGCTATAACAGTAATAAATGGTAATTTAAATATATTATTCCTATTAAGTTACAAATTTTGATAAAATACCAAACAGTACTAATCAATGAAGCGTCGAACAAAGTCACTATTGACTTTTTCTGCCACCAGGGCGGCGCCACTTTACAATGAGGAATAATATTTGACAGATTTCATAGCGGGAAAGATAAATAATTAGTCTTAAAGTCTTAGGAAAATATGAACTTTAAGGTTTCTTTCAGTATTATTAGTTATATTTTATATATTAATTAGATTAGAAATAAATAAACCAAACTATAAATATAACGAAAAGTAAACAAATTAAAAAAAGAGTTATAAAGTGCAAATATTTAAAAATGAAACCACTGCAGCATTGTGTTGTGTATTAATATAATACTCTAGATAATGATAAACTGTTATTTAAAACTAATTTCACAATTAACTAATATTGTGGAACAAAAAAATTTACCTCAGTCACAATTAGCGACATCTGGTGAGTGAAATATTATTAGCCCTCATTCACTTTAAGTTCTAATTTCAATTTTTACGTTTTTTTCTTTTACCGCAATGAGATTATAAAAATTTGAAATGAGAATACAGAGGTATGAAGACAATACACAACTTTGAGGTGTAGTAAAATATACTTACTTGTATTGAGCAGAGGATGATTATGCACTGGAGATCGAATCAACTGGCGACGTGCATTTCTTAGCCGATGTGGGTGGCTGCCTGAACCCGAAGGAGTTGGGGGAGGACTTGCAGGACCTCCAACTGTGGGTGGTGTGCAGGGTGGAGATTGGACCACCATCGGTAAAGGGCTTAGTGATACCTAAAATTAGATATATTAGGTGTTAAAATTGTGTAATGAACAAATTTTAAATATCAGTAGTATATTACTCACCATGCGAACAACACTTGGCCTGGAAGATGGCCCAGATGTGCCAGGTAGGCATAAAATAGCCTGCCTTTCAATTGCATGCTGTTGTGTTGTCTGAAACAATAATAATGATAACTGACAGACTCTTGTATTAAAATATTATGTAAATATACATAGAATATTATTTTTAATATTTCTATCTAGATACTACACATACACTCTACATCCTAATTTATAAAGAAATTTAAATAAATAATATAAATAGTATGCAGACAAAATAACACATATATACCTCTACAACAGGAACATTTCCAGCTGGAAAATCTCCAATAGAACTTGGTGTTGTGTGTTTGTGTTGTGTTTGCTGTTCCTGAAAACATTCAAACATCAATCACAAATCATTTAATTATATACATATTTGCATGTTAAATGTGTATGTTAAATAATAAAGAACATAATGTGAAAAAATTGGAAGAAGAGACTTCTTCATAAAATATTTCAGGTATTTTAAATTTACTTTAAATAATTCTTTACCTTTTGGATTATGTTATACAAATCATATCAGGACTAATAAATACTTTCAATCACCCCAATAATTAATATGGTACCATTATCTATATCTAATATGATAACCATATTAGTAGGTTTTCTCACATTCTCGTATTGTTTTAAAAATTTATATGTAAAAAATTTATACTATGCAAATTTACATGATTTGATTTCACAGTCAATCGATGAAATATAATACTATAATTGGTTTTGTACGGTAACTGTAGAAGTTGGGATAGTTTAATCATTGTGTTAGCCAAAATAACTTACCATTGGTAACGGTAATGGATTTAGGCCTATTAACTGGGTAGAAGCCAGCAAAGAGGGACTATTTTCAAGACTCTTTCCAGCCTGGGCCTAAAAATTAAAAAAGAATATGTAAATACATTAAAACTGTCTCAGTTTATAAAATATTATTAAAGTAAAAACAATTCAACTTACTTCAAAAAATGGATTAATTTCTAAATGCCTGTCACCAGTGGCAAAACTTTCGCCACCCATTAAGGCTAATATTTTCTCTTCAATCTCAGAAAGCTCCACCACCTCTTTACCGCCACCAGTCTTATTTCTAGTTCTAAAGCGTAATGCACCCTTCTTCTTAACAGCACTTTTTTTATCAGCCCAGTACTAAAACAGATTTATTTAAAATTTAAGTAACTATGTATACTTACTATGACGTAAAAGTAATTGGTCACAAAATTACAAACTTTAGTCCATTGTTTCCAGGTTTTAACACAGCCCCCTAAACTATTGAGTTGAAGCGCCAGTTTCTCCCAGCTTT
Organism: Parnassius mnemosyne; assembly: GCA_963668995.1. Classification (NCBI taxonomy): domain Eukaryota; kingdom Metazoa; phylum Arthropoda; class Insecta; order Lepidoptera; family Papilionidae; genus Parnassius; species Parnassius mnemosyne. Next base: position 1,841,217 of record CAVLGL010000096.1, read on the forward strand.
TACGGGCTGTGTCCCTTGCACTGGGAACTTTTGAAAAACCTTTTGCAAGGCTTGGATTCATCTCCAAAAAATTTAATAGTGCGTGAATTTGGGCTGTTGAGGGATGAGCCGCTCTTTCTACAGGGCTATAATTAAAACGAAATCATTAATGTTACAGTAGGGATTGACTAAGTTACAAAGAAACTAATATTAATAACAAAAGTATATACTTACTTCATGGTATATTCAGTATTTTAGTAATCGGAACACTAAAACAAACTTTTTACTATAATAACTTGAAATCGCTTCTAAACGTCAGTCGGCTTGTATGTACACAAAAACATCTTTTTTCGAGGCACGAATCCTAACAACATAGAGCCAATGCAAATGTTTCTTTTTTCTTTATTTCAATAAAAATAAATATTTCTTTGTCAAATATTAGATATTTGAAGTATTTAAGCAATTTATATAGCGAATTCGTAGAAATATCATGCACATATTTTAAAATAAAGTAATTCGAAAAGAATATCGATAAAACGAACACAACTAGATTATTGCTCTCGGATTCGAGACTCACTTCACTTCGCAAGTGCGTAACGCATGTTTACAGAATTCCAAATCAAGGTCAAGCGGGATCGCTTTCGAAGTGATCTTTGTCACTCAGGTGAAGCTCGATATCGAAATAGTTATTTACAGAATAGCACTACTGGTGTGTTTCCTGATTTAATGAAACACAGCAAAGTTATACAGGGACAGTATTTCATGCCGGCACACCGCCTGCAACTTTACAAGGCGCAGGTTCGGCCTCACATGGAATACTGTTCCCATCTCTGGGCAGGGGCTCCCCAGTGCCAGCTCCTTCCACTTGACCGCATCCAGCGCAGAGCGGCTCGAATCGTCGACGACCGAGCCCTTTCCGATCGGCTCGATTCATTGGCACTGCGAAGAGATGTTGCATCTCTTTGCATTTTCTTTCGCATCTACCATGGGGAGTGCTCTGAGGAATTGTTCGGATTAATCCCAGCCGCCAAATTTCATGAACGCACATCGCGGCAGAACTCCCGATGCCATCCACATCATCTGGATGATTGGCGGTCCACCACTATGCGATTTAGAAGATGTTTTCTTCCTCGCACGACTTCCTTGTGGAATCGATTACCATCAGCGATTTTTCCGGACCGATACGACTTAGGGACCTTCAAGAAAAGAGCCTACTCCTTTTTAAAAGGCCGGCAACGCATTTGCAATTCCCCTGGTGTTGCGGTTGTTCATGGGCGGCGGTAGTCACTTACCATCAGGTGAGCCGCATGCTCGTTTGCTCGTCTCCTATAAAAAAAAAAAAGCTAAGATCCTTGTAATAAAGTAAAATGATGTACCTTACCCAGTTTGAAGGGCACCTCCCGCCCGCCATCAATTGCGTGCACTATTACCGTCACCACTTATTTCAAACTAGGGAAGACACACCACCGTCGATAATATGTACGTGTTTCGCCTGTTCGCGAGGCAGGCATCATTAAGTAAAATAGATTCTGCGATGGCTGACCGCTAAGTAAGCGATTTAGCATGCCAAAAAGCCTCTTAGTACGCCTAGCAAATTTTTATGGTAATTTTAATGCACATTGTGTATCATCCATATATCCGTACCCTTTGAATTTTTTTTTCAATCGTTCAGGCATTTGTGAAATGAGTGAAATGAAAACGCATTCCACCACTGTGCGATTTACTAAGAGTTTTCTGTGTGTTTACCACAAGTAAAGGCCACTCGACTTTGTAAATTGCAAGAACTACTAATCAGTTTGACTATGAGCTCATTCATCATCAAAATGTCATATTTCAGATTTGCAGCTGGGAAGGTGATGAACCAATCGTATGCTGCGTTGAGAAAAATAAATACGTCGGCTCGAGCAACTTGGGCAGGTATGGCACATTAGAATTTCGAGGAAACTTGTGGATAAATGAGTTCACATTCCACCTGATGGTAAGTGGAGGCTGTGGCTCATAGACATCTACATTTAACCTCGATTAAGAATGAAAATGTAGATGCGTTTTCACTCCTGAGGACTAAGATGAAATGCCACATTTCCGGTAAAAAGGGTCTCCGGTTTTCTACAATCACCATACGAAACACAGGAGCATTGAACTGCTATTTTACGCTGGTGTTCCGTGAGAGCGTGTTTCGTACGCGGTCGAGCCGACCCATTCGTGCTACAACTATAATATAGCTACAGCATGGCTCTTCCACGTGTAGACATTTGACTTATTTTACCCGTTTGGGCGTACCAATATTAGAATATATAGTTTATAATATAATAATATGTTTTAATAATGTTTATGATATTGTCATCATATCAATAAGATGCATATAACCATCCTAATTAATTAAACAGTTGTAATGTCAAAAAATTTTATCTTTAGCTTTTATTATCACTGTATTATCGCCAGCAAGTAAAATACATTTCTCTTTATTAGTATTAGGAATATTATTAATGTACATTAAAAAGAGTAGAGATCCCAAAATACTCCCTTGTGGCCGCATTTAGATAAACAAAATTACTTATAGCTTTAGTTTGTTTAGGATGTTGTAAGTATCTTTTAATTCAGTCAAACGCTTTACCGCTGATGTCATATTTCTCAAATTTATTAAGTAACCCTTCACGATTAACATAATCAAAGGCGTTACTCATGTCAAAACTACATCCACATCTAATTTTCGTTCAAAGAGTTCATTCTATAATGATCTTTATGAGGCAAAAACATGCGAGTGTTGATAAGTTTTTCTTTCGGAAACCAAAATTTCACTCATCACTATCATCACCATCAACATACAGCCTATCAAAAGCCCACGTCCTTGTGTAAGGATATTTACTATAGTTGCTAAGTTTGGCAAGAGAGTTGGCAACCGCATTTTTTTGTTTTCTAGATTTTATTAGGAAGATGTAGCTGTCCACCTCCTCTTTTGTTTCCCTCTGTCGCCTTTTACGACACCCACTCGACGATACGATCAGAAGGTTGCGTGTTCAAATCACGTGGGGGTCACCAATGTGGGTTTGCTAGCGTGGTAGCTCGATGAGAGTTATACGTGTTAACACCTAGCCACCAAACCCAACCGTAGTATTCAATACTCGTACGTTAGTAGTGTAGTTGTACCACTTCTAGACCACCTGAGTCAGACGTGGTTCAACGACGTTCGTCGCCGCCCGATCCTAAAAAAACATGCTCTGATCACGAATCCGCGGTCCATTTTTGTGTAGAATGCACGGTTCCGGAGATGTGTAGATCAATTAGCTAATATCTAATTGATATCCGGTAAGGGCCTCCACCGTCATTAGCGTCCCATTGTTCCTATTTCTATTGTTCTATTGTTCCTTAATCACCTTCATTGCAGCGTGAGCGTCGACTATATCAGTGCTATTGTATTATAATTCTTTGTTTATACAACGTTAATCTGAATCATCAATAAAACACATTACATAATTTTGTTACAATTTTTATTTATAAAATACAAAATCTTATTAATTATTATCTATAAAATAGGAGCGAAACATCTCATCCACTAAAATATCGTTGTACAATGTGTTCCTTGTAAATATACTCGTAAAACTATGTATTGAACATCCTTGAAACTTGTATAGCAAATACATTAAGCAATATTCGCCACAAACTGAAGTCCACTCATTCTGAATCCTATCAACATTCCAGTTCCATCTTTTACAATTCCTTTTTAAAAACTCTAGATGATATCGTACAGGTGATCGTCCATATGAATCAAAATATTGACCGACGTCATTCGTATCGATATATAAAGCTACCCAATGTGACCCTGGTTTATCATCTGTATCCAAATTACATATTATATACGTTGGTACGTGGGTATACATAGGCAGTCTATTAGCTGCATAAACATTATTTTCTAGACTGGGGTGAATCTTTTTCAGATGTTGTTGTACATCTAGTGTATCCATGATATTACTGCTATTAGTAGATTATTACAGTACCTAGCTACTCAATGAATAACATAGGAATGGTCAATTATAGTGATTTCTACATATTAAATTGCATTTTTGTGTTATACAAATCGTACTTGAGTCATTGATCACCAAACAAAACACAATACGAAGAAATGTTGAGATAGGCAATGGAAATGTGAGATAAACTGATATGTTTCTAAATATTAAATTGCATTTTTGTGTTATACAAATCGTACTTGAGTCATTGATCACCAAACAAAACACAATACGAAGAAATGTTGAGATAGGCAACGGAAATGTGAGATAAACTGGTTGACGCATAAAGTAATTATCAACTCATTACGGAAATACTTTAGATTAGAATTTTTACGTACTGGTGGTATATAAGACCAACAAACGCAGTCATCGAGTTAGTGTACGGTCGTTTGGCTACAGTGGATCTATCAATAGTACATTTTGTGTTACTTCAATACACCAAAGGCTATGGATGTAAGTGTTTATTCTATTGACTAAATTACTTTTTTTCTGTTATTTTCATGTGTGTGTATTATTTTATTTAAATATTGTGTATGTATATGATTAAGCCGTGGTAACTCAGATGGTTAGCGCTAGCTGTAAATTTCACAGTACGCGACCCGGGTTCGATCCCCGCCAGCACCAATTAAATTGTTAATAGCAATTTTAAGTGCTTATTACCACGTGCTTGGTGGTGAAGGAAAACATCGTGAGGAAACCTGCATGTCTGAGAAAATTTCGAAGGCATGTGAAGTTCGCCAACACACATTGAGGGAGCGCGGCGGACATTTCCTTGCTCTAAAACCCTCTCAGAAATGAGAGGAGGCCTATGTTCAGCAGTGGACTTTAATAGGCTGTAACTTTAACTTTTTTAACTTTTATGATTAAGTGTTAACAAATTGATATTAACATGATAACTGTGTTGTTGCAGAAATCATTGAGCTTCGATGAAGATACCTATAAACAGTATTACTACTCGCCACTCTCCCCTCAAGAAGAGAGTGATGACCTCGTCATTAATAATAACACATGCGATGGTGGAAAAAGAAAATCGCAATCGATTGATCATTTTTTTGAAGCTGAATCAAAAATAAAAAAGAGGAAGCTGTTATCATCAACCGTAGCACGAGCCGCTAGAGATGGTGTATCATACATTTCTACTAATTCTGACGACGGAGACCAAGCGACGCATCTCATCAAAATTGAAATGTACGATATGAAGAAGCTATCCAAGATTCCAACTACTGATCATTGGAAACATGCTTCCACTAGAATTAAATATTACGTAAAGACTAATAAGGATAGCATCTACGACAACACAAACGCCCTCGTATACAATATAACAAAGACAATAGCAGAAAGTGAAAAAGTTAAAAAATACTTTTTTAACAATGACAGTCATTAGCTGATCATTAGTGAATGTGATTCTGTTTACTTCAATTACAGGAAGACAAGAGCGGAAGGAAGAGATGAGTGTGGCATACGTGTACAAAACACATCATTGAATAACAAAACTACAACACTGAGTGGAGAAGAAAACGAGAAGAGTATGCAGTACTCAAGAGCTGAATATCCATTCTTCAGTTCAAAATCTAGCCGTTTGCTTAGTTTCGAAAACTGGCCTCTAGTTATGCGACAGAAACCTGAAGATCTTGCAGAAGCTGGTTTCTTTTATACTGGCCATGCAGACGGGACCAAGTGTTTCCATTGTGGTGGTGGTTTAAAAGATTGGGAAGATGATGATGATCCTTGGCAGCAGCATGTTCAGTGGTTTAGTCAGTGTGCTTATGTAAAATTTCAACTCGAACAGTGTTTTGTATTAGATTAAATAGAAGATTTATAAAGAAATAAAAAAAAATATATTGCATACAATTTGTTTTATTTAATTTTATAACGTTTCACATAGTTACAAACACAAAATGCATTACACATAACACATAAAATCTAACACACAACACATATTATAACCTTAACTACTATAGTCTACAGTAACATTTCTGTTTTTATCTATCTCAATAATATTATCAAACTCAGCATAAACTATACAGTTAATTGTTTGTATTAATGAGGATTCAAATCGTACTTCTATTCTTACACTACCATGCTTTATGAGATTCCAATGAGTTGATGAGTTAGCTGATAAATCAGGAGTTAAGTCAAATGCTAATAGACAGTAACCTTTGCCATACTGTTCACAAGAGATTCCATTTCCTTCATTAAGAAAGTGAATACCAGTTCCCGAGAATAGAGTATGATATGCTGATGTAAATATGCTATTATTAAAAGATGGTTGCAAAGCTTTTGAAGGTATTTGTTGACCATCAATATATAAGCTGAAAGAATTAATACCATAGTTTTCAAAGTTAAATGGATTTTTAGTAAGGGAACCATTAAATGCAGAATTGTTCACAAATCCAATTATACATCTTTACGGTACCTGTCCTAAAAATATATTATCAAGAGTTTTTCCTTGAACACCCGAAGGAATTGTTAAAACTTTTACTTCAGCTCGAGTAATAGGATATTTAGCAGTGGTAGAAGCTAAAACTTTTTGATGTGCGAGTAATACACTTGGATTAATTCGTGCTCGTCGAACAATAAGAGTTGCGTCCGTAATACAAACTTTAAACTTTACATCGTTTGATCCAACAATTAAATTAAAACTCTCTCTTGATCGAACCAATTTAACACTCATTTCAACACCATTAATTAAAAATTTATCTTGGTTAAAAATGTCACCGTGAAGATGACCAATCATTTCTATTTCCTTACTTTCACTAATCAATTCCTGTCTTTTAACAAATCCTATGTTTTTACCATCTGTAGAATCCATTTTTCCTGCTGTATCCTCATACCAAAGACTACAAGTAAGATGAGATTGTTTAGCAGCAGGGGCATAGTTTAAAAGGGTTTCCATGTATGCTCGATATGCATAGGTATTATTAGGTGGTGATACAAGTTTTTGGTTTAAATAAACATCAAGTTGACTAAAAAGTGAATGCAGCCAATTATTTACAGGTGCTACTATTGTAGTAGATACCAAGTTAGTTGAATCTTGATTTAATACTTTTGCCTTTATGTGGAGTAATGTATGAGACAAATCTATGTAGTCATCGCCGGTCCCAGGAACTTGAAACTCGATAGGTCCATCATCACCAAGAGATGAAATTGGTTTATAATGAATCCACAATCCATTTTCAATGCTAGTTTGTGTAGACGGTAGTGCAAACAAATCCAATTCTGACTTAACGCACTCGCAAGAATGATTATGAAGGAAAGACATATTTAGTTTGAAAATATATCTTTGATATTTTTTGGTTTTAGACTAAGTTTTTTCGCAGCTTTCACTTTAGCAGTTAATGGTGGAATGAACGATGTCAATCGTTTTCTTTTAGTTTTATACCCAGATCCAGTCATGTTAAATTGATCAATTTTCTCATCAGCCTTTCGTTTTAAATTCGTACTAACTTGCTTTAGACGATCTTTTATTGAGGCTTCCATAGGACGGGCTTGAACCATATCCGATAAAAGTCCTACTCCAGCGCTTAATGCCTCCTTACCAATCACTCGAGCACCACTTGAAAGTAAAGGTAAAACTGATCTGAATAACCCCCCTAAGAAGCTCCCAATACCATGACCGCGTTAATATGGTGAACCCTTATAAATTACTCCAACTCCTGATCCAGCTTGATGTGTATAATAATTTTCATATGGACATTTATGATGATCACGAAGAGAATTCATTATTATAATTTTCGGAAATGTAGTTTAATACACACGGTTCCAAACTGGAATGGTATTTTTTGTCCTGTACTCGATCTTATAACTATTTCCAACGTATCGAACTCTCTTCGCATAACAGGTAAGTAGTGAGGTTGAGAGAAAACGTGCATTTTATTTGCACCATAAATGTATTTTGTAGGATCTAATGAAATGACTCTTAATAAAGGAGTCATAACATCACCCACAATCTGAGGATCGATAATATCGCAATATAGAAATAGTTGAGATGGTAACCCTAAGTGTAAATTAGCAGGACACTTTCCAAAATTTCTCTCTAGGAGATTTTTATTTGGTTCATAACCTAGCTGTAAACTTAATTTGGGTGATAATGTTACGGATGTTATATTTTTATCCAATACCGAAATAGACACAAATTTTGTTATTTCATCATAGCGAAATTTCAAGTTCTCTCCGATACCATTTAACACTCTTAAAATATGCTCAACGTTATCATAGCTGGTAGCTGGAATATGTTTTTTGTAGTACACTGTGGATGGCTTATCTTCATTAGGCATTAACATAGATTTTGTAATGTATATAACATTTTCATGGTCTTGAACAGTAAACATGGTACATGGATATTGAAACTCGACAACTCCAACCGACCATTCACCTTCTAATTTTATAGCTTTTGGTAATTTCGTTGAAAAATTTGTGGTCTTGTTATCAGGAAAGTATTCCATTGAACTATTGCTGAGCAAAGTTAAATAGAAACTTTCTTTATTCATATTTCTTTTAAACTAGAAGCTAAAATCCAACTGTTAAATTTATCTGGATAACCTTTCCACTTCACTAATACTTCTTTTCTGTTACCTGAATAACGAGTGTCAATTATTTTATCTATTTTATGTTGTGAGGTGGGGTTGTAAGTGATTTTCTGTAATTCTCTTTCATAAAAAGTACCAATTATTGGTTCATTTTGTAAATCTGTTATTGTATAAACAACCCATGGAGATCTATCAATTATTGAAGATATAATAAATATTTCATCACTCCAATTTGATTCATATCCTTTTTGGAATACATGTTTATATTTAGTTATTCGAACATAATCACCCACATTGAAATTTGGTTTAGGATTTTCTAAAGAAAGTTTTTTTGACCGTCTGTCATAAAGATTAGTCCAAACTGTCATAATATTGTTGGAATTTACATCACATGGGCACATCTTAATACTAGAGTGAAAGCTGTGATTATAAGAGTATATTAAATCTTGTAAAACATCTATATATCTATAAGTATTATTATGAGTGAAATAACGCCACATTTTCATTTTTAGTGTTCTTTGAAATCGTTCAACAATACTGGCCTTAATGTCAGGATTGTTAGTGGTATAGTAATTAATCTTTTTGGATTTAAAGTATTTTTGTACATCTTTTGAAACAAATTCGGTACCTTTATCGGATTGTATGTGAGTAGGTGTTAAATTACTTTCAGTAAATATACTTTCAAAACATTCTTTAGTTGTTTCTGAGTTTTTCTTTTTCATTGGTCTTGCAAAAGCATATTTACTAAATACATCAATAATACAAAGTATATACTTGAAACCATCATTATATTGAGAATAAGTTCGCATATCACTTAAATCAGCTTGCCACAGTTCATTAATATTTGATAGAATGTACCTATTACGCGGGAATTTTTTTCGAATGGGTTTATGTAATGTGTATGTTTCTTGTGATTTTAACCATTCCTTTACTTGCTTTTTATTCATTTTACCCTTCATGGCTTTTGATAATTTATCAATACTACCAAAACCAGCGGGATTAGATGGATCATAATAAATCCTGTTAATTTCTTCTAGTACGGAGTCCATTTTTCCCACTCAAGTCCTTTACGTATTTTAGTTGTAGACTTTTTATCTCTACTGCACGGTGTAGAAAACTCTTGAACTTCAATCTCAGAGGGTTTGTTCAGATCTTTTGCTTGAAGTTGGTTAATAAACTCACATCTCCTTGGATTTCCAATATAAGTAAGTGGTACTTTAATATCTTTTAATGCTTCAGCAAATCTAACCCACCCTACCGGATCACTTCTTTTTAGGGGTCTTAGTGAATCATTTATTAAATCAACAATATTACTTCCAGGAATTTTTTCACTATCAATTATGACTGTACCTTCGTTATCCCAATGTATTTTACTTTTACTTGTTTCAACTAAGTTTAATAATAACTGCCCTTTTTTATGATAAGTTTTTGGTATTAAACTGAGTATTTGAGTTGGTGTGTAAAGTGGATTTTCATCATTTTCTTTACTTTTAATGGATCAATTCTCCTCCAGCAAAGATTCAATATCAACTGAAGTTTTTAGATCTCTATCTTTATTTTTAAAACCAATTTTTGACTCATTTGAATCTTCATTAGATGTATCAGAATAAATTGGTAATTTGAGTGGTTGACGATCCTCTTCGGTAAAATGAAGGTATCTTTGCAGTGTTTGTAAATATAATATCCATTTCTTTCGGTCTTCCGTCTTACTATTCATAATATTTTGCATTTCAATATCTAATCGAGATAAATTACTATTAACCTTATTTTCTTGTTTTAATTTTTCAATCAATCCAGGTTCGATAAGTATCATTTTCTTTGCATTTTCCATGTTAACTGGCTAGTCCACTCACTAATCCACTCAATATTGCACCTAATATTGTTGGTAAGAAAGCCCCTCCTTTTTGTATAATTATATTTTTTGTTAGTTTATGTTTACACTTACGTACTAGTTTACGGAGTATGTTTTTATGTTTATTCAATTTTTGTTTATCCTGATCTTTAAGAGGTACTTTTCCTTGTAAAACGTTATGAATACACTCACAAATACAGTTAATTTCTTCTTCATCACACGTTTTAAGTAATGCTCTTTGATATTTTGGTTTAAGCGTATGCAAAGCGGTTAGCAAATGTTTATACGTTGTGAGTCGACGATGTATCATTTAGCAATGATTTCAATTGTTTGATTCTTGGTGTATTTAAACTCTTTTGTGGGGACGTAGACTGTACAGAAACCATTAAATGGAAAGACATTTGTCTTGATACGACAAAAATCATTGGTATTCTGTTTTAAATCTACCATTAAATATCCATGCGCCTCTAGAGTTGCATCCCTGTAGGCATTTTCAATGAATTTTGGGTTATCTGGTGATACTTGTCTTGCTAAATATCTTATTTGAGTTTTATCTCGAGGGTTTTTAAAATATATTATATAACTTGAGTTTAAAGATATGTCTCTTTGTCCTTTACCCTGATGAAATAAATTTTGTGTTAGATAAAATACACTAAGATTCCTGTGATGACTACCTTTTGTAAATATATCCACAATTCTTCCATCGGACTCTCTCATTAGATCATCAATAATAACAAGATGTGGGTTTTCACCATCAAACATATTAAGATTTGGAATTCCTTGATGATAGTTAACATTTGGTAAATTATATAATGGTTGCATTTCATCAAAGCACCATGTGATCTGATTAAAATCACAATTACATATTTCTGTAACTGATTTTATGAAATTTGTTACAAAATTTGACTTCCCACACCCACTTGGTCCTGCCACAATAGCAGTGAACGGATGGATAAAGTGAAACATAACACACGTCTAAAGTTCAAAGGGGTGAAATAAAAAATGAAAGTGTTGGTGTAAACAATTAATATATATTCCAAAAATTATATAAAACAGAATTATCTGTATACTATTTCTAACACAATTAGTACATCATAATTTTACAATTAACTCAACCTCAAATAAATAGAAACAACAATTAGTACATCATAATTTTACAATTAACTCAACCTCAAATAAATAGAAACAACAATTAGTACATCATAATTTTACAATTAACTCAACCTCAAATAAATAGAAACAACAATTAACTTAAATTATTTACAATAAAACAATGTTTAAATATGTAATAAACTACGTCATATTATAGTATTATCATAATTTTACAATCAATATAAATTTTTCTTAAACGCAGACATAAAAGTAAAAACTATCAACACTTAACGCAGTTTATAATGACCCCAAGCTAATGTTTCAATATTATTATCTAAAATATGTCTCTTTGTGTCATTATATGATAAACCTATCTTATTTAATTTTTGTGTGAAAATTGTGTGTTTAATTGATTTAAATCTAAGCATACTATAATATTGCACTTTTTTATTAAATAGAGAAGACTTATAACTATTCATTGTCATCTTTTTAGTGATACATTTATTTACCCCTTTTGCCTTGGCTATAGTCTTATTCTCTAAGTTAAAAGCGTACATTTTGGATCGTAAACCCACAAATTCTTTCATGATTTTACCATTATTTTCATCTTTAAAAAAACCTAATTTCTTTTTATTTAATTTTGGATATTCAAAAATATTATTTGTATCATAATCTGAGGTATCAAAGTATGATGAAAGGTCAGGTTTTATATCAGTGTAAAAATCATTTGTAAATATATGATATATTAAACTATCCGTATCTGTATACAATAATTTGATTTTACTAAACTTTTTAATCATATAGTTATAATGAAAATCATACATTAATGTTTTTGAAATATCTAAAATGCAAAACCCTAAATAAATTGGTTTGTTATATATTAACTTCGTTTTTCGCAACTGAACCGCAACTAGGTTTTCCGAAAATATTGAAAGGCTATGAAATTGTGGTTTAGCGATTAGATCTTGAGCACCTAAAGCTTTACCCTGGTTCTCCCAGTGCGTAACTAATTTTATGTTAACCCTTTTTTCAATATTCTCCATAGTCTTACCGAAGACTGAATTATTCATTAATTTATAAAAATCTTTTTCGAAATCTGATTTTGCTAAAGTTCTTAATTTTGTGTTTAGATCTATGTACATCTTCAACCAGGGAGACTGTTTAAATTTTAAAACTCTATGAATTTTAGTTAATTTAACCCCCATTTCTATGCACTGCTTTAAATTTCTGTAATGAATTACATATTTATCTTTATTATTTAAATTTGGGACTAGTTTATTCTCATTAATATTGCCTACACAAATGTTTTCTGGACATAAAGGAAAGTCCGAATGTAAATCATGAAGTTCATCTGGATATTCCAAATCAACTTCTAAAATAAAACCGAAGTCTGATGTCTTAGACACATTAAATTCTGTATTTGGATTTACCCATTCGAATCCACCAGTAGGAAGATATTGAGACATAGCCCAACCATATAAATTGTTGGCATCAAAATATGTGATATATGAATTTGGTTTCCCTGTATCATAATCCTCCATGTATTTGTTATTAGCTCTAGCATAACGATTACTACATTGAGATACACCACCTCTGATACCTGATCTAATAAATGCAATTTTCTCATAATCTGTTAAAAGTTCTAATTCTATTTTTGTATATTTTAACATTGCATCCCAACTTAAACCGGGTGCTGTGTAATAATGGACGGATAAAAGTAAAACGTCTGTTTTTAAATATAGGTTTGAATAATCTAGCATATTACAACACCCAAAATGTTCCCAAACATCTTTAGCATGATTGTAATCATCATTTGAAATATGTGAATCTGTGAGTGAACTATAAAAACATTTTTGTTCAGGGAGCGATGTTAGACTTAAACTATCATAATTAGTCATAAGTTCATATGGATAAACACCTTTCCGTTTTAAACGAAAGAAATCTTCATCATTAGGGTAATTTCTACGTAATTCTTGAAATTGATCATTACTGAGATTTTTGGCCAATTCTTCTAATTTACACGATAAAAACTTAAATGAATCTAAGAATCTCAATATAATTTCGTGGTTATTCACTTTTAATTTTTTGGAAAAGGATATATATTTTTCTTTATTTTGAGGGATAACTTCGACTTCACCATCACAAAAGTTTAACGCGTGAACAATAAAATGAGCATCATAGTGACTAAGGTTGTGTAAAAATATTGGTATATAACTAGGTGTTCTGATCTTCGAACAACATGATTCATGAGCAACACCTATAAAACTACCAGTGTACCAATCAAAATCATAAAAATGTTTTGCCAACTCAGTTTCACAAATATGACAAATGGTTGCATTTGAAATTTGGTTTTTGTCTTCATTTGTTAGCGGAAGTGGTGGATATTTTTGAAGTCTATTTATTTCTTTTAGATTGTTAGATAAACTTTCCATAAACACTTGTGCACAGTTGGGTCCGCAATATGTTACATATTTTGATAATTTATCATCATATGAACATTTTATATAATATCCAAAACTATGTACTTCATGTTTCTGAATATTATGAGTGAAAGGTTTGGAAGGATCGTTAGAACATGATTCTATTGGTTTTAAAAATGCTTCAAAATCAGCATAAACTACGAATGGTATCTTTAACTTTTTTTCATAACTATCAAATTTAATTTTATCATTTGAAATAGGTTGACCAACCCAATTCTTTTTTTTTAAAGTTTCACTGTTTGGTAATACTGTACAAATGTGAGCACAATCGTATTGTTCATGGTTATTTAACCTTTCCTGAGATGGAAAACGAAGTAGACATGCTTCACAAATGTACATGATGTGACCGTCTTTTGAAATTTGTTTACTAACTAACCGCGATAAATTTTTTATATAGCAATAATGATTTTTTGTATCCTTGGAAAAAAATAATAAATTGATATGTCTATCTTTACGACACTTTGTTAAAAATAATGGACCTACTATAGAATTACATCGTTTTTCTTTATTATATTCTAACCCAAAAACATTAATACTAATATCATTTAATTTCTCTACTTTTGCTATGTCAGAAATTTTAACCGGAAAGGAAATACCATCAAATTTAAGTTTATTTGCATGTTTAACGTACGATGATACCCGATCGGTGTGTTTGTTTACAGGATATAACGCCGAGAGTAACGCCCATTTAAAACAAAAATAATCCTTGTTTTTTACATTTATAACAGCCTTTTTTAATTTTATGTCACGAGGAAGATCTATGTATGAAGTACCGCGTAGGGGGTTAAATTTATTAACATTCATGTCTATAGATTTTATGTTTTTTAGACTCCATCCACTATCTTTTTTTTCGAAAGCACTAATTTTAGTAGTAATTGTATCATTTAAAGATGAAAGAAAAATATTTAAGTCATCTCCTTGACAAATAATATAGTTAGGCGTTTGAAAATCGAACGTATCATGAATATCTTTAGTTTGTTGAACAAAATCAGCATGCAATATGAAGTTTACCTTAAAAATTATGTGTTGATGAATACACTCTTGTAATAAAAATAAAATATCATCTTTAATAGAATTTAAAAATAGTTCAGGAGTTTCAAAATTTACCCATGTCGAACGATCTACTCTACTCTTGATTTTATAAGTTAAAATCCTATTTCCAAAAGCAGATTCAATAACACTAACGTTTGATAAAGAATTATGTGAATTTAAAAGATTATTTTTATGAACATTACTTTTAAAATGATTAGCTAAATACCGTTTCTTGATAAATATATGGCACGTTGGACATTCCACTTGATCATCGTTACTGATACTGTTCCCTGCAGAGGTATGCGCTTCTGCTTCCGTTGTTGGTTTTTTGGTGATCTTGGATTCTTTGCTGCACGTTCGCTTCGTTCCTCTTCCAAGTTGTAGTGGTTGACTGCTAAAATGTTTAAATTTATTAAAAACTGTATAAGACAATATGTAAATTATGATCGAAATGAATGTTTATTTTACATACTTAAACTGTGTTTCAACCATCGCACAGTGATGATACAACTCATCATCGTATGACGAATCGAACAGTTGACCCCTCTCCATTTCTTCACAAACTTTAGACAACTCCTGATTTAATTCGCTATTGAATAGTTCCGTATTCTCTTCCATGATTGTGGAGAAAAAAGCACTGGTGCACACTTCACTGAAGTTTTCCCTTCCTCTTTTTTATTTTTGATTCAGCTTCAAAAAAATGATCAATCGATTGCGATTTTCTTTTTCCACCATCGCATGTGTTATTATTAATGACGAGGTCATCACTCTCTTCTTGAGGGGAGAGTGGCGAGTAGTAATACTGTTTATAGGTATCTTCATCGAAGCTCAATGATTTCTGCAACAACACAGTTATCATGTTAATATCAATTTGTTAACACTTAATCATAAAAGTTAAAAAAGTTAAAGTTACAGCCTATTAAAGTCCACTGCTGAACATAGGCCTCCTCTCATTTCTGAGAGGGTTTTAGAGCAAGGAAATGTCCGCCGCGCTCCCTCAATGTGTGTTGGCGAACTTCACATGCCTTCGAAATTTTCTCAGACATGCAGGTTTCCTCACGATGTTTTCCTTCACCACCAAGCACGTGGTAATAAGCACTTAAAATTGCTATTAACAATTTAATTGGTGCTGGCGGGGATCGAACCCGGGTCGCGTACTGTGAAATTTACAGCTAGCGCTAACCATCTGAGTTACCACGGCTTAATCATATACATACACAATATTTAAATAAAATAATACACACACATGAAAATAACAGAAAAAAAGTAATTTAGTCAATAGAATAAACACTTACATCCATAGCCTTTGGTGTATTGAAGTAACACAAAATGTACTATTGATAGATCCACTGTAGCCAAACGACCGTACACTAACTCGATGACTGCGTTTGTTGGTCTTATATACCACCAGTACGTAAAAATTCTAATCTAAAGTATTTCCGTAATGAGTTGATAATTACTTTATGCGTCAACCAGTTTATCTCACATTTCCGTTGCCTATCTCAACATTTCTTCGTATTGTGTTTTGTTTGGTGATCAATGACTCAAGTACGATTTGTATAACACAAAAATGCAATTTAATATTTAGAAACATATCAGTTTATCTCACATTTCCGTTGCCTATCTCAACATTTCTTCGTATTGTGTTTTGTTTGGTGATCAATGACTCAAGTACGATTTGTATAACACAAAAATGCAATTTAATATGTAGAAATCACTATAATTGACCATTCCTATGTTATTCATTGAGTAGCTAGGTACTGTAATAATCTACTAATAGCAGTAATATCATGGATACACTAGATGTACAACAACATCTGAAAAAGATTCACCCCAGTCTAGAAAATAATGTTTATGCAGCTAATAGACTGCCTATGTATACCCACGTACCAACGTATATAATATGTAATTTGGATACAGATGATAAACCAGGGTCACATTGGGTAGCTTTATATATCGATACGAATGACGTCGGTCAATATTTTGATTCATATGGACGATCACCTGTACGATATCATCTAGAGTTTTTAAAAAGGAATTGTAAAAGATGGAACTGGAATGTTGATAGGATTCAGAATGAGTGGACTTCAGTTTGTGGCGAATATTGCTTAATGTATTTACTATATTTTTTTTTTTTTTTTTTTTTTTAGGATCGGGCGTCGACGAACGTCGTTGAACCACGTCTGACTCAGGTGGTCTAGAAGTGGTACAACTACACTACTTACGTTATATATTTAAATGACAGAATACTAATATAGGATAGGATAAAGAATTATATGACTCCGAATGAAGTAATGTTATTCGAGATAAAAAATAACTTTTACTGACAACAATTTACAAGAATGAAATTAACTTCGCGTACAAGATAAGTTAATCGAGGTGAGAGGCGCGCGCGTGTTGTTCCTGAGCTAGCTGCCGGTGGAATACACGGTGGTCCGGCCCGCGCTCTGACGAAGGCGCGGTGCGTCGCATATCTAGGTCACTCCATTGTTTCGCTCGGGTGACGTAATGTTCGAGCGTGGCTCAAGCTTCATAAGCGTAGCGGATTTATGTGAGGTCCAACAGAAGCGAGTTACGCCACAGGGTAGTGGATATTCCTATACCGCCACTACGCACTGTGTTATTACGGATCTATATTATATTATTTTATTTTTCAGTAACAACAGACCAAACACTCGTTTACCGGAATGCGAACGGATTTCCAGGAAGCTGACTGCAGAGAAAACTGGCCAAAAAGCCTGGGATAGTAAGTATACAAATGAGTCTGAAGAAATCTCGGAACCCATCACCATTATTTCCCATCACGAATCCACTGCCGAACATAGGCGTCCACCATAGATAGTCGCAAATCATGTTCCTGATCATATGCCACCTGCATCCATCAACACCTTGAGTGTTTCATCAGGTTGTCACTTCATCGCGTGCAAGTCGTTTAACCTTGGTCTTGCCAAAACAAAGCTCAAGAATCTTTCTTCTCCAGTATTATTATTTTATGACATTTTATTGAATATTTCGGCGTTAACTGATAGTTTCTTGAAGAAGTAACGTCACCAAGTGGGGGCAGTTTACTTAAATAAATTTCACAAGGCCAAACATCCAGACCGGGAACAATTACTTGTAGTTCTTATTCCGTGCTTGTAGTTCGTATTCGATTCGAATCCGCGACCCTTAGCGTTGCAACTCATTGCTACGCCGCTGTGTCACGGAGCCATTAAATGATGGCTTTATAGTCCAATACTCCACTTTTGTCTCGTGGGTGTTGTAAGAGGCAACAGAGGGAAACTGAACCAGGAGATGGAGCAGCAGCATCTTTCTCAAAACAATTAAAATAAATATTTAAAACCTCGGTTGCTATACCACCCGCCAAGCATGGCATCTATTTTTTTTAATGGGAAAGCGTTACGAAAATTTTCTTCTGTATCGTGGGGTCAGTTTACATACATAAATTTCACAAGGATAAAAATCCAAACAACTTTAAAAATATTCCCTTTTTGAGGCAATCTATCGGGAAGACCTATGTTCAGCAGTGGACTTTAGATAAGCTAATTAATTAATAAATGAATTGAATAACACATAAGCACATTGAGCTGTTGTGTTTCGTATGGTGAGTGTAGAGAACCGGAGACCCTTTTTACTGGAAACGAGGCAGTCCATCTTCAAGAGTTAAAAATGTGCAAAAAACTCAAAGAGCGAACCACTTAGGTATTGTTTTGTGTATTAATATAGTACTAGAAACTGATAAGCATTTATTTAAAACAAACTTCTCAATTAAATGACAACGCGTAACAAAAAATTCAGCTCAGTGTCAACTAGCGACATCTGGTGAGCGGAAGATTATCTGCTTATTGCTAGACGATGAATTTCGCGACGGTACCTGCTAACCATAGAATCGCTTATTTATTCAAACTCTTTTTAACAGAATGCATCGAGTACCAAGAAAAGCTGATCTATCCATGCAGGGAGAGCACCACGCCTTCCGGAGGTATGGTCCGATTGAACTTATGCAATAGAAAGCCAGAAGCCATAATAACTGGTGGCATGGACGCATATGAGGGAGAGTTTCCTCACATGGTAAGTGTTCAATCTGTAAAATCAATTATGATTTACATTTACGTGGTAGAGACACACTACAGCTATACTATGGTTGTAACACGAATGGTTCGAAAGACCGAGACAGGATCACGCTCTCACAGAACACTAAAATAGCAGTTTAATGCTGCTGTGTATTTTATGGTGCGTGTAGAGAACCGAAGACCCTTTTTACTGGACTTTGCAAAGCATTTTTATTCTTGATCGAGGATAAATGTGTCTATGGACCACGACATCCGCTTACCATCACGTGGAACGTGTGCTCGTTTGTCACCCTTATTCTATAAATACAACATTAATTAAGAATTTTTAAAGAATACGTATAACTACGTAGTAAAGCCATGCTGCAGCTATATTAATAGTATAGTTATCGGCTTGACTGGGGAAGGACCACGCTCTCACAGAATGCCAACGTAAAACAGCAGCTTAACACTGCTGTGTTTCGTGTGGTGAGTGTAAAGAACCGGAGACCTAATTTAAATGAAAAAAGGCATTCTATCTTAGTCCTCACGGCTGACAACGAATGTATATATGTGAATATATATATGAGTAGATGTCTGTGGGCCACAGCAACCACTTACCATCAGGTGGACTGTGTGCTCGTTTGTCACCTCAATACTATAAAAAAAATAATGTTACGAACTCATAATCTATCTGATGATATGTGTATGATATAGTCCATAGACATCTACATCTATCGATTAAGATCCGAAATGCAGATGCGTTGTCACCCCTGAGGACTAAGACGGAATGCTTCACATCCTGTAATGATACTAGGTGTTTACTACCTTTAGATCTAAACACAGCTGTGACAGAACTGCTGTTTGGCAGAAATGAGTAAGAGGGTGGTAGGTCTGACTGATTTCTAGAAAAAAAAGAAGTCATATCACCTCGTATTCCTATACCATTCAACAGAATACGATGAAACTTTGGCGAGTTTTCGAATGCGCGCCCGAGAAATTCAAAAATTAAAAATTCTGTACAACTGACTTCAATATAAATGTATTAAGAACAACTCAAAAACTATTGGTCGGACCTTGATCAAATTCATTATTATTATTCATTATATGGGACCACGTGAGAAGCACCAGCTTTCAAATAAAAAAGAATCATCGAAATCGGTTCACCTAGTAAAAAGTTATGAGGTAACACACATAAAAACATACAGTCGAATTGAGTACCGTCTCCTTTTTGAAGTCGGTAGAAAATAGAATTTATTGTAATAGAGAGTGGCAGACAATTACGTATCAAATAACTAATCTTCTCGGCCGCTCGCGGTCAACTAAAGGAGTAACGGAGAATTGACCGTAACTTAGTGCGCAAATCTCGTCTTGTAGAAATCTTTGATGCCAGTCATACGTGATTAAGGTAAAGGTTTCTGTTACACAATTTCCCTTATTTGTGAAATTAGTTTAAAAAAATTGTTTATCAGTTTCTAGAGTTGTATATTAACACTTTCACTATCCGGTTTCCAGACACAATAGTAAGACAATAGCAGTGCCCTATATATAGTGCACGGGACAGCGAAAGGGTTAATACACAACACAATGCGTAAGTGGGTTGATCACTAACTTTTTGTAGTTTATACCTTTTTTTATTTTGTACTTTCAACTGTAGCTCTCTTGTACTCCCGTTACTAACCCAGATAATTTAAATATTATGTATTTTAGCCACAAACGGAGGAACGAATAACATAGTTTACAAAGAAATTTTGTAAGCAAAGTATGTTTTTTTTTATAAGATAGGGTGACAGACGAGCACACAGTCCACCTGATGGAAGTGGTTGCTGTGGCCCATAGACATCTACATCTAACCTCGTTTGCGAATCAAAATGCAGATGCGTTGTCACCCGTGAGGGCTATGATGGAATGCCTTATTTCCAGTAAAATGGGTCTCCGGTTCTCTACATAATACGAAATACTGCAGTGTTAAACTGCTCCGTAGAACTATTTGGTGATAAAAAATCATTCTATAATTATAAAATTTCTTTTAGGTGCTGTTAGGCTTTGCGAATGGCACATCAAACGACAGCTGGGCTTGCGGTGGAATTTTAGTTAGTGAGAGGTTCATATTAACCGCTGGGCACTGCACCTGGAGCAAAGACTAGTGAGTTGATGGTCTTTTTAATCACGTTTTTATTAGTATCGCCTGCATCTATCTATGTTTGTTTTTTTTTTAAAACAAAAAAAACTATCTATGTAACGGAATCTTCTAATGTAGTTTTTACCAACTTGTAGACGACCGATCGACTTGAAAATTTGCACTCGTATCAAGGACCGATGGCTATACAATCATCATCATCATCATCATTACAGCCCTTCACAAGTCCACTGCTGAACATAGGCCTTCCCCAAAGAATGCCACAAAGCACGGTCCTGAGCCACCTGCATCCATCGACTTCCTGCATATCTTACCAGGTCGTCACTCCATCTAGTGGGGGGACGCCCTACACTTCGCCTGCCGGTACGAGGCTGCCACTCGAGAACCTTTCTTCCCCATCGGTTGTCGGTTCTTCGAGCTATATGGCCGGCCCATTGCCACTTCAGCTTACTAATCCGTTGGGCTATGTCGGTCACTCTGGTTCTACTGCGGATATCCTCATTTCTGAGTTTATCACGCAGAGAAACTCCGAGCATAGCCCTCTCCATAGCTCGCTGAGCGACCTTGAGCTTCCTCATCCGGCCAGCAGTGAAGGACCACGTCTCAGTTCCGTATGTCATCACTGGCAACACGCACTGGGTGTACAGTCTCGTTTTCAAGTTTTGAGGTATACCTGACGAGAAGATGTGCCGTAATTTCCCGAACGCTGCCCAACCGAGTTGAATCCGTCGATTGACCTCTCGGTTGAAGTTGGACTTACCTAGTCGGACTATTTGTCCCAGGTAAACATACTCGTCTACAACTTCGAGCTTAGTGTTCCCAACAACTACCGGCATAGGTGTGACATGGACATTAAACATGATCTTTGTTTTGTCCATGTTCATCTTAAGACCTATCCGTTGAGAAACACTATTGAGGTCATTGAGCATAGTGCTTAGCTCCTCCAGCGATTCTGCCATAAGGACTATATCGTCGGCAAATCGAAGGTGAGTGATGTACTCGCCATTGATGTTGATACCGTATCCTTTCCAGTCCAGAAGCTTGAAAACATCTTCCAATGCAGCAGTAAAGAGTTTCGGGGATATGACGTCACCCTGTCTTACACCTCTCTGCAATTGGATAGGTTTCGTACTCTGGTTCTGTACTCGGATAGCCATCGTAGCCCTACTGTACAAGCACTTCAACACTTCGATATACCGACAGTCAACTTGGCATCGCTGAAGGGACTGCAGCACCGCCCAAATTTCGACGGAATCAAAGGCTTTCTCATAGTCTACATACGCCAGACATAGTGGCAAATTGTACTCCTCGGACTTCTGTACAATTTGCCGAAGGGTATGTATGTGGTCTATGGTGCTAAAGCCTTTTCGGAAACCGGCTTGTTCGGGAGGCTGGAAGTCGTCAAGTCTGCGCGCGAGACGATTCGTAATGACTCTCGAAAACAGCACGTAGACGCGGCTCAGAAGGGAAATCGGTCTGTAGTTCTTCAAGAGAGCGTTGTCGCCTTTCTTGAAGAACAAGACCACCGCACTTCTGCTCCACGCCTCCGGTGTAATGCCACCATGGAGGACGGAATTAAAGAGCTTCTGAAGGACTTCAAGTGCCGGTTTTCCACCCGCTTTCAGAAGCTCCGCTGTAATTCCATCCTGGCCTGGGGCCTTGCCGTTTTTAAGGTGCTGGAGAGCCATTCTAATCTCGCTCAGACTGACGTCCGGGATATCATCGGAATAATGTCGGATAAGACTCGCTCTTGGATCGTTACTCACACTTGCGTGTGGCTCCAATGATGACGTGTACAGCTGCCCATAGAACCTCTCAATCTCACTCAAAATCTCAGGTGCCCCGGAAACGATGCTGCCACATTCGGTCTTCAGCTTTGACAGTTGGCTCTTTCTGGCAGACAGATCTCTGGCAAAGACTTTGGAGCCTTGGTTCCGCTCGATCGCTTCTTCAATACGAGCTGTATTGAAGTTGCGTAAGTCCCGCCGCATGCATTTGGAGATCTGTCTGTTCAGTTGCCTGTATGCTGTCAAATCTGTTGAAGAATGTAGCTTCATCTCCCGTCTAACAGCCATGAGATTAAGAGTGTGATCGGAGAGTTTTTGTGTTCTTCTGCGGCGGGTCTTGCAGAACTTAGCTCCAACCGCATGGACAGTTTCCACGAGCTTGTCATTCAAATCGTCCACTTCATTGCAGTCTTCTAGGCACTGAAAACGGTTTTGTAACTCGAGCTGAAAGTTTCGGGACTTTGGATTAGAGCACGAGGGGGACGGAGCGTTGACTTCATTAGACGAGACCTCTCCAACTTAACGTTTAGGTTCAGTGTGCCTCTAACCATTCGGTGATCGCTGCCGGTTTTCACCCTCGCGATCACTGAGACATCACTGAACAGTTGTCGTCTGGTCGTCATAATGAAGTCAATCTCATTTTTTGTCGAACCGTCGGGGCTCGACCAGGTCCACTTCCTGTGGGGCCGCTTCTGGAAGAAAGAGTTCATCATAAAGAGTCCCTCTTTCTCCATGAAGTCGGCCAGCTGCTGGCCCCTTGGGTTCCGTTGCCCTATTCCAAATTTCCCCACCTTCAGCTCACCGTTCTCTCTTGTGCCTAGTTTTGCATTGAAGTCTCCCATTAACACCGTATATTGGGTTTTGGAGGAATGCATGGCTCTAGAGATATCCTCATACATTTCCTCCACCTCCTGATCGGGGTGTGCCGAGGTTGGTGCGTAAACCTGTATGACCTTCAGCGAATACCGTTTGGTGATTCTAAGTATAAAGTACGCAACCCTCGTCGACACTCTCTCAATCTTTACAACGTTGTTAACGAGAGACTTGTGGACGATAAATCCGACACCTCCTTGGGACATATGGTCGCCCTCCCGGTAATAGAGCAAGTTGCCGGATTCGAGGATTACCGTGTCCTCCCCCTCTCTTCGGACTTCGGATAATCCTATAATATGCCAGCGTAACTTGTCTATCTCTTCTTCCAGCTCCACAATCTTCTCGTCAGTCCTCAGGGTGCGTGCGTTGTATGTTGCCAGGTCGAGTCGTTGTAGGTGGCAACCGAACCTCCACTGGAGATTCTTAGCACCCCCTGCCCCGCCGTTACCATGGTCGCCACCGTAGCCAGGAATAGCGGGGCCGCCGGGGACTGGGGGCCGTCTCTTCGTAACTTTCTTTATGGGGGGTATATTGCCATAGTTGCCACGCTTGGCGAGCGGGTTGGCAACCGCAGTTTTTTATTGTATTTTTGCCGTTACCAGGAAGATGCTGCTGCCCATCTCCTGCCTGTTTCCCTTTGTTGCCTTTTACGACACCCACGGGAAGATATGGGGTAGTGGATATTCTTAACCGCCACTACACGGCTATACAATAATTTAATTTAATTATTAAAATTAAATTATTGTATAGCCATCGGTCCAAAATAATTTTATTCTAGTATCCTGACCAGGGTCAACAGAATAATTATCTCTAGAATCATCACAGCTCGTGATCAAAGAGTGTTCTGTAAATTTTCTTAAACTTTAATATTATTGTTTTGTTTGTTCATGGTTGTTTGGTCGTGGAAAAAAAAGAGAACATCTCCCGCCGGGCAATGTTTACAACGTGGAAAGCGTGCTGGCTGATCCTTGTTTTTTTTTGCGCCCAATGCAAGGCTACCCTCCGAAAGCGAGTGAGGGAGGTGGTGAATGCTCATAGCATACCACGGCAGTCGGCCGTATGTGGGACTCACTTTGAAGAAGTGCCTACCAACTAAACACCACCTGTGGGACTGGCATTGGCCTGTATGGCCTTTCTGCCAAATCGGCAGTGACCTTTTTTAGAGAAAAGGGGGCGCAGGCGGGAAAATGAACAGAGCTGTTTTTATACAGGCTTATTTTGCAATATACGGCTAAAGGAGAGAAGGTTCAGAATTAGTAATATAGCCAAATGGTGAAGAAAAATTAATTAAAAAAAATCTCGATCATTCTGTCCTTTTTATCTTTTAAATTAAAAATGCGTGGTAATGCATTATTTTAACTGATTTACTGCGCACGCACACATTTGTAAGGGTCGAGCGGTAGGTAAAAACGTTGTTACCCCATATAGGTACCGCATTCAATTCAATAAAAACAACAAAAAATTTCAATCAAAAAACACACATCTTAGGGGACATCACTTCAAATTAGCTAAAGCCGTATCACATAATTTTTTTAGCCAAAGAGTGATTGAAGCATGGAACAAGCTGCCATCAGAAGTGATATCTGCACAAACTGTTAATCAAATCAAGAACACATTAAATAAACAACTGAATTATAAGAATTACACATTTGAAACTAGGTTACGGGCTTATATCAGTTGTTTCAACTGCTGGCCTGTTAAATAATAATAACAATAATTATAAACATTTGGGATAGTTTCAAATAAAAGTAAAAGCCTTATTTACTCGTATTTTAAAAACTGAAATAACGGTATATCATTATTTATATGTTTGAATTTAAGTTTAAAATTTGGCTACTCTGAAAAATAACGCTGTATAGTGCAGTACATCGGAACATTGATAGCGTGATTTAGGCTTCGGCGCGTTTCGCTTATGGCGTGACTACAGCGCCGCCACAAAGCTATAATGGAAGCGGTTTAATTTTTACATAATAATTGTTGTAAATTCTTTGTCTGGTATTAGGCCCAAAGATTGACAAACAAAGCAAACTTAGTACTCCACACTTAACTACTGTTGCGTAAATACCATTCCCATAACCGTTACAGTCTATAAAAGTCCACTGTTGAACATAGGCCTCCCCCATAGGTTGCCTCATAGAGGGGATATTTGCCATAGTTGTAATGTTACTGTTGATTTGAACATTTCACCTCTCAGTGGGTCATGTGCTCCTGGTAGATCATCTTCTATACATCCATCCACTACAGCCTATTAAAGTCCACCACTGCTGAACATAGGCCTCCCCCATAGATTGCCTCATAGAGGGGATATTTGCCATAGTTGTAATGTTACTGTTGATTTGAACATTTCACCTCTTAGTAGGTCATGTGCTCCTGGTAGATCATCTTCTATACATCCATCCACTACAGCCTATTAAAGTCCACTGCTGAACATAGGCCTCCCCCATAGATTGCCTCATAGAGGGGATATTTGCCATAGTTGTAATGTTACTGTTGATTTGAACATTTCACCTCTCAGTGGGTCATGTGCTCCTGGTAGATCATCTTCTATACATCCATCCATTACAGCCTATTAAAGTCCACTGCTGAACATAGGCCTCCCCCATAGATTGCCTCATATAGGGGATATTTGCCATAGTTTTAATGTTACTGTTGATTTTAACATTTCACCTCTCAGTGGGTCATGTGCTCCTGGTAGATCATGTTCTATACATCCATCCACTACAGCCTATTAAAGTCCACTGCTGAACATAGACCTCCCCCATAGATTGCCTCATAGAGGGGATATTTGCCATAGTTGTAATGTTACTGTTGATTTGAACATTTCACCTCTCAGTGGGTCATGTGCTCCTGGTAGATTATCTTCTATACATCCATCCATTACAGCCTATTACGTAAAGTCCACTGCTGAACATAGGCTTCCCCCATAGATTGCCTCATAGAGGGGATATTTGCCATAGTTGTAATGTTACTGTTGATTTGAACATTTCACCTCTCAGTGGGTCATGTGCTCCTGGTAGATCATCTTCTATACATCCATCCACTACAGCCTATTAAAGTCCACCACTGCTGAACATAGGCCTCCCCCATAGATTGCCTCATAGAGGGGATATTTGCCATAGTTGTAATGTTACTGTTGATTTGAACATTTCACCTCTTAGTGGGTCATGTGCTCCTGGTAGATTATCTTCTATACATCCATCCATTACAGCCTATTACGTAAAGTCCACTGCTGAACATAGGCCTCCCCCATAGATTGCCTCATAGAGGGGATATTTGCCATAGTTGTAATGTTACTGTTGATTTGAACATTTCACCTCTTAGTGGGTCATGTGCTCCTGGTAGATCATCTTCTATACATCCATCCATTACATCCTATTAAAGTCCACCACTGCTGAACATAGGCCTCCCCCATAGATTGCCTCATAGAGGGGATATTTGCCATAGTTGTAATGTTACTGTTGATTTTAACATTTCACCTCTCAGTGGGTCATGTGCTCCTGGTAGATCATCTTCTATACATCCATCCACTACAGCCTATTAAAGTCCACTGCTGAACATAGGCCTCCCCCATAGATTGCCTCATAGAGGGGATATTTGCCATAGTTGTAATGTTACTGTTGATTTGAACATTTCACCTCTCAGTGGGTCATGTGCTCCTGGTAGATCATCTTCTATACATCCATCCACTACAGCCTATTAAAGTCCACTGCTGAACATAGGCCTCCCCCATAGATTGCCTCATAGAGGGGATATTTGCCATAGTTGTAATGTTACTGTTGATTTGAACATTTCACCTCTCAGTGGGTCATGTGCTCCTGGTAGATCATCTTCTATACATCCATCCACTACAGCCTATTAAAGTCCACTGCTGAACATAGGCCTCTCCCATAGATTGCCTTATATAGGGGATATTTGCCATAGTTTTAATGTTACTGTTGATTTGAACATTTCACCTCTCAGTGAGTCATGTGCTCCTGGTAGATCATCTTCTATACATCCATCCACTACAGCCTATTAAAGTCCACTGCTGAACATAGACCTCCCCCATAGATTGCCTCATAGAGGGGATATTTGCCATAGTTGTAATGTTACTGTTGATTTGAACATTTCACCTCTCAGTGGGTCATGTGCTCCTGGTAGATTATCTTCTATACATCCATCCATTACAGCCTATTACGTAAAGTCCACTGCTGAACATAGGCCTCCCCCATAGATTGCCTCATAGAGGGGATATTTGCCATAGTTGTAATGTTACTGTTGATTTGAACATTTCACCTCTCAGTGGGTCATGTGCTCCTGGTAGATCATCTTCTATACATCCATCCATTACATCCTATTAAAGTCCACTGCTGAACATAGGCCGGGTTGGGTTTAGAATCAAGTCACCTGAATTTGAGGAGGGTGGGTCACTGTGGGGGGGTGGGGGATCAAGGGGGCTTATCTCAAGCGCACCCATGCAATTTTAACTCCGGAGCTGCATCGAAATATTTAATATAATTTTGTAAATATATTCATAAATCACTAATTAATACCTGAAACGGAACTTTTGAAATTGACAGCAATCAGTAACAGATATATTCGACCAAAGAGTATTATAATCACTGCGCTTATACTCGACTTCGCGACTCGCGTCATAAGCGTCATTCCCTTGCTTCAGAGTTTACGTGAATGTGCTCCTTATTGTTATTATCTGCCTCCTATTTTTGAATGACTTCTCTACCTCTCTGGAGACCGATTACTTGCTGTTTTACGACGTTTTTGGAAATGGTGGAAGTTAACTTTTGGTGTTTTATTTGGTGCAAGAGCGATCGAAACGAGCTCGGGAGTTGGGGTACCCCGACTCGGACAGGTTAGGTTAGAAGGGGCTGGCGTGGTCGAGTGAGCGAGCAAAGCGAGCGAACAGACCCCTCCATCCCCTTCGTGGTTATTTTTTTATAAACCATCCAGAAAAAGGAGCCCCGCTTTGCGGGGCTCCGTCGACCGAGCTTCCCTCTACTGCGCCATGTTGAGTGGCGTTGGGCTACCCTCCTCCAACTCTTTGCCCCCACAAATCAGGTTGATGTTGTCAAAAACATTAAGAAAACATAACCTCAAAATGAGATTTTTAAAATTTTATAAAAAAAAAACTAAGCACGTCCGGCAGGAAATGGAAGGGGGGGGGGGTGCCTCTACAACTCCCCTGCTACAACAATTGTGTGTTGGTTTGAATGACCAACTGCTGGTTCAGAGTTATTAATAGGTACTTCAGGTGCTAATTACGACGTCAAGGAATGCATGTGCACTCACCTGGACATCTGCTAATCTGCCTCGTGTCTCAAGAGCTGCGGTCACGTTGGTTGAACGCCGGCTGTTTTCACACATATAAACTTCACAGATTATCGTAAAACACCACCACCAATTCCAGTAGTGACCCGAAACAAGGTTGGTAATGACGGGTTTACTCTTGTTGGTAAGAGACGTCGGTCGAGACCCGTTTGTAACCAGCGTGGGACCGCCAAAATAAACACAACAACAACTCTGCGTGTTGTGGAGCCAATCATATAACTCTCTCCGTTTGGAAAAAAGTACATCGGAAGACGACGTCCTGCGTTTCGTGTAGGAACGAAGCTGATGCCGCATTAAGGATCCGATCTCTTCACATTTGGAGCGTTTGGAGTCTAATAGGTCAACGAACTTCAAATCCTAAGTACTCCAGGTTCCTGCAAAACACAAAGAGACTTTCCTCGCTCCCGATTTCTGGCCCTCTGGGGTAGTGTTTTGCCGATACAGGGACGCGCCAAAGAAGAAAGTTCCCTAAATTGTGTTATGTCTATATTTTATATATATATTTAGGTTAAGGTATATATTGCTATGGGTCAATGTTCTTAATTTTTAAGTCCGTGATACCTGAAATAAAGTTATTATATTGTATTGTAATTATAGAGTTATAGCAAATATCTATATACTTTATTATATTCTTGTATAGTTAAATATCCAAACCACACAAAGGCGGGAGAGATTAGGCGAGGCATATGTGATGCTGTTCTTTTCGGGACTTGCGAGCTTGTATTCTTAAAGATTTCGTTAGAAAACTGACAATAGTTCTTAGTTTTGGCTTACTTTAGAAACGTCTAATGTTTAATGCTGGTAGTCATCCATCCAGTCATCACAGCTGATAAAAGTCCACTGTTGAACATAGGTCTCCCCCATAGATTGCCTCATCGGTATTTGCCATAGTTGTAACGTTACTGTTGATTTAAAATTTCACCTCTCAGTGGGTCATGTGCTCCTGGTAGATTATCTTCTATACATCCATCCATTACATCCTATTAAAGTCCACCACTGCTGAACATAGGCCTCCCCCATAGATTGCCTCATAGAGGGGATGTTTGCCATAGTTGTAATGTTACTGTTGATTTGAAAATATAGTAATAGATACCTCTCAGTGGGTCATGTGCTTCTGGTAGATTATCTTTTGTATGATTATTATTCGTTTAAATTATCGTTTTTTTTTTCGTTGTCCAACCGTCAGTAATAAAAATTTGGGCCTTATCCTAGTACATCATGCAAATATGTAAGTTCCCATCTCAAGGCAGGGGCTCCCCAGTGCCAGCTCCTTCCACTTGACCACATCCAGCGCAGAGCGGCTCGAATCGTCGACGACCGAGTCCTTTCCGATCGGCTCGATTCATTGGCACTGCGAAGAGATGTTGCATCCCTTTGCATTTTCTTCCGCATTTACCACGGGGAGTGCTCTGAGGAATTGTTCGGATTAATCCCAGCCGCCAAATTTTACGAACGCACATCGCGGCAGAACTCCCGATACCATCCACACCATCTGGATGAATAGAATAGAATAGAATAGAATAATTTTTATTCAATATGGATTATTACATAATACTTATAGAAAGTCATTATTTTATTTACCACTGGTTCCATGATTGGCGGTCCATCACTATGCGATTTAGAAGATGTTTTCTACCTCGCACGACTTACTTGTGGAATCAATTACCATCAGCGATTTTTCCGGATCGATACGAATTAGGGACCTTCAAGAAAAGAGCCTACTCCTTTTTAAAAGGCCGGCAACGCATCTGCAATTCCCTCCCTGGTGTTGCAGTTGTTCATGGGCGGCGGTAGTCACTTACCATCAGGTGAGCCGCATGCTCGTTTGCCCCCTCTCCTATAAAAAAAATATCGATATATCCATATTTATCACGTGATATATATTTTTTTTTACTTGTGTAAAAAAAAATATATATAAAACATTTTTAATAATAGTTTTTACCTTACCACCCGGTAACATCTGAGGCCCCATTGAAATCCAGCTTGCCCTTGTACAAGGTACTTAAAGTAAGCACTAACCCCCTTCTACGGCTATTAGGTAACATAAATTCATGAGACATTCCAGGATCGCGCTGAACCAGTACGCAGTACCAGCTTGCCTGCACAATGGGCATCCAGTGAACGAGACCACTGCGACGGTGAACGGCTGGGGCACTACCGCCTTTAGAAGGAATAAAGTTTCCGATGTGCTACAGAAGGTAAGCTCCTGTAGGAGTTATATACATCTGAAATATGCTCACTGGTTAGAAATAATATTGACTGGTTCCGTCAATATTTCCACCCTAAAAATTTAAGCCAGAAACAAGTAGTCATATTAAACATTTTGTACAACCGACTTCAATATAAATAAAATGAGAACATCATCAATATATAATGATTTCTTATATTTACGCGAACACTACACATTTAAATAAAACTAATTTTTCGGATTTTATCGCGTATATTAACTTATTTTACATTCCCGACGTTTCAAGCACTTTACAGCACCCATGGTCTTCTTCTTCTTCTTCTTTCTTTTTTATGGCGGTTTTGATCATTCGCCAATGTCAGCGTGAAAGCGTTTATTGAGTAGAAGCTCAGTAGTTACAAATACTATGCCCATATACAAGAGAAGATTGTGATAGTACAAGTATCTTTTTTCCTTTAAACCAATTTTTTCCCCTTTTATCTTGTAGTACTAATGGTTATACTGTTGAATTACCTAGAACAAATGACAAACACGGTTGCTATAACTACATTAGTATGTTAGTATTGACAAACATCAAACTTTTATACCATTAGTGTTAATAAAATCACACAGAATATATACATAAGGAGTGTTTGTGTAGGTTAAAAGTGAATCAAAATTTATAGGACGAGGGATGTCAGGAGGGAGATAATCATAGAGTGAACAAGATAATTTAGGACAGTTAAAAAAAATATGGTCGGAGGTTCCCTCATCCAACCCACATTCGCAGAGGGAACTATCCCTAATCCTCAGTTTGGCCAAATGTACTGGTGTACAAGCGTGGCCAATTCTAAGTCTACAAATAGTTGATGTAGAATGTTTATTAGCTTTATTGAATTTGAAAAACCATGGTTTTGGAAGGATGGCACATTGTATAGCAGCATAGTGTTTACCTTTTATATTTTGAGTGGCTTTCCATAATGTATTCCAATTATTATTTAACTTCTTCTTTGCAAGTAACACTATGTCTGAGGAGTAAGTTAAATTACATGGCAAACCATTTCGACTGGCATTTTTAGCCATCAGATCAGCTGTTTCATTGCCCTTGATGCCACTATGACCTGGAATCCAAGCTAAGGAAACCTGTATGCCCTTGAGATGACATCTATACAATGTGTGTTTAATTTTGAGGATCAAGGGTATCTTATATTTACTTTGGAATTGGTTTGACAAAATTGCTAACAAACAACGTTTGGAGTCGGTAAGAATAACTGACTTATTTAAGTTGTGTGCTTCTATATATATTAAAGCTTCATGAATTGCCGTGGCCTCACCAGTAAAAGTGGAAGAAATAGAAGGGCATTTAAAATTAAGAATTATTTTGAATCTGGGAATCCAAACTGCTGCTCCAGTACAACTTTCATCTGACTTTTTGGAGGCATCAGTGTATATAATAAGCCAGCCTTTCCATAAATTATCTATGACTCTACTTACTTTACTATTTGCTATAGGGCAATCTTTCTCAATACCAAGGTCGAGGTGGATATTTGGTTGGAAAATGATTGCATCATATGGGATATCAAATATGGGGCAGGACTTGAATTGTGATACTGGGTATGGTAGGTGGAGTAATGTTACCAAACTGTTGGATAAGCAGGGAGATTCTTTATGAGTCCAGTAATGTTTTGACGAAATATATTCCAAAAGGAGGTGTAGTTTAGAAATGAGAGGGTGGGAAGAGAGTTGGTAGATTTTAAAAAAGTATCGGTCCGAAAGATATTGCCTTCTTAGATAAAGGGGAGGGTCCACACATTCAACTTGGAGAGCATTTATTGGGGAAGATTTCATTGCCCCGATGATTATACGAAGGCTTTTGGATTGAATCCTGTCTAGGATCTTTAGGGAAGACTTATTGCACGGTTCCAAAACAAAACATCCATAATCTAAATGACTACGGATAAGGGCGTTGTACAGTATTTTTTGGGAGAATGGGTGGGAGCCCCACCAGACACCCGATAAAGCGCGAAGAATGTTTATATTTTTTTCACATTTTTTTGAGACATAGTTGATGTGATGAGAAAAGGCTAGTTTGGAGTCAAGAATAACTCCTAAAAATTTTACATTCTCCCTAATTGGGATAGGTTCATTATTATAGAGAATGTTGATTTCAGGGACTTGCCTATGGCGAGAGAAGATTACAACACTGCTTTTGGGAACAGACAAAGACAAACCATGATCAGTTAACCAATCCTGTAAATAAGACATTGATATATTCAAGCGAGAACATGCTGCAAGGAGGTTATCTAGGGAAATATATATAGCTATATCGTCTGCATATTGGAGGATGTTACAGAAGGAGTTAACAGAAAGTTCTAAATCATAAGTATAGATAGAATAGAGTAAAGGACTAAGTACTGAGCCTTGTGGGAGACCCTTCCATACAATTCTTGGCGGGAGTAGAGAATTTTGACTGTCAATATAAATGGATCTAGAAGAGAGAAAGTTAGAGACAAAATTTACTATCCTCACTGGAATACTCAGATTAAGCATTTTTTGCCTGAGCACAGGAAGAAGTACATTGTCATATGCAGACGAGATATCTAGGAAGACTCCAACAAGGTATTCATGTTTAGAGTAAGCTATAAGAATATCAGTAACTAGAGTACTAATGCTATCCATGGTGCTTAAGCCCTTTCGGAATCCAAATTGGCTTTTTGCTAAAAGATTTTTGCTTTCAAGAAACCATTCTAAACGATTTTTTATTAGGTGTTCAAGGATTTTGGCCATGGTGCAAGAAAGAGCAATAGGGCGGTAGCTTGCGGGATCAGTGTAGGGCTTACCTGGTTTGTGAATAGGTAAGATAACTTGGGATTTCCACTCTTCAGGAGGAATACCGGACATGTAAATATAATTCAAAATAGAAAGAAGATGGGCTTTAGTAGATTCACTGCTATTAGTAATAAAAGAATAAGGGATTCCATCGATTCCTGGTGAAGAGTCTTTAAGGACATTAAGAACAGAATATAACTCCTCATAAGAGAAAGGAGAGTCAAAACTGTGTTGATAGTGCAGGGACTGTGATTGGAATACTATACATTCATTGTAAGATGGTACTGAAGGAGGAGCAAGTTTACTAGCAAAATTTTCTAGCCAATAAGACTGATCATTAGAATTTGTGTTTTCAGGGGCCGAAACTGAACATCGGAATTTTTTTATATTTTTCCAGACCAGTGATGGATGAGTCCTAGGCGACAGTGACTCACAGAATTTAAGCCATCCAGCCTTTTTCTTTTCAGACAGTAATTTTAATGTTTCAGCAGCAGTTTTTTTATAAAAAATATAGTTATCAAAATTCATTGAGCGGGAATATCTTAGTTCAGCTTCCTTTCTCTTCTTGCATGCTACAGAACAATCTTGATCCCACCAAGGCGGTGAAGGAGCATTATTTTTATAAGGTTTTTTAATGGGAATTGTCTTATTTGCAGCAGATAAAATAGCATTTTTGAAAGTAGAATACACCTGAAGAACATTCTCTTTCTGAACCGTAGGGAGGGATGAAAGTTCTTCGTCTAGAACTGTGGAATACAGATGCCAGTTTGCTTTGGATGTGTTATATTTTAACCTAGGTTTGAATGGAACATTGACTGTATAGGAGTTAGGAGGATTGATAACAATAGGAAAGTGATCACTGCCATGGGAAATGGGTAATATTCTCCAAGAAAGAAGGGATGACAGGGCAGGAGAACAGAGTGACAGATCTACTGCACTTTTAGGATTTTGGAGGGGGGAAACTCTACGTGTAGGTGAACCATCGTTAAGGAGGCAGAGATCTAAATCATCAATGATGTCTAAGAATGTAGAAGACCAGGGATCACAAAAATGGGAACCCCATAAAGTATGGTGCATATTAAAATCACCAAGAATTACCATAGGAGGAGGGATGGAGGATATAATCCTCGTAAGTTCCGATAAGATATTTAGATTAGGTTCGGGAATGTAAATAGAAAGGAAAGAAATGTTATGAGCTCTAACTGCAACAGCATTAATTGAAGGACTATGAGAAGGAAGGGAAATTAATGTATAAGTAATTGATTTTGAGATAAGAATGAAAGAGCCAGCATGACCATCACTTCTATCATCCCTGAGACATGAATAGCCTGAGACCCTAAAATGGGAGCCAGGCTTTAGCCATGTCTCCTGGATGGCTAGGATAAGGGGATGGTATTTATTAATAAGATATATTAGTTCGTTTTTCTTATTTTTAATGCTCCGGCAGTTCCACTGAAGTATTGGAGGGAAGGTTATTTGTTAAGGAAATGAGCTCAGTAAGTTTTTGGCGGAGGGCGAGTGGGAGATCCATGTCGCTGAAACGGGAAAGCATACTTATAAGCATGGAGACCATCAGTTCGCAGAGATTATCATTAGGGGAAATACTTCGCCCTATTATAGCACAACCATTAGTAGATGAAGAAGGAGGGGTATTTATTATTGCCTCATGGGCAGATTTATCATATCCATGACTAGATGCTGGATTTGGCGAAAGTCTTTTTACGTGGTAGAGCCATGCTGCAGCTATATTATTAGTATAGTTGTAGCACGAATGGGTCGGCTCGACCGGGGAAGGACCACGCTCTCACAGAATACCAGCGTAAAATAGCAGCTTAACACTGCTGTGTTTCGTATGGTGAGTGTAGAGAACCGGAGACCCTTTTTACTGGAAACGAGGCATTCCATCTTAGCCCTCACGGGTGACAACGCATCTGCATTTTGATTCGTAATCGAAGATAGATGTAGATGTCTATGGGCCACAGCAACCACTTACCATCAGGTGGACTGTGTGCTCGTTTGTCACCCTTATCCTATAAAAAAAAAAAAAAAAAAAAAAAAAAAGTGAATGTAGTCTTCCTGTAAGAATGAGATTGTGAGGGGACAACTGAAGGTAAAGAAGGGTTTGAAATAGGACAGGAAGTCTGATGCTCATATGAAGGAAGGGTTCTAGCAGTATCTGCATAGGATCTACGGACTTGAGGGAAACGAGCAGATGCTTCTAGATAGGAAATATTTTCCTGTGACATTGTGAGTTTGATAGATCGCTGCCTAGAGTGTTCAGGGCAGGAGGGATCTTTAGCTGTGTGAGATCCTGAACAAAAAAGGCAAGTGGGAGACTGTCTTGTGCATGATATACCCTCATGATTTTGAGCACACACAAAACAACGGGAAGATGATCTACACTGTGAGGTAACATGTCCAAAACGGCAACATTTGTGACATTGAATAAGTGGTAAAATGTAGGGCTCAACGGGCATTGAGTTGTAAAAACAATAAATATTAGAAGGGAGTTTCTGGCCGGAAAAAGTTAAAAGGACTGTTTGAGAGGGAATCCACACAGTGCTTTGGTTTTCATTAAGTGATTTTCTATTAAATCGGCGAGCTTTAATGATTGAGCCAAAACCAGCTGGGACCTCGATTGATGAAATGAGTTCCTCTAATGTCCATTCTACAGGGACCTGCCTCACTATTCCCATGCGAGTGATACTATAAGAAGGGATTACAGCATCATATTTAGCACCTGCAAGGGCTGGGTTCTCAATAAAGCAATTTGCATCTGCTGCACTTTTAAATTCGACTGAGATTCTATTGCGCCCTACTCGCTTAACACCGTCGCTAACAACATTTTTAATATTATTATGGTAGAGAAAATGACCAAACTTTATCGGTTTTAAAACTACTCCAGATGATAAATCATCTACTATCTTACTTACATGTACAATAAAGGGCGCACTGTCGTTATTAGAGTATTTATGTTTTTTTTCAATGTAGTCAGGATGAGTATAAGAGGTCTGAATAGATGGTACAGGTTGAGATGGATCTGTAATTAATCTTTTCTGTGGATGAACTGAGTTATTGGTTGCTTGCGATCTTTTACGATTCGACTGATCGATCTCGATAGGCATATTTTTCTTTTTGGTACCCGCATGGGAGTCACATGTAACCCCGTCGGGATCGGGAGGATCTTCCTCCATTTTATTTTAACTACTTACATATATATACAACAACACAATTACTAAATACTTACGGATTTATAACTACTAAAACCAACACCACCAGAAATAGTAAACAAAAAAGTAAATCAACAGCTCTCAGAAGTACGAAATAGCCTAAAACAGAACGACACTTGTACACCTCACACCATCCGAGCACGCTCCCCCACCCATGGTCACGGGGGGGACTGAGGTGTATGACGTCCCAATGTCATAGTTAACCACGGCTACCTCCAGATTAAAAATTATTGATTTTTGTTCCGATCTACGCAGTATGAACTTACAGTATCATGAAGTCTTGCAGTTGTATGCTTGGGTTGGGATTTAATTTTATT
The DNA here is from genome assembly GCA_963668995.1 of Parnassius mnemosyne. Classification (NCBI taxonomy): domain Eukaryota; kingdom Metazoa; phylum Arthropoda; class Insecta; order Lepidoptera; family Papilionidae; genus Parnassius; species Parnassius mnemosyne. Next base: position 1,878,902 of record CAVLGL010000096.1, read on the forward strand.
AATTATGGGATCCCAAGCAGATGGTAGCACCCAGCCATCTTCTCTATTGAAATTAGGATGTTTTTTGATTTCAATAGCCTCGCGAATCATCCTTGGAAGGAATCGGTGTTCTTTAGCGAGGATTTGTGGTCTATCAAATCTAATGTAGTGACGGGGGCGATCCTGTACATGTTCACAGACTGCAGACTTCCCGGAGCGTCTATTCTTCACATCAGCTATGTGTTCTTTAACGCAGGTTTTTATCTATCTTTTAGTTTGTCCTATATAAGAGCGACCACATTCACAATCCAGCTTGTACACTCCTGCATCTTGCAGAGGAATATTACACTTGACTGATGGTAAAAACTGACTAATCTTCTTCGGCGGCTTGAAATATGTTTTAATGGAAGCACGCTTCAAGATATAGCCAAACTTGTCAGTGACATCTCTGACATATGGCAGTACAGCAGGCACTCGCTCGACTGTGGCTGGCTTCACTCGTTCACTGTGACGTAGGCGCGGGACCCGAAGCTTATTGTCGTGCAAAACTTGCTTGACGTGTTGGAGCTCGGCGGCCAGGTGTTTACTGTCACAGATCCCTCGTGCTCTCTGAAACAAAGATTTACCCACGGTAGCTAACTGTGAAGGATGGTGGTGAGAATCACCATTTAAATATGTATATATATCTGTATGGGTCTTTTTTCTATACACAGTGTGGCTCAAGGTGTTATCAGGATTCCGAATTACTAACACATCTAGAAAAGCTAAAGAATTGTTTGCCTCTAACTCCATTGTGAACTGAATTTTAGAATTTAAGGAGTTAAGATGGTCTAAAAATGCAGTTACTTTATCTAAAGGTAGAATTGTGAAAGTGTCGTCTACGTACCGCTTGTAGAATCTTGGGTTTACGGGAGAAGTAAGCAGGGCTTTCTCCTCAAAGTCCTCCATGAATATATCTGCAACAATGGGAGATACAGGTGAGCCCATCGCCACTCCATCTACTTGCTTGTAGAACTCCTCCTTCCACAATAGGTAGCCAGATGTAAGGCAGTGTCTGAGTAATACTGCATATTCTACGGGCATGTTGTTTTCCTCTAGCCTTCTAGTAGAAATCGAGATGCAGTCTTCAACAGGTAGGCATGTGAACAGAGACTGCACATCAAAACTCACCATAGTTTCATTGTCTGCCAGATGTAGGTCTTTAATCTTGCTGACAAAATGGTAGGAATCCTTTGTGTGTGCTCTTGTATGTCCCTTGAACGGTGAGAGTACATTCGCTAAGTGTTGAGCCAATCTGTAAGTTGGTGAATCGATTTGGCTCACTATAGGACGTAGTGGAGCATTGGGCTTGTGTATTTTTGGTAACCCATACAACTTCGGTGGTTTAGCACACGTAGGTATTATCGATTTTACGTCTAGATTTAATTTTTCGGAGTGTTTCTTTATGAGATCACTAGTTGTTTTAAGTGTGTTATTTGTTGGGTCATTTTTAACCTTTTTATACGTACTTGCATCCGACAAAAGTTCTTGTATTTTAGAATTATAATCCGACGTATCCATGACTACCGTGGCATTTCCCTTATCTGCGCGGAGAATCGTGAGTTCTGGTTTATTGCGTAGGTTAGTCAACGCTTTGAATTCGTCTTTAGGTAGATTCGGTTTTGGCGCTGAACTTCGACGTAACATAGACGAAATGTCTTGACGTATCGCTTCCAAATCCTCCTTTTGCATATTGTTTTTAAATAAACAGTCCTCGACACTACAGATAATTTGTTCGTACGGTAATTTTTTTGGTGTTATAGCAAAATTAAGACTACCCTATATAGTATATTATCTATGATTAAGACCTTTCGATAATACTCTAATTCTTCTTCTTTCTTAGTTTAATGGCCCCTCTTTTTAGAATTCTGCCAATGTCAAGTCAGTCATGGGAGTGACAAGAGAGTGTTTACAATAGTTACAAGTTATTATTGTTTGTGTAGGTCTTCACAATCTACAACAAAAGACGCCACAAGTTTATAACCATCACCATGTTAGTAATCTTACAACTTAATTTTATTAGTTCTAATATAATCACACAAAATATTTACAAAGGGAGTAAACACAAGGGACAGTAAGTATGAGAAATTAGTAGGACGAGGGATGTAGTTAGGGAGTATATCATAAAAGGAGAAGGAGACCTTGGGGCACTCAAAAAACAGGTGGTTAACTGTTCCTTCGCCTAACCCACATTCACACATTGACGTATCCCTAATCCTTAATTTAGCTAGGTGTACAGGTGTGCAGGTGTGACCGAATCGGAGACGACAAACAGTTGAGGTAATCACTTTACTAAAGTGACGGGTTTTAAAGAACCAAGGTTTTAGGGGGATATTATTTTGGACATTAGCATAATTTTTACATTTTATAAGTTTTGACTGATGCCAAATGGTTTGCCATGAGGAGTGTAAACTTAAGTTAGCCTTCGACAGGAGGTCATATGAGTAAATATTGTGTTTGGGTAGTAATCCAGATTTAGCTGCTTCCTTAGCTATCCGATCAGCAACCTCGTTGCCCTGAATCCCACAGTGAGCAGGTATCCACGCCAAGACAATCCTTAGTCCCTTTTTATGACATTTGAATAGAGACTCTCTGATATTTAAAATTAATGGATATTTTACTTTTAATTGAAATGGGCTGGAAGCAATACTTTGTAAGCAGCTAAGGGAATCTGATAATATGAGTTTTTTTCAGGCTGTGAGATTCAGCATACAAAACTGCCTCTAATATAGCCAATGACTCACCTGTGAATACAGAAGAGTCAGAAGGGGAATTAAAATTTAAAATAATTTTATATTTAGGTATCCACACTGCGGATCCTACTAAACCTTTTTCGCTGACCTTTGAGGCATCTGTGAACATAATCACCCAGTCAACCCACTTTTCAGCTAGAATCATGTTTAATTTAATATTTGGTTCAGTGCTGTCCTTATAAATGCCAATATTTAAAAATATGTCTGGCTTATATATTAGGGCCTCATAGGGAATATTGTAGAGAGGGTTCCTAAGTGACTTGGAGATTGGAGAAGGAAGATTGACAAGTTTGGAATAGCTTTTTATAATGCATGGCAAATCCTTATGTGACCAATATTGGGATCGCTTGACTAACTGGTTAAGGGAATGTAGTTTGGATAGGAGAGGATGGTGCGAATAACAGGCAGCTTTAAATAAAAATCTGTCTGATAAATACTGTCTTCGGAGAAAAAGAGGAGGCTCGACACATTCCACTTGGAGAGCGAGGATAGGAGTAGATTTCATTGCTCCTGTTATGATTCTGAGACATTTTGACTGGATTTTGTCCAGTATGTTAAGTGCCATTTTACTACATGGCTCCAGTAAAAAACAACCATAGTCGAAATGGCTTCTTATTAATGCATTATATAAAAGCTTTTGGGAATAAGGATGGGAGCCAGGAGCGTGATAGAGATCGGATGACATTTAAATTTTTTTCACATTTAGCAGCTACATAGGATAAATGTGGGATACCTGTCATTTTACTGTCTAGAAATACTCCTAAAAATTTCACTTGAGTCTGAGAAGGTATAAGAGAGTCATCAATATGGATAGGCACATCTGGGGAGAACCTTCGTCTAGTAAATACTACTGAGTTACTCTTACTAGCTGAAATGGACAAACCATGTTCTATAAGCCAAAAGTTGAGGAATTTAACTGCTTGGGATAGACGGGAGATTGCTTGGTCAAAGGAAATGTCGGATGCATATAAGACTAAGTCATCAGCATTATGTAGGACATTAGCTAAGTAGTTTACAGATCTATCAAGTTCATATGTATAAAGGCTGTATAACAAGGGGCTCAGAACTGAGCCTTGAGGTAATCCCTTCCAGACAGGTCTAGGTGATGTGAGCTTGCCTTCAGAGCGAACTAATATGCGCCTCTGCGAAAGCAGGTTTGACACGAAATTTGTGATTCTCTCCGGGATGTTCAGCTGTTGCATTTTCTGCCTGAGCAGCGGAAGAATAACATCATCGTAGGCCGAACGAACATCCACAAAGACGCCTACAAGATACTCATTGTTAGAAAAAGCAAGTCTTATGTCTGATACTAAGATACTAAGGCTATCCATTGTGCTAAAACCTTTTCTAAAACCAAATTGAGTCCTTGACAGAATGCCCCTGTTTTCTAATATCCACTCCAGTCGATTCTTTACGAGATGTTCCATGACTTTAGATAAGGTTGATGAGATAGCAATAGGGCGGTAATTTAATGCTGAAGAGGGGTCTTTTCCAGGCTTTAAAATGGGTATAATAATATGGGTTTTCCAGTCATCTGGGATAGGACCTGTCGTAAAAACCTGATTAATGATGTTAAGAAAGATCTGTTGACATGAAGAGCCCATATTAACAATAAATGAATAGGGAATACCGTCAATGCCAGGTGAGGAGTCCTTGAGGTGGCTGAGCACTAACTTTAATTCTTCTAAAGAGAATGGTTCATTAAGGTTATTTGGGATGCTGGGAGAGTGGGAGGGGAAACGTTTTGCAGTTGGAAATATCTCTTCCTCCATAGGAACCCATGGAGGAGCCAGTCTGCAACAGAAGTCGTTTAGCCATTCTGAAGGATCTGCACAGGAGGAATTATTGACATTTAAAGCTCCGCGAAAACTTCTGATATTTTTCCAAACTAAGGAAGAAGGAGATCGAGGGGATAGACTCTCACAAAATGAAAGCCATCCCTTTTTTTTTCTTTTCCGAAAGAAGTTTTTTGGATTCAGCGGCAATTTTTTGGTAACTTAAGAAATTTTCCATTGACATATTTGAGGAATATAACCTTTCCGCTGCCTTGCGTTTTCTGATGATCGAGGAGCATTCAGAATCCCACCATGGAGGTGAAGATAATTTCTTAGGGGATGTGTTTTTCAATGGAAAAATTTTGCAGGCTGAAGTATTTAATATTGCTATGAACTGATTATATACAGAATGTAGGTTTTGGGATGTAACAGTAGGAAAGTTCTGAATACTACATTCTGATTCTGTGGCAAATCCTTCCCAGTTGGCATCCGACAAATTGAATTTTAAAAGAGGAGCTGTATTTCTGGGAGGAGTACATCGATTGGACAGGTTTAACAGGATGGGATAATGGTCACTTCCAAAACAAGAAGGTAGTGTTTGAAATGACATACTGGCAGCCAGGGATGGAGAGCATAATGATAGATCAACTACAGATCTAGGATTATGGGAGGGATAACACATTCTGGTAGGAGAACCATCATTTAGAAGACAAAGATTGAATTCATTAAAAACATCAAGCAGTAAGTATGAAAAACAGTCCGATTTATGGGAGCCCCACATTACGTGATGGCTATTAAAGTCGCCAAGAATAATGTAGGGAGGGGAAATGCTAGATAGGATCAAGTTTATTTCAGGGATACATGAGGGAGTGGGGGATGATACATAAATTGAGACAATGGTTATATCCATAGCTTTAATGGCTACGGCATTAATGTTATCTTGTACTTGAGGAAGAAGGACAGGACTGGAAGGAATGGTCCTGTTTAGTAGTATCATAGTGCCACCATAACCATCATTCCGATCACTACGATAACAGGAGAAGCCTGGGATCAAGAACGTAGAGCCTGGCTTGAGCCAGGTTTCCGCAATTGCAAGGATTGAAGGATTGTAAGTGTTGATTAAGTAAATTAAGTCAGATTTCTTGTTGTATAGAAAAAACACCCATACAGATAGATATTTAAACGGTAATTCTCACCACCATCCTTCACAGTTAGCTACCGTGGGTAAATCTTTGTTTCAGAGAGCACGAGGGATCTGTGACAGTAAACACCTGGCCGCCGAGCTCCAACACGTCAAGCAAGTTTTGCACGACAATAAGCTTCGGGTCCCGCGCCTACGTCACAGTGAACGAGTGAAGCCAGCCACAGTCGAGCGAGTGCCTGCTGTACTGCCATATGTCAGAGATGTCACTGACAAGTTTGGCTATATCTTGAAGCGTGCTTCCATTAAAACATATTTCAAGCCGCCGAAGAAGATTAGTCAGTTTTTACCATCAGTCAAGTGTAATATTCCTCTGCAAGATGCAGGAGTGTACAAGCTGGATTGTGAATGTGGTCTCTCTTATATAGGACAAACTAAAAGATCGATAAAAACCTGCGTTAAAGAACACATAGCTGATGTGAAGAATAGACGCTCCGGGAAGTCTGCAGTCCATGTAGTCTGCATGTACAGGATCGCCCCCGTCACTACATTAGATTTGATAGACCACAAATCCTCGCTAAAGAACACCGATTCCTTCCAAGGATGATTCGCGAGGCTATTGAAATCAAAAAACATCCTAATTTCAATAGAGAAGATGGCTGGGTGCTACCGTCTGCTTGGGATCCCATAATTAATAAAATTAAATCCCAACCCAAGCATACAACTACAAGACTTCATGATACTGTAAGTTCATACTGCGTAGATCGTAACAAAAATCAATAATTTTTAATCTGGAGGTAGCCGTGGTTAACTATGACATTGGGACGTCATACACCTCAGTCCCCCCCGTGACCATGGGTGCTATAAAGTGTTGAAACGTCGGGAATGTAAAATAAGTTAATATACGCGATAAAATCCGTAAAATTAGTTTTATTTAAATCATCAATATAGTTCACAGTGTAGCACACAGTCCACCTGATGGTAGGTGGTTGATGAGGCCCATAGACATCTACATTTATCCTCGTTTGCGAATCAAAATGCAGATGCGTTGTCACCCGTGAGGACTAAGATAGAATGCCTCTTTTCCAGTAAAATGGGTCTCCGGTTCTCTACACTCACCATACGAAACACAGCAGTGTTAATTTGCTATTTTACGCTGGTATTCTGTGAGAGCGTGGTCCTTCCCCGGTCGAGCCATTCGTGCTACAACTATACTACTAATATAGCTGCAGCATGGCTCTACCACGTCTAAATTAAGTAATAATAGTCGAAGTCAATTAAATACGCACCATTAAGGATAACTCAAAAACTACTGGTCAGATCTAGATCAAATTTAAATGGGACAACATGACAAGCTGTCAAAAAAGAATCATCCAAATCGGTTCACCTAGAAAAAAAGTTCTGAGGTAACATACATAAAAAATACAGTCGAATTGAGAACCTCCTCCTATTTTTGAAAACTGTTGAAAATAAAACAAAGGCTCAGAGAGTCAGTTACACGCTGTTAGACATTCCAGTGTAGTTCTCAGGAACAGTTTTTACCACTGATTTGGAATAAAATCCTCTGTCCTGGATAGAACAAGCAATAAACTCGTTCTATATTTAAATATGAAAACAATTAGCTACAGCATGGTATGGTCGCATATGGTCGGGGAGTAGAAGTATTGTCAAAGACACCGCTTTGCCGAAGCGAGTGTCAGTTTGAGGTAATAAAACCATGCGTGTAAAAAAATTGTAAGTGATAAAGCCATGCTGGAGTTATATTGACGGCCTCGTAGCGCATTGGCTCAGCAATGAGTTGCAGCGCTAAGGGCCGCGGTTTCGAATCCCGCACGGAACAAGTATTTGTATAGCCTACACATAATTGTTCTGGATCTGGATGTTTGTCCTCGTGCAATTCTATGTATGTGAACTGCCTCCGCGACCCGGGAGAAAATCCTTGTGTGGCGTTCCGTACAGTATCTCGAAGAGAAACTAAAACAAACGAAGGGCAGCAGCGTCTCCCTAATAACACCCCACAATAATGATAAAACAGCTGCTGCCAAGTGTGGTAACTATGGACTCAGGAATTTGATTTTCGGCATTCCTAGGAGAAGGCCTATGTTCGTTGAACTTTTAATGAACTGTAAGGATGATGATTAATATAAGCTTCTAATATTTCTTCAAAACTAATAGCGCCATTTTAAATGAAACTAAGTTTTAGGTATTTTATTGCGTATATTAAACTATTTTATATTCCTGAAGTTTCGAGTACTTTATAGCACCCGGAATTACGATGTGCTGAGGTGTTCGACATCCCAATGTCATAGTTAACCACGGCTACATGCAGCTTAAAATTACTATAGTAAAATTATTTTGTGCGTGCAGTTGGGGTCATAAATCGCAGCTCGGCCTCAGCCCGGCTAGGGCGGTGAGCATGTTGCGCGGGCGCAACGCCATTATCGATAACAACAAATTTAATTTTAGATATAAGTTTTTATCTTTATATTTATATTTATTTTTAATATAACTTGATACATACACATAATGATGAAACTAAACACACTATCGATAACGCTTATCGACAACAATAATGCGCATCACTATGCTTGCCCCTAAGGCCCGTGAGTCGGAGAGAGAGCGATATACTCAGATGATTTATGACCCAAACTGCACGCACAAAATAATTCTAGTATAATTCATTTATTAATTATTTAGATATTAATTAGAAATTGATTTTTATTTGACGCTATTGTTTTCACCAACATTTAGCTCTAGACTAAGCATGCGATCTTTTCAGGTTACTCTCCAGAAGTTCTCTGACAAGGAATGCTACAGATTCTACGCACCAGGTACTCCAGGAATGCGGCACATGAAGGACGGGTATAATAGCACCACGCAGATATGCTATGGCGACTGGCACGCTGCCAAGGACAGTTGCAATGTGTGTATAATTTATATTACGTGGTAGTGGTAGAGCCACGCTTCAGTTGTATTATGGTTGTAGCACGAATGGTTCGGCTCGGGATGGTCTACGCTCTCGCAGAATACCAGCGTGAAATAGCCGTTCAAAGCTGCTGTTTCGTATGGTGAGTGTAGAGAGAGATGGAATGCCTCGTTTTTTACTGAAAACGAGGCATTCCATCTCAGTCCTCACGTGTGACAACGCATCTGCATTTTGATTCGCAATCGAGGATGAGATGTAGGTTTCTATGGGCCACAGCATCCACTTACTATCAGGTGGACTGTGTGCTGGCTTGTCATTCACATCCTATAAAAAAACCTTGGTTTCGCCTGACCCTGCCCGGACAAATAAATAGACCAAAGTTTTACAAATGGTTATTTATATCTTAATGACATGCAAATAACACCCACAGCTAAATAAAAGGCGGTTATTTCGATTTAACAGACAAACACTTCAATTGTATTTATATGTATAGACTAGCTGTTCCCCGCGACTTCGCCCGCGTGTTATTTTGGGTTTTAATTTTGTTGCGCGGAAAACTAATTATTTTTGTAATATATAAGTAGCCTAAGTTACTCCTTATGACATAAGCTATCTACCAATGAAAGTCCCGTCAAAATCGGTCCAGCCGTTTCGGAGATTAGCCGGAACAAACAGACAGATAAAAATGTTAAAAATCGTGTTTTTGTTATAAGTACCGTACCTATATACTTTCATATGCATTTAGTAAAGAGCTGTTATTTTCACATTATAAACAGACACTTCAATTGTATTTATATGTATAGATTTATGGCGATACAGTAGTAGAAGTAAATTAAGACTACAATCTGTAATCCCACTGCTGGCGACATAGCCAGAGGCTTTTACCAAGCAATGGGTTTGTGTGTCACAGAAGAGTCGTATTTCTGAAACGGAAATGTTATTTTGTTTCTCTGACAGCATGTTTCCTCACGATGTTTTCCTTCACCGCCGAGCACGTGGTAAATCAGCACTTAAAATTGCAATTCACAATTTCAGATACCGGCGGCTACGAAACCTGGGTTGCTCGCATACTTTGAGAAAGTATGGCAAATATACTAAATATGTGAGTTTATAGCTAAAGAAAAAAAAACTACTGTATTAAATATTATATTCTAGTGGACTTATTGGTTACACGTGGTTATAATTGAGAAGTTGCGTTTTAAATTAAAGTTTATGGGTCTCTAGAGTATGTGAATACACAAAACAATTCCTCAGTGGTTTGCTTTATATTTTTGTAATATTTTGTACATTTTTTAATTTTTTCTATTCGCCGTGTCGTCGATGCCCTCATTGTACAAGTTGTCAGTCAACGAAAAAAAAATTTTATTAATGTATTTTTACTGCCTTTGATCCCATCTGCAAAATTGCAAAAGAAAAATCATTTATCAAGCATTCAGAATTAAAAAAGCAAAATAAATGGTAGTTCACTTACACTGGTTTCGGGAAATCGACCGCTTTGGAATTCTGCCAAAGGTATATTCCGAAATGATTTTTCGAAATAAACTCCACATAAAATCGAGACGCTCAATTAGACCCCCTCTATTAAATTCAAAATACGTTATAATATACATATATACCTAATTACTGCGTAAATATTATTGTTATTTAATGATTTGTTATATTTACGCGAATACACTACACATTGAATAAAACTACTTTTATGGATTTTATCGCGTTTAATTAAGTTATTTTATATTCCCGACGTTTCAGTTGCTTTCCAGCAACCGTGGTCACGGGGGACTGAGGTGATTGACGTCCCGATGTCAAAGTTAACCCGGAGTACCTTCAGCTTTTTAATTATTAATTTTGGTCCGATCTACGCAGAATGAACTAACTGTGTCTTGAAGTCTTGCAGTGGTATGCTTGGGTTTAGTTTTAATTTTATGAATTACAGGATCCCAAGCAGGTGGTAGTACCCAGCCTCCCTCTCTATTGAAATTAGGATGTTTTTTTAATTTCAATAACCTCACGTATCACCCTTGACAGGAATCGATGTTCTTTCGCGAGAACTTGTGGTTTATCAAATCTAATGTAATGGCGGGGGCCGTCTAGGATATGATCACAAACTGCAGACTTCCCGGAACGTTGGTGCTTCACGTTGGTGCTGCATGTCCTCTGAGTGGTGATAGTACTCTGTACTGTACGTACAAGAGCACACACTAAGGATTCATACCATTTTGTCAGTGAGATAAAAGACCTATGTCTTACTGACAATGAAACTATGGTCAGTTTTGATGTTCAGTCTCAATTTACATGCCTACCTGTTGAAGACTGCATCTCAATTGTAACTAGGAAACTAGAGGAAAACAACATGCCAGCAAAATATGCAGTATTACTCAGACATTGCCTTACATCTGGCTATCTATTGTGGAAGGAACAGCTTTACAAGCAAGTAGATGGTGTTGCGATGGGCTCACCGGTATCTCCCATTGTCGCCGATATTTTCATGGAGGACTTTGAGGAGAAAGCCCTGCTTACTGCACCAGTAACTCCAAGTTTCTACAAGCGGTACGTAGACGATACTTTCACAATTTTACCATCAGACAAAGTAACTGCATTTTTAGAACATCTTAATTCCATAAACTCTAAAATTCAATGTACTATGAAGTTAGAGGCAAATAATTCTTTAGCTTTCCTAGATGTGTTAGTCATTCGAAATCCTAATAACACCGTAGGTCACACTGTGTATAGAAAAAAGACCCATACAAACCGATACTTAAACGGTGAATCCCACCATCACCCTTCACAGTTAGCTACCGTGGGCAAATCTTTGTTGCAGAGAGCACGAGGTATCTGTGACAGCAAACACCTGGCCACCGAGCTTCAGCACGTCAAGCAGGTTCTGCACGACAACAAGCTTCGGGTTCCGCGCCTACGTTACAGTGACCGAGTGAAGCCGGCCACAGTCGAGCGTGTGCCTGCTGTACTACCGTATGTCAGAGGTGTCACAGACAAGATTGGCTACATCTTGAAGCGAGCTTCTATTAGAACATTCTTCAAGCCGCCGAAGAAGATTAGTCAGTTCTTACCATCCGTCAAGTGCAATATTCCTCTACAAGATGCAGGAGTATACAAGCTTGATTGTGAGTGTGGTCTCTCATATATAGGGCAAACAAAACGATCAATAAAAACCCGCGTAAAAGAACACATAGCTGACGTGAAGCACCAACGTTCCGGGAAGTCTGCAGTTTGTGATCATATCCTAGACGGCCCCCGCCATTACATTAGATTTGATAAACCACAAGTTCTCGCGAAAGAACATCGATTCCTGCCAAGGATGATACGTGAGGTTATTGAAATTAAAAAACATTCTAATTTCAATAGAGAGGGAGGCTGGGTACTACCACCTGCTTGGGATCCTGTTATTCATAAAATTAAAACTAAACCCAAGCATACCACTGCAAGACTTCAAGACACAGTTAGTTCATTCTGCGTAGATCGGACCAAAATTAATAATTAAAAAGCTGAAGGTACTCCGGGTTAACTTTGACATCGGGACGTCAATCACCTCAGTCCCCCGTGACCACGGTTGATGGAAAGCAACCGAAACGTCGGGAATATAAAATAACTTAATTAAACGCGATAAAATCCATAAAAGTAGTTTTATTCAATATTATTGTTATTTATAAACTGTAAATGATAGATTTATATAAATATATACTTTGTGTGAGTATAAAAATAAAGATAATTACAGTAAAACTTGGTTACCCACTTAACCAAATTTTTAATATCTTCTTCCAGGGCAACAGTGGAGGCCCAGTCCAAGTGAAACATCCAGAAATATACTGCATGTATTCAGTGCTGGGAATAACGTCTTGGGGCAAGCAGTGTGGGTATCCTGGGCAGCCTGCTATTTACACGAGGGTGGCTGCGTACGTGCCCTGGATAGAGGGTATCGTGTGGCCTTGAAGTCTGCAGCAAGCAGTTCAGGAGGTCAAAATGAGATAATGAAAAAAATATGTACTATCATAGATTTGAAGTATTTTTAACACCCGACGAAAACACCCCTCGTGTTATAAGTTTGTAGTGTGTATCTGTCTGGCATCATAGCTCCTGAACGGATGAACAGATATTCATTAAGTTTTTTTTGTTTGTTTGTAAGGTGACTTAATTCCATTAAGTTAATGGTTTAATTATTGATTTCTATTAAATGTTATTAATATGTTTAATAAATTAACTTATCTTTATTTTATTTATGTTTCTCGTGACTTCGCCCGCATGTAATTTAGGGTTTTAATTATTTTGTACGAAACCCTAATTCTTTTTCTAAAATATAAGTAGCCTAAGTTACTCCTTATAACATCAGCTATCTGCCAGTGTAAGTTCCGTTGAAATCGGTTCAGCCGTTTCGGAGATTAACCGGAACAAACTGATAGACAGACAAAAGTTTTAAAAATAGTGTTTTTGTTATAGGTACCATATATAACGGATGTTTTTTTAGAGGTATAGAACTTTAAATTGGCAACAGCTTTTTAACTGGCGGCCATTTTGTCAGCTGTCAAGTGATTTATGTTTAGTTTGGTTTGGCATTTCAACATGAATAGACTGACGCCTGAACAACGGTTCCAAATTGTGCAAATTTATTTTGAAAATCATGGTTCTGTTCGAAATACGTATCGCGCATAACGTCCATTTTACGGTCAACATAATCGTCCATCAGAGCAATTAATTCGATTAACTATGGGACGTTTTCGCGCCACGTTTACTCTAAATGATAATACGCATCCACAGAGATGTCGTACAGTGCGTACAGAAGAAGTCATTGCTGCTGTAGAGCGTAGCGTAGAGGAAGACCCGAATCAGTCTATTCGCCATCGTGCACAGGAATTGGATATGTGTCCATCCACTTTATGGAAGATTTTGCGGAAAGATCTTGATTTGCGTGCTTACAAAATCCAACTCGTGCAAGAATTGAAGCCTCGCGATCACCTAGCAAGGCCCAAAATAAGATTGCCGACGATCCCGATTTTCATAAGCGAATTTTGTTTAGCGATGACGCTCACTTTTGGTTGAATGGATATGTCAATAAACAAAACTGCCGTATTTGGAGTGATGATAATCCTCAAGTGTATGTTGAGACATCGTTACATCCAGAAAAACTGACTGTGTGGTGTGCTTTATGGGCTGGTGGAATAATTGGTCCGTACTTCTTTAAAAACGATGCTGGCCAGAACGTTACAGTCAATGGTGACCGCTATAGAGCGATGATTACTGACTTTTTCGTTCATCAATTGCACAACCATGATGTGCAGGAGTTGTGGTTTCAACAAGACGGCGCAACATGTCACACAGCTCGTGCTACAATTGATTTATTGAAGGAAACGTTTGGTAACCACATAGTTTCACGTTTCGGACCCGTGAGTTGGCCACCAAGATCGTGCAATTTAACGCCGCTTGACTATTTTCTGTGGGGATATGTGAAGTCGCAAGTATACGCCGATAAGCCCGAAACGATTGACCACTTGGAGGACAACATTCGGCGCGTTAAAGCCGATATACTGCCACAAATGTTGGAAAAAGTCATCGAAAATTGGACCTCCAGATTAGACTACGTCCGAGCCAGCCGTGGCGGTCATATGCCAGAAGTCATATTTAAATTATAATGCCAGAAGATTGTCTTTCGAATAAAGTAAATTTCATGTCAATAAAAAAAATCATGTTTGTTTTATTCCATTTCAAAATTCTATACCTCTAAAAAAAACACCCATTACTTTCATATGCATTTAGTAAAAAGCTGTTATTTCGATATTACAAACAGACACTTCAGTTTTATTTATATGTATAGATTTTATTTGTTGTAGCCTGATTGTATTGTATTCGATTAGATTATAAATTTCACTTGTATGTGCTATCTATGTAAAAAATGACATAAAAAAACATGTGTACATTAAGAATTGTACTTGTGAAATCCTTATCTTTCCATGTTTTGAGCAAATAAATCTAATAAATATATAAATAAATAAACTTATCATATAGCGGTAAAGTTGCTTGCATGTGTATCTGTTATCGATATTGATAAATAAATACGAATAAAATAATCGTGTATCGACATATATCATAATACATTACGATATTCGTTATCGTAGTACATATTACGATGCGTTGCGATATATACTTTTTAAATCTTGGTTCATAGCTTTTTAATGAAACACACGGATAAAAGAAATAGGCTGAAGGACGAGAACTTAATTTTTTTTTAATTAAAAATAACCTGCCAATACTAAATTATAAATATAAAAATAAATTCAAATTAAATTATTTAAAAATGAATGAGTATAGTAAAATTAATTTCTGTATAATTTATAATTGTGATTGTTGTCACTTGGTGAAATTCGATCGTAATTTTTTTGATTCGAATAAACACTTGGCAGATGATGGACAGCAGCATCTTTCTGATAAAAACTCAAATTAAGGCGCAGGTTGAGCAAAATGTCGCGCTAGTCGTTATTTGGGCGGTTTTTAGAAGCTATCTACTTTTTATTTAAAAGATATATCAACAAATAAAAAACACATTATATTTCTACATAATCTTGATTCCATAAAAGCTATATCCAATTTTTTTTTAAAGGAATAAATATTAAAATAATCTCCTTACAACGAAACCACATAAATGTGAAATTATTATTGATAACATGCATCTCCTCGTAAAGTAAGTATTATTTTATTTTGCGATTTACACCAATGGATAGGCAATTTATTAATGAACATTTCTATAGTAAATTTTTTTTCAAAAGACCAAAATTTGATTTTATTAAGAAATTATTTTAAAATCTGGGCATATTTACTGCTCACGGGCTTGCTGAAGTCAGTGAGCGCTTAGCTCTTCGACGCGAAGCCCGTGTTGTTAGAGCGTCGACCAACGCATACGCCACGTCATATGAGTCGATAATATTACTACTTATTAGGTTATTTATAGGTAGTATTATTTGTTTGTTTTGGGTATAATTTTTCGTATTGGTTATACATATATTTGTTGTGTTTTTTACTGCGCGATGAAGCTTTTTGCGTGTATTTTCTTTGAAGTAAATGCAAATAAAAAAATGAAGCACCATTAGCATGTAAGGTTCGAATCTATAATTAAAATTTCGACAAATATTATAATTTACACTATAAAAAGCTAATTCAATATTATCACCCAACCACAATATCTTATCAGGTATAGTACTGCCTCGTTGGTCTAGTGGTTGTAGTAGTGCGACTGCTGATCATGAGGTCCCGGGTTCGAATCCTGGGTCGGGCCAAAAAGTCAGTTATGAGTTTTTCATTTATGTTCTAAGTTATAATTAGTGTTACTAAGTTATAGTTTTTTGCTAAAATATAGTATATTATTTATTGCTTGTTTTTTCTTCTTTTTCAAAAAATAATTGAGTACATAAGGTGTTCTATACTTATAATTCGGTAAAAAGTACTAATATACCTACTTTTTACTATAAACTAAAAATTTTTAAAACTAAATTTAACTAAAAAGACTAAACTGACCATTTATTTTTTAACTCAACAGGACATGGGTTTATTTATACTCTAAAAACTATAACTTTATACAATTAGTGTTCACTATAAAATTATATTCGGTATAGACGGTAATTATTAAATGCAACATATTTTTTTAATTATTAATTACATTTGTCAGTGGATTAAATTTGCTTTAATAAAGTTGCTGATGATTTTAAATAAGAATAAAATTCTGCTCAAGTTTTTTATTGTTATCTTTGTTAACAACATCGCCTTTAGAACTCTGGAACCGTAAGTGTTTCTTTCAGACGTCCACAATTTATGCAAAATAAAAAAATACTCTTTCTACCGGAGCATTCGTACCAGGTAGACATAAAATATATTCGATTAAAAAAAATTATGTTGAAGATTGTTGACTTTGAATACTTCCATCCAACTAGTTACATGACAATTTTGTGTCCCGGAGCTTTGTTTGGGGACAATGGGACAGGAGACCGAGAAAAGGGACAGTCCCGTTCAAAACGGGACGTATGGTCACTTTAGCTATAACCCGGCGACCATGAAGCAAATACAAAGTTAGTCTTTGTATTAGCTTCATGGCGGCGCAGTGGCAGTTGTTGCGCTGGGGGCCGCGGGTTCGAATCCCGCATGGAACAAGTATTTGTATGGCCTACAAATAATTGTTCCGGGTCTGGATGTTTGTCTTTGTGTAATTTATGTTTGTAAACTGCTCCACGACACAGGAGAAAATCCTAGTGTGGGGGTAACGTTTTTTTACAACTGAAATTGAAAGATTGAACCCTTATACTTCTTGTTGATTTTTGTATTACCTTTATTAAAGTTACCCTTATGTATAAATAAATATAATTACGTATGTAGAAATAAAATTGATTTTCATCCTCATCAATCATTGGGGTGAGGATAATATCTGCCAGCATAAGTTCAAAAATTAGTAGGTAACTTTTCAATACGTGACACGTAAAAATTAACAATAATCAAAAACACATATGCGAAACATCCTATTTATTTATTTATTTTTTATTGCACCAAATATTTGTACAAAAGCCGAGCTATCTATTTATTTACCTATAGTGAATAGGTATCTTTTAAACTCACAATTTTCAATGCTTCAGTTTTAATATATAATTAATTATAAAATTTCATAATTAGATAATATATGAAAATACATAATTCTAATATAATGCAACTAATATATACAGAATAAAAAAATTAAAATACATTTATCTTTGTACGCTATGTGTATTTCCATAAAATAGTTTATTGATGTTGAAAAAATAATACTACTTTCGTACAATAGGTGGCGTCCTTCATATTTCTTCCGGCGAGCCGCTCGCTACAATATATTAATATTGTAGCAAGCGGTCAAATGCTCAAGGTCGTTCGCATGGAGTAGCCCCTTAATAAATAAACTGCGGTTGCCAACCGGCCTGCCAAGCGTGGCAACTATGGCAAATATCCCCCCCCCATGAGGCAATCTATGGGGGGGGCATATGTTCAGCAGTGAACTTTAATAGACTGTAATGATGATCCACTGAGAGGTGAAATTTTCAAATCAACAGTAACATTACAACTATGGCAAATACCAATGAGCGAATCAATGGGGGAGGCCTAGGTTCAGCAGTGGACTTTAATAGGCTATGACGGTAACGGTAACGGATACAAAAACTCAAGTCTCAAAAACTTGTACTTAGAGTACAGATCAGCAATTCTAGATATAAAATTAGTAATGAACAAATGATTCGGTTATAACGACACCGAAACGAATGACGAATACATCGTGGTTCGTAATACGATTACTAATAACGATTTATTTTGCTTTAAATTAAACTTTTCTTTAAATTAAAAAACGAAAAAGAGGTCATTAATTGCAGGTATGTTTGAATAAATTCGTAATTCTTATTTATTCTGATAATGCCGAGGGACGAAACCGATCGGATTATGTTTTATACGAAAGGGGCAAACGAGCATACGGCTCACCTGATGGTAAGTGACTACCGCCGCCCACGAACAACTGCAACACCAAGGGAATTGCAGATGCGTTGCCGGCCTTTTAAAAAGGAATAAGCTCTTTTTTTGATGGTCTCCAAGTCGTATCGGTCCGGAAAAATCGCCGGTGGTAAGCTATTCCACAGAGAGGTCGTACGCGGAATAAAACTCCTACTGAAATGTACAGTGGTGGACCGCCGAGCATCCAGATGATGTGTGTAGCGGACAGCGAGGAGGCCGCCGCCCCGTCGCCCCTTCACACCACGGTGCGCCCCGCGCACCCCGCACACCGGCAGCAGATCACGCGATGTCGCCGACCAATGAGCGCGCGGCATCGCGGACGACGCTACTCACGACCCGAGACGCTCTCCGGCGAGATATAAGAAGGGCGTCTCGGTCGGTGAGCTCATTCCGCCTGTGGCACCGCTCTCGAGCGGTCGTGTCCAGGTAGTCCGCGCATCCGTCCCCGTACGGTAGTGCTCTCTCGCTCTCGCGCCTCCGCTGTCCTGCTCGCGCTTACAGCGTCGACGCCTTGGTGAGTCATTTTACGCTAACTCCAGTTATTACCTCCCTGTCTCCGGGCGGGGCGGTTTGACTGTTGGTCTTGCTTGTTATTGTTATTTTTATTGTTAATTCTTTTGTTAACTATTTCTAATTTTGTTTTCGTTATTTATTTGTATAACGTGTACGTGTATATACTGTTTCTAGGGAGTTACTTGCTCTTTTCAGAGCAAGGCCCTGCTCTTTTGAGAGCAGGGGCACTTACTCCTAGAATTAAAAACGTCCCGTTCTTCTCAGAACGGTGATCCCGCCCTTACTGTTTAGGTACATAACGTCTCTGTTCTTTTCAGAACAGCACCCACTAGCCCCTTCCGTATCAAATACGTTTCGTAAAACTACTGCCCTCAACATGTCCACAATTACCCAAATTAAGTCCCTCGTCGCCGCCCTAAACCAAACTCTTGGTCTGGGCCTAAACCTCGATGAGACGGCCCTTGCCGCCATCGCCGCCCATGTTACTCCCCCTGCCCGTCAGGCACTCCAACCGCCGCCCGTACTTGCGGCCTACCTAGAGACAAAGAACTCTTTCGCCCCATTAGAAATGGAGTACGCATGCTCCGAGTCCTCTGCATCGGCCTCTCGGAAGAGGCCCGCCACCAATTCTGGCACCGGCTCATCGGAGTCCTGTGACTCCGACGGAACCGGGGATTCTTCGTTCACCACGGTGAACTCCAAGCGCAACGGTAAACGCGCCGCTAAAAACCGCACCCTCCCTGTCTCAGCGGCCCCTGCCGCTCCTTCAACCTCCGCAGCTCCCGCTGCCGCCTCTGCCCCCGCAGCCCCCGCCGCTGCCTCAGCCCCACTTATGTCACTAGACATTCCCGCTCCGACCAAGCCAGCCTCTCGCTGTGCTCCAGTCCTTGCCAAGAAGCAAGTCCCGCCCCCTGTCTTCCTAAGAGACAAGGCTAAATTCACAGAACTCTCCAAAACCTGCTACAACGCAGGCATAAAATATGACCACGCCATCAACCTCGGGGAGGCTATTAAGATCATCCCCCAATCAATCGACGACTTCCGGCGACTCACCAGGCTATTCACAGCCGAACGAGTTTCTTATCATACATACGCTCTTCCGGAAGAGCGCAAAGTCAGGGCCGTCATCCGCGGCGTCCCCTTCGAATTTTCAAACGAAGAAATCCTTGAGGACCTTAAGTCCCAAGGTTTCCCCGTAGAAGCCGTGCACAAAATGCACAGTAGAACAGGCCAGAGGTTCTCTCTTGCCCTAGTAATTTTAACCAACGTGCCGGAGGCGAAAGCCATCTTCCGGCAGGTACGCACAGTGTGCGGCCTGTCGAGAGTGAGGGTTGAGCCTCCACATAGGCGCGGGTTCCCGGCGCAGTGCCACCGCTGCCAGCTGTATGGTCATGCGGCGGCCAACTGCTCCGCCCCACCCAGGTGCGTTAAGTGCCTTGAACCCCACAACACTAAAGAGTGTCCTCGGCCCAAAGACGCCGAATCTCCACCCGCGTGTGTCCTGTGTAAACAAACGGGCCACCCGGCTAACTACAGAGGCTGCCCTTGCGCACCTCATCCTCGCCCCAGTAGGCAAGCTCCACCGCCGGTCAATGACCGCTCATTCCCGGCTCTTTACCAACGGATGCCCCGTCAGGGCCTTTCTCAGCCCACCCAGGGCTTCTCTCGACCCTCTCAGGGTCCTCCTAGGCCCCCTCAGGGCACTATTCGGCCCCCTCCGGGCTTCTCTCAGCCTATGCAGCCTCCAGTTTTTCCCTGGGGCCCCAAAAAGGCAGTACCACCGCGGACATCCTCCGCCCCTCAACCACAACAATCACAGCCCTCAATGGCTGATGACCTAAAAACGGTGTATTCCGCAATTAGGAACATCAACGTTGAGGAAATCGCTGTGTTAGCACGCAAATTGCGCGCTGCGAGGTCCCCTCAGGACCGTCTCCTCGCTCTTGCAGAGCATCATAATCTTTTGTGCTCATTGTAAGTTAAGTTAACTTAATTAACTTAACTCACAATGACAGAGCAGTTTGCTCTACCAAAATCCCACGGTCGTATCAAACCTAAGGGTTTATCGCTTGTATCCTTTAACATTCGCGGTTTGCGAAATAACCTCCCAGAGCTTAAGCTCTTTCTTCAAAATCGTGAAACCGATTTCCTCCTCCTACAGGAAACTAATCTCAATACTAAGGACACTAAAGGCCTTTCCATCAAAAACTTCTCTCTTCTTCGTAATGATAGACCCGACCGCCGAGGCGGCGGTACGGCCATTTATTACAAGAAGACACTTCACTGTTCTCCCATTTCTACTCCGCAACTTTCCAACATGGAAGCCACGGTATGCAGGCTAGCTATGACTGGACATCAGTCCATCTTCATAGCCTCCTGTTACATCCCTTCTAAAACCCTTCCCCTCAAAAAAGATTTTGAGGCTATTTTATCTCTAGGCAATTCAGTCATTATGTTTGGAGATTTTAACTCCAAGCATACTGAATGGACATGCCGTACTACCACCCGTAGTGGCAAGTTACTGCTCGATATCACGCAGTCTCTTGATATTACCGTCCACAGTCCTCTCGGTGTTACTCACTTTCCCGATAACACCGACTATGCCCCCGATGTACTAGATTTTGCGTTACTCAAAGGAGTTTCTCTCAACCTTAGGGCAATCGAGACACTAGACGATCTAGGATCCGACCACCGACCGGTCTCTCTCATTCTTGGCCATCAGCCACCACTCCCAACACCCTCTACTAAAACCTTCACAAATTGGAAGGGCTTCAAGGAGTCCCTAGCGAAAGCTCTGGACTCACAGGACTCCCCCATCTCCCTATCTTCGGACTTAGACAGTCCTGAAAAAATCGACACCGCGGTCGATTCACTCTCCACCCTTATTAAAACCTCCCTTAAGGAGAATGAAAGGGTCGTCCCGGTTGCTAATAATAGTGGGCTTCCCCTGCATATTAGCAACCTATTAAAAGCCAAAAAAGCTGCTTTCCGGAGAGCAGCAAAATATCCCACGCCCGAATATAGGCGCACGGCCAATCGTCTTCAACGAGAACTCCGTTTCCGCCTCTCTGAATTTCGAGACCTCGAAAAGAGTAAGCTCATGGAGAATATCTCTCCCTCTCATACAGCGTACTATCAGATGGCAAGAGCCCTCCGCATAGACGCTATCTTCCACACTCCCCCTCTCTCCCGTCCCGACGGTACGGTAGCCTTCGAGGACGAGGAAAAGGCTGAGTGCTTTGCAGACAGCATTGCCGCTCAATGCTCTCCTAGCTCTCAACCCGTAGACCCCTCACACGTCCAGGCAGTGGAGGATGAGGTCCGCCGCCGGAACTCGCCCCCTACAGCCTCCGAACCTATCTCTGTGTCCAATGATGAGCTTTCATCCCTCATCAAAGGACTTAAGCCTAAAAAGGCTCCGGGCGCGGATGGCATCTCCAACCAAGCCCTAAAAAACTTTCCTGAGCAGGTGCTAACCCTTTTATCTATTATCTTCAATGCCTGCTTCAACCTTAGTTACTTTCCCACTACGTGGAAAGAGGCAACTGTAATTGGTATTCCCAAGCCAGGCAAGCCTCTTAATCTCCCCTCCAGTCATCGTCCCATTAGCCTCCTCAAGGCCATGGGCAAGCTCTTTGAAAGAGTCATTCAAAATCGCATGAGGCGCCATCTGTTTCCCACAGACGGTGACCCTCTTATCATTCCCCATCAATTCGGTTTCCGAGCGAAACACTCCTGCCCCCAACAAGTTCACCGTATTGTGGAATATATCCTCAGCGGTTTTTATCCCCGTCGTCATAAGACTATCGCCGTCTTTTTCGACATCGCCAAAGCCTTCGATAGAGTCTGGCATACAGGCCTTATCTACAAACTATACAAAATAGGTCTCCCCGATCGTCTAGTACGTCTCGTGGCCTCTTATCTTAATCATCGTACCTTTCGTTTTAGACACGAAGGCACGCTATCTTCACAGCGCCCCATCAAAGCTGGTGTCCCTCAGGGCTCAGTTCTTGCTCCTCTGCTGTACATACTGTTCACCAACGACATTCCCATTCCGCCGAAAGGTGTTCAGCTCTCCCTCTTCGCAGACGACACTGCTCTCTACTGCAAAGGTATCTCGCTACCTTTCATACGGAACAAGGTCCAAAAGTCAGTTGATGACCTAGGAGCTTGGTTCAAAAAATGGCGCATCGATGTGAACCCGGAGAAGAGCTCCGCCGTTCACTTCGATTATAAACGACGCCGTCTCAAAAACACTCCACCAATACGTATGCTAGGGACCCCTGTCCCCTGGCATACGTCTGCCAAATATTTAGGTGTCACTCTAGACACAGGGCTAACTTTCAGGCCCCACGTCAAAAGAGTAACCCGTCACGCACGTTTTTACCTGAATAGGCTCAACAGTATGTTGGGCCGACACAGTAAAATGTCCCTCAGAAACAAGCGTACCCTTTATAAGGTCTGTATACGACCAGTCATGTCCTACGCGGGCCCCATTTTCGCCCACTCTAACCCTAAAATTATTAATGAACTCCAAGTAGTTCAAAACCTTTTCTGTCGTCGAGGTGCGAACGCACCTTGGTACGTCCGCAATGCCGACCTTCATCGGGACCTAGAGCTCCCTACAATTCAACAATTCCTTAAAAAACTCTCTGAGAACTTCTTCAAAGCCTCAGAGTCGCATTCCAATCATTTTATTCGTGAGGCTGCTAATTATGCAGCCCCACTCCCCTCCCGCTATAGCGTCCGCAGGCCGAGGAACTCCCTCTCGGACCCGCCTAATAAACTTTCAAACGACCTGAACTGCCTCCTGGCGGCTCAGGCCAACTCTAATTAAGTTATTCATTCATAATTAATTTGCCTTCCCAGGCACTCCCTCAGCGGCTTATAGCCGCCTGCGCCCTCTTTTCCCAAAAGAGGGTCGCTTTACGATACGGCATGTGAAGCTTTCAACAGCTGGTTGCCAGTCCCCAAAGGCAGTTTTTAGAGGGTATCACTTAGGTTCCCCCTTGTAGGTAGTGAGTCCCTCATAACCACGATGGACCGGCCATCGTGGTATGCGTAATGCATTTTCTGCCTCCCTTCGGGGTAGCCCTTTTCCAATTGCTTCGGGCGCAAAAAAAAAAAAAAAAAAAAAAAAAAGTCGGTGAGCTGTTCATTTCGGAAGCGGCACTCGAAGAGAAGAAAACAGCAAGAGAAATCAAGAAAATCAAGACTCAAGAAGACTCCAATAAGAAGACTCCCCTTTGTATATAGTGTAATTAATAGTGCCATATTGTAAATAGTTTGAATACAGTATAGTTCGACAGTACCATCTTTTCTTTAAGCAGTTGTCCCTAGCGTACTCAATAATACAGTCCACTGCGATCCCTAACAAGTTCTTGGTCCATCGTCGCCGGATTCAAGCCAGAAGAAAGAAGAAAGAAGATATTTATAGAAGAAAGAACATAATTATTGAAGAAAGAACATAATTATTGAAGAAAGAACATAATTATTGAAGAAAGAACATAATTATAGAAGAGAGAACATAATTATAGAAGAGAGAACATAATTACAGAAGAAAGAAGATCATTACAGAAGATCGTCGGTACTAACTCCTTCCTCGTTTCTTATTTACATCGACGTCATATATATTGTCTGTTTCCAGACAATTCCTGTTTCTTAAACCGCGTTTACGCGGCCGGGTGGTTGCTCCCTAACGGTGCCAAACTGTGAGCATCTGGTAACGCCCTTGAGGCGGGAACGGCGTCCAATACGTGCGTCTTTTTGAAGACGATCGGAGGTCGCAACGAGGGACATCATCATGCGGAAGACAAGACGCCAGAAGACACGGAACGACGACGAAACGCCAGTAGGAATGCGGATATTCGAGGAAGCACCCGCGTCCCCGTCCGATTATCTCGCGTTGGCACAAGCGCCCTCCGCCGCGCCGCAGCCCCCGCTCGCGCCCGCATCTATGCCCGCGCCCGCGCCGTGTCTACAACCGATCGCTTGGGAGAAGTTAGCACATCCGCGCCGCGCACAGAAACGCTCGCCGCGATAATAGAAGATCTTCCGACTACAGAAACTAGTTCGATAGTGCGTACCGTCGCGCCTGTAGCAGACGTTGTACATAGGCCCGCGTCCCGCGCCCCGTCGGTCCGTTCAGTCCGTTCAGCCCGGTCGACAGCTAGCGCAGTAGCAAGATTAAAACAAATCGAATATAATGCCGCGGAGGAACTAGCTGCAATTAGGAGGAAGCAATTGCAAATAGAGGAAGATCTCATCACGAAGAAATATGCTAGGGATATCGCGCAACTGCAAGAAGAAACCGATAGGGAAAGCCTAAACGAGGACGAATTAGTCGATAATAGGGTACGCGTTGATAGGTGGTTAGAAAACGTAGAGACTGTGCGGGGGGAGCCGCCCTACCGCCCGCCTCAGCCCGCGCCCCGCATCGAGATAGAGCAGGCCCCACCGAGGAGGGGAACCGGTTACGACCACGCTGAAGATGCCCAGGGGAAGTCGGTCGCGAATGACGTTCAACCGCGCCGCGTAAATACGATACAGAGGGATAATGGAGTCGCCGTAGAAATGAACCAGGTGGATCGTCGTATACGGGTTACGTCGCCGTCGCACGTCAAACGCCGCACTCTATCGCCTACACATAGATCGCCACATCGCCTTACGGATCGTAGATTACCGTCGCCGTGTCATAGGGATGTAGGTGTACATAGATCGCCATCGCCACATCACCACGCGGATCGTAGATCACCGTCGCCGTGTAATGATGTAGGCAGAGATAAATCGCCACATCGCCTTGCGGATCGTAGATTACCGTAGCCGTGTCATTGGGATGTAGGTGTGCATAGGTCGCCGGCGCCACAGCGTAGGTTAGAAGAAAATAGGGATAGAGATAGGTCGCTCACCCCGCGAGGGAAGGATAGGGGTATAGAACGGCTAGCGGAAGCTTTAGAAAGCATGGTTAGGGTTAGACCAGCCGCCGCGAAACAGACGCAGGACTTGCCTATTTTTAACGGCTCGGCCGCGGAATGGTTAGCATTTTAAGCCGCGATGAATGAATCCACGCGTTTATATGGATTCACAAATACGGAAAATATGGCAAGATTAAGGAACTGTTTACGCGGTGAGGCTAGAGAGGTAGTATCGGCTCTGCTGTTTACCGCGAAGGATCCAGCAGACATTATGCGGACACTGGAGCAGTGTTTCGGCCGCCCGGAAGTAATTATAGATCGTGCGTTAGAAGAATTGAAACGCCTTCCGCGCCCGGGTCAAACCGCCCAGGAATTAAACTCGTTCGCAATTAAGTTACAAAATATAGTGTGCATTATGCAGAACGTCGACGGCAAGGGTTATTTGCGTAATCCAATGCTAACTAGGGAGGTTACTAGCAAACTTAGCCCTCACTTACGGTCGCGTTGGTGCGATTATGCGGAGCACTACGGAAGTACGGACGAACCGGACATCGTTACGTTATCCCGGTTCATGATGAGAGAGGCTGACCGTGCGTTAAGTCATGCCTATACGTCCGTAGCGTCGACTAAGGAATCGCCCGTAAGACGAGAGACGCCGCCGTCGAAAAGAATAGTGTTAACACGCCGCGTAGAAGATAGGGCCCGCGACGTAAAGACGTTCACCGCCCAGGAGGACACCGGTAGTGCCTCATGTATGTGTTGCGGGGGTGAACACCCTATCGTCAAGTGTAAGAAGGTAGAGCAAATGGGCTCGGACGACCGGTGGAAGTGGGTTAGGGAAGATGGGGTATGTTTCAAGTGCTTGAGCAGCAAGCACCGACGTATACGCTGCAAAGCCAGGAAGTGCGGCGTCGACGGTTGTAACGCCCCCCACCACGCTCTTCTTCACACCCGCAAGGCCCGTACGCCTGCAGCGTCGATTAAACCGGACGAAACCGTGCTCGTCGCGTCGAGTGTTAGCAGTAGTGCGTCCGTATTGTTAAAAGTGTGTCCGATAACCGTGCGCGGACCACGCGGAAAGGAAGTGAACACGTACGCGCTACTTGACGGAGGCTCTACGATATCGCTAATCGACGACGACTTAGCTCGCGAGTTAGGTGCGGAAGGACCGATAAAGCCGCTCAATATTAAAGGCGTAGGTAACAGTCAACGCGAGGCTAATAGTAGATTAGTCAATATAGGGATACGTGGCAAGACGCGCAGCGAGATGTTTAACATAAACGCGCGAACAATAACCGACTTAAAGATAGGCTCGCAGTCTGTGAGTAGGGAGTGCTTACGATTAAAGCACTTACGTGACTTACCGAGTTCGGTGTGTTACGACGACGCGAAGCCGAGATTGCTATTAGGCGCAAATTGGCCGACAATTGGCATTTTATAATTACCCGTGGTTTAAGGATAGGACGTCGAAGGCAGCCTATAGCTGCACGAACGCTATTAGGATGGGTAATTCAGGGAACCGTGCCGCGGTTAACGTGTAGGGAAGACGGCGAGACCGTATTACACGTAGAGAGCACTAGCGGACGGTCAGATAGGGACATCCGAACGTTTGCCAGTCAGGACGAGGAGCTAACAGAACTCCTCAAACGGCAGTACGAGATAGACTCTATAGGTATCTCGCTAAAGAGTAGGCCGCGACGGGATGAGGAGCGCGCTGTCGACATATTCCAGCGCACCGTCAAGAAGGTCGGCGAGCAATACCAAGTTGGACTGCCATGGAAGGACGACAACGTGCGGATGCCACCCAGCTACGAGATGGCAGCGCGAAGACTACGGACGATCGAAAGGAAGATGGACCAGTCGCCGGAGTTTCGTGACGCCTACACAGCCCAGATAGACAACCTCCTGGCGAAGGGATACGCAAGGGAAGCCGAGGGGACAGAGCGAGAGGATTCCAAGAGCTGGTACCTGCCACACTTCGCAGTACGGAATCCGAACAAGCCGGGGAAGATGAGAGTAGTGTTCGACGCGGCAGCGCGCGCATCCGGCAGATGCCTTAACGATTATTTACTCGACGGCCCCGACTTATTACGGAACTTACCGGGCATACTGTTTCGATTTAGGGAGAACGAGATAGCGGTGTCCGCGGATATTAGGGAGATGTTCTTGCGTGTAAAGATCGACCGTCGCGATCAGCCCGCGCAGTTGTTTCTTTGGCGAGGAGATGAGCGACACAGCCCACCGCGGGAGTACGTTATGACGTCTATGATTTTCGGTGCGAGGAGCTCGCCGTTTCTCGCACATAGTGTTAGGGATCATAACGCGCGCGCACACGCAGAGACACACCCGTTGGCACTTAACGATATCGTACGTAGCCATTATATGGATGATTATTTAGACAGTTATGCCACGGTAGAGGAAGCGATAAATACGGCGAAGCAGGTTTCGGAAGTGCACCAGCAGGCCGGTTTCACCTTGGCAGGATGGAACTCTAACCACGCAGCCCTGTTAGAAGACAAGCCGGAGGACTTACTGGCGCGTAAGCCTAAAGAAGTAGGCTTAAGACAAGACAGCCCAGGCAGAACCTTAGGGTTATTATGGATGGCTGATGAAGACGCCCTAACATTCAACACGTCAATGAATAGGGTGCCGCAAGAAGTAAAGGCGCTACAGCGACCACCGACCAAGAGGGAAGCATTAAGCGCGGTCATGTCCGTTTTTGACCCGCTTGGACTGCTAAGTTACCTCACCATCACCGCCAAGATCCTGCTACAAGACCTATGGCGTATGAAGAAGGTCGGATGGGACGACGAACTACCCGAGGAGGCAGCAGAGGAATTCCAGCGATGGCTGCGAGCCGTCGAGGAGGTATCACGACTACGACTGCCAAGGTGCTATGCTCCTACGGGGGAGTGGTAGAGCGTCAATTTCACGTGTTCAATGATGCGAGCGAACGTGCGTACGCATCCGCGGCGTATTGGCGTATACGATATCGCGACGGAACGATTAAGGTACGGTTAGTGGCGGCTAAGGCGAAAGTCGCTCCAATTAAAGCGCAAAGTATACCGCGATTAGAGTTGCAGGCGAACTTAATAGGCGCGCGACTCGCGGAATTCGTGCAGGATGAACACAGAGTGGTAGCAGATAGGGTCGTATATTGTACGGACTCTACTACGGCACTCCACTGGATACAAAACGATACGGCGCGTTACACTCCATACGTTGCTCACCGGTTAGGGGAGATAGCTGAGAAGACATCACCCGAGCAATGGAGGTGGATACCGACTGCAGAAAACGTAGCGGATCAAGCAACGCGTATGAATTTCACAACCAAGGAAGAGAGCGACAAGTGGTTAACCGGACCACCCTTCCTCTACGAGAATGAAGACAGATGGCCTCACCGACAGGAAGAGAAGGCGGGGGATGATGAAGAGTTGGAGGAAATCGTGGCGCACCAGAGCGACACCCAGGAAGCTCCACACCTGCCAGACATAGAGAGATTCTCTGCCTACGAGAAGTTAATCAGGGCCACAGCAAGAGTACTACAATTCATCGATGCGGCACGAGGAAGAACACGAGGACTTACCTTACAGCACATCCAGAGAGCAGAACGGATGTGGATACAACACAGCCAGCAGGAAAGCTTCGCTAAAGACATCAGCCGCCTTCAGCGGGGAAAGAATTTGACCACCGGCAGCGCACTAAGGAAGCTCGACCCCATATTGGAGGATGAAGTGCTACGAGCCAGGGGAAGGATCGACGCAGCCGACGTGGACGGTCAAATGAAGAGACCCATTATCCTGAATGGACGTCACCAATTTGTGAAGCTGCTTATGGAGAAGGCGCATCAGGAAGCAAGCCACGCCAATAGGGAGAGAGTGGTGAACGACCTGCGCACTAGGTATCATATCCTCCGATTACGACCCACAGTACGAGAAGCGGAGCGGAGATGCCTACGATGCAGAATACGGAAGGCGACACCACGACTTGCGGTTACAGGAGACCTACCACCTGAACGGTTAGGGGCGTTTGCGCGACCATTTACGAACACCGGGATTGATTATTTCGGGCCTCTGACGGTTACGATAGGACGACGGCACGAAAAACGGTGGGTGGCACTGTTCACGTGCCTAACGACGCGCGCAGTACATCTAGAGATAGTCTATTCTCTGACCGCGGACTCGGCGATATCGGCATTGCGGCGCATGGCGGCTAGGCGTGGGTGGCCACGGGTTATTTATTCGGATAATGGGACTAATTTTCATGGGGCAAACACAGAACTACGACGGGCAATGGAAGAGTGGGCGCCACAGTTGAAGAATTACGCGCTGACTCGGCGCGTCGATTGGAAGTTCATCGCACCGGGAGCGTCTCGTGCGCTCAGTGAAGATCGCACTCGAAGCCACTCTCCATCAGAAGAGCCCACGAGAAGAAACGCTGGCAACGCTTCTGACTGAAGCCGAAAATACTGTAAATTCTCGACCGTTGACGCACGTACCGGTCGACATCGACGATGAAGAGGCGCTGACACCCAACCACTTCCTACTGTTGGGAGCATCGGGCCTGCCAGTCACCGCGCCGTGCACACCCATGGATCGTCGGGCGTGGAGAGCGGCGCAGGGGCTCGCCGACGAGTACTGGAGGCGCTGGGTGAAGGAGTACCTGCCGACGCTGGTCGCGCGCGGGGACTCCAGAGATGCTCAGCAGCGCCAAATACAGGAAGAGGACCTCGTCGTGGTTGCGGACGGCAACCTACCCAGGAATGTGTGGCCACGGGGCATCGTAACGAAGACGTTTCCTGGACCAGACGGCGTGGTGCGAAACGTCGAGGTCCGGACCAAGGGAGGAGTGCTGCGGCGGCCCTCCCTCCACCTCCCATGGCCCCACCGACCCTCAGGTCATACGGGCCGAATCTCGGGAGATGCGCGCGGTACTTGCACGTGGCTCTTTCCCGCGCACACTTTCTTGACTCCCTACAAATATTTAATCTATTCCTTGTCCCAGTTTAACGTCATTCTCCCCCTTCTGGGGCTGACGACACATTGACGCCTACGTCGTCGGGCGCTCCTACCAGCCTTCCATCCTGCCTTGTCCTGCGATCGTGCCACCTATGCGCAAACTCGCGCAACAGTCCGTAGTTTACCACATCGCTGACGAGATCCGAGTAGTAAACTGGTCCCTGAACCGGACGAACTAGTCCATCCATCATTTTCACTCTTAGGTCATCATACAGAGGACATTCCCATAGAACATGGTGAACATCCTCCTCCGACATACCGCACTCACACATACTAATTTCACACAGTTTCATATCGCTCAGTCTCTTCCGAAAACATCCATGTCCGGTGAGAATCTGAGAGGTTTGGTAGTCCGGTGAGACCCAGGTATAACTGAGTCTCAACGCCACGTCCGGGAAAAATCGATGTAGCTCACGTCCTTTTGTATCACACGTCCATCTATCCTGCCAGGCGCCTATCACCTCAGTCCAGATATCGC
Source organism: Parnassius mnemosyne (assembly GCA_963668995.1). Classification (NCBI taxonomy): domain Eukaryota; kingdom Metazoa; phylum Arthropoda; class Insecta; order Lepidoptera; family Papilionidae; genus Parnassius; species Parnassius mnemosyne. Next base: position 1,909,957 of record CAVLGL010000096.1, read on the forward strand.
GATTCCGTCTGCTCAACTCCTCTTTGGGCGCGGTTAAACGTGCTATACCCATCCTACCAGCACGGATGACCTCTAGGTCAGCAGGGACAACGCCAGCCAGCACTGGTAAGGCCGCCGTGCTAGTGGATCGGTACGCCTTGGTTAACAATACAAGAGCGGATCGCTGCGATCTCAGTAGTACGCTACGAACTGTGTACATGATTGCACGCTCGTACCAGCACTCTGCCGCATACGTAAGCGTGGACACAAAAACTCCTCTATAAATTAATTTTAAACTCGGATATCGTACACCCCATGATGATGTAGCGATTTGGTAGAACTGACTCTGGCTCGCACGTGACCATGGCGAGGAACTGCCCAGCAAGGCTGTATGCAGAGCAACGCTCCGTGGCCACCACTCAGTACTGCCGACAAGGGCAGCCCCATAGTTAACCAGGAAGACAAGGCACTACGATTAGGACAAATCAACCTGGGTCGAGGGGAGCTCGCCGCTGCTGAGCTGCCCATCCTGGCGCGTGAACTGCACCTGGACATTGTTCTTGTACAAGAACAGTACTCCCAGGTTGCGGGGATCGTTCAGGTGGGCTGTCACCCGTGGGCGGGCATCTATCTTGCCGACCCAGCAATTGGGGTAGCAGTGCTGAGCCACCTCAGCAACGAATTTTGTGTGGTGTGCCATGTTGACCGATGGGACCTCTATGTGGTGTCAGCGTACTTTAAATTTAGCGACACTATTGATGACCACCTGCACCACTTAGAGGTCGCCCTGAGTTGCCTTAAGGGCAGAAGGGTGATCATGGGCCTCGACGCCAATGCGCACTCGCCACTCTGGTATTGTGATCGCCGACACTACGTGGGAAGAGGACAAAATGTACAATATCGAAGGCAGCAAATGGAGGCGTTTATTATCACACATGCTCTAACTTTGGCAAATATGCCTGACCAGCCCTACACCTTCTCTGGGCCTAGAGGTGAGTCCAACGTGGACCTGACCCTCTCCACTGGGGACGTCTACCTTGCCGAGTGGCGAGTGCACGAGGGGGTATGCGCCAGCGATCATAATTTAATAACTTACACGGCCACTACCAGCAGGCCGACGACGCGCGCAGCATCCGTTAGGGATCCCCCCCGTTTTCGTGACCGAGGGGTGGATTGGGAAAGGTTCCGGGCGATTGTCAAATTACGAATGGGATGGCTGCACGTAGAAAAACCCGCGGCTCTCCTGGCGAAGGAGTTCTCAGGGGTCGTAATTCGCTCTGCGGAGGAAGGCCTAGGGGAGCGTCGCCCCAGGGGGTCGGGGGGGTATGAATGATGGACATTTGAACTGGATAAAACTCGGAAGTTGCAATGCAAACTTAGGCGTGCTTGGCAGAGTAAAAGGCGTCTGGGAGGTAGGTCTGAGGAGTTAGCCAGGATGGCTTTCCATAGTGTGCGTGCGAGATATAGGAAGATGATGGTGAAGGCGCAGCAGTCGCAGCACAGGAAGATTGCCAACTCTGGCAATGAGGACCCATGGGGCTTTGCATACAGGCTCTCCAGCGGCAGGGTACGTACCGCCTGCAAATGTGATCAATGGGATCGCCTTTGCGGGTGTACACCCGGACGGTCTGGAAGCAGCGATGCATAAATTAATGTCTGCGCTCTGTCCGGATGACAGCACTGACTGCGACTCGCCTTATCACCGGCAGGTTCGTCTGCTGGCGGCTTTCATGCCGTCGGGTGGAGCTGCGCCTCCACTTAAGGTTGAGGAACTAGGTGGTATAGTTAAGGCCTTGCCCAACACGGCTCCCGGACTCGATGGAGTGAGTGCGAGAATCGTGAGGAATGTGTAGATTGCGGCACCGAGGGAATTTTACTCGGTGTATGCCAAGTGTGTGGAAGAGGGGGTTTTCCCCAATGTATGGAAGGACGGAAGACTGATTGTCATTCCCAAGGGTAATGACAAGCCGCTCACCGACGTCAAGGCATACCGTCCAATAACGCTCCTCCCTGTTTTGGGAAAATTATTGGAACGAGTAATTTTAAGATGTGCTCCCGCGATTAGCCGCGGGATATCCGAGTACCAGCACGGATTTTCTCCGGGGCGGTCTACAGTAACAGCGCTGCGTGTACTGCTCAGCACGGCAAGGTATTCTCAGGCATGCTACGTGCAAGCAATATTCTTAGATATCTCCGGCGCCTTTGACAATGCCTGGTGGCTGATGATGATGGTCAAGGCCAAAAGGGGTGGATGTCCACCCAACATTTATAGAATGTTGATGGACTACTTCACCTCCAGGCGTGTGGGCCTCTACATCGGAGACCGGGTAGAGTGGAAGACGTCGACCATGGGATGTTCTCAAGGCTCCGTGCTGGGCCCAACACTGTGGAATGTGCTGATGGACGACCTGCTCCGACTCCCTCTGCCCGAGGGAGTAGCCATGACTGCCTATGCCGATGATGTTACAATCTTGATTGAATCGGGTACGAGAGCGGGTATCGAATCCAGGGCCAGAGTCACTCTGGACCTTGTACGGGAGTGGGGGCTAAGGAATCGACTGGAGTTTTCCTCCTCAAAGTCGACCACCATGACTGTTAGAGGGAAACTTCAGCGCCCCCCCGTTATTAAACTTGGTGGGGAATCTATTAAGACAGTGACTAACGTTAAGGTATTAGGCGTGGTTTTAGACTCGGGACTATCGTTTGTGCAACATGCATCCGATATCTCTGAAAGAGCGACCAAGGGATTCGGCAAGATGTCTCGCGTATCTGCTGCGGCGGCCCGTCAGGAAGATCGCCGTCCTCCCGAGAGAAGCTTAGGCTCGCAGGCTACGCCGGGGGGAGGATGTAGCGGACAGCGAGGAGGCCGCCGCCCCGTCGCCCCTTCACACCCCGGTGCGCCCCGCGCACCCCGCACACCGGCAGCAGATCACGCGATGTCGCCGACCAATGAGCGCGCGGCATCGCGGACGACGCTACTCACGACCCGAGACGCTCTCCGGCGAGATATAAGAAGGGTGTCTCGGTCGGTGAGCTGTTCATTTCGGAAGCGGCACTCGAAGAGAAGAAAACAGCAAGAGAAATCAAGAAAATCAAGACTCAAGAAGACTCCAATAAGAAGACTCCCCTCTGTATATAGTGTAATTAATAGTGCCATATTGTAAATAGTTTGAATAAAGTATAGTTCGACAGTACCATCTTTTCTTTAAGCAGTTGTCCCTAGCGTACTCAATAATACAGTCCACTGCGATCCCTAACAGTGTGCATAGTATCGGAAGTTTTGCCGCGATGTGCGTTCGTGAAATTTAATTCGAACTACTCTGCGCTGGATGCGGTCAAGTGGAAGGAGCTGGCACTGGGGAGCCCCTACCCAGAGATGAGAACAGTATTCCATGTGAGGCCAAACCTGCGCCTTGTAAAGTTGCAAGCGGTGTGCTGGCATGAAATACTGTCCCGTTCTGCTGAACACGCCAAGCTTTTTAGAGGCCAATGTGGCCTTTCCTCCCAAGTGACCACAAAACTGCACGTCACTCGATATGTCGACACCGAGGATACCGATACTGGCTGAGGCAACAAGAGGAATGCCTTGAAACTGAGGAGACACGACAAAGTGGTTCTTTTTAGGGGGAAACGCGCAAACTTGTGTCTTTTGAGGATTGAACTGGACTAGATTTAGTCGCCCCCAATCCGAGACTTTGTTCAGCAAAGACTCGACTTCAGACACAAGTTTGTTCCGGTACTCGGCGACGTTTTCCCGATAAATATTGGCACGGCCGGTATATAAGGCATCACCAGTGCTGTCGTCTGCATAGCAATGAATGTTACTAGTTTGCAACATATCATTGATAGAAATAGCGTTGGTGATAGCACGCAACCTTATGGAACACCAGCGTTGATAGGCTTGATATGAGAGCATGCACCGTCTACTACGACATTAATGCTCCAATCAGCAAGGAAACTGGTGATCCATTTGCACTATTTCTCGGGAAGCCCATAAGAAGGAAGCTTCGAAAGAAGCGCTTTATGCCAGACCCGATCGAAGGCCTTCGCTATGTCCAAACTAACGGCCAACGCCTCCCCGTTGGACTCCACTGCCTCCACCCATCTATGAGTTAGGTAACCTAGAAGATCACCAGCTAAGCGACCTCGACGGAAGCTGTACTGGCGGTCACTAATCAGCTGGTGATCCTCAAGGTACCGCATGAGCTGGCTGTTAATAATGGTTTCCATTACTTTGGAGAACAAGGAAGTGATAGCGATAGGCCTGTAGTTGGACGGATCTGAGCGGTCACCTTTTTCAGGGATCGGGTGCACCAAAGCTGTCTACCATGAGTTCGGAACTACGCCTATAGAGTACGCCTATAGTACCGAAAAAGACGCGTTAAAACCGGTGCCAACTCCGGAGCACACGTCTTCAGCACAATAGGTGGGACTCCATCAGGCCCACTCAACTTGTTGACGTCTAGGGAGAGGAGTGCATTACGCACCAAGCGCTGTGTACACAGCACTTCCTGCATGGAGCACTCACACCGCGGGATGATCGGCGGTGTGTTCCCCCCGTCATCTAGAGTCGAGTTGGAAGCAAAAAGAGAGCCTAGCAGATCGGCTTTCTCCTTTGCCTCATGGGCCAGTGAGTCGTCCACCCTGTTTAGAGATGGCTGACAGAAGTTCCCTTGGACAGCCTTGGCGAGAAACCAGAATGCACGGGTTCCCGAAGCAAGGCGAAATAGCTTCTCGCCAGTTCTGCCGCCAGACCTTGCCTTGGCAATGACGCTTTTGAAGGACCTGGAGGCGGAATTATACTTCTTTTTAAGAGCGCTGGTGTTTACATTCCGGGACGTTAATGCGTCAGCCCAGGCCCGGTAGCACTCCTGCTTATAGCGTGGTGCTATTTTACAGGAGCGACCAAACCATGGCAGGGATCTGCCTCCGATGGGCACCACAGAGGATGGAATAAAAATTTCCATACCCTGAACTGACATCAGGAACAGAATCGGCAATAACGCCGGGATCTTCCGGTGAGAAGCAAACCCGCCCCCAGGGGTAAGATGCAAGAAAAGACCGCATCCAATCCCAATCGGCCGACCTATAGTGCCAAACACGGCGGCAAGTTGCAGATCGCAACTGCGATGGAAGCATGAGTGGCACCGTACTCCGGATCAGACAATGATCCGAAAAGCCCAGAGGGGCATCGACGGAGACCTGATATCCGTCCGGATGAGACGTCAACAGGAGGTCCAACAGGGAAGGTACATGATCCTCCACATCTGAGATCCGTATAGGCGATGCTCAGCGAGGGATTCTCCAGGGGTGCTGGTACCCTCCTGTAGTCTTTTGTTTAATCCCGCTACCATGTTGATGCGAAGGGGGGGGGGGGGGGTGATTGGACCTCCGGCTACCTGTACTCACCAAGCGGAATGCAGAAGTAAACCTCTACTTCACGCTGGTATTCTGTGAGGTCGTGGTACCACCCCGGTTCGAGCCGGCCCATCCGTGCGACAGCAAAAGCTGCCGCGTGGCTCTACTACTGTTACGTGTAAAGATTATTGTTTCCATCAGGTGGGTTGTGTTTTCGATTGTCACCTTTATTCTATAAAAAGAGATTCAATAAACATTTTACGATGAAAGCTGCAATTACAGCATATAAAAAAAGCCACCGTCGACACTTAGCGTAGGCTATATTCAATAATAATGGCGGAGTAAAGTCCTGCAAACCATTGGCTAAATATTAAACTAATGTAAAAGCAATGTATAAAAACAATTGTATGAAGTATGTTGTTATTAAAGAATCGATTTTCTAAATAGCTATAGTCACTTGGCTGTGCTAACAACGCCATCTGGCGGCGACAACAGATACACCGAAAAAAATATGTCAAGGTCATAACGTAAGTCGGATGGCACAACATTTATTCAAAACTAACTGTTCCCCGTGACTTTGCCCGCGTTGAGTCATTTGACAAATATTGACATTAATATTTATGCGATATAAAAGCTTTTACAAAAATTTACTTCGCAAATATCCGCGTTATAAAATAAAATGATGTGTCTTACCTAGTACGAAGAGCACCTCCCGCCCTCCCTCAATTGCGTGCACTATCCCCGTCACCACTAATCCCAGCACCACTACTCCCAGTGGGCCGTTCCTTTTTAGTTTGCTGTTTATGTTTAAAACGGAACGCAATCTAGTATAGTCACCATTTTTCGTCACTGTTTGCGTCATGCACATGTTTTTTTTTGTTTTGTTGTTAGTTGTTGTTGTTGCTTTTAAAACTTAATGTCCGAGTTTATTTGAATAACAATATTAATTAATAATAATAACAATCATTCGTGTAAGATGTTAAATCTCTAGGCGCTGTTATGTTTTTCGATCACGTGATCAAAGTACTGAGAACACATTATCTAGAAAGCGTGGGTGCTCACAGTAGAAAAATGACGTCATATATTTCCCTAGGGTATACTGGCATAACGGAACGATTTTTCACCAGTGAGAGCACTGAGCAGTGCTCGCAGTGTATATCGGTACACCCCCTCTTACAGTGTAGGTAAATATTATATTTTAAGAACGTGCTAACAGTTTGAGGGTCCCCATCTAAAGGTACGAATTGTATGTCCGTTGACTGGCACAATCGGTAGTATTATGTAGACATAGATATTATTTTCTTAGCTGTTTGCACTTTGCACCCACAATATCTTCTCTGCTTAGCCTGTAGGTAGACTGGTAGAGAATGCCCTGTTGCATTAAGCCCACCTTTTTGTACTTGGTGTACAAATAAAACATAAATAAATAAATAGATGACGCCATATTTAAAACGTAGGTAATGGTTTTAAATATGGCGTCATTGTGCCAGTCAAAATTAGTGTTTATGAAATCTAAAATGATCTATGAAGTAAATTAAAGTAAAGTTACAGTCTATACATGTCACACTGCTGGGCACAGATCTCCTCTCACTTCTGAGAGAGTTTTAAGACAAGGAAATGTCCGCCGCGCTGCCCTGATGCGTGTTGGCGAACATCACGTGTCTTCGGAAGGTTTCTTTTCATTTCTCAGAGATGCAGGTTTCCTCACGATGTTTTCCTTCACCGCCAAGCACGTGGTAAATCAGCACTTAAAATTGCAATTAACAAATTCATTGGTGCCGGTAGGGATCATCGAATCCGGGTTGCTCGCGAACTGTGAAACTTACAGCGAGCGCTAACCATCTGAGCTACCACGGCTCTCGCAGTACACCAGCGTGAAATAACAGGTTACCGCTGCTGTATTTCGTATGATTTCTGTAGAGCACAGTAGACCATTTTCACTGGAATCGAGGCATTCCATCTTAATCACCACGTGTGACAACGCATCTGTATTCTGATCTATAACCGAGGATAGATGTACCCACATGTCTATGGCAAATAGCGTCCACTTACCATCGGGAGGACCGTGTGCTTGCCCACCCTTACCCAATCCTTACGCTATAAAAAAAAACTAATCTATGAAAATAAGTGATTTTTTATCCGAATCTGAGCTATATTCAAAATTTCAAGTTTCCAACTCATCGTGAAGTTGGATGTAAAGTCAGTTACTAAATTCCACCCGGAACCACAGACAGACAAGAAAGTAACTTAATAAAAACATGGTAAAAATATAAACGTTGGTTTGTTTAAAAATCTTTAATCTCCGAAAGTTCACTGATTTTCATACCGACTTCAAAAAGGAAGAGGTACTCAATTAAACTATATGTTTTTTTTTATGTGTGTATATAAACTCATAAGTTAGTTCTATGTCAACCGAATTCGATTATTCTTTTTTATTTGAAAGCTGGTGCTTCTCATGTGGTTCCATATAAATTTGATTAAGGTGTCATCAATAGTTTTTGACTTATCCTTAATAATATATATTGAAGTCGGTTGTACAAAATTTTTAATTTTAAATTATTTGATATTTAGACACGACGTTGAATTTGAATACGCGCGTATGTTTTCATATTTTACTAGAAAAATTTTTGAGTCACAGCAAAGTGAAGCCGGATACAGCTATATATAAATAAAGAAAAATAACCGAATTAAACGCAGTTCTCGTCACTTATATGTATTATTATTTTATAGAATAAGTGTGACAAACGAGCTCACAGTCCACCTGATCCCAAACTTGAGAAAGCTATACAAAACACACCAGCGTTAAGCTGCTATTTAACGCTGGTATTCTGTGAGAGCGTGGTTCGTGCTACAATCATAATATAGAGCCGAGCAGCGGTGGAACAACTGATGTTTTCCGGTTCGACAGGCAAGAGAGCCGGGATAATTTACGTGGTAGAGGCAGCGTCAAATAGCAGCTTAACGCTGCTGTGTTTTGTATGGTGTGTGTAGAGAACCGGAGACCCTTTTTACTGGAAATGAGGCATTCCATCTTAGTCCTCACGGCTGACAACGCAACTGCATTTTGATTCGTCATCAAGGATAGTTGTAGATGTCTATGGGCCGCAGCAACCACTTACCATCAGGTGCACTGTGTGCTCGTTTGTTACCCTTATCCTATTAAAAAAATTACAGACTATGAACGGTTACATCTTAGTCGCCAGTAGTAACATCACTACAGTAGCCACTGACCATGAGGTCCATTCACCAATCAAAGAGTTAAAAAACCGAAACCAGTGGTTAAAGTAATAATTATGTATTATAAATTCATATGTGGTTAAAGAACTTTATTTCTCAAAGAATAAATACATTATTCACTTAAAGAGAAATAACAATATACGAACTAATAAATATAACACACAATGAGGGTACATCTAAAACTATACTGTCACTGTATTAACCCATGCGTAGATAATCGCAGATACAAAGATCTAAAACAGAATCGACTGGAAGTGACAAACAAGGTGAATGTACTAATACCGATTGTGTTTATCTTAAACTTTTATTTATTTAGTATAGGGGATCTATTTATTTATTTTCGGTCATTTTAAATAATATGTTTTTACGTACTTGTTTATAAATTTTATTTTTACATACTGGTAATACGTAGTTTTAGGAGTAGTTGTGTTTAAGTTAACTTTAATGTGATAAAGTGAAAAAAAAAAAAAAAAATCTATTTATTTATTTATGTTCTTTTTACATATTTTACTATGTATGTAAATGTTTATTATTTTATTTGTATATACGGGTAATATGTAATTTTAGTAGTACTTGCTTTAATTTTAAACTTTTATGAACGGTGTGTATAGGAAATCTATTTATTTATTACATTATATATATTTATACATTTTATGTTTTACTGAATTCTCATTTATGTATTTTATTTATATTATATACTGGTAATATGTAGTTTTAGTAACTTTTTGAATGAAGCCATGGTTTTAGCATTTTTTACATCCGTCGGTATTTTATTATATATATTTACACCTTCAAATTCTATATTTTTCTTTCCATAATTGGTTCTTGGAGGGCGTGTTACTAAATAGTTAGCGTTTCTCAATTTTCTTTTTTGTATTTCATGTTTTTTAGTAAAGGACAAGCTGGAATTTATTTCCTTATTTAGTATTTTACGTATTAATATGCATGTATAGTATATATATGATTGTTTGACGTTCATTATTTTCGTATCTTCATATAATTTTTTACTAGGAGTTCTGAATTTATAATTAAATAAAACTTTTATTAGCTTATTTTGTGCCTTTTGAATATTTTCTAAATTAGTTTTAGCGGCTGTACCCCAAATTTCTATTAAATAGTCGATGTGTGGTTTAACTAATGAATTATAAATTATATATTGTACTTTTCGCGGAAGTTTATGTTTGAAACTATGAAGGATCCCTGTTAATGACAATAATTTATTTTTTAAACTTTCTATGTGTGGTTTCCAATTTAGCTGGCTGTCCAAAACGAGACCAAGATATTTTTCCTTTGTTTTCTTTTCAATTGGTTGATTATTTATTTTTAATTGTATATTATTTGTTATTCTTTTATTCTTTGCGGCAAATATTACATAGTTAGTTTTAGTGATATTGATAGTGAGCAGATTATACTTAAACCATTCGTTTAATAGATTTAAATCATTTTGTATATGAGGTGTTAATGATTCGACTGAATGACCAAAGTAGAAAAGGCTAGTATCATCGGCGTATAGAGAAACATCCCCTTTTAGGCCAAGTAGACTGATGTTGTTGATATATATTAGGAACAAAAGTGGACCTAATATCGAGCCCTGCGGTACGCCACATGTAATAGTACTGGAGTCACTTTGGTACTCACCTATTTTGACTATTTGTTTACGATTTTGTAGATATGATTTAAAGATTTCAAGAGCTTTTCCCGTAATACCAACTTGTGACAATTTTTGAATTAATAAATTAGGGCTTATGGTATCAAATGCTTTCTTGAGATCTATGAAGATTCCTAAAGCTATTTGTTTTTTATCAATTTTGTTCTTTATTTTAGTTACAAGGTCAATCGTTGCTGAAAGAGTGTTTGATCTCGGTTGGAATCCGTATTGCTTTGGATAAATAAATTTTTTCAATTTTAAAAAACTTTCCAAACGTGTGTAAAGAACCTTTTCAAAAATTTTTGAAATGACAGGGAGGACAGAGATAGGTCGGTAATTACTACAGTCACTCTTGCTTCCAGATTTATATATTGGAGTTACTTTGGCAATCTTTAAGCTATCTGGAAAGATGCCTTGGTCTAGACATGAGTTAATACACTCTGTAAGTTCGGTCACAATTAGGTTTTTTAAACATTTGATACATTTTGTAGTAATGCCATCAATTCCAGATGCAGTATTTGGGTCTAATTTGTCTATGATCTTAATAATTTCGTCAGGAGTGGCTGGAGCAATAAACTCAAGTTTCCCAGTGTCGACACTTTCTGTAGAGTTCTGGTATTCATTCTGTTTATATTTGTCAGGGATGAGCTGTGCTAATGAGGGTCCAACATTCGAAAAGTATGAGTTGAAGTATTTACATATTTCGGCTTTGTTTGTTACTGGTCCGGTATCTGTTTCAATCATATCAGGTCCTCTACTTTCCTGTATTTTATTTTTGGAGAGATCATTGATAAGTCTCCACATTTTGCGGGGTTTAGTCATGTTGTCCGAAAAACGTTTATAAAAATATGTATTTTTCGCCGTTTGAATTGTCTTAAATACTCTGGATTTTACTATTTCGTATCCTTTTGCAAGATCCAAGTCCGTTGTATTTGTTTTACATTTTTTGAATAGAAAATTACGGTAGTTAATTTCATGTATTATGTCCTTATTGATCCAGTCTTGCCGGGGGGGGTTAAGAATTTTAGATTTTGTAATTTTGCTTTTCAATAGCGAAGAAAGTAACTTCTCTTCAAGTTTTTCATATAACAGTTTTTCATCATTACTTGCAGTTTCTTCATAATGCTTGTATAAGTTAGGATAGTTGATTTTTGTATATTCAATTTTCTTTACTGGTTCAGTTTGATAATTTTTAATTTCTAAAAACATTTGTTTGTGGTCAGACATCGAAGAATCAACGATAGCCAGGTGAAAGTTGTACTCTTTTAAGTTAGAGCATACATGATCTAATAAGGATTTTGTAGTTTTAGTTTCACGAGTGCAATATTTCTGATTAATTTTGTTTATAATTTTGAAGTTGTTCTCTTTTAAAGTGTCCTTGTAATCACGAACTGCTTGATCTGGATTGAGCAGGTCAAGATTGAAATCCCCGAATACTACGGCCCTTCTCTTACTCTGTAATTGTTGTCCATATACGTCAAGGAAGTTGTTTACTTTAGTTTTATTCGGTTTATAGATTGCACCAACATCGAGAGAGAATTTTTTTACGTGCACCCAAAGATAATGAATATCATCGATACAATTTTCTTCTATAAGATTGTGTCTTAAGTTATCGTAGACGAAAATGGAGACACCACCTCCTTTCTTGGCTTGTCTAAAGTTAAAATAATGCGTGTATCCTGGGATTAGCAGTCTTTTTGCCTCATCTTCACTCTTAATCCAAGTTTCGGTAAGTACAATTATATGTGTTATAGTTTGAAGAGAGTTAATTACACATCTCAGTTCATCGAATTTTCCCGGCGTTACAATGCTGCGGGCGTTAGCGTAGAAGCACTTCAATGATTTTTTTGTAAAGGTTATATCTGAGTAATCAGTAGCGATATGATAAGTAATTTTTTCTGAAGTAATTGTTAGTTTTTTGATGTTGACGTGTCTGTTGCTGGTTTCTTCTCGGAGGCTACAATAATCTTAGGAGTTCCTTTAATATATTTAATTTGTAAATTTGTCTCTCCTTGAGCGACACGTTTTTCAAGTTCGTTCTTCAAGTTAAGCATATATTTACGTTGGTTTGGGGTTTGATCGGAGTATATCTTAATGTTATGGATTTGTAATGTACGTTTGTTGCGTAGTATATATTTTGCTGTATCCTCAGATTTAAAACATAATTTGATAGGACGGGTGTGATCGGGGATATATTTACCTAATCGGATTATTCTTTCAGGCTCAGGGCAGTCCTTATAAATTTGTTTGATTATTTTAGTTATTTCTTTCTTTTCAAAATCGAGCCGTTCCTTTGCGGATGTTGCCTTAGGTTCGGGAACACCCACAATAATAATATTTTTTGATCGCATATTTCGCTCATAGATTTCAGTAATAATGTCTTCTTGACTTGTTGAGTCTTGAGAGAAACTATTAGCAGGTTTTAAATTTTTGAGTTTATTAACATCGGCTTCAAGCAGGTTAACTTTTTTCTCCGTATTTTCAGAAGCGCTTGCCAGACTTGAAAGAGTACTCTTCAAATTACTGTGTTCCAAAATAATATTTTCTATGGTACAACTTATGTTACTTACTTCACTTTTTATGGCAGTGACATCTTGACGCAGTTTGTTAATGTTTTCAGATTGATCAGTTGTTACGGAAGTTAAAACTGTCATCACTTCGGACATCTGTTGACGTAATCCTGCCAGTTCAGTTCGTATGTAATCGATATCATCAGTGCATTTTCTTTTGCTGCGAATAGTTGCATGATGGCTGGGTTCTGTCTCTGTCTGTACATCTAATAAGTTTGGTTGAGAACCACCGAGTCTTCTGCTGGAGTCACTTCCAGTCGGCGAGCGTAGTACACTCATCTTATATCCGTGTAGTCACGCGGGTGGCGCGTGTAATCTTCTATGATCGAATAAAAGAATAATAGAAATAATCGGGGCCGAGAAATCTGTCTCTTTTACTCACAGGAGTCGTGCGTAGCTGCGCCGATGATTTGCCGCTCACTTGTAATTGATTTGCAAAAGGCTGTTTTAAGCAAGTCGCGTAGGGTTTATAATAGATCGTATACAAATAAGGTAATTTAATAATTATCTACGACACGTCCGTCTTGTACACTCACTGGTTTCATAGCTCTGTCCGATTCTTAGTTATGTTCATAATTTCAAACCTCTAGCTCATCCAGAAGTTAGTTTAAAATCAATTCTTTAATTCGTGCCGAACACGAATGCATGGTAAGCAATTGGTAAACTGAAAGATATTGTACAACCGATTTCAATATAAATTATTAAGGATAACTCAAAAACTACCGGTCAAACCATGATTTAATTTATATGCGGCCACACGGGAAGCAACAACTTTCAAATAAAAAAGAATCATCGAAATCGGTACACCGAAAAAAAAGTTATGAGGTAACACACATAAAAAAACATACAGTCGAATTGAGTACCGGCTCCTTTTTAAAGTCGGTAGAAAAGTTACGCACCCCTGCTATTCCTAATAACCTTGCATTGGTTTTGTTTACATTTCGTATCGCTTCTCGTTGGCCGTACAGTATTATAAAAAAACGTTACCTCCACACTAGGATTTTTTGTACATAATGGAAATACATATGGGGGTTTTCATACATAAATTTCACAAGAACAAATATCCCGATCCGGAAATACTTAAATAATTTTAACACACATAAAAAAACGTACAGCCGAATTGAGAAAGTCCTCCTTTTTGGAGTGGGTTTAAAATGACTTTCAATAAAAATTAATGACTAAACGAACTTACCTTAAGTGAAGTTCTAACATAATTATACGAGGTGCTTCGCCCTCTAGGTTAGTAACTGAATTTCATTAAACACATGCATTTAATAAGTTCCAGTCATTAATCTAGAGGCCGAAGCACGAAGTATAAGTACTTGTACCCCTTATTGAATTAAATTTATTACATTTTTATTTCTATTTCAAGAGCCGAGGTAGCTCAGACGGTTAGCGCTCGCTGTAAATTTCACAGTACGCGAGCAAACCGGGTTCGATCCCCGCCGGCACCAATGAGATTGTTAATTGCAATTTTAAGTGCTGATTTACCACGTGCTCGATGGTGAAGGAAAACATCGTGAAGGTTTTCTCATGTTCCGCATGTCTGGAAAATATGAAAAAAAAATATTTCAAAGTAAATGTGTAAAGTGTGTTTACACGCATTGAGGCAGCGCGGCGGACATTTCCTTGGCCTAAAACCCTCACAGAAATGAGAGGAGGCCTGTGCCTGTTTTATTCAATTGTAAAAATATACTTGATGGCGGGATATGGCATCAACAATAATTTCAAATTAAAAGTTTTATACAACCGACTTCAATATAAATTATTCAGAACAACTTAAAAACTATTGGTCAGACTTTGATCAAATTTATATGGGACTACATGAGAAGCACCAGCTTTAAAATAAAAAAGAATCATTGAAATCAGTTCACCCAGAAAAAAGTTATGAGGTAACACACATAAAAAACACACAGTTGAATTCAGTGCCGTCTCCTTTTTGAAGTCGGTAGAAAAACACTAAAATTGTTAACAGTGTTATTTAATTTTCCAAAACGTGTTTAGTCTCATAACCAATTCAATTTCCTCTTTCATTAAATGTGACCACATTTCCTTTGTGGCAGTCTTATGTTCTTTATCATAGAAGTGATGTCGCTGACTTTAAGTGATTTAAGTGTGGCAATGCTTTCCAGGAGCGATTTCTTGCTTTCGACGCTGACCCCGGCTATGCGCCTCGACTTGGCCCCTTTCTTATCACCTTTAGATTTTTTGTCTTTCTTGCGCCTTCTACAAGTGATGCAGGCGATACATCTCTTCATCATTGCGGTCATACATTTGTCTGGAGGTGTGCACAAGATGTGACAGATACATTCGTCGCAAGGCCCCTCACCTTCTGTCAACTTCTTCAAGGAGATCCTGTCAAGCTTCTTTAAATCTTCCAAAGACATTTTTATTTTAATCTAGACTAGAATTTTTCTGTAGTTCTGACAATTGTTCTCTCATTTTTTCTGCGAAACAAAACAATCCATTTAAATTAAGACGTAAACATAATGCCCAAGAAAATGTCTAACGTTGTACTATTTTATACTATTACACTAGCTGATATCCGCGAGTTTTCGTATGTCCGAAAAAAAAAACAGCAAAAAAATCGCAAGCAAAAGCACACACACATACATACGTGGTAGAGCCATGCTGCAGCTATATTAGTAGTATAGTTGTAGCACGAATGGGTCGGCTCGACCGGGGAAGGACCACGCTCTCACAGAATACCAGCGTAAAATAGCAGCTTGATGCAGCTGTGTTTCTTATGGTGAGTGTAGAGAACAGGGGACCTTTTTTACTGGAAAACAGGCATTCCATCTTAGTCCTCACGGGTGACAACGCATCTGCATTTTGACTGTAACTCTACAACGTAATTGTGTAATGCATAATTTTGGCAGGTTATTTTAGCAGAGTAGCCAGCCTCTTGGTATTCTATAGGATGCAATTCGCAGAGTGTGCGCAGGAATTACATGTTTTAATGCCTCCTTTCCCTTTCCACCATTGAACAACCAGGCGGTCAGCGGGTCCTCACCCCTTTGTTGTCAATATACCATGCATCCGATTGCTTCGTCTTTCGATATGCGTATCTACATAAATAGAAGAAAGTTAATTCAACATTGAAGACATAGATAACAAACCACAATAGGTATAGACTATTTTTCTTAGTATAAAAGAAGTTTGGTCTATATAATTAATAGAATCAGGCGTTACTTTGCGGAAATCCATTATATTAAAGCTTTTAAAAAATTTACTTCGTAATAATCCGCTCTATAAAATAAAATGATGTGTCTTACCTAGTATGAAGAGCACCTCCCGCCCTCCCTCAATTGTGTGCAATATCCCTGTCACCACTAATCCCAGCACCACTACTCCCAACACCACTACACTAGGAAAGACACACCACTGACGACAATACCACATGTGTTTCGCCTCTACACGAGGCATCCTCAGGTGATGTAGACTCTGCGGTGGCTGGTGTCCAACGGTCAGCCACCGCAGAATAGTATTTTTTTAAAAGCTTTAATTTTGGTCTATTCCAAATAACAATCTATTTAATCCATGGTGTATTAAAAAATCGGTTTATAATTAAAAGCGAGCGGAGGTGCCGCTAAAAGCTAGTAAAGATTACTTTGTGTCTTTTGATTTTGCGTCCTTCTTCGCCGGCTTCGCCGACTTCGCTGATTTCGCTGACTTCGCTGACTTCGCCGACTTCGCTGACTTCGCCGATTTCCCCGCCTTCCCCGCCTTCCCTGAATCCGGTGGTGCGGTCAACTTTGCCTTATATTCTTGTATTTCCTGGAAGGTTTTGGACACCTTTGCTTCCACCAACTTCTCAGTGGAGTCCTTGTACATAAGCACTGTATCCAGCGCTGCCCGTAATGCGTCTTTCAGGTTGATTTTTTCTGGGGGAGGGCAGATTAGGTTACAGATGCACTCGTTGCAGGGCCCGTGACCCTCTTTCAACTTCTTCAGGGACACCTCGTTGAGTTTCTTTATTCGCTTATCCTCGTAATTCATTTTTGAGTAACGTCTCCTAATAATACATGCTTGGAGGTTCTGGAGTTGGATGGGGTTTCGTCTGGAAATTTAAAAAAACATGCGTGAGTGTCGTGGCGGTTTGCGGAGTTGCCGTGTAGTGGCGGTTAAGAATACCCACTACCCCATATCTTCCCGTGGGTGTCGTAAAAGGCAACAAAGGGAAACAGGCAGGAGATGGGCAGCAGCATCTTCCTGATAACAACAAAAACACAATAAAAAAAACTGCGGTTGCCAACCCGCTCGCCAAGCGTGGCAACTATGGCAAATACCCCCCTATGAATGAATGAATGTAACAAAGAGACGGCCCCCAGTCCCCGGCGGCCCCGCTATTCCTGGCTACGGTGGCGACCATGGTAACGGCGGGGCGGGGGGTGCTAAGAATCTCCGGTGGAGGTTCGGTTGCCACCTACGACGACTCGACCTGGCAACATACAACGCACGCACCCTGAGGACTGACGAGAAGATTGTGGAGATGGAAGAAGAGATAGACAAGTTACGCTGGCATATTATAGGATTATCCGAAGTCCGAAGAGAGGGGGAGGAAACGGTAATCCTCGAATCCGGCAACTTGTTCTATTACCGGGATGGCGACCATCTGTCCCAAGGAGGTGTCGGATTTATCGTCCACAAGTCTCTCGTTAACAACGTTGTAAAGATTGAGAGTGTGTCGACGAGGGTTGCGTACCTTATACTCAGAATCACCAAACGGTATTCGCTGAAGGTCATACAGGTTTACGCACCAACCTCGGCACACCCCGATGTGGAGGTGGAGGAAATGTATGAGGATATCTCTAGAGCCATGCATTCCTCCAAAACCCAATATACGGTGTTAATGGGAGACTTCAATGCAAAACTAGGCACAAGAGAGAATGGTGAGCTGAAAGTAGGGAAATTTGGAATAGGGCAACGGAACCCAAGGGGCCAGCAGCTGGCCGACTTCATGGAGAAAGAGGGACTCTTTATGATGAACTCTTTCTTCCAGAAGCGGCCCCACAGGAAGTGGACCTGGTCGAGCCCCGACGGTTCCACAAAAAATGAGATTGACTTCATTATGACGACCAGACGACAACTGTTCAGTGATGTCTCAGTGATCGCGAGGGTGAAAACCGGCAGCGATCACCGAATGGTTAGAGGCACACTGAACCTAAACGTTAAGTTGGAGAAGTCTCGTCTAATGAAGTCAACGCTCCGTCCCCCTCATGCTCTAATCCAAAGTCCCGAAACCTTTCAGCTCGAGTTACGACACCGTTTTCAGTGCCTAGAAGACTGCAATGAAGTGGACGATATGAATGACAAGCTCGTGGAAACTGTCTATGCGGTCGGAGCTAAGTTCTGCAAGACCCGCCGCAGAAGAACACAAAAACTCTCCGATTACACTCTTAATCTCATGGTTGTTAGACGGGAGACGAAGCTAAAATCTTCAACAGATTTGACAGCATACAGGCAACTGAACAAACAGATCTCCAAATGCATGCGCCGGGACTTACGCAACTTCAATACAGCTCGTATTGAAGAAGCGATCGAGCAGAACCAAGGCTCCAAAGTCTTTGCCAGAGATCTGTCTGCCAGAAAGAGCCAACTGTCAAAGCTGAAGACAGAATGTGGCAGCATCGTTTCCGGGGCACCTGAGATTTTGAGTGAGATTGAGAGGTTCTACGGGCAGCTGTACACGTCATCGTTGGAGCCACACGCAAGTGTGAGAAACGATCCAAGAGCGAGTCTTATCCGACATTATTCCGATAATATCCCGGACGTCAGTCTGAGCGAGATTAGAATGGCTCTCCAGCACCTTAAAACGGCAAGGCCCCAGGCGAGGATGGAATTACAGCGGAGCTTCTGAAAGCGGGTGAAAAACCGGTACTTGAAGTCCTTCAGAAGCTCTTTAATTCCGTCCTCCATGGTGGCATTACACCGGAGGCGTGGAGCAGAAGTGCGGTGGTCTTGTTCTTCAAGAAAGGCGACAACGCTCTCTTGAAGAACTACAGCCGATTTCCCTTCTGAGCCGCGTCTACGTGCTGTTTTCGAGAGTCATTACGAATCGTCTCGCGCGCAGACTTGACGACTTCCAGCCCCCCGAACAAGCCGGTTTCCGAAAAAGCTTTAGCACCATAGACCACATACATACCCTTCGGCAAATTGTACAGAAGTCAGAGGAGTACAATTTGCCACTATGTCTGGCGTATGTGGACTATGAGAAAGCCTTTGATTCCGTCGAAATTTGGGCGGTGCTGCAGTCCCTTCAGCGGTGCCAAGTTGACTGTCGGTATATCGAAGTGCTGAAGTGCTTGTACAACAGAGCTACGATGACTATCCGAGTACAGAACCAGAGTACGAAACCTATCCAATTGCAGAGAAGTGTAAGACAGGGTCATATCCCCGAAACTCTTCACCGCTGCATTGGAAGACGTTTTCAAGCTTCTGGACTGGAAAGGATACGGTATCAACATCAATGGCGAGTACATCACTCACCTTCGATTTGCCGACGATATAGTCCTTATGGCAGAATCGCTGGAGGACCTAAGCACTATGCTCAATGACCTCAATAGTGCTTCCCAACGGATAGGTCTTAAGATGAACATGGACAAAACAAAGATCATATTTAATGTGCATGTCACACCTATGCCTATGGTGTAGGCAACACCAGGGCGACAGAAATACGCAAGAGTATCAAACCAGACGTATTCCTAGGCCTAAGAAGTGGTCTAACTCTTAAAATTAATATACTAAAAGAGAGATGAAAGTATTTACCTGGAATGTAATATGGCTATGAAATTTATTTTCTAAACTACAATTTTTGCTTCTGTCAGTGTGTCATGATGTGTCAATTTTAAAAAGCAGTTGTCATAGGTTGGCATCGACGGCTCCGTGGCGTAGTGGCTTAGCAATTAGTTGCAACGCTTGGAGCCGCGGGTTCGAATCCCGCACGGAACAAGTATTTTGTATGGCCTACAAATAATTGTCTGTATTTATGTCTGTATTGGTCTGAATGTTTGTCCTTGTGCAATATATGTTTGTAAACTGCCTCCACGATACAGGAGAAAATCCTAGTGTGGGGGTAACGTTTTTAAAAAGAAAAAAAAAATAATAGGTAAAAATTATTTGATTTGAAATAAAAAGAAAAATTTAGTGTTGTGGCGGTGTAAAAATATCAACTTCCCCATTTGTGTCGAGAAGTGACAGAGGGAAACTGAAACAGGAGATAGGCAACAGCATATTCCTGATAATAATGCAATAAAAAAAACTGCAGTTGCAAAACCACTCGACAAGCGCAGCGGCTATGGCAAAATCCCCGCAATGAGGCAATCTATGGGGGAGGCCCATGTTCAGCAGTGGACTAGGCTGTAACGGATGGATGTATAGAAAATAATCTACCAGGAGCACATG
This sequence comes from Parnassius mnemosyne, assembly GCA_963668995.1. NCBI lineage: Eukaryota > Metazoa > Arthropoda > Insecta > Lepidoptera > Papilionidae > Parnassius > Parnassius mnemosyne. The sequence continues at coordinate 1,930,153 of CAVLGL010000096.1, forward strand.
ACCTACTGAGAGCTGAAATTTTCAAATCAACAGTAACATTACAACTATGGCAAATATCCCCTCTATGAGGCAATCTATGGGGGAGGCCCATGTTCAGCAGTGGACTGTAGGCTGTAATGGATGGATGTATAGAAGATAATCTACCAGGAGGACAAGACCCACTGAGAGGTGAAATTTTCAAATCAACAGTAACATTACAACTATGGCAAATATCCCCTCTATGAGGCAATCTATGGGGGAGGCCTATGTGCAGCAGTGGACTGTAAACTGTAATGGATGGATGTATAGAAGATAATCTACCAGGAGGACATGACCCACTGAGAGGTGAAATTTTCAAATCAACAGTAACATTACAACTATGGCAAATATCCCCTCTATGAGGCAATCTATGGGGGAGGCCCATGTTCAGCAGTGGACTGTAGGTTGTAATGTATGGATGTATAGAAGATAATCTACCAGGAGGACTTGGCCCACTGAGAGGTGAAATTTTCAAATCAACAACATTACAACTATGGCAAATATCCCCTCTAAAGTGGACTTTTATCGGCTGTAATGGATGGATGGATGGAGGCAGTCTATGGGCGAGGCCTATGTTCACTGGATAGACAATGACTGGTGGACTTTTACAGGTTGTAGTGGATGGAAAAATTATATTATATTTTAGAAAAATAATTAGGGTTCCGCGAAAGAAAGTAAAACCAATGAAATTCAATCGTAACAAATTCCACGCGGACGAAGTCACGGGGAACAGCTAGTTTTTCATACAATTGACAAATCTTCTTGCCCGGTACACTAACATGTGTTTATTTCCTTAGCTATCTGAACACAGCCTTAATAAGACGTTTTAAATGAATTTTTCTATAAGCTTATAACAAAATAAGCTATTTTAAAATCTTGCGGTTTTTGTTAATGACGTTACGTAATCGCTTTGGTAATGGACTCGGAATATTGTCCTTTTTCCAGTGGTTATGAATGTTATAAGAAATTATCTAATATATAAAAATGCATGCTTGTTAGTTCGTATTTTTACGTGGTAGAGCCATGCTGCAGCTATATTATGGTTTTAGCGCGAATGGGTCGGGCCGTCCGAGGAAGGACCACGCTCTCACAGAATACCAGCGTAAAATAGCAGCTTATTGCTGTTATGTTTCGTATGGTGAGTGTAGAGAACCGGAGACCCTTTTTTACTGGAAATGAGGCATTACAGGCGTAACAATGCATCTGCATTTGGATTCTTAATTGAGGATAAATGTAGTTGACTATGGGCCACAGCAACCACTTACCATCAGGTGCCCTGTGTGCTCGTTTGTCATCTTATTCCATAAAAAAATTATGAGCTGCCATACCGTTCATTACATTGCAGTAAAATTTTGTCAAATTATTACTGGTACTTGCGCGAAGGATATAGGCATAGTACAATTAAATTACAGTAGGTGGCGCGCGTATCGTAACGATAAACTTATTTCAAAGATATAGCATCATCATCATTTCCAATTAAACAATATAACTCTTGCAACTTTCAAACGATATTTCCACATTTATTTATTCTGCGGCAGCAACGCATTCCCCGGCGGCACCAATGGAATTGTTAATTGTAATTGTAAATGCTGATTTACCACGTGCCCGGCGGTGAAGGAAAACATCAGGAAACCTGCGTGTCTGAGAAATAACTAAAAAACAAATATTTCGAAGACATGTGAAGTTCGCCAACACGCATTGGGGTGGCGCGGCGGACACTTCCTTGCCATAAAACCCTCTCAGAAATGAGAGGAGGCCTGTGTCCAGCAGTGGGACGTCTATTGGCTATAACTTTACAATGTGAATAGGCTTGTGTTAAGTCAATGTGCTTAACCATCTTCGGCTGCATCACCACTTACCATCAGGTGGGATGGTATTTAAGCGCCAACTTAGAATAGTAAAAAAAAATTAACTGCTTAAAGTATTTTTTTATTTTAAGTCATCCAAAGTTGATGAATGAATAGTTTGTAATATTATAACGTTAGACAGATGATGACAACCCGTAATGAGGCACAAAACCGATCGCGTAAAACTGGTTTGGACACACATAAACTCTATTATAAGGATCTTAAAAAACTTGTTAATACAGCGTTATACACAGAAAAACGAGCTTATTCTATACTATATTTTATTAAGTCGATAATAATTAATAAAATTAGGCGTTACTTTGCGGAAATCAATTATATTAAAGTTTTTTAAAAGTTACCTCGCGTACATTCGCTCGATAATATAAAATGATGTGTCTTACCTAGTTGGAAGAGAACATCCCGCCCTCCCTCAGTTGCGTGCACTATCACCGTCACCACTAATCCCAGCACCACTACTCCCAACACCACTACGCTAGGAAAGACACACCACTGACGAAAATACTCTACACGAGGCATCTTCAGGTGGTGTAGACTAAGGCTAAGTCTTAGCGGTCAGCCACCGCAGAGAGATACGTGTCGCCAACAGGGTCCGATAAACAAATTACAAAAAATAGTGGCTAATGATCCTAAGGTAGTATCAGAGGCGCGTAATCTAGGTGTACTAATGGATGAGAGCTTAAGATTTGAAAACCATGTTATAAGCGTAGTACGAAACTACTTCTTCAGGCTCAAAGTCATGTATAAAAATTATATATAAACTCTGCGAAACATTAGTTTTATCAAAATTAAACTATGCAGATTCTGTGATAAGTCGTAGACATTTGGTACGCTCACACGTCTGCCTGTGTTAGATACTGTTATTACGTACCGCCACGCACACATGTCACATCCTGTATTAAACGATGCTCTAATATCAGAAAGGCCATATAGGCCAATGCCAGTCCCAGGTGGTGCATAGTGGGTAGGCACTTAGGTTTCACAGTGAGTCCCACATAACCACGCAGCCGGCTGTCGTGGTATGCTTAGATCATTCACCACCTCCCTCCCCCGCTTCCAGGAGGGTAGCCCTTTTCATTGCTTCTGGGCGCAAAAAAAAATTAAAAATTCAATATCGTAGGCAACTTCACTTTGCGTCTCTGCTATTTGGTATTGTCATACATAAAACTCCAATTTATTTATGCGATAAATTACAATGGGGTAAAAACATTAATAGTACACACACAACTAGAGCCTCTCTAACGTATCCCACATATCACACAGCAGCTTTCCGAGGTAGCTTCAAGTACACCGCTACGAATCTGAAAACAAAATACTCTTTAACATTAAATAGAAATTATACCTATTGAACAGTCAGAAAACTGAGTAATTATGTTCATTATAATACATGCACACGCACACGCGCGCGCACATGCACAAGCACACACACGTACTTTTTTATCTTTTTTTTTCTGATATTTTTATTGTATCCATAGCTTTTTTATTTGTTTTTAATGCATTGTATTTTGGTTCCGTTGCTGTCCTTCCATTGTTGTCTAGATTTGAAGCTTAGTAACTTTAGAACACGATTAATGTATAGTCTAGTAGGCTCGTGTATTTTTTTCTCTGTTCGTTTGTTTTTTTTTATTTACTATATACATCATATGGACCAATGGTCGAACTACTCGAAGGAGACGAAACTTGCCACACTGGAAAACAGCGGCTGTGTTTCGCCACGCCAAATGCCGAGTGCCGACCCCTTTTCGTCACATTCGGCAACGTCTATACAATTTTGTTATATATTGTTTTTAATATTCTACTAAGCCAGCGCTTATCTACGATCCCACCTGATCTTCAGTGGTGATGTAGCCTAAGATGGTGAAGCGCACTGACTTAACAAAAGCCTATTCACTCTTGCCTTGAAGAAACCCACACTGTAATCGGATGGAAAGACAGATGCTGGCAACTTATTCCACTCCTTTGCTATACGCATGATGAACGACGTGGCGAACCGTTTGGTTCAAATGCGTGGTAAGTCAACAACGAAAGGGTGGAGACTTCCCTATATATAATGTACTCTGTGGTGGAGACTGGCCGAACGTCTGGTTGTCCGATGTTGAAAGGGAGAGGGGGGAATTAAATTATGCAATTCCTGCGCACACTCTCCGAAATGCATCTTATAGAAAACCGAAAGGCTGGCTTCTTTGCGTTGTTATTAATAACAACGCTTAAAAAAACAACCATGTAAAATATGGAGTTGTGCTTATGTGGCGAAATAAATTTTGGAACGAAGTTCGTTATCGGACGGTACGGGTTTGGCGGGTGGGAGCTAGGCGACAAAAAGTATAAGATTTTTTCGTCACTACCCCTTGTGTCATAGTGTAGATGGTCTTGGCGGCGAAATAAGGAAGTGAGATGGAATAATATCCATCTCCCTCTCACTTTTTCTTATCTTGCCGTGAAAAAAATATTATTTTAGTTCAAATTGCGCTCCATTTTAATAGACGCTAGTAATTCATTTATTTGTATTTGTTAATCAATAATATAATACCTACGTTTATCAATAATAATATACCACGCAAGGTACATCGTTCCAAACGAGTGTTCCACGACACTCACGCAATTTTTTTGTTTCTTTCTTTCTTTTTCTTTCTAATATAAACTATTTTTACATGCACCTCGTACGTTATAAAAAGGATAGTTACAGAGAACGATACGTTTCTTGAATATAGAAATCCGGCATTAGGCTCATAGTTAATCAAAGCATGTGGTTAGACTCATACTCATCAATTACACACTTTAATTCCTCCCTCCCCTTTCCACCATCGGACAACCAGGTGGTTAACGGGTGTTCACCCCTTTGTTGTCGATATTCCTCGCACTAACCAAACGGTGTGCTTCGTCTTGTGTAATGCGTACAGCAAAGGAATGGAATAATTTGCCGGCGTCTCTCGCTCCGAATACAACCTGGGCGTCTTCAAGGCAAGAGTGAATAGGCTTTTGTTATGCTAAGACAGTGCGATTTACCATCTAGGGCTGCATCACCACTTACCACCAGGTGGGATTACGGTCAAGCACTGGCTTATAATAAGTAAAAAAAAACACGCGTGAGTGTCGTTGAACACTCGGTTGCAACGAAGTTACTTTCATAGTTTTTTTTTAGGATAAGGGTGACAAACGAGTACCCAGTCCACCTGATGGTCAGTGGTTGCTATGGCCCATAGACATCTACATCTATCCTCGATTACGAATCAAAATGCAAATGCGTTTTCACCTATGAGGACTAAGATGGAATGCCTCCTTTCCAGTAAAAAGGGTCTCCGGTTCTCCAACCTCACCATATGAAACACAGCATCGTTAAGCTGCTATTTTACGCTGGTATTCTGTGAGAGCGTGGTCCTTCCCCGTCGAGCCGACTCACTCGTGCTACAACTATACTACTAATATAGCAGCAGCGTGTCTCTACCACGTGTAAATATATTATTATTAATAAACGTATTATACTATTGAATAAAAAATACAAAAATAAATGCTATTACTAGTGTCTACTAAAATGAAGCGTCATTTAAAATAATATTTCTTTCATGGCCAAAGATGTTTTATAGGTCCAGATACCGTGTTGCTAACACACCGCAACGTTCATAGTGAAGACAGTCTTTGATTCATGTGTGCGTGAGTACCACGTGACGCGCATATCTTACGCACCATAGCTGCATTAATGTGCGTGACTTCGGTAATAACAGTGCGAATCGATTACCCAAAAAATGTGGGAGATTTTATATTTCATTCCTATTGACGTACCTATTGATTCTAAGAGTATAAAATGTGTGTGCGTGGCGTGTGCATTTGTGTGTGTGTATGGGGATATGGTTACTTATGTGTGTTTTATGTAGGTACGAACATCGCACTAAAATATTGAAGATATGTAATAAAACCTATAATTAATGTAACAGTTAAAATAAATAAAAAAGCACAGTAGATATTTATGTTTGTAACATATATTTATAATCTATTATTACTAAATATATACAGAGTACTACACTTTTGTACTGTAGAACACAAAATATTGCCGCTTTTTACGAAGACATTAAATTATTTTTCAATCCTAAGTAAAATGACGAAAAAAAGTAAGTTTGGTTAAGCGTAAACTTCAGCCAAGAGATAGCAAAATGTTTAATTTTTTTAAATTGCTCCGTTCCGTTGCTGCCTGAAGGAAGGACAAAAACAAATAAACAAAAAAATCACACTTTCATTTATAATATTATATTAGTATGAATTGTTAAGAATGATAGATAAACTTTTAAAACCGGTTTACAATCGGCTTTTTGAGAGTGGAACTATACCGGTTACTACTATAACGGTTCTGAGTGACCAAAAACGATAGAAGCACAGGAAAGTGCAATTTCATGCTGCCAGATGTATTTCAACCCTAACCCTTAAAACGGTTTAACTCTATAGTTGGGTAAAATCTGTAAAATTAGACTGTTTAAAACCCCTATACAGATAAACTTTGTGGTTGATCATGACATTAAAAAATGGAAAAACATTTCATAGACTAGGCAACACTCGAATATTATTGCGTAGTATTATTACTTGTATTGACATTTAGCTTTCGTATTCTTTTACAAAGAAATACACCATAAAATTGTATAGTTACTTATGAAAAGTGATGTTCTTATCCTTATCTTTTTTCCAAGAGTAATTTTTAAATGATTTCACAGCACAAACAGTCATTTTGCGAAATTAAAAACACCGGTGCGTGACGTATGTTCACAGCGGACGTTGCTGGCGTAATGTCGGAACGATCGAACGAATACGCCAATATTGGCGCCTTTGAAATGGAAGCGTTTTAGGCGCGCGTACACGGTATCTGGACCTATAAAACATCTTTGTTCATGGCAATATAAGAAAAAGTGTGAGGGAGATGGACATTATTCCATCTCACTCGCACTATAGAAAGGGGTTCGTGACGGAAACATCCACTTTATCTCGCCTAGCCCCCATCCGTCAAATTCGTACCGTGCGATAAGGAAATTCGTTTCAAAAAAATTGTTAATTAAACATCGAGATGGCTAAGCGAGTTGATTTATTCGATTGTTCTCTGAACGAGTTCACAGAGGCTACCTTGTTATCTCCATGTTTTAGTTTATAGACTTATGGTATAATAGCTGTCACCCGCTCGCTTCGCTGGGCGCATGATAATATTTTATTGCGGAACCTATAGACATTTTTATGGGACTATCGTAAATTTCGCTTAGCGAGCGTCTACATTGCGAAATGAACTATACTAAATTTCAAGCCAATCGGGTGTATAGTTTTAGAGATCTCGTGATAAGTCAGTCAGTGGTATTTCGCTTATATATATATATACTAGTGATCTGCCCCGGCTTCGCACGGGTGATTTCTGGGTCTCGACAACAACACCACCCACCGGTTCCATTTGTTAATCGTTCAGATCACCCGGGGACCCACTCAAACACACAATAAATTTTATCAAAATCGATCCAGCCGTTTTCGGGTTTTAACGAGACTAAAGGAGCTATAGATTAAAAGTTTTTACTTTATATTTTTAACGCCCCCGCGCTGACCTTTGTGAGTGGGTTTCATAAAATCCGTTCTTGGTAATTTTTAACATGCCAAAAAGAATTTTCAGGCCAATTTTTACACCTATTGGAGCTATAATTTGAAAATGTGATTTTTTTTATCGTGTTGCATGTATATATTTGAACTGAATAATTCAGTTCAATCAATCATGACAACTTAATTGCCCAAACTGACTCTCTGTTCTACCCAAGGTTAGATGGTAGAGAATGCCATATAGCATTAAGCTCGCCTTTTGTACAAATATTTCGTGCAATAAAGAATAAATAAATAAATATCTCTGGGACCATAAGACCTAGAGAATTTATTTTACCAAGTAGAGGTCAGTTAAGAACGGATTATACGAAATTCTACCCGCAAGGGGGTTGTGGGGGTTAATGTGGTTTTTTTTTTAATTAACGCCCTGCAACCTTTGATGCTGCCTCCACACGCTTGGTGTTTGCCACATACACCATACACGAACAAACACCGACCACATTCACCCAACATAAACACGGCATCCACACGCTCGGCGAACGTGCTACGGTGCTAGTATATTCCGGATAGGCAAACATGACGGATGACGAGCTTGGGGCAGCGATTACTTTCGGGTTGACCTATTTTTATTTAAAAATAAGGCAATATGAATTGCTCTCAAGGTTATTGTATTGAAGATTTTACATACCATGGAATCTCAAATGAATTCTCAATTATCACTGCTATAAATTGTCTTCAGGTTCAAATAAGTTTGGTTTGAACGCTTTTATTCGTATTGCATAACTGATTATTATGTAATACGTGACTCTAAATTAATCTAAAAACAAACTTTTATGAAATTAATGCTTGACTTTCGTTCGACATTATATTGAATCTATTTACTTTTAACATAGATTATCTCTTTATTCATAGCGCCTTATACAATTTAATAGCAATATTTTCAAAGCGCACAATTGCTTATTTTTTATGGAATGAAAATTATAAACAATTTTTTTAAGCGCTTCGCCAAAACTAATCGTAGTAATACATATGAGCCGTTTTCTTCATAAAACGTTTATTTTTAACAGCTTACAATAACATTACAAAGTTATTAATGCAGCTAGTCTTAGGTCTTTTCTATGAAAATGTAACGAAATTTTTACTAATCCAAGTGTAATAAGTTGGTCAACTATTACTCGTTAACTTCTTGATTCTACGTAGCGTACGTGATAGTTTTCCTTTTAACTGCATTATATAAACTACTATTGGGTATACTTTTCACATGTCGATCTGTTAAGTTAGTAGAGGGGGGGGGGGGGGGGGGGACACATGACTCTAATGAAAAATAGCACTTTAAAGCTAAATATTTCAGAAACGGACCTCAGAATCGAAAAGATGTTGTTCAACACCCCCAATGTTGTTTGAAAGACCTATCCAACGATACCCCACATGATAGAATACACGTAAAAAAATCATCCTCCATTTACTTGTGTGGGAAGTACCCAAAATAAAAATGTTTTTTTAAGATTTTATTTCATTTTTTCTAGGCGTGGTTAATATTTATAACTGTGCCAAATTACAGATTTGTAGCACCTAGGGTCTGAGCAAAATCGCGGACGGACGGACGGACTTGGCGAAACTATAAGGGTTCCTTGTTGTGTAACTACGAAAGTCTAAAAACGATTAAATCAGGATATACTAATCTTATATAATTTTTTCGGATTTTATTTTGGGAATTGATGATCAATGATCCTGCTTTCACACGGGGCTCCTTATAAAAAGAGGTGAAATATTTGTTACCCAATAGAAACATTTATTAGGAGTCAATCACATTATTATTGGGAGGTCTCTAGAAAACTTAAAAAAAATAGGTGGTAGATCTACTAACTTTTCGAAGTAGAATTGGTAGTAAACTCAACTTCTGAAATCATATTTACCTCCGAGACAAATTTCGGATTGGTAAGATTGGCGTAGAGTATAATAATAATAGCCACTAGTAACTCCTTCCGCCGCCCGCAAGCCGCAAGCTCGCGCGTACTACTGACTGATTGCCAAACGTGTGGATACATAGCAAACACGTTTGTCGAACACTCTTTGATCGGTGCACAAAAACCGACACCAACGCCGATCACTGGCATTCACATACAAACATACAAACAAACAGGCAAACAACCATCCACACGTTCGTGATTGCTGTTTGGTGTATGCTGTTCGCCGTTGTTTGGCAAGCGTGTGGATGAGGCATGTGACAGTACATGTCGGCGCACGTCATCGCGCCATGGCCAAAAGTGGAGGACGCGGGGGGCGCGGACCGGTCGTTGACCCTGCGACAGCGCAGGCGTTTCTGTCGGACACTCAGCTGCGAGACGCGGTAGCAGACGGGCACTTCAGTATTCAATTTGCGTCGTGTTTGTTCAGAGTATTTTTACGGCATTATATCTATAGTTAAATACAGTCCACTTATTTTATTTACAAAGTCCTGATAAGGCCTAAACATATGGTCCTTCGATCGCAAAACATTTACCAGTTTTTTGCCGTAATTAACGTCGACATTGTCAACGGTCACCGTGCGAACTTTGAACCCACGGCCACGTATATTGAAGAAGGAAGTCGTTCCCGTAGCAGCCTGCGTCATCATTGAAGACGCTGATGTCATCCTGGGAGTATAAAAACTGTATTTGAGTGAGCTTGTTCCAATTAGTTATTTTTCCACTTTTTTTCATGCCGAGAAAATCATTTCTACATATTTCATTGGCTATGTTATATAAGTAATACTTCATTTACTTTTAATAAGTAGGTACCTAATTAACTTCAGTGCTTTAAAAATTGCTTTGTCATTGCAACGTTCACTTGTTTAAATTTAAATGCTTATTCCGTTACAAATATCAAGCGCTCAAGTGTCCATTCGTTGACCTTGCGCTGATTCATATTTTACCTGCGCGCAACAGTCCTTTTCATCCTAAAGTTATCGACGCTTTCTTTTCCTTTGCTGTATTTATATAAAAATAAAATGGCAGATAGTTTAAAAACTTTATTGAAAAAGCGTAGTTCGATAAAATCAAAGCTTACAATTTACAACAATTATTTAAATTTAATTAAAAGTAGTTCTGATATTTCTGAGTTGCAACGTCTAGACTTAGCGGAGCGTTTTAATAAATTCGAAACCTTATATTCAGAATTTGATGAATTACAGACAAACATAGAAGTGCTTGCCGATGATGCGGGGTCTGCGTTGGTTGAGCGTGAGGACTTTGACCGTCAGTTCTATAAACTGGTGGCCATCACGCGCAGCTTGCTCGGTGCTTCGTCCAACGGTGCTGGGTCAGAGGCGGGCTTCAGAGATGCTGACTCAGGTGCACACTGTTTTAATAAGAATAGTTTTGTTCGTTTGCCTAAAATAGATTTACCTCATTTCGATGGGAACTACCAGTGCTGGCTCGAATTTCGAGATACATTTACGTCATTAATACACGATAACTCTAGTATCAATGAAATAAACAAGTTCCACTATTTGCGCGCTTCATTGCAGGGAAACGCAGCCTTAGTTATTAAAAATATTGATTTTAAAGGCGATCATTATAAAATTGCATGGGACATGTTGTGTGAGCGGTATAACAACAACCGTCTCCTTGTCAATAATCATATGCAAGCTTTGTTTGATATCGATCCTATAGTCAAGGAGTCAAGTGTCTCAATCAGAAACCTGGTAGATACACTTAATAAAAATGTAAGGGCACTAACAAAACTAAATCAGCCTACTCAATATTGGGACACATTATTAATATATGTCATGACTAAAAAATTAGATTTGACAACAAGTCGTGACTGGGAAGAGCATAGGAACAATATTTTAAAAGGTGATCCTACTTTAACGCAATTTTGTTCCTTTTTAAACAGGAAAGCGGATTGGTTAGAGTCCGTCGAGTCAAATATCAATTCTTCTCAGACGAATACTACTGTAGCTTTAAATAATAGTCATACATATAAACATTCCAATTCTAAAGTCACTCAAGTTAATAAAAAATCACATAATAATTTTAATAAAATAAATAAATGTCCACTTTGCTCCCAGGCTCATACATTATATAAATGTGAATCCTTTAGAAACTTAACTATAGAGGATCGCATAAAAAAGGCAAATGATTACAATGTTTGTCTTAACTGCTTGCGCGTCGGACATTCTGCTAAGCAGTGTAAACTCACACATTGCAAATATTGCAAAACAAAGCACAATACGCTTTTGCATTTAGAATTTAGTGAACCTAACCCATTTTCGAATCCATTACCTCCTGCTTTGCCTTCTGCGTCAAACATCGCACTATCAGCCAATTCCTTGCAGCTTGCTACTCCTGCGCATGTTTTACTGTCCACAGCTATGGTGAACGTGATTAGCGGGACGGGTAAGAAGTACACTGCGCGGCTACTGCTGGACAACGGTAGTACCGCCAACTTTGTTACGACTATCAGAGAAACTGGGTTTGTCACATCGCGATACGAGCACCAAGGTAACGGGTATTAATAATCACATATCCACCAGTACACAGTCTTGTCACCTCACAATTGAGTCTTTATGCTGTGTATTTACTGTTGATATCGAGTGTCATATTTTACCCGAAATAACAAAGGTTCTACCGTCTTCATTCGTGCATATAAATCACGTCCCTATTCCTTCAGGTCTAACACTAGCAGACCCGAGCTTTAATGTTCCGTCGGTCGTAGACATCCTGGTAGGGGCTGAGGTGTTTTGGAATGTCTTAGGCAGTAAAACTATAGATTTAGGGAAACATCTACCTAAATTGTGCGAAACTAAATTCGGTTGGCTTGTCTCCGGTAGTATTTCGCATCAATCTAGTTTTATTTCAACACACCTTTGTCAGCATTCCAACGTCACTCCCGACCTAACTCAATTTTGGGAGCTTGACAACGTGTCGTCAAAACATTCACTTTCTCTTGAAGAAAGAGTCTGTGAACAACTTTTTGCCCAAACCACCGTTCGTAAAAATGATGGTAGGTTTGTCGTGACGATGCCCTTAAAAGAGGACCCTAGAACTTTAGGGCATTCGTATGAAAACGCAAAAACGCAAAACGTTTTCTATCTCTGGAACGGCGATTTAAACGCGATCCTTCATTTAAAACTAAATATTGTGAATTTATGAGAGAATATGAGCATTTAGGTCATATGACTTTAGACTCTGACTGTACTTCTACGCCTAAAAACTCCGTGATCACATATTTCATTCCACATCATGGAGTCATTTGTAGCTCTAGTACCACTTCTCAACTACGCGTAGTATTCGACGCATCAGCCTCTACCAGTTCGGGCGTGTCTCTTAATGACATTCAGATTGTCGGTCCCGTAGTGCAAGACGATCTCTTTTCCATTTTAATACGTTTTCGTCAACATAGATACGTGGTCTCAGGTGATGTAGAGAAGATGTATAGAGCCATTGAGCTAAGTCCAGTCCAACGTCCTCTACAAAAATTATTTTTCGGTTTGATCCTTCAGAACCTCTTAGAACCTATACATTAAATACGGTCACCTATGGTGCCGCTTCTGCTCCTTATTTAGCCACGAAGTGCCTGGTAAGCCTGGCTGATAACATTGAGGATAGTCAGGTCCAGCGGGCCATAAGACGTGACTTCTACGTTGATGAATATTTGAGTGGAGGAAACACCATAGCTGAGACTGTAACAATTGCAAAACGCGTACAATCGGTTCTATCTTCCGCTAAATTTAACTTACACAAATGGCGATCAAACCATCCTCAAATTCTAAATCAAATTACAAACAGAAACGAATCGTATGATACTCATACGTTGCATTTTTATAAGCAGGGTTTAAATTCACATCAATCTAAAACTTTGGGTCTTAATTGGGATTGCGATTCTGATTCACTTACTTATACTATTAACATAAAGTCGACCACTAAAGTTACTAAACGTCACGTCCTCTCAGTTATCAGTCAGATTTTTGACCCATTAGGCCTTGTAGGTCCATGCGTTGTCGAAGCGAAAATAGTCATGCAGCGTTTATGGCTACACAACTATGACTGGGACGACGAAGTATCGCTCGAGGTCAGAAACCTTTGGTCGACATTCGAAAATACAATAACATCTTTAAATAATTTAAAGATTCCTCGTTGGGTTTTGCGTGAAAACTCTAGTACGCATGAAGTACACGTCTTCACCGATGCGTCCGAAAAAGCTTATGGCGCATGTGTGTACATTCGGTCATGCAGTAACAGTAATACTATTGGCGTACAACTTCTAGTTTCTAAAAATCGTGTAGCGCCCATCAAGCCGACAACAATACCAAGGCTTGAACTATGTGGAGCATTGTTAGGTGCCAGGCTGTGTACCAAGGTTCAGGAAGCGCTTTCTTTACCCATTGACCGATGTAGATTCTGGTGCGACTCAACCATAGTCTTGGGTTGGCTCTCTACTCCAGCTAATCAATTAAAACCTTTTGTGAGAAATAGAGTCAACGAGATACAGGAGAGCACTTATGGTCATACCTGGAGCTACGTACCGTCGAGGGACAACCCGGCGGATCTTGTTTCCCGTGGTCTTAGCTGACGTTATCAAGGACACACCACTGTGGTGGTCCGGACCCTCTTTTCTGTTGCGTAATGAAAATGAGTGGCCTAAAATGCCAAATACAGAGAAACACGATTTGCCGGAGGTAGTGACTCATTTCACATGTAGTGATAGCGACCATCATGTACTTAGTAATCATTCACATTCAACCATATATTCATCTATCATTCATCGATTATTAGAAAAATATTCTAGTTTTCCAAAAATTCAAAGGTTGTTTGCATATGTACAAAGATTTATACATAATCTAAAAAATAAAAATAAATTGTGTGGCGATCTTTCAGTAACAGAACTCCAAGATTCGTATAATGTAATAATACATTACTCACAGTTAGAAATGTTTTCTGAAGAATTTCATCTTTTAAAATCTGAACAAAAATTGCCACGCAATAGTAGATTGATTTCTTTGACTCCATTCATTGACGATCATAACCTCATCCGCGTGGGCGGGAGGCTTGATAACTCCCCTTACGATTTTAGTGTAAAGCATCCCATAATAATATGCAGTAAGCACATACTTACTAAGCTTATATTTCAAATTAAACATTTAGAGCTACTACATGCCGGTCCTCAATTACTATTGTCACATATAAGACAGACTTATTGGCCTAAAGGTCTGGCGGTAGAAAATCGGCCTGGTGGTAGAAACCTTTCTAGAAATATCGTGAATAAATGCCTTAAGTGTTTCAGACATAAAGCTCAAAGCGTTCAGCCTATAATGGGTCAACTACCTCAGTCAAGAACTCATCTCGAATTTCCATTTTTAAATTGTTATGTTGACTACGCTGGGCCAGTATTGGTGGTCGATCGCAGAGGTCGCGGCTGCAAACTTACAAAATCTTATATGTGCATTTTTGTTTGCTCTGCACTGAAAGCCGTACATTTGGAGCTCGTCAGTGACCTCACCTCTGAGGCTTACATGGCCGCTTTAAATCGTTTCGTGGCGCGTCGAGGCAAGCCTCAAAGCATTACGTCCGATAACGGGACAAATTTCGTAGGCGCATCAAATGAAATGCATAGGTTCTTGCATTCATCGAGTGTTGCATCTGAAATCGCACAACAGGGTATCGAATTTATTTTCACGCCTGCTTACAGCCCACATTTTAATTCACTAGCTGAGGCTGCTGTTAAATCTTGCAAACATCATTTAAAAATACTTTTAAAGCTTATCCATTTTACCTTTGAGGAGATGGTTACTTGTCTTACGCACATAGAGGCGGTCTTGAATTCGCGTCCTCTTACTCCTCTCTCTTCAGACCCTAACCATTTTTCGGCACTTACTCCCTCTCATTTCCTGATTGGACGACCACTCTTATCTGTACCACATTCCCAGGTGACTGATGCCAACATCACGCGACTGGATCGCTGGAGGAGAATACAGTACATCAGACAGCATTTCTGGAGCCGATTTCATAATGAATACATCTCTCTGCTGCAGGCCAAATCCAAGTGGTTTCATTCCAGAGGTGAAGTGAAGCAGGGGTCTTTAGTTCTTATCAAGGACAAGATAACACCACCGCTGCTCTGGTCTCTGGGCCGGGTCATGACGACCTATCCCGGCGTAGACGGAGCCACGCGAGTGGCTGAGTTGAAGACGAAGCGAGGCATCATTCGTCGTGCTGTCAACTGCATCTGTCCTCTGCCAATTGAAGATTGAAGACGTCTCTTCAACCCGGGGAATATGTCGGCGCACGTCATCGCGCCTTGGCCAAAAGTGGAGGATGCGGGGGGCGCGGACCGGTCGTTAACCCTGCGACAGCGCAGGCGTTTCTGTCGGACACTCAGCTGCGAGACGCGGTAGCAGACGGGCACTTCAGTATTCAATTTGCGTCATGTTTGTTCAGAGTATTTTTACGGCATTATATCTATAGTTAAATACAGTCCACTTATTTTATTTACAAAGTCCTGATAAGGCCTAAACAGTACATGTGTGGAAATCTCTTATAATATGGTGCTGTGTTTTATATGGTGATAGACGAGCACCGGAGATATACTGGCAATGAGCCATTTCATCTTAGTCCTCGAAGGTGGGATTGTGACATGGTATCTATATGTCGTCTATTAGACGTAGCATCCCTTTATTAGCTTACAGATACGGCGTTATGTCTCTTCTCTACATAGCATAAAACAAAGTTGTTTTCAGCCGTCTGTACGCTTAGATCTTTTAAACTACGTAACGGATTTTGATGTGGTTTACACCAATATACAGAATACCAAGATAACTTAATAAAAAGGTTTATATGTATAATATATTCATATCATATATTATATAATTCTTCTATCCGTGTGTATGTAACTAAACTCCTCCTAAATGTCTGGACAGATTTCGATGAAATTTTGTGTGTGATTAAGTTGATTAGAAAATGGTTTATATTCCCAATTAGACTCGGTAGGTGGCGTTGTTGTCGAGATCCAGAAGAAGCCGGGGCGAATCACAAGTATGAAATAAAATAGAAAACATTTCATACTAGCGAAAGTAACTAGAAAACACACGCGATAGTAGTGAAAACATTGAAATTTCTAAGAAAACCTCACCTATCATTGTATCCATAAAGGTACGCCGCAGGTACTGTTAAAATTAGCAGTCTATATGCGATGTGTGCTGTATGACTATGTGTTGAATTGGACGTAGTTATGCAAAAAGGCTCCAACCCGCGATAAGTTAATTTGCGTTTATGATATTTGAAGTATCCATACTTCAAATAACATAAACTCAAATTATCGGTATGGTTTCTGTCTGTTTGTAATTTTTCTTCTTATTTGTGTTACGTTTGCTAAAATTGTTAAATCACATAATAGTAGGTATAGACCACAAACATTATTTTTCAAAAATTTTTGACACAAACACGGGTTGGATCCTTTTTGCATAACCACGTCCAAATAGTGTATATGTGTATATATAGTATGAATATAAAAAATATTGAAGCAATTTTAATATTTAGCTGATATGGACCTCATAACAAACTTTGTACTAAATATGTAGAAATAAAATAATAAATTAGATGTTGGTAGATGTTAGTATATGTATATGAAATTATACTTCAGATTATATAAACAGAAGCATGTAAGACGAGAACTATTGCCGACAAACTGTAATGCTGTTTGGCAGATGAAATTAAAAACGTTTATTGTATAATTGGAAGAAAATAAATTTAAAAAAAAACCTTCAGAAAAAAACACCGAGATAACAGGATACACTGTATACCTGTATACTGTATTCTATCTCATTCTCACGCAGACTAAATCGTATAGATGTATATGTTTGTCTCTTTTTAGTATCTCTTTGTTGTTTCATCGAGTTTTAAATCAACGATCATAAAGAACTTTAAAAAATTACAATGAAATCTCGCTATCTGAGATCTTATATAAGCCGGTTAACTTAGTTTATAAGGGCGACAAAGCATCTGCATTTCGTCTATGTACTACAGCATCCCTTTACTATCGTACTATTATATATTCTGTGCTATCACATGGACTGTGTGCACATGTGTCGATCCTTACATGTATGAAATAAAATAGTCTAATAAATTTTTCCATTTCTGAGGTTAAATTAATTCTCAAAAGTATTTAATAATATAATTTAAAATTAAAAATTTTGTACAACCTTCTTCAATATATATTATTAAAGATAACTCAAAAGCTATTGATTAGACCTTGATGATTCATATGGGACCACACGAGAAGCACCAGATTTCAAATAAAAGAAGAATCATCGAAATCGGTTCACTTAGTAAAAAGTTATGAGATAACACACATAAAAAACATACAGTCAAAAGGTAATTGAGTACCGTCTCCTTTTCGAAGTCGGTAGAAAAGAACACTACCCGGTAACAAAGACTGCTTACTATCAGGACCAATTAACAACACAACAATTATGATAACACCAAAGTGTATAACCCAACAGCATCACTACCCATCTCAATATACATAGGGAAGCCTCTCCGCAACACGACATCCCTTGCCTACACTAGTAGAACACCCCAACGGGCATAGTAACGACACTGAAGCTCGTAGAATTGCCGATTGATGCCTCTAAGTATTTTTTTGCGCCTAATGCAAAGCTACCCCCCGGAAACGGGAGGGGGAGGTGGTGAATGCTCATAGCATATCACGCAGCCGGCTGCGTGGTTATATGGGGCTCACTATGAAGTGCCTACCCACTAAACACCACCTGTGGGACTGGCATTGGCTTGTATGACCTTTCTGCCGAATCGGAAGCGACCCCCTTTAGGGAAAAGGGGGCGCAGATAATGCCTCTAATTCGCGCGATACTTTATACTGCTTGAACGGGTGAGAGAATGTCGTTCTATCATCTTTTGTTCGTATTTCATTTTATTTTTTTACCCTCATTCCCAACAATAGATACTGTAAACAAAAAATAACAATGAAATCTTGTAATCTCAGATCTTCTTTAAGCTGGTTAACTTTTCAAGTATTCCTAAAAGATACCAGCTTAAATATAACTTAGTTAACTAATTGCCGGGGACTCCACGATCTAATGATGTTAGTTTGATGTTTCTGTTTGTGAGGGAGCTCTTAAGTTATTACTTTTAAATACTGTTGATCACAGAGTAATTTTTGCACAGAGACACAATATTAATATTTTATTTAAAAATAATAAGTGTTTATTAAGAAAGAGATACCATCTTAGTCCTCAGGGGTGACAACACATGTTCATTTTGATTCTTAAGCAAGGATAAATGTGGATAGTCTACCGGCCACAGCATCCACTTACCATCAGGTGGACTGTGTACGCGTTGGTCACGATTATTTTTTGTAGAAACCTACATCTATAGACTACCTGCTTTCTTTCTTAGGTCACTCTATTTAATGAGGGGGTTGCCCAACACTGTCAGTACTACATCAACCCTCGAGAACCTTTATTCCCCATCGGTTGTCCGATCTACAAGCCATAAGGCCCATTTTAGGTAACTGATCTGTTGGGTTAAGTCTGTTAGCTTGTGCTACTGATATAATTGTTACGGAGTTTATCACCAAAAATAATTTCTGAAGATAGCCCTCTCCATCAAGCGAGTTACTTGCAGTTTCTTCACACGGCCAATTGGAAAGACCACGATTCATTTCTGAGAGATTTCTGGATAACTCGGTATTTAAATAATAAACACTGTGTGACTTCATAACATGTATTGAGCGACTCACTCGAGAAGACGCGCGGTGGCGCCTACCTACATAATACAATATTGATTTATACCTACATATATCACACCTCCCTTCTTAATATATGGTATTATCAGATATTATTAAGTAAGGTACATAAATTATGTAATCACAAATTTACTTATAATAATACCTTAACTATATAATACATTTTTAAATAAAACTAATTTTACGGATTTTATCGCGTATATTAACTTATTTTTAACTTATTTTTATATTCCCGACGTTTCGGGTGCTTTCCAGCACCCGTGGTCACGGGGGACTGAGTTGTTTGACGTCCTGCTGTCATAGTTAGCCCGGCTACCTTCAGTTTTTTAATATTAATTTTTGGTTCGATTTACGCAGAATGAGCTTACAGTATCTTGAAGTCTAGCAGTGGTATACTTGGGTTTGGATTTGATTTTATTAATTATGGGATCCCAAGCAGATGGCAGCACCCATCCATCTTCTCTATTGAAATTAGGATGTTTTTTAATTTCAATAGCCTCGCGAATCATCCTTGGGAGGAATCGGTGTTCTTTTGCGAGGATTTGTGGTCTATCAAATCTAATGTAATGACGGGGACGATCCTGAACATGTTCACAAACTGCAGACTTCCCGATACGTCGATGCTTCACGTCAGCTATATGTTCTTTAACGCGGGTTTTAATAGATCTTTTTGTTTGTCCTATGTACGAGAGACCACATTCACAATCCAGCTTGTACACTCCTGCATCTTGTAGAGGGATATGACACTTGACGGATGGTAAAAATTGACCAATCTTCTTCAGCGGCTTGAAGTACGTTTTAATGGAAGCTCGCTTCAAGATGTAGCCAACCTTGTCTGTGACTCCTCTGACATAGGGTAGTACAGCAGGCACACGCTCGACTGTGGCTGGCTTCACTCGGTCACTGTGACGTAGGCGCGGGACCCGAAGCTTGTTGTCTTGCAGTACTTGCTCGACGTGCTGAAGCTCGGCGGCCAGATGTTTTCTGTCACAGATCCCTCGTGCTCTCTGAAACAAAGATTTTCCCACGGTAGCTAACTGTGAAGGATGATGGTGAGATTCACCATTTAAATATCGGTTGGTATGGGTATTTTTTCTGTACACAGTATGACCAATAGTGTTATCAGGATTTCGGATGACTAAAACATCTAGAAAAGCTAAAGTATTGTTTGCCTCTAACTCCATTGTGAATTGTATTTTAGGGTTTATGGAATTAAGGTGGTTTAAAAATGCAGTTACTTTGTCAGATGGTAAAATTGTGAAAGTATCGTCTACGTACCGCTTGTAGAATCTTGGATTTACAGGAGCAGTAAG
Source organism: Parnassius mnemosyne (assembly GCA_963668995.1). Lineage (NCBI taxonomy): Eukaryota > Metazoa > Arthropoda > Insecta > Lepidoptera > Papilionidae > Parnassius > Parnassius mnemosyne. The sequence goes on from CAVLGL010000096.1 coordinate 1,950,647, forward strand.
AAGGGCTTTCTCCTCAAAGTCCTCCATGAATATGTCGGCGACCACGGGAGATACAGGTGAGCCCATTGCCACTCCATCTACTTGCATGTAGAACTCTTCTTTCCACAATAAATAGCCAGATGTGAGGCAGTGTTTGAGTACTACTGCATATTCTGTAGGCATGTTGTTATCTTCTAGCTTTCTAGTAACAATTGAGATGCAGTCTTCAATAGGTAGGCATGTGAATAGTGACTGAACATCAAAACTGACCATAGTTTCATTGTCAGCGAGATGTAGGTCTTTAATCTCACTAACAAATTGGTATGAATCCTTTGTGTGTGCTCTGGTATGTCCTCTTAGTGGTGACAGTATTTTCGCCAAGTGTTGAGCCAACTTATAAGTTGGTGAATCGATCTGGCTTACTATAGGACGTAGTGGAGCGTTTGGTTTGTGTATTTTCGGTAACCCATACAACCTCAAGCCAGTACTTCAAGCCGCTGAAGAAGATTGGTCAATTTTTACCATCCGTCAAGTGTCATATCCCTCTACAAGATGCAGGAGTGTACAAGCTGGATTGTGAATGTGGTCTCTCGTACATAGGACAAACAAAAAGATCTATTAAAACCCGCGTTAAAGAACATATAGCTGACGTGAAGCATCGACGTATCGGGAAGTCTGCAGTTTGTGAACATGTTCAGGATCGTCCCCGTCATTACATTAGATTTGATAGACCACAAATCCTCGCAAAAGAACACCGATTCCTCCCAAGGATGATTCGCGAGGCTATTGAAATTAAAAAACATCCTAATTTCAATAGAGAAGATGGATGGGTGCTGCCATCTGCTTGGGATCCCATAATTAATAAAATCAAATCCAAACCCAAGTATACCACTGCTAGACTTCAAGATACTGTAAGCTCATTCTGCGTAAATCGAACCAAAAATTAATATTAAAAAACTGAAGGTAGCCGGGCTAACTATGACAGCAGGACGTCAAACAACTCAGTCCCCCGTGACCACGGGTGCTGGAAAGCACCCGAAACGTCGGGAATATAAAAATAAGTTAAAAATAAGTTAATATACGCGATAAAATCCGTAAAATTAGTTTTATTTAAAAATGTGTAGTGTTCGCGTAAATATAAGAAATCATTATATATAATACATTATCTATAAATCTAATAAACTAAACTAAACTTAGTTACTACATCTAATAAACTAATAAACTAAGCTAAACTTGAAACCTAACTTAAACCTAACTTTACTTATAATAATACCTTAACTATATAATACATTATCTATAAATGTAATAAACTAAACTAAACTTAGTTACTAAATCTAATAAACTAATAAACTAAGCTAAACTTGAAACCTAACAACAGGTTTACGAACTCGCCCGGATCGGGCTCGAGGCGGTTCAGGCGACGGTGCACTAGGTGACGTTGGCGGTGTACTATAATCGATTCCAGGACTTTTAATGCGTTCACTCGAAACCCGTTTCCTCTCCTTTCCCGAATCACCCACAACCGTAGTCGGAGATGTGTCCGGGCCGTCGTCCTCCTTCGACATTCCGTCTCTCGCCGAGCCACTACTATCAGGTATTTGTACCCTCATTGACTCGCTTTGCTCCTCAGGGAATGGTATGTCGTACAACCCTGATCTGCGCTTGATTTGATCCACGTGCTTAACTACTTGTCGACTGTCCCCCTTGTCCACAGAATATCTCCTCGAACCTTCGCCATGAACTATCGTTCCCTTCACCCACCTATCCTTGTGGCCGTACTCTCGCACCCACACAGGTTCCCCCGGTGCAAACGAGCGCTGCACCCCGCCCGTGTACTCCACTTGCTTACTTTGAGCCTGATTTACCTTATTTATGAGCGCGCGATCGCTTCGTAATAAGTCTAGCCGTGATCGTAACGTTCGTTTTTGTAACAGCATTGAAGGGCTTTCACCTGTGCTGCTGTGTATACTGTTACGATAAGTAAGTAAAAATGTTTGCAACGCGGCGTCAACATCGATTGATTCCCTATGTGCTTTTTTTATTGCTTTTTTACAAATATTTACAGCATTTTCCGCGGCGCCATTCGAAGACGGGTGATAAGCAGGCGAGAAACGTTGCTGAATACCATTTCGTGTTAAAAACTCCTTAAATTCCGCGCTAGTGAAGGGTGGCCCTTGATCCGATACTAGCTCTAGTGGTAAGCCGAATCTTGCGAACGTACACCGTAATACCTTAATAACCGCTGTAGCATTTGTTTTTGGCATTTCAAACACTTCTAGCCATTTCGTACTGGAGTCTATTAAAATAAGAAATTTTTTTCCGTTAAAAGGGCCTAAAAAATCTATATGGAGTCTGCTCCATGGCTGCAAATGGTACGGCCAAGGCTGCGGTGGGGTGCGCGGGGGTGCTTGTGACTCCACCGCGCACGTCTCACATGCTCGGCATTCGGATTCGACGTCTGTATCTATATTAGGCCACCATACGTAACTTCGAGCTATGGACTTAGTTTTAACAATGCCCATGTGACCAGTATGTAATTGCATAAGTATTTTTTTTCTTAAAGTGCGCGGTATCACCAAGCGGTAACCCCACATAATACAGCCCCTATCTATGTATAGTTCATTACGTTTAATATAATATTGCTGCAACACTTCTTTTGGGCAGGACGCGGGCCATCCGGACTGAACATAGGTTAAAATTCTACTTAATTCCGGATCGCTTGCTGTTGCCGTTCTGACGTCATCATTTGTGACCGGGAGAAAATTTTCTACGAAATTAATGTAATTCATTTCCTCCGACTTCGGAAGCCGTTTATGTACCGGTTGCGGCAAACAAGATAACGCATCTGCACAATTTTTGTGTGAACTTACATATTCTATGTCATAATTGTATCCCGACAATAATACTGCCCAACGCTGTAATCTCGAAGCGGCCATAACTGGAATGCCCACTTTACTGCCGAAAATATACGTCAAGGGTTTGTGATCAGTCCTTAAAACGAATTTTCTACCATATAAGTACTGATGAAACTTTTTAATACCGAATATTATTGCTAAGGCCTCTCGATCTATCTGCGCATAGGCCCGCTCGGCCGCGCTGAGCGTACGCGACGCATATTATGCGATCGGCCGCTCTCCCTCCTCAGTGATATGCGATATCACGGCGCCGACTCCGACCCCGCTGGCGTCCGCCGTCAGTACCACGGGTAAGTCTAACGTATAATGAGCAAGCACTTCGCTCGAACTTAATATTTTTTTTACTTCATTGAATGCCAATTGACACTCAGTACTCCACAGGAATCGAACCCCGGTTTTTAGCAAACGATATAACGGGGCCAGCAATGAACTAACATTTCGTACGAATTTACCATAATACATTACTAGCCCGATGAAAGATCGCAGTTCTGAAATATTGGTGGGTGCAGGCGTGTTTACAATTGCCCAGACTTTTTCCGGACACGTGTGAACACCCTCTTTACTAATGACGTGCCCTAAGTAGTTAATAGATTCTGCGAAAAATACACATTTTTCTTTCTTAACGCGCAACCCGTGAGACTGCAATCGCTCGAACACTTTATATAAATTTTTTATGTGACTACGACTATCAGGACCCGTTATAATTACGTCATCTAAAAACACACCCACGTTCGGTAACCCTGTCAATAATTCTTCTAAGTATTTTTGAAAAATTCCTGGACTCGACGACAAGCCGTAAACTAGTCGATTGTACATGTATAAACCCTTATGTGTATTGATAACCGTATACTTTTTTGATTCGTCAAGCTCAAACTGAGCGTACGCCTGAGATAAATCAATCTTACTGAAACGTTCACCGCCATGTAAACGCGATAACAAATCATCTATGCGTGGCAAGGGATAACGGTCGACTTCTAGCACTTTATTCAGTGTTAATTTATAATCAGCGCATATTCTAATATTACCATCCTTTTTGAGAACGGGTACAATGGGTGTGGCCCAGTCGGAGCGCTCCACCGGCGTGAGGACGCCGTCTCGCACCAGCTGCTCGAGCGCTCGCTCCACCGGTTCCCGCAGCGCATACGCCAGAGGACGCGCGCGCATGAACACCGGCCGCGCCCCCTGCCGCAGGTGGATGCTAACCCGCCCGCCGCTGAACCGTCCAAGCCCATCCGCAAATACTTCACTGAATCTATACATAAAATTACTTTCGTCAAAATCCTTATAATTAACATTGTTTACATCGTGATACTGAAACACTGGTAGTTGAATTTTAAGTTCGGCTAACCACTGTCGACCCAAAAGAACGGTTTTACCATCTCTGATTATGAACAAATTTAATTTTTTTTGTGTATTTTTATACCTCACTAGTGGCGTAGCCACCCCCACCGGACGAACTATTTCACCTGTGTAATATCTAAGTAAAACATTACATTTGCTGATAGGTAAATCACTAAAATTATGTTTATAAAATTTGTAACTTATACAAGATACGGCGCTACCCGTGTCACACTCCATGTCAATATCTTTTCCGTGAACGTTGATTGAAATACATAGCGGTGTACACTCTTCTATGGATAATTTTTTTATATCAAATATTCTTACCTCGTCACTGTCCGTCTCGTCCGATTCGACCACTTTAGGTGTTCCGATGTCTACGTGATGGTACGTCGTCAGGTTTGGGCACATCCGACGTAGATGCCCCTTACGATTACATACTCTGCACACATATGCCGCGAACCGACACTTCGTGCCGCCATGGGGTCCACCGCACGCAGCACATTGTTGTGCTCCGTCCGCTGCTTTTCCTTGCTGCCGCTGCCACCTCGATGCCGTAGGTGCCGTCCTCCCTGGCCGACCGCGTCCGTTGCCACTTCGAGTCGCTGCCATCGCCTGGCACTCAGCCGTGCTCGAGCTGCCCGACGATTCACCTTGCCCGTATCCTTCCACAGCCGCTGCATCCTTCTCCGCCGCCTCCATGTTCACTGCCAAGCTATACGCTTTCCCATATTCCAACGTGCCTTCTGCGAATAGTCGTTGCCTTATCGTTTCACTTAGAATACCGCACACCAGCTGATCTCTTAAACTTTCTTCCAACCATTGACCAAATTCACAAGATTTCGACATTCTCTTCAATATTGCTGCATACTCAGCTATTGTTTCACAACTTTTTTGTTTCCTATGCCGGAATTTATATCTTTCTGCGAGGGTACTTGGTTTTGGTTGGAGATGTTTTTCTAGAATGTTTGTGATTTCCAAAAAAGATTTATCTTTTGGTTTGGTTGGAGTACATAAATTCACTAACAGTTCGTAACACTCGGCTCCCATCACGGTAATTAACGTCGGAACTTGTAAATCCTCCGAAATTTTGTTGACAACAAAATATTGTTCGAGGCGGTCGACGTATGACCTCCAATCGTCCTTATGTAGGTCAAACTCAGGAATTCTTCCAATCGACATTTTAATTAAATACTTGTCGTTTACAAATACTTTTCCAAGAGTTCGTTGCTATCCTCGTCGCCACTGAGAGATTTCTCGATAACTCGGTATTTAAATAATAAACACTGTGTGACTTCATAACATGTATTGAGCGACTCACTCGAGAAGACGCGCGGTGGCGCCTACCTACATAATACAATATTGATTTATACCTACATATATCACAATTTCCATGAGTTATCACTTGCAACTCAAACTGATTGTACACTTTTGTTTTATGGCTTTGAAGTACATCGAACAAGAAGATTTGTCGCAGTTAATAATTGTTTTTAATATACTTAGTGTTTAGGCAGGAAAAATTTACAATAAAAACGTAGTTTTTAACGCGCGCGTTTGGCCTCGATATCAAGGGCACCTTCCCTCTCCCCCGCTCCCCCCCCTGGCCGCCGAACGCGTCGGCGTGGCACTTCTCGTGAATATAGTAGGATTTTCTTGCGAGCTATACGGACGTATGTTTTCGCGCCTAACTTTGCTAAAGGAACAATCCGCGTAAATCGTTGCAATAACGGTATCGTTATTAGAACGTACTAACTCGGTTAAATTCGCGTGCAACTATCACAGTGATTTACCTCTGAAGGACTACGAGTAGCTGTCCCATTTCGTGACAACCCATTACGAGTGCCTCCAGAAGGGGAAAGTTCCGGGGATACCAGCGCGTGCCTTCTCCCGGACGTCGTTGCGTCATCCAGATCGGTTCCCGTCAACATACCAGCACATACAATTACACATACACTCACAACACTGTCATCAGCCGGGCCGGTCGAGGAGAATCGCCTGCGCTCCTGGGGCAGGTAAGTGCATTTATCCTAGTGACCTTTCCCCTCGTGTGTTCATTAGAAACATTTGACCCTCGGCGTAGGAACGCCCGACCAGCATCTGCCCGTAGCTCCTTCGTCTATGGGCCGCGAAGGATCCAACTCCTGTTGAGGCAGGGCAGCTGTTGGCCGTATCATTTGGTAGCAGAACGCGGTGCTGGGATCGATTCCCGGTCGATCCACCGACCATAGTATTTGATAAAAATTAAATAATTTGGTGGCAGGAGCGTTGGGTTGATTTTGTGGCTACAATCACGCCCGTCCGTAATACGTAAAATACCTTTTTATTATATACGTAATAATAAAATTCCTTTCTTTGTTAGCTTGCTTTGTTGTTAGCGGGTAAATTTGAAAGGCCGCGCCCGGTTCGCGCGCAAGCGGGAGATTGCGTCATGTAGGTAGATGGTTATTTTTACGTAATCGGTTAATTGTCGTTGTCGGATGGTAGTGTGTTACTTATCGAAGGGTTGATTTCCGAGCAAGGCATTTTTGTTGATGTGTATCTTCGTTATGTATCTTTCGTATTGTAAATTGTATTTGAACTAAAGAGTGGTAATTTGTATTTACGTAATTTAAATTAACTTGATTTGATCGTACTAGTATTTGTTATTGTTAATTTGATTTACCTTTTCCTTTGTACTAACTTGTGTTTGATTTAATAATAGCGGTTCTTATTTGTGTACATTCTATTCAACTCGATTTGATAGGAACTGCATTAGTTAGCTGTTAATTTTTTTGTATTTTTTATTTGTTATTGTTGTAATTGTGCTCGAGCCGCGTCGTAATTTGGATTTAGTAGTGATGTCCTCGCCCAAGATGCTAATCCGTTGCCTGCGGACTGAGCTGCGCTGGGCTACCAGCGCACACGCGTTGATAGGCCGACCGGACAGGGTCTACAATCTGAGGAAGAGGCTTGAGCAGGTCGATGCTCGAAGGGCGGCCGTGGAGGAGGCTTACTCTGAGCTCGAGGACTTGGAGGTGGAAAAGGGAGTCCTGGAATCTTGCCGCGCGGACTACGAGCAGTTCCTCGCGCTAACGGACGACCTGATCGAGGCGGGGGCCAAGGATGCGGAGAGGGAGCGCGAAGCTCGGCTGAGTAGCCTTCTCGAGTCCCCGCGGAAGCCGTCTGCTCAGCCAGAGCTGCTAGGACGACTTCCGACGCTGGACCTGCCAAGGTTCTCCGGGGTCCTCTCGGAGTGGATGACCTTCGTCGGCCTGTTTGACAGCCTGGTGGACGCCCGGAGGGACCTGACCCCCTGCCAAAAAATGGGGTACCTCCTGGCTTCACTAGAGGGGGAGGCCCTGAGCGTCGTCGGCCACCTTAAGTTGTCGGACGACGCCTACCAAAACGCCAGGGACCTCCTCGCTGGAAGGTACGCCAACGTCCGGCGGATTGGATCATGTTCGGAGGCTGCTGAACCTCCCGCTGCTGAAGGACCGGACTAGACTACGTGAAGACATAGTGAATCCAGTCGTCGTAGCGTGCAACTCGTTGCGGCGGCTGGATTTACCTGTGGACGAGTGGTCTTTTCTGCTCCTTCATATAGTGCTGTCCCACCTGCCCCTCGACCTTCGGCTCCATTTTGAGGAGAGGTTCGGAGGGGATGGCGCCTCTTATATGCCCCCCTTTAGGGACCTGCTGCGGTTCCTGGAAGAGCAGTGCAGGCTGCTGGAGAACGCAGCAGGCGCCGTCGAGGGCCCCCCGGCCGCCTCCCGAGCGGTGCCCAGGGAAAGGCGGAGTCAGCCGGCCAAGGCGGCGCCCACCCCCCTGAGGCCGAGTGGAGCCCCCGCGGGAGGGCGCCCCCCCGTACCCTCCTATAGTGGCCTAGCGGCCCGGGAGGCGCCTCCCTGCTCCTATTGTCGAGCATCCGACCACCGGCCGGCGTCGTGCCCGAAGTTGTTGCGCAAGCCGGCTAAGGCGAGGCGAACCATCGCCAGGGAGCGCCGCTGGTGCTTCTCGTGCCTGGAGAGGCATTTACAACGAGACTGCCCGCACCAGCGGCCCTGCACGCACTGCCAGGGCAACCACAACGTCCTCTTGTGCCTGGGTGCGCGCGGCTCGTCCTCGCAGGGCCCTGCCAGCCCCCCGACTCCCACGGGCGGGGGCGCCCAGCCACGCCCACTGTCGGGCGACGCTCGGCGCTCACCGGCGGACCACAGCGCCCCTCCTTCTGAGGGGAGTCCCTCCCCCGATCGGTCTGGGAGTCGTTCCCCCAGGGGCGGGGGGGTCTTCACCCCCCCTCCTCGAGTTGATAGTGGATTCGCGGCCACTCAGCGGTCAGCTAGACCTTTCTCACCCCCGTTGGCTGAGTGGCCGCGACTGGAACGCCGCCCGCCCCCCTTTGGCCGGTGCCGGTACTACCGGGTTCCGGAGACTGCGTATCGGCCCCGGGCCTTGGAGCCGAAGATCCCCGAGTTTCCCTCGGTCGGCCCGTTCGGGGAATTCCAGTCGGGGGTCATCGAGACGCCGTCGGAGTGCCGCGCTCGGGGCCCCCGGTTCGGGTGCCGGCCTAACAGAGGCAGCTCCAGATAGGAGGCTGCCGCCCTAGCTCCCGCCATGGTCGCCTCCACTGAGCCTATAAGTCGTCAGCAGTCCACCTGTCAAACTGTTCTATTGCCGACAGCCTCAGTGAAGGTTTACAACCCGAGCGGCGACCACTTAACGGTTCGAGCTCTATTGGACTCGGGTTCCCAGCGTAGTGTGGCCTCTACTCGGTTGGTGGGAAGACTGGGGCTCCCCTGGAGCTCTGAATCACGTCCGATGGTAGGTATCGGAGGTGCCGAGCCTCCTGCTCCTAGGGGACAAGCGGAGTTGGTGTTCAGCCCTGACAGCGAACACCTTCGTATTTTAGTCAAGGTAAATGTCCTCGACGACATTGTAGGGTTCCTCCCTAACGTTCGTATAAATGACAGCGCTGTGCGCTGTGCGTCGGCTTTGAGACCGGCAGACCCTCGGTGGGCCCAACCTGGGCCGATAGATTTGTTACTGGGGGCCGACACGCTGGGTGCCCTCTTGTTAGGTGAGATACGAGCTCTGCAGCCCGATGGCCTGTCAGCCATTTCCACGATATTTGGGCACAGCTTTTTTGGACCGGTTATGTGGTCTCCTCCCCCTCCGACGGCCGACCCGCTCTCCGTAGTGGGCGTGTCCTTATCGGACGCCGTCCAGCGATTCTGAGACATTGAGGAACCACCCCATGCAGCTCGAGTCGACCCTCTGGACCGTGAGTGTGAGTTGTTCTACCAGAACAATACCGGCCGGCGGGTTGACGGTCGTTTCGTCACTCGCTTACCCTTTCTGGACTCCCGCCCCTCTTTGGGTCAATCCCGTGCTCTGGCCGAGAAGAGGTTGCTTTCCATGGAGCGCCGCATGCGGCGTGACCCAGCCTTTCGCGACAAATATGTCGAGTTCATGCGCGAGTATCAGGAGCTGGGTCACATGTCACCGTCCAACTTCGAATGGCGTTCACATGAGCACTACTTCCTCCCTCACCATGCGGTCTTGAGGACCCCTGAGAGTAAGATTCGGGTAGTCTTTGACGGTTCCGCCCCCACATCAAACGGTGTGTCCCTGAATCAGTGTCTTCACTCGGGTCCTAAACTGATCAAGGACATATCCGACATCCTGACCCAATTCCGTCGACACCAAGTGGTTTTTGTCGCGGACATTCGGATGATGTTTCGCCAATCGGTGGTACATCGTGATGACCGCCGATATCAGCTGATATTGTGGCGCGAGAAGCCCAGCGATCCCATACAGGTATTTGAGTTGAACACCACCACATATGGACTCCGGTCCAGCCCGTATATCGCCATGCGAACCCTCCTTGAACTCGCTGAGAGAGAGCGCCTGAGATACGCTCGGGGAGCTTCTATCTTGGAGACTTCGGTCTACATGGACGACATTTGTACGGGCGCTTCCACCGTCGAGGAGGCTCTGGTCTTGCGAGACGAATTAATTGCCATCCTGAAGTCTGGAGGCTATGAGTTGCGCAAGTGGTTGTCGAACTCCCCACACATTTTGAGGGACCTCCCAGGAGAGGATCAACAAGACCCTCATCTGTTCGAGCACCCTGAGAATCCTAATTTGTTGACTGTGCTGGGCATTAAATATCAGCCTGTTCAGGACACCTTCACGTATAGAGTAAAACTTGACCCACCTCCCAAAGCATGGACCAAGCGCTCCGTGCTGTCTACAGTAGCTCGCACCTTCGACCCGAATGGATGGATCACCCCGGTCATCTTTTTGGCTAAGTGCTTTCTTCAAAAGCTCTGGATGTCCGGGTTGGGTTGGGACGAGCCTATTAGCGGGGTCCTCTTGCGAGAGTGGCTCTCCATGCTCTCCTCCCTTCCGGACATCAACCGGGTTTCCATGCCAAGGTGCTTCCTACCTCCAGGGAAATGCAGGGCTACCCTACATGGGTTTTGCGACGCCTCTGAGAAGGGCTATGCTGCTGTCGTATATTTGCGGACTGTGAGTTCCTCTGGGCATACTGCAGTTCATCTCGTACTCGCCAAAAGCAAGGTTGCCCCCATTAGATCCCGTTTAACTATCCCTAAATTGGAACTGTCCGGAGCCGCTCTTCTCACGCGGCTCCTCAACCACGTTCACTCGTCCTTGAAGCCTGTAATCGACATTACGGACGTCTACGCATGGTCGGACAGTGAGATAGTACTTTGTTGGCTCCGAGCCGCACCTCACAATCTTGAGGTCTTTGTGGCGAACCGCGTGTCTCAAATCCAGAGTTCTGAGACTTCTCTCCACTGGAGACATGTCCCCGGGGAGTTGAATCCCGCCGACTGCGCTTCCCGCGGCTGTGAGGCCCCCGCGCTGGTTGCCCACTCATTGTGGTGGGGTCCCGGTTGGTTATCTGATCCTCAATCCTTCTGGCCCCAGGGTAATTACTCCGAACCTACTGAGTTGCCGGGCCTACGGGCCCGAGTAGGAGTGGGCAAGGATAAGCCCACTCGGGATCTCTCCCTTCTGGAACGGTACAGCTCTCTCGATAAGCTCTTAGGAGTGACTGCTTGGCTGCGCCGCTTTGTCCACAATTCGAGAGATCCGTCCAACCGACTCTCTGATTGCGTTTTGTCCCCTAGCGAGCGTCGGGAAGCCCTGATGCATTGGATCCGTATGGTCCAGACGGAGCATTTTGAGCCCGTTATCGAAAACTTGAAGCGTGGCTCCGTTATCAAGGGCGCTCTGGCCCGCCTGAACCTCTTTCTGGACGACGCTGGGATGCTGCGCGTGGGCGGACGTTTGAAAAACTCTTAACTACCGTGCGGGGCTCGACACCCGTTGCTGCTCCCTAAGGACGGCGCCCTTGTCCGGTTGCTGGTAACCCACCACCATGTTAGGAATGCCCACGCTGGGTGTAACGCCCTGTCGGCTATTTTGCAGCGGGAGTTTTGGATTTTGTCTGGCCGGCGCACCATTCGGAGCGTCATCTTTAAGTGCATCCCCTGTTATAAACTAAAGGCCCCCATATCGCAGCCTCTGATGGGTGACTTGCCGCCCGACCGCGTCAGGGCCATCCGACCATTCGCTGGGGTCGGAACAGACTTCGCTGGCCCCTTCCTCGTCAAGTCCTCTAACCTTCGTAACGCGCGTTCATGTAAGGCCTATCTTTGCGTCTTCGTGTGCCTCTCCACTAAAGCCGTTCACTTGGAACTGGTGAGCGCCCTCAGCACGGAAGCCTTCTTGGCCACGCTTGGCCGTTTCGTGTCGCGGCGCGGCTTGCCTGACTTGATCCGGTCGGACTGCGGGACGAATTATAAGGGCACGGATAGGTATCTCAAGGAGGTCGTCGAATTTCTGTCCAGCCACCGGGCTTATTTAGGAAATGCGATGTCGAAAAGGGGCATCCAGTGGAAATTCGACCCTCCAGCGTGTCCCCACTGGGGCGGTATTTTCGAGGCGGTGGTTAAGGCTGCCAAAACGCATCTCCGTCGCGTTATTGGTGAAGCCATTTTGACATTTGAGGAGCTCGCCACTGTATTCTGTAAAATTGAGGCGGTACTCGACTCTCGGCCCCTCTGTCCCCTCTCCTCTGACCCGAATGATTTGGAGGTTCTAACCCCGGGACACTTCCTGATTGGCCAGCCTCTTAACGCTCTGCCCGAGTATCCCTTCAGGGAAACGAGTGCTTCACGGCTTAGCAGGTTTGCCCTGCTGCAACAGATGACTCAACGCTTTTGGCACCGATGGTCTCTGGAGTACCTACATCTTTTGCAGCAGCGCGTTAAGTGGTCTGACAAGACGGAGCCTCCTCGGGTGGGAGACCTCGTGTTGATTAAAGAACCAAACGCGCTACCTTTGTATTGGCGCCGTGGGCGCATTGTTAAACTGTCGTATGGAACGGATGGGGTGCCTAGAGTGGCCGAGGTTTTGGTCGGAGATTCGGTCTTGCAACGGGCCGTCGCGACCTTGTCTCGTTTGCCAATCTACTCGCGGACTTAATGCCTTATGTCCGGGGCGGGGGGTTGTTTAGGCAGGAAAAATTTACAATAAAAACGTAGTTTTTAACGCGCGCGTTTGGCCTCGATATCAAGGGCACCTTCCCTCTCCCCCGCTCCCCCCCCTGGCCGCCGAACGCGTCGGCGTGGCACTTCTCGTGAATATAGTAGGATTTTCTTGCGAGCTATACGGACGTATGTTTTCGCGCCTAACTTTGCTAAAGGAACAATCCGCGTAAATCGTTGCAATAACGGTATCGTTATTAGAACGTACTAACTCGGTTAAATTCGCGTGCAACTATCACAGTGATTTACCTCTGAAGGACTACGAGTAGCTGTCCCATTTCGTGACAACCCATTACGAGTGCCTCCAGAAGGGGAAAGTTCCGGGGATACCAGCGCGTGCCTTCTCCCGGACGTCGTTGCGTCATCCAGATCGGTTCCCGTCAACATACCAGCACATACAATTACACATACACTCACAACACTGTCATCAGCCGGGCCGGTCGAGGAGAATCGCCTGCGCTCCTGGGGCAGGTAAGTGCATTTATCCTAGTGACCTTTCCCCTCGTGTGTTCATTAGAAACATTTGACCCTCGGCGTAGGAACGCCCGACCAGCATCTGCCCGTAGCTCCTTCGTCTATGGGCCGCGAAGGATCCAACTCCTGTTGAGGCAGGGCAGCTCTTGGCCGTATCACTTAGCATAAGGGTGATAAAAGAGCACGCAGTCCACCTGATAATAAACAAATGCTGTGGCCCATAGACATTTACATCTATCGACGATGAGGATGCAGAATGCAGATGTGTTGTCATCCATGAGGATTAAGATGGAATGCCACGTTTCCAGTAAAAAGGGGTATCCGGTTCTCTACACTCACCATACGAAACACCAGCGTAAAGCTGCTATTTTATGCTGGTCGAGACGGCCCATTCGTGCTGCAACTATATTACAGCTGCAATGTGGCTCTACCACGTATAAAAGTATGGTTTGCAAAAAGATATAACTGTGATTACGAAAGGAACGCTTCGATGGTTTGGACGCTCTAGAAGGAAGTTTATTGACAATATGTTGAAGATGGGGCAGGTTAAGAGTACCCTTGAACGGCGTTGGATGCATAGATACTTAAATGTGAAAGAACCAAGAAATGTGTGTCAGGATTTTACGTGGTAGAGCCATGCTGCAGCTATATTACTGGTATAGTTGTATCACGAACGGATCGGCTCAACCAGTAAAAAGGGTCTCCGATTCTCTACACTCACCATATGAGACACGGCAGCGTTAATCTGCTATTCTACGCTGGCATTCTGTGAGAGCGTGGTCCTTCCCCGGTCGAGCCGACCCATTCGTGCTACAACTATACTACTAATATAGCTACAGCATGGCATGGTGACTGTAGAGAATTGGAGACCCTTTTTACTGAAAACGAGGCATTGAAACTTAGTCCTCACGGGTGACAATGCATCTGCATTTTGATTCGTAATCGAGGATAGATGTAGATGTTCATGGGTCACGGCAACCACTTACCATCACGTGGATTGTGTGCTCTTTTGTTAAAGTTATCCTATAAGAAAGGATCAAGCCAAATGGAAGTACGTAGTCTCTGCCTACCCCTCTGGGTGATAGACGTGAGAGTACATGTTTATTTTTATATAATACTAGCGATCCGCGCTGGTTTCGCACGGGTGATTTCTCGGTCCAACTAAACCATCCAGGGACCCACTCAAATGAACAAAAAATGTTTATTAAATCGTTCGAACTGTCTTCAAGTTTTAGCGAGACTAACGGACAGCAATTGATTCTTATATATATATATATATATATATATATATATATATATATATATATATATATATCATTCATCTCATTTCATTGGGTTCACCAATAATCTCTTTACTATTCAGGCCACACTACTCTGGAACTCCTTGCTCGAAAACGTTAGAAGAGCAACAAAAAAGGAAACTTTCTACGTGGCAGAGCCATGCTGCAGCTATATTAGTAGTACAGTTGTAGCACGACTGAGTCGGCTCGACCGGGAAAGGACCACGCTTTCACAGAATACCAGCGTAAAATGGCAGCTTGACACTGCTATGTTTCGTATGGTGAGTGTAGAGAACCGGAGACCCATTTTACTGGAAAAATGCATTCCATCTTAGTCCTCACGTGTGACGACGCATCTGCATTTTGATTCTTTATTGAGGATAGATGTAGATGTCTATGGGTTACAGTAACCACTTACCATCAGGTGGACTGTGTGCTCGTTTGTCACCTTATCCTATAAAAAAAAAGTTGGTTCATGACGATATGAACGATGATGATATATTTAGATGTTTTGTTATTTGACATTTTAATATATGATTATATTATATAACGTATATATTATATCTATATACTTGTACTGCCTCGTGGTTCTAGTGGTCATAAACGCAACTGCTGATCATAAGGTACCACGTACGAATCCCGGGTCGGGCCAAAATCAGTTACTGGGTTTTTCCATCAAGAAATTCTCAGTAACAGCCCGGAGTCAGGAAGTTGGCGGTGTCTCACCCCCGTGCCTCGGAAAGCACGTACAGCCGTTGGTCCTGCGCCTGATCTCTCTCCGGCCGTGTCGGCTTACCGTCCCATCGGACTATGAGAGTGAGGCAATAGAGAGTGCAGCTGTGCTTGCGCACACACTCGTGCACTATACTTCTGTCCTGCGCAGATGGTTGGTCTCCGTTGAGACTGGCCGCCGTGACCGAAATTCCAGGGTCTAAGTTCAAAAATCAAAAATTAAAGATCTTGAGGACATTATTATTATATTAATCTTTGTATAATATAATGTATTTAACATGCTTTGTTATTATTAAAATACATATTATCATATTAATATCATTAAATTTCAATGAATGTACTATCAAAAACAGATCGTGCCAACCAGAGCGGATCGGATTCGGATAGCGCGTACCGGAGACCCATTTTACTGGAAAAGAGGCATTCCATCTTAGTCCTCACGGGTGACAACGCATCTGCATTTTGATTCGCAAACGAAGATAGATGTAGATGTCTATGGGTCGCAGCAACCACTTACCATCAGGTGGACTGTGCTGGTTTGCCACCCTTATCCTATAAAAAAAAATCGTTCCTAATTAAACAATATAAGTCTTCCAAATTTAAAACGATATTTACACAATTATTTCTTCTGCCGCTGCAACGCTTCTGATAAAGTCATCACAAATTACAGGATATTGAAATCAAAGGTCGCCGCGTAAGGCGTACGAGTATTTGACATTTTAAATGAAGCGCAGTAGTGAAGGGTTTTTGCTACCTAACTTGTGTTTGTTATTTATATTCGTATTTTGTTACAATAATTATATGAATAAAATAGTATTTCTTTAAATAGAAAAATATTTATGTAACAAACATATCTATCTATACAAATAAATAAAATTGAAGTGTTTGTTTGTAATGTCGAAATAACAGCTTTTATCTATATGCATATGAAAGTAGATACATAAACACGATTTTTAAAATTTTTGTCTGTCTGTCTTTCTGTCTGTCTGTCTGTCTGTCTGTTTGTTCCGGCTAATCTCCGTAACGACTGGACCAATTTTGACCGGACTTTCACTTAGTTGATGTTATAAGAAGTAAATTAGGCTACTATTATTTTAGAAATAGATTTAGGGTTCTGCGCAAAAAAACTAAAACCAATGTTTTTTTTTTTTTATAGGATAAGGGTGACAAACGAGCACACAGTCCACCTGATGGTAAGTGGTTGCTGCGGCCCATAGACATCTACATCTATCCTCTGTTACAAATCAAAATGTAGATGCGTTGTCACCCGTGAGGACTAAGATGGAATGCCTCATTTCCAGTAAAAAGGGCCTCCGGCCACCTGCACTCACCAAGCGAAACGCAGAGGTAAACCTCTACTTCACGCTGGTTTTCTGTGAGGTCGTGGTACTACCCCGGTTCGAGCCGGCCCATCCGTGCGACAATAAAAGCTGCCGCGTGGCTCTACCACTGTTCACAATGTAATCCAATCGTAATAAATTACGCGCGGGCGAAGGCGCTGGGAACTGCTAATATGTAATAAGTGCACCTCCGGGTGTACCCACACATCTTAGTGATCAGACTATATATAAATAAATATTATTTGTTAAATGATTAAATACCTATAATAATTTTAGCAAATGCTTTTTTATACCAGATGGAAGTTAGCGTAGAACATTCTTTTTTTTAACTAAACTGTATGCCAATTGATTGCTCCATAAATGCTCCAGCAGAAACCGAAATTGCTCCACCTCTATTGTTATTAGTTAATTTATAATTAATTTAAAAAAAAAATTAAGTATCAAAAATTTTATTTTGCTATAAAGTATAAAATATCTACTTTTTTTAAATTAAACTGTATGCCAATTAATTTCTCCTTAAATGCTCCAGCGGAATCCGAAATTACTCCACCTCTATTGTAATTAGTTAATTTATAATTAATTTAAAAAAAATTTTAGTATCGACAATTCAATTTTGCTATAAAACATAAAATATCTACGTTTTAAAATTAAACTGTATGCCAATTATTTGCTCCTTAAATGCTCCTGCAGAATCCGAATTTGCTCCACCTCTATTGCTATTAGTTAATTTATAAATAATTTTTAAAAAATTTAAGTGTCATAAATTTAATTTTGCTATAAAACAGAAAATATATAGTTTTTAAAATTAAACTGTATGTCAATTATTTGCTCTTTAAATGCTCCAGCTGAATCCGAAATTGTTATACCTCTATTGCTATTAGTTAATTTATAATTAATTAAAAAAAAATAACCAAGAAGGAAGTTAGCGTAGAACATTATTTTTTTAAATTAAATTGTATGCCAATTAATTGCTCCTTAAATGCTCCAGCAGAATCCGAAATTGCTCTACCTCTATTGTTATTAGTTAATTCATAATTAATTTAAAAAAAATTAACCAGAAGGAAATTAGCGTAGAACATTATTTTATTTAATTAAATTGTATGCCAATTAATTGTTCCTTAAATGCACCAGCAGAATTCAAAATTGCTCCACCTCTATTGTTATTAGTTAATTTATAATTAATTTAAAAAAAAATTAAGTATGAAAATTTAATTTTGCTATAAAGTATAAAATATCTACTTTTTTAAATTAAACTGTATGCCAATTAATTGCTCCTTAAATGCTCCAGCAGAATTCGAAATTGCTCCACCTCTATTGTTATTAGTTAATTTATAATTAATTAAAAAAAAATTAAGTATGAAAATTTTATTTTGCTATAAAACAGAAAATATCTACTTTTAAAATTAAACTGTATGCCAATTAATTGCTCCTTAAATGCTCCAGCAGACTCCGAAATTGCTCCACCTCTATTGCTATTAGTTAATTTATAATTAATTTTGAGATAGTGATCCCATTTGAGTAATAGCGCCATCATAAATAGAATGTAGTAACATTCTATGGTTAAAGTCACTTTATCGAACAAAAATTGATTGACTCTCAAGGTGGTACGTAGAATAGATACTAAATGGCATAAACCCAAAAAAATAATATTGATGGGTGAGTTTTGAAATTATGGATTCTTATGAATGGATTAGACAACCATCTTAATAATTTTTTTGTGTTTGTGCCATCTAGCGTCTTTTCTACGTACCACCATGAGAGTTAACCAATTTTGATTTGATAAAATGACTACTTATAGAAAGAAAGGAATAGATGGTGCTATTAAAAAAAATTACGTATATGACGGCACCTGCACCGTTGTAGATGCGGTGGCGTCGGTCTAGCTAGACAGAATTCTTGTAAACGACACGTGTACCGCACACCTGCGGCATTGCACCTGCGTTGCCGCCCGTCCTGCTTGTATAAAACGGACTGAGCGGCCGCCGTTAAGACAGTCTTGGCTGTGACATGGAACGGAATGACGGCACCTGCACCGTTGTAGATGCGGTGGCGTCGGTCTAGCTAGACAGAATTCTTGTAAACGACACGTGTACCGCACACCTGCGGCATTGCACCTGCGTTGCCGCCCATCCTGCTTGTATAAAACGGACTGAGCGGCCGCCGTTAAGACAGTCTTGGCTGTGACATGGAACGGTGCGCTTGTCGTATTCCGTTACTAGTTTATCCTCGACTCTTTAGATAATTCATTCGTGTAAACGAATTAATTATTATTCCTAACTACAAAATCAGTCTCTATACTTCCTACCCATTATACTTCCTACATATATAATAGATAGTAATTACCTAATTAACAAACAAAACAGATATGTCTCTTCTTAAGATCGAAGAAGATGATGCACTGTGACACATATGTATATAATTTTATGTAAATAAATGAACGATACACACCATCTATGTTATTCAAAAGTCATTGATGAATAATTGAAATGTTTCCCTGTAATACAAAAGTTTCACTTCTGTCGTGTGTCTTCACGACACACACTGTTTTTTGTAACGCTTTTGTAATATATTTATATAAGTAATGCATATAAATAACTTACATAATATATATAAGTATTAATATAATTTATACTTTTTTTAAATTTAACACTGAAAAAATTAATAAAAATATATAAATATAAAGCTATATAGCTATATATATAAGCTAAATATAATATATATTTATAAATATCGATATCGATCCGCAATCACATTACAAATCAATTTTGGAAAAACCTAAAAGTGAAAAACCTAAAAGTGGAAAACCCTACAGTGGTCGGGTGGATTATAATATTATTCCACTTTTAAAATTTCAGAAAAGTCACTTAAAAATGAATCTTTTGACATGTCAAGTATTAAAAGTTGAAAAGTAGGAGGACGTGCTCAGTGCAGCACGTGCACGTGCATTTATTTATGATTTATTTTTAAATAATAACTTGCTGGTCGAACAATGTATCAACGAATAGAGGAAACACTAGCGATCACATTATTATACACAGCAAACAATAATTTGTGATCTCACTTTGAAATTAATGTGCCATTTTCATATATTAATATGTAAAAGTTCTTTCATTATTATTATTTGAATAAAAAGGAGGTGGCTTGATACAGGCATTAAGATCTCTTTATAGGGACTCTAGTGCTTGTGTCAGGATCAACGGGGTCTACTCGGACTGGTTTGGCATTCATAAAGGTGTCAGACAGGGATGTGTGGTTTCCCCGTGGCTGTTTAACTTATTTATGGACAGTTGTTTGCAAACTTTGAAAGTTGAAGAATGTGGGTTGAGAATGGGTGAGTCAACCGTCAAATGCCTTTTGTACGCCGATGATCAAGTCATATTTGCATCGTCGGCGGCCGAGTTGCAAATGATGGTTACTTTAATGAATTGGTCATTGAAAGAAAGGGGTATGAAAGTGAACGCAAGTAAGACGAAAGTGATGGTTTTTGAAAGAGAAGAAAGTAAAACTTTATGTGAAATAAGAATAGAAGGGGAGTTGATTGAGCAAGTGGATGAGTTTGTATATTTGGGATGTTTATTTAGCAGGGATGGTAGATATGATAAGGATATAGAACGACGAGTGAACGCAGGAAATAGAGTGAATGGGGCTCTACACGCTATTATGAGGAGTCAGAATGTGTCAACTAAGGCACGTATGGCAATTCATAATGCTGTGTTAGTCCCTACTTTAATGTATGGTAGTGAAAGTTGGGTCTGGCAGAAGAAGCATGAGAGTAGAATAAATGCTGTAGAAATGCGTTCCTTAAGGAGTATGCTAGGGCTGAATCTGAATGACAGGGTGAGAAATAGTGTGATAAGAGAAAAGTGTGGTTTGCAAGATGACGTTGTGACAAGAATTAAGAAAGGAATGCTTCGGTGGTTTGGTCATGTAGAAAGAATGAACGGGGAAAGAGTGACAAAGCAAATTTATGTTGCGGAAGTGAACGGCAGGGTCGGGAAGGGACGCCCTAGACGAAGGTTTATCGACCAAATCGGCGATACATTAAAAATGGGCCAGATTAGGAGTACCCTTAAGGGGCTACTCCATGCGAACGACCTTGAGCATTTGACCTAATATATTAATATTGTAGCGAGCGGCTCGCCGGAAGAAATATGTAAGACGCCACCTATTGTACGAAAGTAGTATTATTTTTTCAACATCAATAAACTATTTTATGGAAATACACATAGCGTACAAAGATAAATGTATTTTAATTTTTTTATTCTGTATATATTAGTTGTGTTACGGCCTACGGCTGCTCTCTTAAAGGAAGCCCTAACGTGGCAAGCCGGAGGGTCAGCCTCCACTGGATGCCCCTCCTGGGCATCGCAGCACTTTATCAAGTCCTGTACTGGACAGAAGTCCGACGACCTCTTTCAAACACCTATCTGTGCCCCTATGATTAGTTCCGCAATCCGACCGGATCAGGTCTGCAAACAGCGACGCGACACGAAGCGGCCCCGAGCGGCCTCCTAAGCTTCAGTGCAAAGAGCACCCACCAATTCCACATGAACGTCGTCTGTGGAGAGCCGAACGAAACGCACAGATAGTCCCTAGTATGAATTTTCAACAAGTAGGCCTAGCCAGGCCACCCACCATATTATCATTTACTAAAATAGTGTGGCAGCTGATTTCAATCTGATAATCTCCAAAACTAGCTAGCCTGTTAGGCAAGTAGTCCTATGCTCATATTTCAACTAATTTTTCAAAAGCATCAATGTTCAACTACAGAATTAATTCAACCAAATTAATCACCGATGCGCATAGGTCAACTTGCAAATTAAACAAAACAATAACGTAAGGGACAGCCCTACTTCTTCGCAAAGCAAAATGATTAAACACTATCATAAACATAAACATAATTTTTCAAATAGTGCGCCATTCAATTTCAGATGAATTCAAATTTTCCTTTCAGCAAACAGACGCAACAATCAAATACAGTGATTAAATATATGTACAAAACACATGCAGTAGCATTTAAAGGAGTAGATTAAATTCAATTCTTTTGATTTAAACTGCTACAAATAGGAAAATTTCGCGGAAAGCCCAAAGCAATTTTTAATTTTAATTCAAGTATTTTTTGACTAAGTGCTCGACCAAACCAAATCTAATACCCCTTGACAACATGATTCAACGCTCCAGGGGGGCCCTAATCTTCCCACCACCAAGGGGAGGCCACATGGCGTGAACCCGAGATAAATAGAGCACAACCTTTAACAGTTGCCACTCGGGTTGTATGCCTTCACTGAGGCCGTCGGCAACAGAACATTTTGACAAGTGGACTGTTGACGGCTTAAGGCTCAGTGGAGGCGGCCGTGGTGGGAACTAAGGCGGCAGCTAGACAGGGCCGCCTCCATCAAATGGGGAACAGTGGTACACCAGTCGCGGCCACTCAGCTAACGGAAGTGAGAAGGGTCCAGCGGACCGATGAGTGGCCGTGAAGTTCCTCTCTACACGCTGAGGGGGGGTGATGACAGCGTGGCTGAGCGCCCCCGCCCGTGGGGGTCGAGGGCCTGGCAGAGCCCCGAGAGGAGATGCCGTTCGCACCCAGGCACAAAACGGCATGGTGATTGCCCTGGCAATGCAGACAGGGCCGTCGATGCGGACAGTCTCGCTGGAGGTGCCCTCCCAGACATGACCAGCACCAGCGGCGCTCCTTGGCGATAGTTCGCCTCGCTGGAACCGGCTTACCTAATAATTTCGGGCACGACGTTACCCGATGATCAGATGCTCGACAACAGGAGCAGGGGGGGGTTGACGACGACTTGCCTGGAGGATTCAGCCTCTCACTGGGCACGGCTCGTAAGTCGTCAACGGTGCCCGCCGTGCTCTCTATCTGCCGGCACTGCTCCTCCAAAAACCGCAGCAGGTCATAGAAGGGCGGAATATAGGAGGCCTCGTCCCCGCCGTACCTCTCCTCAAAATGGATTCGCAGGTCGAGAGGTAGACGGGACAGCACGATGCGGAGCAACAAAAAAGCCCATTCGCCCACTGGTAAACCCAGCCGCCTCAATGTATTACAGGCCACCAAGACTGGATCCAACAGGTCCGGACGCAGTCTGGCCCGGTCACTAAGCAGCGGGAGGCTTAGAAGCTGCTTAACATGCTCGTCTGCAATTCGCCGGATGTTGGCGTATCTTCTGGCTAGGAGGTCCCGAGCAGTCTGGTAGGCGTCGTCCGACAATTTCAAGTGGCCGACGACGCCCAGGGCCTCCCCCTCCAGTGAGGCCAGGAGGTACGCCATCTTTTGTCTCGGGGTCAAGTCACTCCGGGCGTCCACTAGGCTGTCGAAAAGACCAACGAAGGTCAGCCATTCGGAAAGGACCCCGGAGAACTTTGGCAGGTCCAGAGTTGGGAGTCGTCCCAACAGCTCCGGCTGAAGCTGCTTCAGAGAGGACTCGGGCAGGTTACTCATCCGAGCTTCACGCGCCTCCTCGGCATACCTGCCTTCAGCCTCGATCAACTCGTCCGTGAGCCACAAGAACTGCTCATAGTCCGCAAAGCAAGAGTCCAGGACTCCCTTCTCCACATCCGAATCCTCGAGCTCAGCGTAAGCCTCCTCCACTGCGGCCCTTCGAGCATCCACCTGCTCGAACCGCTTCATCAAGTTATGGACCCTATCCGGTCGACCTATCAAAGCATGGGCGCTTGTGGCCCAGCGCAACTCAGTCCGCAGACAACGGATCAGTAGCTTAGGCGATGTCATCACTATTAAATACAAATTACGACGCGGCTTGAGCACAGATTACAAAGATAACAAACAAAAAATACAACAAAAATTAACAGTTAATAAATGCAGTTCCTATCCAATCGCGTTGAATAGAAATTACACAAATACGAATTACTACGTATCAACCAAATACAAGTTAGCTCAAAAGAAAAGACACAATCAAATTAACAAATAACAAATACTAGTGCGATGAAATCAAGTTAAATTCAAAGTACGCAAATACAATTACTACTCTTTAGTTCAAATTCAAATTACAGTATAAACGAAGATACACATCACGGTCGATCAACAAAAATGCCTAGCTCGGAAATCGAACCTTCGATAAGTAATCCACTACAACTATCCGACAACGATAATTAACCGATTACGTAAAAATAACCATCTACCTACATGACGTATATCTCTAGAAAAACTCCCGCTTGCACAACCTAGGGCGCGGCTTTTCAAATTACCCTCTAACCAAAAAAAAGGCAAGCAACAAAGCAACAAAGGAAAATAATTCTATTATTACGTACAAAAAAATATTTTTACGTATTACGGACGGGCGTGATTGTAGATACAAATTAAACCAATCACA
This sequence comes from Parnassius mnemosyne, assembly GCA_963668995.1. Lineage (NCBI taxonomy): Eukaryota > Metazoa > Arthropoda > Insecta > Lepidoptera > Papilionidae > Parnassius > Parnassius mnemosyne. The sequence continues at coordinate 1,974,609 of CAVLGL010000096.1, forward strand.
CCAACGCTCCTTGCCACCAAAATTGTTTAATGTTTATCAAACACTATAGTCGGGATCGACCGGGAATCGAACCCGGAATCGCGCTCTGCTACCAGTTTGTTACGGCCTACGGCTACTCTCTTAAAGGATCAGATCCTCAGGGGCCCATGAGCTGAAGACCTCCCGAGCAGACGTAGGTCGGGCCTCCTAAGGCCACGTGGAATCTCTCTAATTACACTAAAATATATGGGGGAGCGTTATACTACGGCCAGTCGACCGAAAGGAATTTGGCGGAGTTCACTTACCTCTATCCAAGACGACTGGTCCCTCCGGAGTCGGTCAGGTTGCATGTAGTTGTGTAGTGCAAGGGAAAGAATGGTGATGTGGTGTGTATCTGGGTGTGACTGATGGTGATTAAACCTGGACCTTAGCCGTCGGCAGCAGCCCGAGTGTCGACACCGCTCCAACTTGAGGGGGCCTTTCGAGGTTATCCACAGTCACTTTCTTGGTTCACCACGATGACAGTCACTTAACTCTATCGTACGATTAACTAGCTTACAGAAGCCACTAACTATCGCGGGGTATAAGGTTACCGCACAAAACACGCCCGGAGTTTCTGGGTCAAAGGTCACTACCGTTTCGCGTGGCAACAGTTAGTTCTAAATACCGAGGCCGCACTAGCTTATATTGTCGAATGCACTTATGCAGGTTCTGAGTCAGACACAATAAGTCCCGGGAAGCTCTCCAGTAGGAATGCGCGTCACAAATCCTAGACCGTATATTTACGGGCCGCACCTAATTATTCCGAGTTCCCTAACAGAACGGACCGCGTGCTCACGTCAGCACCGATTATGGACGACTGACTTTTCGCTCGCGACTCGCGCGCTCGTGCCACGCCCCAGCCGAAGTTCAAACCGGAATCGCGCCGAGCCGAGTGACATCTGGTGTCGACTCCGACATCAACGTTTTGCGCGAACAAGTTGCATTATATTAGAATTATGTATTTTCATATATTATCTAATTATGAAATTTTATAATTAATTATATATTAAAACTGAAGCATTGAAAATTGTGAGTTTAAAAGATATCTATTCACTATAGGTAAATAAATAGATAGCTCGGCTTTTGTACAAATATTTGGTGCAATAAAAAATAAATAAATAAATAGGATGTTTCGCATATGTGTTTTTGATTATTGTTAATTTTTACGTGTCACGTATTGAAAAGTTACCTACTAATTTTTGAACTGAGCACCTTGTAACTTAGCCTGCTTATTACTTATGCTGGCAGATATTATCCTCACCCCAATGATTGATGAGGATGAAAATCAATTTTATTTCTACATACGTAATTATATTTATTTATACATAAGGGTAACTTTAATAAAGGTAATACAAAAATCAACAAGAAGTATAAGGGTTCAATCTTTCAATTTCAGTTGTAGAAAAACGTTACCCCCACACTAGGATTTTCTCCTGTGTCGTGGAGGCAGTTTACAAACATAAATTGCACAAAGACAAACATCCAGACCCGGAACATTTATTTGTAGGCCATACAAATATTTGTTCCATGCGGGATTCGAACCCGCGGCCCCCAGCGCAACAACTGATTGCTAAGCCACTGCGCCACCATGAAGCTAATACAAAAACTAACTTTGTATTTGCTTCATGGTCGCCGGGTTATAGCTAAAGTGACCATACGTCCCGTTTTGAACGGGACTGTCCCTTTTCTCGGTCTCCTGTCCCATTGTCCCCAAACAAAGCTCCGGGACACAAAATTGTCCCGTAACTCGTTGGATGGAAGTATTCAAAGTCAACAATCTTCAACATAATTTTTTTTAATCGAATATATTTTATGTCTACCTGGTACGAATGCTCCGGTAGAAAGAGTATTTTTTTATTTTGCATAAATTGTGGACGTCTGAAAGAAACACTTACGGTTCCAGAATTCTAAAGGCGATGTTGTTAACAAAGATAACAATAAAAAACTTGAGCAGAATTTTATTCTTATTTAAAATCATCACCAACTTTATTAAAGTAAATTTAATCCACTGACAAATGTAATTAATAATTAAAAAAAAATATGTTGCATTTAATAATTACCGTCTATACCGAATATAATTTTATAGTGAACACTAATTGTATAAAGTTATAGTTTTTAGAGTATAAATAAACCCATGTCCTGTTTTGAGTTAAAAAATAAATGGTCAGTTTAGTCTTTTTAGTTAAATTTAGTTTTAAAATTTTTTAGTTTATAGTAAAAAGTAGGTATATTAGTACTTTTTACCGAATTATAAGTATAGAACACCTTATGTACTCAATTATTTTTTGAAAAAGAAGAAAAAACAAGCAATAAATAATATACTATATTTTAGCAAAAAACTATAACTTAGTAATACTAATTATAACTTAGAACATAAATGAAAAACTCATAACTGACTTTTTGGCCCGACCCAGGATTCGAACCCGGGACCTCATGATCAGCAGTCGCACTACTACAACCACTAGACCAACGAGGCAGTACTATACCTGATAAGATATTGTGGTTGGGTGATAATATTGAATTAGCCTTTTATAGTGTAAATTATAATATTTGTCGAAATTTTAATTATGGATTCGAACCTTACATGCTAATGGTGCTTCATTTTTTTATTTGCATTTACTTCAAAGAAAATACACGCAAAAAGCTTCATCGCGTAGTAAAAAGCACAACAAATATATGTATAACTAATACGAAAAATTATACCCAAAACAAACAAATAATACTACCTATAAATAACCTAATAAGTAATAATATTATCGACTCATATGACGTGGCGTATGCGTTGGTCGACGCTCTAACGACACGGGCTTCACGTCGAAGAGCTCAGCGCTCACTGACTTCAGCAAGCCCGTGAGCAGTAAATATGCCCAGATTTTAAAATAATTTCTTAATAAAATCAAATATTGGTCTTTTGAAAAAAAATTTACTATAGAAATGTTCATTAATAAATTGCCTATCCATTGGTGTAAATCGCAAAATAAAATAATACTTACTTTACGAGGAGATGCATGTTATCAATAATAATTTCACATTTATGTGGTTTCGTTGTAAGGAGATTATATTAATATTTATTCCTTTAAAAAAAAATTGGATATAGCTTTTATGGAATCAAGATTATGTAGAAATATAATGTGTTTTTTATTTGTTGATATATCTTTTAAATAAAAAGTAGATAGCTTCTAAAAACCGCCCAAATAACGACTAGCGCGACATTTTGCTCAACCTGCGCCTTAACCGACGAGCGTGTATGCGTAGATATATGGATGTAAAAGAGGCGAGAGAGGTGTGTCAGGATCGCGCCAAATAGAAGTCCGTAGTCTCTGCCTACCCCTCTGGGTGACAGGCGTGAGTGTTTATGTATGTAAAAAGGAGGTATAAATGTTTTTGTTTATTTAATATAATTAACCGTTGACTAAATGTTACCTTGTTTTATTTAAAATAGAGTATGTATTAGTTAAAGTTGATATTTTACGGCTTTCTTCTTATTTTAGATTGGACTACATATGAAATCCATGTGACCACTTCTTGTTTTTATAAGGCGCGACAACTACAGTGTTAAGAAATAGTCTCGTACACTTACTTAGCTGTCATGTTGCCTATTCGTTTATTCGAATTTCCACCTTAGCTTTATATTTATATATTTTTATTAATTTTCTCAGTGTTAAATTAAAAAAAAAGTATAAATTATATTAATACTTATATATATTATGTTAGTTATTTATATGTATTACTTATATAAATATATTACAAAAAACAGTGTGTGTCGTGAAGACACACGACAGAAGTGAAACTTTTGTATTATTTTTTTTTATGGGATAAGGGTGACAAACGAGCACACAGTCCACCTGATGGTAACTGGTTGCTGTGGCCTATAGACATCTACACCTATCTTCGATTACGAATGAATATGCAGATGCGTTGTCACCCGTGAGGACTAAGATGGAATGCCTCGTTTCCAGTAAAAAGGGTCTCCGGTTCTCTACACTCACCATACGAAACACAGCAGCGTTAAGCTGCTATTTGACGCTGGTATTATGTGAGAGCGTGGTCCTTCCCCGGTCGAGCCGACCCATTCGTGCTACAACCATAATATAACTGCAGCATGGCTCTACCACATATAATTATATATATACCACATATATTACAGGGAAACATTTCAATTATTCATCAATGACTTTTGAATAACATAGATGGTGTGTATCGTTCATTTATTTACATAAAATTATATACATATGTGTCACAGTGCATCATCTTCTTCGATCTTAAGAAGAGACATATCTGTTTTGTTTGTTAATTAGGTAATTACTATCTATTATATACGTAATTTTTTTTAATAGCACCATCGATTCCTTTCTTTCTATAAGTAGTCATTTTATCAAATCAAAATTGGTTAACTCTCATGGTGGTACGTAGAAAAGACGCTAGATGGCACAAACACAAAAAAATTATTAAGATGGTTGTCTAATCCATTCATAAGAATCCATAATTTCAAAACTCACCCATCAATATTATTTTTTTGGGTTTATGCCATTTAGTATCTATTCTACGTACCACCTTGAGAGTCAATCAATTTTTGTTCGATAAAATGACTTTAACCATAGAATGTTACTACATTCTATTTATGATGGCGCTATTACTCAAATGGGATCACTATCTCAAAATTAATTATAAATTAACTAATAACAATAGAGGTGGAGCAATTTTGAATTCTGCTGGAGCATTTAAGGAGCAATTAATTGGCGTTTAGTTTAATTTTAAAAAGCAGATATTTTATGTTTTATAGCAAAATTAAATTTTCGATCCTTTTTTTCTTAAATGAATTATAAATCAACTAATAGCAATAGAGATGGAGCAATTTCGGATTTTGTTGGAGCATTTAAGGCGCAATCAATTGGCATATAGTTTAATTTTAAAAATGAGATATTTTATGATATATAGCAAAATAAAATTTTCGATACTTAATTTTTTTTTAAATTAATTATAAATTAACTTATAGCAATAGATGTATAGCAATTTCGGATTCAGCTTGAGCATTTATGGAGCAATTAATTGGCAAATAGTTTAGTTAAAAAAAAGAATGTTCTACGCTAACTAACAGAGGTTTTTTCCGAACCAGTGGTAATCAAACAAAAGAGTGACTTTCAATAAGTATTATTTATAATCTATATTGAATAAAAAAGTTTCTGTTTCTGTTTCTGTTTCTGTTTCCATCTGGTCTTGTTTATGCCAAAATATAAAGAAAAAAGAGACATTCGAGCCGGTCAATTTTTACGTAAACTACGGTGTTCTCTATCATTTTCGATGTTTGCCAGGTTTCGGTGTTCACTTTCACCCAAAACCCGGGGTCATTTATTTCGACGCTCAAGCCTTACAAAGATCGGCCGGTAAACAATACTAAGTGTTAGAAAAAAAAATAATTTTAGATTCAGAAGCCTTAGAAGTATTGGTAAAAGTTTGAAACATAATTCCATGATCGCTACCGAGCTATTTCTAATTTATTTTGTGTTTTTATTATGTAAAATATTACTGTCACCGTTACCGTTACAGCCTATTAAAGTCCACTGCAGAACATTGGCCTCCCCCATTGATTGCCACATAGGGGGGATTTTGCCATAGTTGTAATGTTACTGTTGATTTAATAATTTCACCCCTCAGTGGGTCATGGGCTCCTGGTAGATTATCTTGTATACATCCATCCATTACAGTTTATTAAAGTCCACTGCTGAAAATAGGCCTCCCCCATAAATTGCCTCATAGGGGGATTTACCCATAGTTATATTGTTCATTTAAAATTTTTTACCTCTCAGTGGGTCATGTGCTCCTGGTAGATAATCTCCTATACATCCATACATTACAGCCTATTAAAGTCTACTGCTGAACATAGGCCTCCCCCATAGATTGCGTCATAGGGGATCCCCCCCCCCCCCATTAGCTATAGTTACCACGCTTGGAAAGCGGGTAGACAACCGCAGTTTTTTTAGTCATAATTAAGAAGATGCTGCTGCCCATCTCCTGGTTTGTTTCCCTCTGTCGCCTCTTACGACACCCACGGGATAATATGGGGAAGTGGATATTCTTACACCGCTTCTACACGGCTAGTTTTTTTTTTAATTTTAATTTTATGTTTTATTTATAGAACAAACTTAAAAATCAACCATACTATTTATATTATATATAAAAGTTGATGGTCCATATCAAGATTAAAAAATCGGTTAAATGATTCATAAACAAAAACGTAAACACTGACGCCTATCACCCAAATGGGTAAGCAGAGACTATGGACTTCTCTTTGACACAATCCTGACACACCTCTCTCACGTCCTTTACTAAGAACTTCCACATTCGTTATTCTGTGAGTCCAGCTAATACCCAACATTTGTCTATATGCCCACATCTCGAAAGATTCTATACGTTTTCGGAGGTCCTCTTTAACTGTCCACGCCTCACATCCGTATAAAAGTATGGGCCAGATGTAACATCGTAGTAGTCGAGTGCGCAAAGCGATCTTAAGTCTACGGTTGCAGAGTACTTTTTTCATTTTGCTAAAGGTACTTCACGGGATACCAGCGTGAAATAGCAGCTTAATACCGCTGTGTCTCGTATAGTGAATGTAGAGAACCGGAGACTCCTTCTACTGGGAAAGAGGCATTCCATCTTAGTCCTCGGGCGTAATAATGTATCTACATTTTGATTCCTAATCGAGGATACATGTATGTCTATGGGCCACAGCATCCACTTTCCATCAGGTGGACTGTGTGCTAGTTTGTCAATATATTCTAAAAACAAACTATAAAAGACGTGTCCCTCTGGATTTTCCCAGAATTGCCTCTTACATCCACGGAATCAATTTTCTTACGCAGTCGTACAGCCGTTACCCGTTACAGCCTATTAAAGTCCACTGTTAAACATAGGCCTCCCCATAGATTGCCTCATAGTGCGGATATTTGCCATAGTTGTAATGTTACTGTTGATTTGAAAATTTCACCTCTCAGTGGGTCATGTGTTCTTGGTAGATTATCTTCTATACATCCATCCAGTACAGTCTATTATTATTAAACTCCACTGCTGAACGTTAGCCTCCCCCATAGATTGCCTCATATTATTTGCCATAGTTGCCACGCTTGGCATGCGGGTTGGCAACCGCAGTTTTTTACATTTTTAGTCGTTATTAGGAAAACTTTACAGCAAATAAGTAAAAATAGTCCCTCTAGCATGGCTTCACTCCAAATAAACAGGCTGTCATTCAATTAACAGCCCCAGAATGGCCTCCGGAATTACGTTACATCGAATATGAATATATCAACCCAAATTTTCGTCGAACAACGTCCACGAGCCTGGCGATTGCCAATATACTTTGGTGCATTTCATTAAGCATATTATATTTAATGTTATTGTTATTTTTGCGTTAGCGAACGTTTGGTGGAGAGCTATGAAATGGCCAAAGAACAGCGGGAGGCTTCGGAACAGAAAAGTTGTGGAGTCTAATCTTTTATTACATAAACGGTCGGTTGTTTTATAAACTACTTTCGCCAAGCTGCAGGGCAATGTTGGCGAATACCTTCCATCCTATGGGCCTACTGTAATTAATATTATAATCTTGCTATACTATATATCTATATGTTTATATAGTATTATTTAAAAAGTTTTAATTAATCGAAAGTAAAAATCAGTATCAGAAACTAACAATGGTGGTTGGAGAACTGGCTCCGTGGCGCAGTGACTTAAAAATAAGTTGCAGCGTTGAGGGGCGTAGTTTAAGGCGACACATCGAAAACCGTTGAAGCGGGCTATCGCCCTACTGATCCGAGTGAAACATAATTTCTATAAAAACTTCAAAAACGCCGTCATAAGGTCTAAAATTACGTAGCGCCCGCGACGATTAAGACCGCTTAGAAATCGCTTAGAATCTTAAAATATTTAAAAAAAATTATTGATATTAGTAATCAAAATAATGAGCAATTAAATTACGAAAATTGATGTCATGAATGTATTAGAGTGGTTCCCAAGCATATAGATTAAATAATTTGGTTGTAATTTCAACTATAGTGATTTTTAGAGGTGTTTTCGCAAATAATTATGATCGAGTCAAAATTTTACAATCGTGTTTTTGAACAAGCAAATTCAACATAAAGACATGGATTTACCTATATCAAAATGCCAGTTTCGTTAGTCGTGTCATACTCCTATACTATTCAATAAAAGGAGGTGCATTTTTTCGCGGTGTCGCCTTAATTCCCGTACGGAACAAGTATTTTTATTGCCTATATTTTTTCCGGGTATGAATGTTTGTGTTTGTGAAATTTATGTACGTAAACTGCCTCCACGATACGTGAGAAATCCTTGTGTAGAGGGGTAAGATTTATTTAAAAAAAAAAGAACATATTACAGGTTGCCTTATAGGGGGAATATTAGCCTGTTTATTTCCCTGTATTGCCTCAAATGACATTTTCTTGCAGAAAGAACTAATGAACCACTATGATTTCACTAATCATGAACATTTTTATTTAATTTAATAATAATTAACAATTATTTTTGACATTTTTATCCTATTTAATAATAATTAATAATTATCTAACATTTCTATTCTATTTAATAATAATTTAATATATATAATTTAATAATAATTAGACGGCTCCGTGGCGCAGTGGCTTAGCAATGAGTTGCTGCGCTGGGGGGCGCGGGTTCGAATCCCGCACGGAATAAGTATTTGTATAGCCTACAAATAATTGTTCAGGGTCTGGATGTTTGTCCTTGTGAAATTTGTGTTTGTAAACTGCCTCCACGATACAGGAGAAAATCCTAGTGTGGGGGTAACGTTTCTAAAAGAAAAAAAAAATAATAATTATAAGCGGTGGCCTAAAATGTATAATTAACACGTGTATTTACCATGTTTAATGCAAATAAAAGTTTTGAATCTTTGAATCTTGATACCCACGGGAATATGGGTTAGTAGATTCTTTATTAACCATGTAGTGGTGGTGTAAGAATATTCACTTCACCATATCGTCGCATAAGGTGCTGTAAGGGGCAATACGAGTAGAGGGAAAACGCAACAGAAGATAGGCAGCAGCATCCTCCTAATAACAACTCTAAATTATAAATAACTGCGGTCGTTAACTAACCCACCTGTCGAGCCTATATTCAGCGGTGGATTAGTTGGATGTAGACTGTAATGGAATGGATAGATTCTCTAACGCCGCTAAAACATGGCTAGAAAATATTATCTGTTATAAATATTACTAAATAATCATGTGTACGATGTAGAGCCATGCTGCACCTATATTAGTAGTATAGTTATAGGAAGAATGGGTCTGCTCGATCGGGGAAGGACCACGCTCTCACAGAATACCAGCGTAAAATAGCAGCTTAACACTGCTGTGTTTCGTGTGGTGAGTGTAGAGAACCGGAGACCCTTTTTACTGGAAAAAAAGGCATTCCATCTTAGTCCTCACGGGTGAAAACGCATCTGCATTTTGATTCGCAAACGAGGATAAATGTAGATGTATATGGGCCAGAGCAACCACTTACTATCTGGTGGACTGTGTGCTCGTTTGTCATCCTATCCTATAAAAATATTACTAGATAATCATGTAATGACTTAAGCGAAAGAAAGTAAATTGATGTCATACAAATATTTTCTAAAAAAATGTTTAGTACCAACCGCGACTCCAGTCGACTCATTGTTCTCAAACCGTCCTCTCACAGGGATCTCTATATAAATGTGTCAGTCCATCCAGGATTGCATTCACTTCTCAGCGCTCGGACAAGAGGTAAGTGCTAGACTCTAGTTCAGACTGATTTTATACTATACTAGCTGTTCCCCGCGACTTCTTTTGCGTGGAATTTATTACGACTGGATTTCATAGGTTTTACTTTGTGCGCGTGACCCTAATTCTTTTTCTAAAATAAAAGTTGCCTCAGTTACTCGGTCCAACCGTTTCGGAGGCTAGCCAGTAAATTTAAAAATTGTGTTTTTGTTATAGGTGCCGTATACACTTTCATATGCATTTAGTAAAAAGTGGTAAAACTCAAAATATCGTACAACCGACTTCAATATAAATAAAACGAGAACATCAATGGAGTCGAACTCAATTAAATGCGCATTATTAACGATAACTTAAAACTACTCGTCAGATCTTGATCAAATTTATATGTAGTTACTTGAAAAGCACCAGCTTTTAAATAAAATAAAGGGTCATGAAAATCAGTTCACCTAGAAAAAAGTTCTGATCTAACACTTAAAAAATACAGTGGAACTGAGCTAATTAGCTACTCTTATCTATATATTAGCTTTTATTTGTACCATTAAACCAAAAATGGTTTGTATTGGTACTAGAGGTGGGCGCCGCGCCGCTATGCACCCGGCGCCGCCGCCGCCGAGTATCCAAAAATTCGCGCCGATCGATTTCGATTCCAAATTTTCTGTTTTCAAAAACTTCAAATTTCGCTTTATTGTTCGAATAGCCGGGCGCTTGGGGCCAGGAGCGCACCGCGCCATAGTGGCGCGGCGCGGCAGCGCGCAGCGCGGAGCAGCCAGCCAGCCCAGCCACTTGCTAGTGATTAGCTATGTACTCGCACGTTTTTGCGCGCCGCACTGCCGACTTTTATTAACGAAAAGAATTAGTCGAAAAAGTCCAACCCTAATGTTGGCAAAAAGAAAATAAGTCAGTTTTCTATTTCGGTACTTTTTGATCGGAAAATTAAATCTAGTTTCGCTTGGAAGCACTTCGGTCAATTGATTTTGGTAGAAGAAAACAAAAGGAGTAAAATTTTCACTGATCAACTTTATTGCAAGCAATGTCTTACAGCCTGCCAATCTGAAAATGGTGATATATCATTTGAATTGTAAGTATTTACCTAAACTTACATTCTCTTACTATATTTACTGTATATATAATATTATAAAGAAGTGCCTTCCTATAAGTCAATCACTTCTGTGGGACAGACTATCGACAATGACGCAACGTAACTTTTTCTAGGTTTAAAGCGCGGCGCCCACCTAAGTAACGTAACGCGTGATCTGACGCGTGATTTGACGCGTAACTTGTCACTCGCCTCAACATTCAAAGAGGTTGTATGTAGTAGCGCCCATTAGCGTGGCGTGATGCTGCATGACCTGACGTGCCATTCAGCTTGCTACTAGTGACGCATTGAAGTGGCGCGTAACACGTAACTTGTAGTGACTTGTCTATACAAAATGAAACACGACCTAGCTTTTTTTCTTTTCATGAAAGGCCATGTATACAATATGATTGTTCTAGACCCGATTACATTAACAGGAATTCGCAAGATACTTCTTGCAACTTATAGTGACTTGCCTATGCAAAATATAATTCTAATTCCTTCATAGCATTGAAAGTACCACCACTTTTCAATTTTTTTCCTCAAAGCATGTACCCGAAATCTTTTGCTGGCACTTGGAATGTTTGAAATCTGTAGCATAGCAAGGGCATGTTTATCTTCTTCAGACGACATTTTGGCTCAAACTGAATTCTGCGATATGCTATTGTTGCACAGGTTGGCGCAAGCAGTGTCACCCGTGGTCACGTCAGAGTATCGTCAGAATCATGCTACAAGCCATGTCGAAATCATGTAGCTTAGGTGGGCGCCGCGGTTAAGATGTACTAGGTGCGTTGAACAATTATGACTTCAGTATTTTTGTAGGTACTCAGTTAACAATGTTTGTACTTTACAGCACCTAACGCAAAACTAACCTTCATCTATCTGCATCCTGCATACCAACTGCATATTAATTTGCCTTTGCTGTTTATGATTGTTTGGCATTTTTGTGGATTTTTTAATTAAGTACCTAACAAAATGTTGTACGATCAGCTGCAAAAGTGCATTTCCACTCAGTGAATTAATATGACTTACTAGAGTAAGTTTTCTGAAATAAGTAAATATGTGTTCAAATATTTTAAAATTTGTTTTATTATTAACACATAACTCATACACATACTCCTAAAATATGTATATATTTACATGTTTGTGTATTTATGCAATCAATCACTTAAGATGCTGACTGTACATATGGATGGAATAGAATAAGTTATTTGCTAATGCTCTGAAAATAAGGTTGCGGAGTTTTAATTCCACTTCCACACAGTAAGAAGTTGATTCTGGTTGTGTTTTGGATTTAATCTAATATCGTGTACTTACTTTTTTGTGACATTGATAACTGAAGTTGGAACAACATATTATTATCTCATATTATAACGTATTAACAAATTGCAGGGCCAAAATTAAATCATATAGCAAAACAATCAGCACAGAGAATCTTATAAGACACTTAAAAGACTGTCATAGTATAAGGGAGGACAAAACGGAGTCAACAAGACTTATAAACGATTTCTTTACTCTCACCCCACGCCCTCGAGCTAGAGCTACAGTTGCTTCCAGTTCAACAATGAACGTGCTTACTAAAAAAGATAAATGGATTCTTGCAAGAGATTTAGCACTTTGGTTTTGCACCTCACTCATGCCATTTGACTCCGTTTCGGATGAAGGGATGATCGATTTCTTTAAGGTAAATATAATAAAATGGCGTCATTACCTTTTAAAATTACTAAATGTAGCATGCTTTATATTGTTCTCTGTATTTATATTTTAGAAATATAACATAATTGTCTCCGATGAAGACATACCATCAAGATACACTGTTGGTCGAGGTGCGCTAGATGACGTATATGAAACTATGCTTGCGACAGTGAAAACCCAAATATTAACAGGAACTCCACGACATGTCTCTATTACGTTTGATCTGTGGACGGATCAGTATCGACGACTCAACTACATTACATTCACGCTTCATTTTATAACTGCTGGTGAGAGAGAACCACTAATATTAGACTTACCTTTAGTTTGTGACCTATTTTAGGACACAAGCCTCCTCCTTCTTTGGTTTTCTACGGTAACAGACTATAACGTAGAAATGTCACCCATATTCAATCCATATTATTACAGATTTTTACTTTTCAGATTACGAGCTCAAAAATTTTACACTACGTACTCAACTTGTCCAAGGAAAAAAAAACAGCAGAAAAGATTCAAGGAATGATAAATACTACAGTGTCAGAATTTGGGTTGTGTGATAAAGAGCTGCATACGATAACAGACGCAGGATCAAACGTTAAGCGTGCCATTTTACTGTCTGGTCTTGACAGCCATCTGTGTTTGGGACATGGTTTACATAACCTGGTCATTACTGATGGGATTAAAACTGTTCCTTCTTTGAAAGAGATGGTGGAAAAGGTTAAAAATATTGTAAAAGTCATAAGGTACCGGTTGCCTGAATTGGAGAAGGAAGCGGAAAAAGAGCAAGTGGAATTTTCACAACAAATCGAAAACGTTTCAGAAGTTCTGGAAAATGACGAAAATGAACCAATTGATGACGACGACGATGACGTTTCACAGAAGTCGCAAATATTCAACGACGAGTTTGGCAATTTAAACCAAATGCCAAGCATCAAAACCGCAACGCCCACCCGTTGGCATAGTGTGCTAAGTATGTTGGAGAGTTTGGCGCATTGTTGCAATAGGAACCCAGTTAATTCTATTCTCACCAAGATTGGCCTGGAGGAATTGAAACTGGTACAAACCGAATGGAACCTGCTGGAAGACCTCATAAGATTTCTTCGGAAACTTCGCGAAGCAGTTGAAGTTTTATGTGCGCAAAAGTCTGTTTCACTCAACTTGGCTCTAGTGTTTCGCTCAGAATTAAAAGAGATTTTAAATTCAATCTCTGACGAAGAAATCGCTGTGATGATATCGTTAAAAAATAAGATGCTCGAGAAATTTGACCACAGGTTTCCTTTAACAAAGAATGTAGTATTGGCATCTCTTCTTGATCCCAGATTTTCAGAATTAAAAGAAATCGATTCATATTTATTGGAAATGAACACAAACCGTGCAGCTTTTCTGGCAGATTGCATCAATGAGCTCATTAGGCCTTCTGATCTGCCACATTCCGAATCTGGTGAAGCTTATCATGATGTATCAGAGCCATAAGCAAGCTCTTCTTCGACTCAATCTTTGCTGAGAAAATTATCGAAAAAGCACAGTAGTTGCAGCAACATTGATGAATCACCAGAGTCAGATTTCTCCCAAGAATGTTGGAGATATCTAGCGTCGATCGATCCTAAAGAAGTAGAATTCATGAACGGTGATGTTCTTGCCTATTGGCGGAAGAAAAAAAATGTTTTCCCAGGACTAGCTGCGCTTGCCAGGACTATTCTTGCGATTCCTGCAACGAGCACCCCGAGTGAACGTGTTTTTTCCATAGCTGGATTGGTTTTAAATGCTAAGCGAGCACGTTTGAGCCCTACTCGCGTAAATAAAATTATTTTCATACACGATAACTACAATAATTGTAAAAACACATGAATAAAACATTTCACATCCAAAAATTGCGTTCTTTTTTACAAAAACAGCCACGCCGCGGCGTGGCGGCGCCGCGCCGTCCAATTTTTTCCAGCGCGCCGCCGCCAACAAATCTTAGGTCGGCGCCCACCTCTAATTTGTACTCACATTCGCAACTACCGCACTGCTTGACATTAAATAATTAGTTAATCTTAAGAGTAATCAAAAATATACATTAAAATATACCTTCTTTATTGTGTAAGTGGTAAGCACCCATTTGCAATTTTTACTTGGGACGTTCCGGATTTGAGCGCCACCGACTTGAGCGCTCATTGCTTTTGTTGTGGAACCTGTTCTACTAGACTAGACAGTGCATACTACTAATTATATGCAGGTTGTTTCACTAATAAGTAACTAAATAATAACTATAATTCTGATTCATTTTATAAGACAAAGTTCTTTATATTATCGTAATAGTATTTTTTGAGTTTTTCTTTATAGTTTTTTGTGTTTAATTTTTTTGGATGTTTTGCGTGATGTTATGTAAAAGAGTTGGAATTAAAAATTCTATTGTTCGCCTACCATAGTAATTTGAGATCCTAGGCAAATTTAATTTTTGTTTGGTAATATTTCTTGTAATTACTTTATGGGATATGTGCACTTGGATGATTTTATTATTGAATTGTTCAATTAAGAGGGTCATGTGAAATTTCATCTGCATGGGTAATATATTGCAGTATTTGAAAATGTCTAATAAGTTATCTTTATATTGTTGTTTTATTTTTTGAGGTACAATAAGTTTAAGTAATCTTAGTTGTAGTTTATATATTTTTTCGGTATATGACTTAAAGGTTCGTCCATAACTTGAAATTCCGTATGATATAATTGACTGAGCTAAGGCTTTATACATATTGAGTAGCATATTATATGGTACTTTAGGTTTTAAAATGTAGAATTTAGCCAATATAGCTCGTAATTTGTCACAGACAGAATCTATGTGAAATCTCCAGCTAAATCTATTATCTACAATTAATCCTAAGTAAGTGTGATGCGTTACTTGTTCGATTGCCTCACATTTACAAGCCCTAGATGAAATTGATTTGTGCAAACAACTGTGACTGTGAGCAACCACCTTAAAATCAGTGTTGTGTTTTATATAGTTTGAGTGAACGTGAATGATTTTGGTTTTATTTGCATTCAAGACAAGTCCCGCATCATGTGCCCATTTGGATATTTGTGTAAAATCTTGTTGTAGCCATTGCGCTGCTTCTTTTAGGTCCTTGCTGGTAGCCAAAATACACGTGTCGTCTGCGTATTGATAAACTGAACAATGGTTGACGACATGTTCCATATCGTTAACATATGCTAAATAGTGCAAGGGTCCAAGCACCGAACCTTGAGCTGTTCCTTCAGTAACATCGATAGCATCACTAACTTCATCACAGATTTTAACTTTATATTTACGATTATAGAGGTAGTCTTTGCACCACTTTAAAATCGGGCCACGTACACCGGTATTCTCTAGTTTTGTCAAGAGCGTATCAAACGCTTTGCTGAAATCTATTAATAGCAGGATAACGTGGTTTTTGTCATCTAGAAATTTGTTTACATCATTTGTAAATTTTGATAGCAGCTTAGAGGTAGATTTGTTAGGTTGGAAACCATATTGTGAGTTTGATAAGATGTTATTTTTAATGTAAAAGTCTTGTATCTGATTACAGACGTATTTTTCTACTATCTTGTCAATGACTGGTAGGATAGTAATTGGTCTGTAATTGGCATAATCACTGTGACTGCCTTTTTTATAAATCGGTCTCACAATACCTATTTTTAATTCATCTGGGTACTTTGCTTGATGTATACTATTATTTATTAATTTGACAATAACTCCTATCATTTTATCACAGATAGACTGTATGTCGACACATCGGATATTATCCATACCAGGAGCTTTATTGGTTTTAAGGTTTATCACAATCTTCATCACACTTTTGGTTGAGGCTCTTTTGAAATACATAGATTTATTTTCGGGGAACATATATTCTGATTCATCTAGAAGCCTTTGGTTACATTTCGGTAAGATTTTTTTTACACAATTTCTAAATTCTGTTGCAAAGTTATTAGCTATTGATTTTGTGTCAATATTGTTCTTATTAAATGCTTTTAATATTGCCTCATCAATTGAGTTTTTGTTTCGACCAGATAGTGTATTCAAAATTTGCCATAGATTTCTAAGATTCATTTTATTACTATTTATTTGTTCTATATACTCGTAATATTTATTTTTACTTTTTTCAAGTCTTGTTTTTTAATTTATTATACTCTAATTTTATTAATTTGTCTGTAGAATCATTTTTCCATTTGATGAATAATTTGTTCTTCTTTTTACACATATTATCAATTCTACTATTTATCCAAGGATATTTATTTCTGTTACTAATTTTATTTATTTTTCTTATATATTTTGAATCACTATAACAACCATTTAATTTATTTTTGTTACAATCGTAAATTTTACTTGGACACTATATCTTTTACTTCGGTCCAATCTAGATTATTAAGTAAATTTTTAATTTTATAATTATTAATTTGTTGGATTATTTTTGTATCATTCTGTATTTGTGTTTGATCGAATCCTACGCACGAGAGTATAATCATACGATGGTCAGCAGTTCCGAGCGCAGCCGAGTAAATGTCTAACGAGCGCGTACGAGTAAAAATGTGATCTATGCAGCTGCGAGTCGTGTTATTACCGCGTATTTCAATTCTTGTGTAATCGGATATCGCGCTTGTTAGACCGCACTCGGACATACTACTAATGTAGTAGTCTCGTATGTTGTCGCATGTTTTTAAGTCTATGTTAACGTCGCCCAAGAGATAAGTGTCACATAGTTGAAACATAGAATTTGATAGTAGGCTACTTATTTCCTTTACAAATAGGTGCTTACTCTGACTTGGTGGTCTATAAACAGCACAGATGTAAGCGGAGTATTTGTAAGGCGTAGTGATCTTACCAATAATAGTCTCACAGTATATTAATGAGTGACTTACTGGCGTGAATGGGTGGACATCTCTAGCATATAGAATTATACCACCGCCTTTTCTATTTTTACGTAGCATACTGTGCATTCTATAGCCATTGATATTAAACATAGAAACTATATTATCATTTATATTTACTTCACTTAAGATTAAAATATCAATAATCATTTTAGAAGAGTTAATTAACTGTGTTACATAGCAAAAATTTTTAATCAACGATCTTACGTGTATATGGACAATATTAAGATGGTTTTTATAAATGGGGGGTATATGCCTACAAAAGTTGTTAATATAAGCACAATCTAATATTTCTTGATGATCGGAAAAGAGAACCTGGGTGACTAATTTTGAAATCTATTACCGATTAAAACTGTAGCCGATTATTTTTGTTTGTGCTGAGAGCTTCTCAATGTCAGCTTCGCTTCGGGCGACTTCAGGCTTGGCTTTGTCATTTTTACGGAGTAGTACCTTTCCATCTTGGAACCAGACATATTTGTACGCCGGTCTTAATTTTTGTTGTGCTACCCATAATAATGACTTATTGGCTTTAGTCAGGGCGCGTCGCATGGTCACTTTCATCTTAGCAACTTCCACGGGAGCTTCGGGAATGATTTGTTCTACCACTAGTTCTTCCTGTTTGGAGGCTCGCACCCATAAACTTGCGTGTTCTACATGCTTGAGCTGCACCTGGATGTTTCCGTCTTGAATATTTCGACTTTCAACACGTGTAATATTCATTACCTGCGTCCTGTCCATGTTGAGTGTCTCAGCTAGCTTGAGAGATATGTTTTCAAGATTTTCGTCTTTAGCTTTAGGGATTCCTATCACTTCTATCACATTATCTAGACGCTGTTGTTCAATATTACGTAGATATTGTTTCAGTGAACTCATTTCAAGCTCAAGATGAGTTTTTCGTTATGTAGGTAGATGGTTGTACTTCTTTTCTAATTCCTGAATATGTTGGTTTTGAGCTTCCACAGTTTTGAAAAGATCGTCAATTTTTGCACAACAGAAGCTCACGGATGTTTCGACTGGTTGTAGTTATTTTTTTTAAAACTTTTTTTATTTCTGCTGTGATTTCCTTTAAAAACTTCTCTGTGTATATCATACAGTTGCCTGAGTTTTTGTCAGAGATTACGACATCATCATCTTCATCATCTTCTTCCGGTATAATAAAGGATGATTTTCTGTTAGGTGTATTTTGATGGCATTCGTCACATGTCCAGTCTAGTCTGTCCGCATTACGAAGCGCGGAAAGTTGCTTCGCGTTTAGACCACAGCAAGCTTTACTAGCATAAACCACCTTGCCACAGGATCTACATTCCAGTCCAGGTATCTTGGTGGTTATAACTTTGTTGCAGATATCACATTTAGTCATTATGTTTTCGTATTAATATTTTATTTAGGGGGTAGTTACCACACGTATTAAAATATGTTAACACAGAACCGACAAACACAGCAGCGCGAGATCGAATCTTCTTACTCCCCGGTCGAGCCGACCTATTCGTGCTACAAATATACTATTAATTATAGCTGTAGCATGGCTCTACCGTAAAAACTTTTCTCTTCAAAAACATACACACCGAAAAAGACAATCCAAGCGTGAGAACTCATCTATGTTTTCTTATGATGACTACCCCCAAATTAATTTACATTTTATTATTCTTCAATCTCTCCATTTGTAACGCTTTTCGTTTCGTATGTTAAGAATTTGAAATTAAACAAAAAAAGAAGCGCTAAAATTTGCTTGGCTCTTGAATTATAACGTGTTTTCATTTAAATAAATTTCCTGAAAATTAGTTTAGTTATAGTCGGAGAGACAGACAGTTTTTTTGAGCGTGTGTTTTAAATAATGAATCACATTAGGTGCATCTTCTATACATATAAATAAAATGGAAGTATCTGTATGTAATATTTATATAACTTGATTTTATTAAGCTCAGGGCTTCTAAGGTAGTAATTTTTACTTTTTTATATAGGATAGGGTGACAAACGAGCACACAGTCCACCTGATGGTAACTGGTTGCTGTGACCCATAGACATCTACATCTATCCTCGTTTGCGAATCAAAATGCAGATGCGTTGCCACCCGTGAGGACTAAGATGAAATACCTCGTTTCTAGTAAAAAGGGTCTCCGGTTCTCTACACTCACCATACGAAACACAGCAGTGTTAAGTTGCTATTTGACGCTGGTATTCTGTGAGCGCGTGGTCCTTCCCCGGTCGAGCCGACCCATTCGTGCTACAACTATGCTACTAATATAGCTGCAGCATGGCTCTACTACGTATAAATTTGCATGCTTTTAAGACATTTATTACCAGTTTAAAATTTCTGTCAGTACTGAAACTTGAAGAAAAGATAGAGAATGCCAGGAGTGATCTAGACTAGAATTTATCCGAAAATCATATAGATTTTTTTTTGAAAAGACAAATATAACGAGACCGTATTCAGGTGAAGCTTTGTCGGTTTTCCCCTTAAGGTTATGTTTATGCGGACCGGTGTTCTTAGAGAATCCTGACGTTCTTAAGAACTCTAAACAAGCCTAACTTTTTATATAAAAGCTTTGACTTTTACTTTGACATTCACGCATTCTCTTTTTACGACAATGTACCAGAGCCAAATACCAACAGTTAACATTATCAATTTATTTAATCAGATTATATATGTATACTTCGTACGCGATTCATTACGATTGGATTTCATGGGTCTTAATTTTTTTTTATGCGAAACTCTAATTATTATTCTAAAATAAAAGTAACGTAAGTACTCCTTATAACAGCAGCTATCTACCAGTGCAAGTTCCGTCAAAATCGGTCCAACCATTTCGGAGATTAGCTGGAACAAACAGACAGACAGACAAAAAAATTTTTTGTCGTAAATACTTTCATATACATTTAGTAAAAAGCTGTTATTTTTACATTACAAACAGACACTTCAATTTTGTTTCTGTATATATTGACTGCCAACGCCCGCACTATAACTGAATCCAGTTACATTCCACACCCTAAGTCATGTCTAAATTACCATCTTTTACTATACCCTAAACAATTGTTAGTATGTTTATGAACTATATACTGACTTAGAACTATCAATTGAACAGACACATTTATATATAATAACCGTGGTAATAGACGGCTCCGTGGCGCAGTGGCTTAGCAATGAGTTGTTGCGCTGGGGGCCGCAAATTCGAATCCCGCACGGAACAAGTATTTGTATGGCCTACAAATAATTGTTGCGGGTCTTCATGTTTGTCCTCGTGCAATTTATGTTTGTAAACTGCCTCCACGACACAGGAGAAAATCCTAGTGTGGAAGTACCGTTTTAAAAAAATACTCAGGAGGTAAGCGCTCGCTGTGAATTTCTCAGTACGCAAGCAACCAGGGTTCGATCCCCGCCGGCACCAGTGAAATTGTTAATTGCAATTTTTTAAGTGCTGATTTACCACGTGCTCGGCGGTGAAGGAAAACATCGCGAGGAAACCTGCATTTATGAGAAATGAGAAAAAATATATTTCGAAGACGTGAAGCTCGCCAACACGGGCAGCGCGGTGGACACTTCCTTGCCCTAAAACCCTCTCAGAAATGAAAGGAGGCCTGTGCCCAGCAGTAGGACGTATATAGGCTGTAACTTAAACTTTCAACTGTTATACATAATATCATTGAGTTATATGTACTACGTACTAGAGAAGCCATTCTAAACAAAAAATGGACACTAATGTCTTCGCGCATGCGCGGGAGAAAGTAAAGTCGCGCATGCGCAGTTGATCTAAGCGCGTTGCGTCTGCGTGGTCAGTTTTTAATTTAAACTTTAGTTTGAAAATTATAAGGGACGCTCCACACTGCATGAACATTGAAACCACAAACTAGTAGATTGAAACCACACTAAATGACACACTGTACGGATTGCAGTACAGTTCAGTTGAACATATGTATAGTAAAAAGTTGTTACGAACGGTAATCCAACAAAAACGCTCCGATCTACATAACATAAAGTTATTAAAGTTTTAAGAAACAACGATTTTGTAAGCAAAGTATATTTTTGCTTGCGATCATTTTTGATGTTTTTTTCTCCGCACATACGAAAACTTTGTATTAATATATCAACGCAGACGAAGTCGTTGTTATCAGCTAGTTAAGACATAAATATATGTCTGTCTGTTTGACCAGGCTAATCTTCGGAATGACTGAACCGATTGTGTTGAAACTTTAGGAACATAGACTAATACCAGGAATGATCTTGGATATATTTTTACGAAAAGATTGGAGATTGTTTTGTGAAATCGAAATACTGATAAAATAAATGGTGGATGACATAAATGACATTAAGAGATACCACCCAGGCGAAGCCGGATCGGGTTGCTAGTCATATATAAAAAACGTGTGTGTGTACTTATGTACGCACGTAAGAAGTTATACGTCTTTAGCGAAACAAAACAAAAATAACAAAAAAATAACTGCCTTGAATTTAGTTATCAGTTTTAACGAAAACTTGGTACGCGGTAGAGCCATGCTAAAGCTATATTACTGGTATAGTTGCAGCACGAATGGGTCGGCTCGACCGGGAAAGGACCACGCTCTCACAGAATACCAGCGTAAAATAGTAGCTTAACGCTGCTGTGTTTCGTTTGGTGAGTCTAGAGAACTGGAGACCCTATTTTCTGGAAACGAGGCATTCCATCTTAGTCCTCACGGGTGACAACGCATCTGTATTTTAATTCGTAATCGGGGATAGATATAGATGTCTATGGGCCACAGCAATCACTTACCATCAGGTGGACTATGATCTCGTTAGTCACTCTTATCCTATAAAAAAAACTTGACGACAGTTGACAGACAATTACCAACTGAAGTTGTCGCTTTTAGGTGTCAGTGTGCGCGCGCATCGTAACAACTTCATGGTGTCGTTTTCACGTGTCGGTGTGCGCGCGCATCGTAAAAATCATCATCAATCAACTCTCATCGTTTTTCTCAAAAGCGCCAAAAGAAGTATAACTTAAAAAAGGGCGATTCTACATGTTTAAGAAGTCAAATTACAAAAATAGGTGGTCTGACTCTTTTGTACCTAACAGTCTAATTTCTGCCATGAAGCAAAGTGCTTGCACCGCTGTGTTCCGGAGCGGGGATTGCCAAAGTGGTCGATATCGACCCCTCAGGGTCGAAATCGGTTTCTCACGGGTCAACATAAACCAAAACTGATTTTGGGGGTCGACGAGGTCTAAAAATCCATCCCTATTAATGAGGGCATCTCCACGACTTTTTTTGCCACCAGGGCGGCGCCACTTTACATTGCGGTAAAATATTTGACTTATTTCATAACGGGGACGATAATTTCTTAGGAAAATGTAATCTTTAAGGTTTCTTTCTGTATTATTAGTTATATTTTATATTAATTACATTAGAAATGTATAAACCAAACTATAAATATAAGCGATTATTTTTAAAAAAGAGTTATAAAGTGCAAAAAATTAAAAATCAAACCACTGAAGCATTATGTTGTGTATTAAATAATACTCTAGGTAATGATAAACTATTATTTAAAATTGATTTCATAATAACTAACATTGTGTAACAAAAAACTTTACCTCACAACTAGCGACATCTGGTGAGTGGAAGAGTACTAGCCGTCATTGACACAAGTTATTTTTAACACAAGTTATGTTCATCAATCACACTGATTTTTTTATTTATTTATATTTAGTTTGCGATTTTAATGTTTTTTTTTTTCAAGAAATAATATTAACTGATGAACTAAAATTAATTTGTATTAATAATTACTTAAGTTGATTTAAGCGTCAGTAGCCTAATGGCAGGGCGCGGACCGCAAACTCAAAAGGTTGTGGGTTCGAATCCGCCATTCGACTACTGTCGTGAACCACTTCTAACACAAGCATTTTAAGCTTACCAGAAGTAGTTTAAGGGAATATTAGTAATGTTTAATAGCATTACTAGGATTTAAAAAGAAAATAATTACACTTGATATTTACTGGAGAAAATGATGTCAAGTTACATGACAAGTTACTTAACCAACCACAAAATTTTTAAAATGCGAAGTATTTTGTATCAATAGAGAAAAAAACTAGAGATAGGATTTTTAAAGTAATTTGGCCATAGGGGCCTGAGGTATCGGTTCATTTTGGAAAAGGGGTCTCTTGCGCAAAATAGTTTGAGAATCCCTGGTATAATCACACGCTGTGACTGTGAGGCAATACTAAGAACACTTCCTTCAGAAGAAAATAAATTCATTCGTTGTTCGAGTACAAAATGAGCTTGCAAGCACAAACTGAATACGCTTTTGTTTTTTGGAACGAAGTTCCTAATCACACGGTACGAATTTGACGGATGGGGGCTGGGCGAGGAAAAGTGTAAGATTTTTCCGTACCACGAACCCCTTTCTATAGTGCGAGCGAGATGAAATAATGTCCAGCTCCCTCGCACTTTTTCTTATCTTGCCATTTCCAGTCATTTCAATAGACGCTAGTAATTCATTTATTTGTATTTGTTAATCAATAATATAATACGTTTATCATAATAATATACAACGAAAGGAACTTCGTTCCAACCGAGTATCGTGGAACACTCGGACACTCATTTTTTATTATTTTTTTTATCATTAAACTAGTTTCACTCTTGACCGCCATCTGGCCCAAAAGCAAAGATGAGATCTACGATGGAGCGTGTTTGCCCAGGAGAAGCCTGTTAACACGCACCTTGAAGGGGTTAAGGTTAAATGCACTCGGAAATACAGACGCTGACAGGGCATTCCACTATAGCGTTTAGTGCAAATATTCGGAATATTAACCAAGTGTGGTATTCCGATAGGAGAATGGAGATGGCGGTATACTTTTCTATATTCTTTACCATCCAGGGTCTCATCACTACTTACCACCAGGTGGGCTTGAGGTTAAGCACCGGCTCATAGTAAGCAAAAAGAAACACAGACTTACGAATATGAAAATAAAGCCGAATTAACGTGATAGAGAAATGCTGCAGCTATATTATGGTTGTAGCACGAGAGTTCAAAGAAGAAATGTCCTTAAATTTTTGACTAGGCGCCCATTACACAGTAGAGTTTGCTGTCAGTTTTACAACAATCACGGTTGTGATTGACGAATAACCTACCGTGTAATGCGGTGATTGACGGTTGCATGAAATTGATATTATTTTGATTTTTACGTCAATCAACTATCAGTCAAGAATTTTGATAGAACGTGTAATGGCATTTCGTCAGTCACGCATCGTCGCTCCTAGCTTTTCGCATACATGTATCTTGTTTTTTTAGTTGTACTCTATATTAAAATTAGTAACTTAATTTGGTGGAATTGTCTTAAAATATAGGATTTTAAACAATTAAAAACTTACTTGTTTTTCGTTACTGTTTTAGAAAACCAGGATTGAAAACCAAAAAAAAAATTGCGTCGAATGAAATCAAACCTTAGTTCCGCGACTTAGGTTAATTCAAAGTACTATATCACTAGTCACTAATCAAAATATCACTATTAATAATTCTATCTAATTACTTACAAAACTTGTTTTCTTTGTTCGCAGATCGACCATCTCGTAAGCACGACAAAAAATGTCATCCGCCATGTTATCTTCTTCGCGCGTTTTGTTACTACTCGTCATCGCTATTCTGTACATGCAGATGGACACTTGCCATTCAGCCACCGTAAGTAATTAATAAGAAAAGAAAATGCATATGACGGCACCTGCACCGTTGTAGGTGCGGTGGCGTCTGTCTAGCTAGACAGAATTCTTGTAAACGACACGTGTACCGCACATCTGCGGCATTGCACTTGCGTTGCCACCCGTACTGCTTGTATAAAACGGACGGAGCGGCCGCCGTTAAGACAGTCTTGGCTCTGACGTGGAACGGTGCGCTTGTCGTATTCCGTTACTAGTTTATCCTCGACTCGTTGGATAATTAATTCGTGTAAACGAATTAATTATTATTCCTAACTACAAAATCAGTCTCTGTACTATACCCACTATACTTCCTACATCAGAAGTGGGATAAAGTCCCCATTTTTGCCCACATACAATCTTTGAATAGTATGAGAATTATTACATTTGTAAAGGCTATAATGCATTTCGCATTGATGGATCTCTTTTTATGTTAAATACCGTAATAAAATTTGCTGTCCTACTTACGATATTGTCGTATCATTAAAGTGTAGAGAAAAGATAAAGTGAAATTATTTAAGGCAAAATGTAAATCCTTTTGTTCGATTTGTATTAAAAGTACCCTCAAGTATTTTCATTATTTCTGACGTACCTAAATATGTTAACAAATGAAAGAAATGTTGGAGATATTCTGAATGAGTTATAGTTTGCATTCAGTGGAAGTTTAACTTGCTCAAGTAATGTTATAATTTGATACACGAGGTGTGATTTACATGGCCTAGTTTTAAAGTTCAAAATGTTTAAACGATGTACCGAAAAAAAGAACATGATTACTTTAACGTGCTATGACTTAAAAACACTAAGTAGTATTTTTGTGATCTAATGTGATGATAAGTGTTACAGTTTACTCCGAGCATTACGTAGTCGACAAACTTGGAATGGTTTAGTGGAAAGCGTGGAGCTGTAGCGCTCGCTTTTGAGTATGCTGTCGGCTTATGACGCCGCGGACTTATTATTTGTCGCTGCTACTGATCACCATTAGATACATGAGGAAAGTAAATTTATCCTAAACATTGGCTCGGAAACTATTTTGTAAGAATGAGTGTTTACATTTTTAATTGGTTGCGAAAAATGCCGGAAAACCGAAGTATAACTGATGAAAGTGAAGTAGAGCCAATTAGTTCTGACATTGAAGAGAGTATTTAAGTTTACATGAGGATCGGACCATACCAGAGGTTGTCGTGTAGCCGCAGCTCAGTATTTGGTGCCCTAGAAAGGCGAATGGTGTACCAAGAATAGTGCTGCATTTCTTGAAAATCAAGTTCCGACTGAGTATTTTTAATGTTTTCTTTTATGTGTTACAGTAGCACGTGTGATGTGATTACAAGTGCGTGAGTGTGTGTCTTGCTGGTCGTAACAGACTGCCAGGTCCAGCTGTAACATGGCCTGGTTTCGGCAGATGCGTATGCGCGTATACGCAGGCGCCATCCCGGAGCGCGCGTATGCTGTACATGGCGATGCCTCGGAAGTCGTGTACTCTGTATGCGTGGGAGTCGCACTGTGTGCGCGGAAGTCGTATGCTGTGTGCACGGTAATGTTTTCTGAACATGTATTAGGCTCTGTCCTGGCAGGCGCTGTCCTGGTTCACGTTTTTAATGTGGTTCACGTAGTTAACGTGGGATCTCGCAAGTTCAAGTAAGAGTATGTGTCAGATACTTCGTATGAAGACCTATGTTTACTTGTGAAAGCGAAGTGCTTTATTATAGTCCAAGGTATGAGAACGTATTTCTGTTTTAGGGCCTCGTATGTGTGATAGATGAGAGAACAGGCAACTGTGTATGTTGTCCTTATAGTTAACAATTTGTTTTTCACGCAGATTATGATGACTACAACCCCGACGATGCTTGTAAACCCTCAAGTGCTCCTGCTGCTCTCGTTTTGTTGTAATTTGATAGTTCACGCGAAACATGATTATCATTTGCTATATTTTGAAGTTCAAAACTTTTAAGGGTTGTACTACAATAAAGGATTAACTTTAACACGCTATGAATTAAAAATAATAAGTGACATTTTTGTGTTCTAATGTGTGTGCAGTTTGCTCCGAATACTGTGTGGTCGACAAGATTGGGGTTTGATGTTGAGAGATTCGTAGAAGTCTCTACAACAATTATCAATGAGGAAGATGTTGTGACGGCTAATCGAACACGGTCAGATACGGCCGAGCGCTAGTAAGATTGAGCCTACACCGCTACAGTCTGTAACTTATCGGCAGATCTTACGGCAAGACAATTCAAGCGGCCGCCGAACACATGGTCCTTTGGTGCTGTAAATGAACGTCTGAGGCTTGGTCGGCTTTCGTAGATTTTGCGCAGTTGCCTCTTTCCCTTTGAAATATGTGATGGTATCCGTCTCTACACATAGTTTCCGTTTTTTTGCAATGTTTTCAAATGTCATACAGTAGCCGTTTCTTAAGAGAATGTGTGATGAATATTGGAAGCTCGGAATTCCATGGTTCGCAATACATTTATCTCGATTTCTTTTAATTTTGCAAAGCAGTGCGACGATTCGCTAGCATTAGTACGGCGCGACTGCTTGCTGGCGCGAATGTGGCACAAACGCAGCAGAACGAAAAGCTGTAGTGCGTTTGTCTGGAGGTAGCCATATCGGCACGTTCCAGACTTAAATGAAGTCTGGGATGTTCGATCGTTGTAATATTTAACAAGAGTTAATATCTGTTAGCAGGTGGTGATAACTGATAGACCGTATGCTGTTCACTGTCAACCGCACGAGGACGTGCGACAGTCAGAGGTAGCAGTGTCTGTGCATCTAGAAAATACTAGAGACGTTGCAATACTCTAGCGAAGTAATTATTCTAGTGCAGGAAAGGAACATGAAGTTGCAGGGAGGCTGGTCTGTGCTGCACTGGGATATATGTCGAGTTGCTGTTGGTTTACATACTTAGGTGTTATCGTGTCACTACGCCCCTCACGATACACTTTTGTGTGATTGTAACGGGGACATGTTTGCGGTATGGTTGGTCTGTAACTGTTCTATACTGAATTGAAAAAAAAAGGAGAGTAAGAAAAAAAATGTGGTTCTTACTATCATTGCAGGGCGTTTGCCGGTCCAATGATATAGCTACAGGGAATAGTGATTCCGGACAGTGATTCCGGACTAGCATAAATAGTACTGAAAAAAAAAGAGGTTAAGAAAAAATAATAGTTCTTACAATCATTGCAGGGCTTTGTGCCGGTCCAGTGATATAGCTATAGGGAATAGTGATTCCGGACTAGCGATAACAGTACTTGAAAAAAAAAAAGAAAATAGAAAAAGCTACAGACTAATCATTCCGATCTAACATAAAGATGATTAAAGTTTTGTAGGGCTTACTGCCGGAACAAAACTGACTGTCACCCAAGTCTGAAGGGTCAATATAGACCGGACCAGACGCTGTTATGTCAGGATAGTCGAACGATGTTATTTTGTCTACAGATAACTAAAATTGTGATGGAGCGCGTGCGAGGACGCACGCATGTCAGTATGGCCGTGACGGCACCTGCACCGTTGTAGGTGCGGTGGCGTCTGTCTAGCTAGACAGAATTCTTGTAAACGACACGTGTACCGCATATCTGCGGCATTGCACTTGCGTTGCCACCCGTACTGCTTGTATAAAACGGACGGAGCGGCCGCCGTTAAGACAGTCTTGGCTCTGACGTGGAACGGTGCGCTTGTCGTATTCCGTTACTAGTTTATCCTCTACTCGTTGGATAATTAATTCGTGTAAACGAATTAGTTATTATTCCTAACTACAAAATCAGTCTCTGTACTATACCCACTATACTTCCTACACATATATATTTAGAGTGTAATAGAAAAAAGTTAATATAAACGTTTCATTAAATTATTTTAGTACTTATTACTAATTATTGCATGCCTGATAACGCGAAGCATTATTAGGTGGTGCTTTACTCTAGACACGTCAAGGTCAAGCAATTTTGTGTTCTTAAAATGCCTTTTACAAACCATATTGCACTTATACAATAATCCTACGAGTAGCCGAATATCAAGAAAACACTCTAATTAATCCATCTTATATTTTTCTAAAAAATCATTTTACAGAAAAAAAACCGTTTGAAAAAAAAATTACGTGCAAGTCCGGATGTTGATTTTGTATGTGGTCACGATAACAAATTGCCATATCGAGACCGGATTTTTTTTATTAGGTTCAGAATTACATAAACTGGTTCCCTGTACTAATAAAAAACATACACAATAATATTGGCAGAGTTCCATTTTCAAAATTTGAACTTATTTTTTTAATAAATCGTTTACAAGTGGCCAGTTCTAAAAACTTTCAATGGCGCCCTCGTAGTAGTATAATTATAACACGAATGGGTCGGCTCGACCGGGCAAGGACCACGCTCTCACAGAATACCAGCGTAAAATATCAGCTTAACGCTGCTGTATTTCGTATGGTGAGTGTAGAGAACCGGAGGCCCTTTTTACTGGAGAAAAGGCACTGCTGACAACGCATATGTATTTTGATTCGGAGTTGAGAATAGATGTAGATGTTTATGGGCCACAGCACCACTAACCATCGGGTGGACCGCGTACTCGCTTGTCACCCTTATCATATAAAAAAATACATAAGGTAACCTTTTTCACTTTTTTATAAAAATCATTGCAGATACCAAGGAACTTCGACTCCAGAATAAGTGATGAGGTCATGATGACGCCCAAGAAAAGACCTTTCTGCAACGCTTTTACCGGTAATATGGATTATTATATATGGTATTTTAATCGCCCTAAACCAACCCATAGCAGGATCTATTTTCTGTGATGTTAGCCGTGCTAACTCAGATGGTCAGCGCTCGCTGTTAATTTAGTACACGAGCAACCCGGGTTCGATCCCCGCCGGCGCCAATGTAATTGTTAATTTCAATTTTAAGTGTTGATTTATCACGTGCTTGGCGGTGAAATAAAACATCTTGAGGAAACCTGCGTGTCTGAGAAATAAAGAAAAAATATTTCGAAAACATGTAAAGTTCGAGAAAACGCTCTGCGACAGCGTGGCGGACACTTCCTTGCCCTAAAACCCTCTCATAAATGAGAAGAGGCCTGTGCGCAGCAGTGGGACGTATATCGGCTGTAACTTCAGTGGTGTTAGCCAGTTTGTGCTTACATCTGTATCGGACTCAGGGCTCCGAGCCACAAGCTATATAAAGAGGGACTTGTCGACATCCCATTCGTAGTAATATCGATATTTATTTTGTAACAGGTGTGTGTATGTATGTCTGCGCGTGATGTGTCTTGACATTTGCCACAGAAGCCACAGGATATTTCAACCTGTGGCTTCTGGGGTGATGAGATCCACTTACACTGCACCTGTTACGACACCTGTGCATCATAGGAGGTAAAAGTTACAGCCTACAAACGTCCCACTGCTGGGCACAGGCCTCCTCTCATTTCTGAGAAGGTTTTTGGGCAAAGAAAAGTACGCCGCGCTCGATGGAGCTAAAAAAAATATATTTTGTAGACATGTGAAGTCCACCAACACGGATTGATGAATCCGTGTTGGTGGACTTCACATGTCTACAAAATATTTTTTTAATTTCTGAGACATGCAGGTTACAGCAGGTGGTAAATCAGCATCTAAAATAGTAATTGACAATTTCATTCGATCCCGGGTTGCTCGCGTACTGTGATATTTACAGCGGCCTGTGAGCTACCACGGTAATAAGAGATGAATACGGAAATTAATGGGGTTGTCATAAACTAATTTGCTTAATTCCGCGTAAAGAAAGAAAATGATGTGATCCTCAGAACGGAGGATGCCTCGTGTAGACGCGAAACACGTGTCGTATTTTCGAGAGTGGTGTGTCGTGCCTAGTGTGGTGGTGCTGGGGGTGGTAGTGCTAGGATTAACGGCGACGGGTATAGTGTGCGTGTTTGAGGGAGGGTGGGAGGTCCCCTTTAAACCGGGTAGGACACATCATTTTCTTTCTTTACGCGGAATTAAGCAACTTAGTTTATAACAACCCCATTATAATGGATTTCCGCAAAGTAACGCCTGATTCTATTAATACGTAAAATGTGAAAAAAAATTCATGTCTTCCCATAAATAGTGGAATCACCATCTCATTTACGTCTGACGTATTACGCACACCCAGAGTAACAATTTATAAACAACATTAGTGATTACTAACCCCTGGCCTACTTCCGACAGAATCGAATTCTGTACCAAGCGAATTTTATTCGAACTCATTTAAATGAAGGCACCCACGACATTTTCTGCCACCAGGACGGCGCCACTTAGAAATGAGGTGTAATATTTGACAGTTTACATTGCTGGGAATGTATTTTGTTAGAAAAATGTAAAGGTTAACGTTCTTTTCTGTACTATTAGTTATATTTTATATTAATTAGATTAAAAATAAATAAACCAAGCAAACAGATATTCTAAAAGTAAAAACAAAAAATAATAAAAGTGTTAAAAGTGTGCAAAAAATTAAAGAACTCCACTGAGGCATTGTTTTGTTTATTAATATCATACTCTAAAAACTGTTAAACTTTTATTTAAAACTAACTTCTCAATTGAATGACATTGTGTAACAAAATCTTCACCTCAGTGTCAACTAGCGACATCTAGTGAGCGAAAGATTATTAGCCCTCATTTCGAACTCCTGAAACCGTGCCTAGCGCATCGAATGGTGATTCAAATTGGAATTATCAGAATGAAAGTTTTCAACTGTCGGCAGCTAGATGGCGCTCGTAGTCGCATGCGACCTGCCTCCTTTGACTTTCTATGTCTTACCAGGACGTCACTCCATCCAGTGGAGGACCGTTATACACTTTGCTTAACAGTACGTGGCTGCCACTGGAGAACCTTTCTTCTCCATCGGTAGTCGGTATTTATATAGCCTATTAAAGTTCATCGCAGAACGTAGGCGTCTCCCATATATTGTATCCTAATAAATATACCCCATATTTACCACGCTTGGCAAGCGGTAGCAACCACAGTTTTTTTTTAGTCGTTATTAGGAAGACGCTGATTTGTTTGTGAAAATTTCACCTCTCAGTGCGTCATGTGCTCCTGGTAGATTATCTTCTATACATCCTTCCATTACAGCCTATTAAATAAAGTCCTTATAGGCCTCCCCCATAGATTGCCTCATAGGGGGGACATTTGCCATAGTTGCCACGCTTGGCAAGCGGATTGGCAACCGCAGTTTTTTTATTAATAGTCTTAATTAGGAAGACGCTGCTGCCCATCTCCTGGTTTGTTTCCTTCTGTCGTCTCTTACGACACCCACGGGATGACATGAGGTAGTGGGTATTCTTACACCGCCACTACACGATCAATTCGAGCAGTATGAGCGGCCTATAAAACACTCAACGCTCACTGATCCGTAAAAATATTGAGAGATACTTGTAATGTTGATAATGAATATTTAAGGTATTTCGTTTTTGTTCGTAGGTTGCGGACGTAAACGCTCTCAGTATCCCCCTGGCATGCCCGTACAAGAAATCATGCGGCAGAGGCAGGTATGTACAAATCACTATTATAATAAATGTAAAAAATTAAAATTAAATAAACTAATAAAAAAATAAAAAAAAATTACACGCCTCATAACGCGACACGTTAAAAAAGTTTGTCGGCAAAAGTTGTTTTGACAGTTCTCTCTTAATGTTAACCCAACATTACCCTGTTACCCAAAGAATTCTGAAGAGACCGAAACAGGTGAAAATCTGAGAGTGTAAGGTCAGGACTATATGGTGGATGCATTAACACTTCCCAACCAAACTCTCTCAATTTTTGCTGAGTGACCAAAGATGTGTGTGGTCTGGCGTTATCATGATGAAAGACCACTCCTTTTCCGTTGATCAATTCCGGCCGTTTTTTCTCAATTTCTTGCTTGAGTCTCATTAGTAGTTAGCAGTAGAGATCCGAATCGATGGTTTTGCCAGGTGGTGGCTCATAATAAATGACGCCCTTCCAATCCCACCATATAAACTGCATCACCTTATTGCGTGTTAATCCGGGTTTCGCTACAGTCTGTGGAGCTTGACTACCTTTGGAATATGATATTTTTCACACGTTCTCGTCGTAGCTGATCCACTTTTCATCACCAGTGATCAATCTTATCAAAAATGGTTCGGTTTCATTACGTTTCAATAGAGAATCGCAAACGAGTACACGATTCATTAGGTTTCTTTCAGTGAGCTCGTGTGGTACCCGAATATCGAGCTTTTTTGTATATCCAGTCTTTTTCAAATGGGTCTAAACTGTTTTGTGGTCAATCCTCAATTCCTCGGCTATGTCTTAACTACTAATATGCCGATCTTGCTCCTTTTTCAAAAATGACATCAACTTTATCCGTATGAGGGCGACCAGAGCGAGCTGCATCTTTGATATCAAAATTCCCGGACTGAAAACGCTTGAACCAACTTTGCCCTACTTTTACTGATCATTAGGCCCATAAACGTCACAAATATTTTTTTGCGGCTTAAGTCGAATTTTGCCATTTTTTGTTATAAAACAGAAAAACAATTGCAATATGGCGGGGAAGTACTTACTACTTTTTATTTTTCTTTTCCTTAATGTCCTGTAATATGTATTGTTATTAAAACTAGCCAGATACAAACAGTACAACCAAAGAGATTTTTCTTAAATTTTATACAAACAAAATACGAAGAAACTTTTTCCCCGACCTATTATAAGAAAACATTAATAATTTGAATTTTGTTGTAGTACGTTGATGACGACCTAGTCGGTGCCCTCATGGACTCTGAGAATGCTGTAGATGAGCTGTCCCGTCAGATCCTTTCCGAAGCGAAGCTCTGGGAAGCAATTCAAGAGGCAAGCGCAGAAATAGCGAGACGGAAGCAGAAGGAATTTTACAATCAGTAAAGCTAAATCGTGATCGCAAACATACAGAGAGAAAGATTCTGTAATTAGTTATGTACTTTCTCTTTCAGTCATTTTATAGAGATTTTTTTAAACTAATAAGTATTTTCTAACGTGTGAAGTATTATTCCTAATAAAAAGACAAAGCATTTAGATTAACTATAACAGAATCTTTCTCCAAGTTGTTATTAAAAAAAAATATATAGAGAATTAATGACTGGCACGAATAGGTTTTGTACCGTAGCGTTTCAAATTTATAATATTTCCATATACGTAGAAATATAAATTTAATACAAGTGTAGTATGGTTTAATAAAAACTAAGTTATTTCTCTTTCGAAAATGCATTTTCTAAACGCAACATTAACATTGTCAATCGATTCGCGCCAATTTCGTATTGAAAGTTACTTTTTTTTAAAATTATTAACGTTGGAAAATTGGCAAATGTTTTTCCTATTAGTTTTTATTTAAATATCTACGTTGTTCTGTTCCTAATTATGTACTAAATAATAAAGATAAGTTTTAATTTTTGTAAAACCTAGGAGGTGACATATTTATTGTTATTTGTATATTCTAATTTTTAAAAAATCCTAGGTTTTGGTCTAAAACAATAAAAATAAATCAGATAATTCTTTTAATATCTGAATACTTGATATATGACCTCTGTAAAATCTGTATAATCTATGTAAGAGTCAGGAGAAGTAAGTACAATCAACATGTAGATAGTGTTATTTTTTATGTATCTCTGTTTTATTTTTATGTAATTATTTACATTATTACAGTAATTATTTCGCCAAATTGAATTCAGTTTGTTGGCAAGTACATGCCATTAGAAGTTATATAATATTATATACAATTAACACACTAAAAATACAATAACTTATAAAACAATTCAAAAAAACAGAAGCTACTACAATAAATTACCGAATATAAAAACAATGTAAAATGTTTAATGATTTTTAGAGGGGACTTTAATATTACATTGTTTAAATTAAACAATGTAATATTAAAGACTACTAATACAGACAAAACTAATACAGTTAAGTTTATAGAGTTTAGTTTAAGAAATACAGTTTGTTTTAATAAATACTATTATTAATCTTAACCATTGAGTTATATGTACTACGTACTAGAGAAGCCATTCCGAACATCGACTATGTTCAACTGAACTGTACTGCAATCCGTACAAACTAAATATTGCGTAAGTTGAAGATTTGTGAATTCCATAAAATAATTATTATTACATTTTTTTATTTAGAAATATGTTCGTTTAGATTAAAATAAAAGTATTTTATATTAAATTCTTATATTTATTTTATATTAATATCTTATTTTATATCAAATTAAAGTCTTCGCGCATGCGCGACTACTACTCCCGCGCATGCGCGAAGACGTAGAGTAGGACATAATTTTTGTTTGGAATGGCTTCTCTAGTACGTAGTACATATAACTCAATGATCTTAACAAAACATATTTTATATCTAGTCAATTTATTTTTAATAAATTAAGTAACGGATGGTTTAAATTTTAAGATATTTTTAAGCAAATCTTTAAAATACTTTACATTATCTGTGACAATTTTAATAGGATTTGTCTATTAAATTATTTTAAAAGTAAGAGCTATATTTGTGCGTGACATAGGTGTGGCGTCATTAATCTGAAAAAGAAAAATAAACAATCAAAATTAATAATCTATAACTACACAATCTACATTACACAATTAAAATTAAAATAGAATACAAAAATTAATAAGTAATATTAAACTTACCTTTGAGTCGTGTCGTATCGTCGCGAAATCGTGACCAAGTCGTCGAGTAGTAAAGACGCCCCGATAATGCATTCGAACAAAGGATTGAAGGCATCGAGGCGGCGCACCCGCCATGCGGTTAGTAAGAATATATCACTGTGCCGATAAGACGTATGACGGTTGCGCCCGGCTATTGTTTGTTTTTGCTATTTGCTTTGAACTTTATCTTCCTTCTCGTGCTAATAACTTCTGTGCTACGCTTTGTGCTAAATTATAAACAGTATTTTATATGTGAACTATTCTGTTTGTGAACAATTGTATTCGTGAGTTATTGTAGCTGTGAACTATAGCATATATGAACTATTTAATTGTGTGAACTGTTCTGCTTAGAATAAACTTTTATAAAAAGTGATTGGTGAGTAATTTATTAAGAATCTCCCCACATCACTTCACTGGTGACCCCGCTTGGA
This sequence comes from Parnassius mnemosyne, assembly GCA_963668995.1. Lineage (NCBI taxonomy): Eukaryota > Metazoa > Arthropoda > Insecta > Lepidoptera > Papilionidae > Parnassius > Parnassius mnemosyne. Next base: position 2,010,773 of record CAVLGL010000096.1, read on the forward strand.
CTTTGTACTGCGAGAACCCAAACGTAAGCAGAATCCAAAGTAATATTTAAATAACAATATTCAAAATAAGATGGCAGAGAAACAAGCTAAACCCTCCCAATCATTATCACGGGAAACACGTAACGAAGAAGGGTCATTTACACCATCCGATATATGTCGTGTTGGTGTCCGACTGCCACCGTTTTGGGCTGAAGAGCCTGCTGTGTGGTTCGCACAAGTAGAAGGGAATTTTGCACTCTCCGGTACTAAAGAAGACTAAACAAAATATTATTATGTAATTGCACAATTAGACCATAGATATGCGGCAGAAATCAAAGACATTATAGTTTCATCACCTCAAAAAGATAAATACGAGAAACTTAAAACAGAACTTATCAAGAGGCTCTCAGCATCTAGAGAAAAAGAAGTGAAGCAATTGTTAATGCATGAGGAACTTGGAGATAGGCGTCCGTCACAATTTTTACGACATTTGCAACATTTAGCGGGCCCTAACGTCCCAGATGACTTTATCAGGACAATATGGACTAGTCGCCTCCCAAACAATTTGCAAACCGTAATTGCATCACAGCCTGACTCAACTTTGGAAGCACTGGCTGCCTTAGCTGATAAGGTGCACGAACTTGTTCCGGCATCTCCACACGTAGCTTCAATGGATGCAGCACCAGAATCTTTACTTGGCACAATGTCGAAACAGATCGCGGAACTTACTCGTTAAGTGCAAGCATTATCCTTCCGAAATCAAAGGAAATCACGGTCGCAAAATAGAGACAACAAACGAGACCGCAACCATAGTCACAGTCATACTCGTAATCGGTCTCAGTCAAATTATAGAAGGTTTCCATTTTTCTACTATCATTATAAATTCGGCAATAAGGCTAATAAGTGTGTTAAGCCTTGTGATTACCAACAGGGAAACGATCAGGGCAGTCGTTAGTAGCGACAAATGATTGACTCAGTTCATCCGGTCGCCTGTTTGTCACGGATCGCAGAACGAAGATGCAATTCTTGGTCGACACTGGAAGCGACCTTTGTGTCTTCCCGCGCACGGCACTTAAACAACGACGACCTCGAACATCTTACGAACTTTTTGCGGCAAATGGAACTCCCATACCCACCTACGGCTATGCTCATCTGGAACTAAATCTGGGACTTTGACGAGATTTTTCATGGCGCTTTGTAGTAGCCGATGTAAACAAAGCAATCATCGGAATTGATTTTTTATCATTCTACAATATCGTTGTCGACTGTCGTAACCGTCGGTTAATAGATAATAGTACTTCGTTGCAAACACCTGCTGAGCCTGCTACAGCTAATGTGATAGCTTCTGTTAAAACCATGAAAGGTAATTCAAAGTATGTTGAATTACTACGTGACTTTCCGGAGATTACCCGACCGTCAGGTGTACCGCAAGCTCCTAAGCATAGTACCGTCCACTTCATTCGTCCTAAGCCAGGACCACCTGTGTCTTGCAATCCGAGAAGATTATCACCAGAAAAACTGAAAATAGCGAAACAAGAATTCGAGGCAATGATAAAGAGTGGAATAGCACGTCCATCTGAGAGCCCGTGGTCTTCTCCGCTCCATCTTGTATCAAATAAAGATAACGGATGGCGGCCATGTGGCGATTACAGAATGTTTAACGCACAGACAATTCCAGACAAATATCCCATCAGGTACTTACAAGACTTCACCCATTACATATCGGGTTGTACAATTTTTTCTACGCTAGACTTGGTGAAAGCGCACAACCAGATACCAGTCAACCCAGATGATATTCCGAAGACAGCCATCACCACACCATTTGGTATGTTCGAATTTCCATACATGAATTATGGCTTAAAAAATGCGAGCCAAACTTTTCAAAGGTTTGTAGACGAAATAACACGGGGACTTGATTTTTGCTTCGCGTACCTGGATGATTTTCTAATATTTTCCCAGGACGAAGACAGCCATCTTGACCACCTTCGCCAAATCTTTGAAAAACTTCAGGAATTCGGTATGGTTATCAACACGAGCAAATGTGAATTTGGTAAGAAAGAAATCACCTTTCTAGGGTATCACGTCTCAGCCAACGGTGTTAAGCCTTTGTACAGTAAGGTTCAAGCCATCAAAGACTTCCCCACTCCGAAAACCGTACGAGAACTTCGGCGTTTTCTAGGGATGCTAAACTTTTATCGCCGATTTAACAAAGGAGCTGCCGAAATTCAGGCACCATTCTCTTTGCTGACGGGGTCCGTAAAAGGATCACGTTCCGTGGATATGTCGGGAGAAGCCCTACATGCTTTTGAGCAGTGCAAAACTAGCCTCTGTCAAGCAGCATTCTTGGCACATCCAGATCTGAACGCAAGATTAGGTTTGGTAACCGACGCTTCAGATAAGGCAATCGGTGCCGCCTTGCAGCAAGTAAAGAATGGATCATGGCAGCCACTTGCATTCTTCTCTAAGAAACTGAAACCAGCCCAACAGAAATACTCGCCATACGACAGGGAGCTTCTTGCTATATACGAGTCAGTGAAATACTTTAGACACATGCTTGAAGCAAGACATTTTACTGTTTTTACTGATCACAAACTAATCTGTTATGCATTTCACATCAGAAAAGATAAGTGCTCACCCCGCCAGTATCGTCATCTCGATTTCATATCACAGTTCACCACCGACATCCAACACTTCTCTGGAAAAGATAACATAGTGGCTGATACGCTTTCAAGAGTGGAAGAATTGGCTCACCCTGTTAATCTAATTACCTTAGCCAAAATGCAGGACGTGGATACGGAACTGAAAGAAATTCTGAAAGGTGGGACATCACTTCGATTAGTTAAGGTACCAATACCTGGCACGAAGACAGACCTATATTGTGATGATGGAACTGGAAATCAAAGGCCTTACGTACCTCAAAACTTAAGGAAGCAAGTCTTTGACAGTTTACATTCGCTGAGCCATCCTGGGGTCAAAGCTACAACAAAGATGATAACAGAACGCTACGTTTGGCCAGGAGTAAAGAGAGACTGTCGTGAATGGTCGAAAACGTGTCACCCCTGCCAGCGTGCAAAAATAACACGTCATGTCTCCGCACCTTTAGGCACATACAAATTACCACCTGCCAGATTCCAATACGTCCATATAGACATCATTTTACCTTTACCTGTATCAGATGGATATCGCTATTGTCTTACAGCAGTTGATAGATTTACCAGATGGCCTGAGGCAATACCCTTATCAGATATCACTGCTGAAACTGTTGCAAAAGCAGTTCTTAATGGCTGGATCTCGCGTTTTGGGTGTCCTGCTGAAATCATCACAGATCGTGGAAGACAATTCGAATGTTCCTTATTTAAACATCTATCCAATCTAATTGGATTTCAGCATAAGCGAACTACATCTTACCACCCAGCGTGCAACGGTATGGTAGAAAGGATGCACAGACATCTTAAAGCCGCTATTGTATGTCACAATAATCAACGATGGATAGAATCATTGCCATTAGTATTACTGGGTATGAGAAATGCATTGAAACAAGACCTTCAAGCATCACCCGCTGAGTTACTTTATGGTGAATCACTTAGGTTACCAGGAGAATTTCTGCATTCTAACAACAGCGAAAGTAGCACAGACATAACGGATTTCTTATCACGCTTAAGGCTGATAATGAACAATATTCGTCCATCACCTGGAACACGTCACGGTAGTAAAAAAGTATTTATATTTAAAGACTTACCAAATGCGACTCACGTTTATGTCAGGGATGACTCTGTAAAAGGTTCACTGCAACCAGAGTACTCCGGTCCCTTCAAAGTGCTGGAAAGAGGAGACAAGATTTACAAATTACTCATGAAAGGCAAAGAACAAGCGGTCTCAATATATAGAATAAAACCTGCCTATACACCCTCTGACGCTTCAGCATGTCGAACACCACCTGCAAACAAAAAAGAAGAGTATGAGAAAAATTGTACACGCTCAGGACGCAGAGTTAAATTACCTGATTATTATCGCCCATCATAGATGATCTCTGGGGGGGAGTGATGTGGCGTCATTAATCTGAAAAAGAAAAATAAACAATCAAAATTAATAATCTATAACTACACAATCTACATTACACAATTAAAATTAAAATAGAATACAAAAATTAATAAGTAATATTAAACTTACCTTTGAGTCGTGTCGTATCGTCGCAGAAATCGTGACCAAGTCGTCGAGTAGTAAAGACGCCCCGATAATGCATTCGAACAAAGGATTGAAGACATCGAGGCGGCGCACCCGCCATGCGGCCATGCGGTTAGTAAGAATATATCTCCCTGGTATATAGTGTATTATCTATGAATATATCACTGTGACGATAAGACGTATGACGCTTGCGCCCGGCTATTGTTTGTTTTTGCTATTTGCTTTGAACTTTATCTTCCTTCTCGTGCTAATAACTTCTGTGCTACGCTTTGTGCTAAATTATAAACAGTATTTTATATGTGAACTATTGTATTTGTGAACAATTGTATTCGTGAATTATTGTAGCTGTGAACTATAGCATATTATAGGTATGAACTATTTAATTGTGTGAACTGTTCTGCTTAGAATAAACTTTTATAAAAAGTGATTGGTGAGTAATTTATTAAGAATCTCCCCACATCACTTCATAGGTGATGTGGGGAGCTAGCTTTAAGAAAACAACTATGATATATTCGGACTCAATAAAATATTATATCGAACAATATTTTTTTCAAGCTTAAAGATAAAGATAAAGATCATTTTATTTGTTCAAACATGAGTATACATACATATGCATGCAAGATGTTAAAAGAAAATATCTCGACAGTCATGTTTAGCCTCTACGGCGTACAAATGTTAAAAAAATAAATAAAAAAGTTACAATTTTAATTGGCCTTCGCCTTATTTAGTATTAATAAATTATACAATAAACATTAAAACAGAAAACAAACATCATTAGAGAAGAGAATCTATATTTTGGCTTAGCTTTCCATTGACGTCAGTGGAGTTTGGTATTGATACGTATTTTTATAGAAAGATTACACTATTATAAGCACACACACAAAGTCTCAATATACGGAAACGCGTAATTTTTGAGAAAAGAATAATTGAAAATCAATTATTCTTGCAATGTTTATGTCTAATCTGCTAATAAACTGGCGCCATTTTGTAATGTCATTGTCGACGTCAATAGGGATGTCGATTCTTTCCGAAAAAGGTCGATTTTTAAATCGATTCAAATCGTAAGCTGATGTATCGGTTCACAAAAAATCGATTTCTAAAATATCTATATTTTTTTAATGTTTCTATTTATAATGTAAATATAAACCCATTTTATGAAAAACAAGAAAGATACCATGATAAATGATCTCTTATTGAAATTTGTTTTATTTAACAGTTTTAGTATTAGTATTAGGGCAGATAACAAATAAAATAGGTTAGGTTCAACTTATGTCAAAGAACCGAATTGATTGACCCCGACTCCACCTGGTACGAGTCTGTCCTACCCCTAGAGTGGTTTTATAGAGCCGGAGGCGCGTAGGGGGAGCAGCCTCCGCCTGCTGTAACAAAAACGTAGGCATCGGACGAGCCGGAGCGGCTGAGGCTGGTCGCCGAAGGCGACCAACAAGCCGAAGCTGCGGAGGCGAGGAGGGATGCCTGCGATTTGTTACGCTAAGGCGTAGAGGTTGCTCTTCCCGCAGCGCCGGAGACGTGGCAGTCTCAAAATAGATACAGAAATCCTTATGAATCAGTCCCCTTATTTTTTTATGATGAAGGGGATTTTTTTCTCATAAAATGGATTTATATTTACATTATAAATGCAAACATGAAAAAAATATCGATATTTTAGAAATCGATTTTTTGGGAATCGATACATCAGCTTACGATGTGAATCGATTTAAAAATCGACCTTTTTCGGAAAGAATCGACATCCCTATTGACGTCGACAATGACATTACAAAATGGCGCCAGTTTATTAGCAGATTAGACATAAACATTGCACGAATAATTGATTTTCAATTATTCTTTTCTCAAAAATTACGCGTTTCCGTATATTGAGACTTTATGTGTGTGCTTATAATAGTGTAATCTTTCTGTAAAAATACGTATCAACACCAAACTCCACTGACGTCAATGGAAAGTCGTACCTATATTTTTAAATATACTTGTACTTAAAAACATACCTTTATTTACCTAAATGATTGTACAATTCTTAGTGTTACATACTTACATCAGTCAATTTCGTATATTATTACTTTCGATTATTTTATGAATTCTATTTTATTATGTTCAATTAGCAGTAAGATAATGTGTAATAATTTATATAAATGTTGATATTATATGTCATAGCAGTTAGTGGTCAATGTTGTCTTGCAGAAAATCATTAATATTGTAGTAGGCTTTATTTGCAAGGAAATTATTTAATTTATTTTTGAGTATGTTATTATTATGTTCTTTCCAGCGTTTAGGAATTTTATTATATATTTTTGGGCCCATGCAAAATATGCTGTTATTCATTAAAGTAGTTTTTGATTTATGTAGACAAAGTTTACTGTTATCACGTCTATTACGAACGACCGCATCAGACATGCGTGGAAATAGGTTAGGATTGCTCTTAACGAAAATAGCGCTTTCCAAAATATAAAGTGAGGGTAATGTTAAATTTATATTGTATGAAAAATGGTTTACAGCTCTCCGTGACCTTTAGTTTGAAAATGGTCCTTATGCATTGCTTCTGGGCTTTAAATACTAATTCTCTATTCGTAGCGTTACCTCAAAAGATAATGCCGTATCTAAGAATGGAGGAAACTAAACCATGGTACGCTGTGAGAAGGGCATCGATATTGAGCATTGGTACTAATTTGTAGAGTGCGTAAGAAGATTTACTGATTTTTTTTTTATTAAGGCTTCTGTGTGTGCTTTCCAATTGAGTTTTTTGTCAATAATTACACCAAGAAACTTCGCATTATCTACCTCATTAATCATTTTATTATTGTAGTGTGTATATAGGTTTGACGTAGTAGATCCTCTTTGTGTAAAGTGCATAATATTAGTTTTTTTCAAATTGATTTTTAAATTATTATTTTCTAGCCATTTTATCATTGATATTAGGGAATCATTAATGTCATTATTATAGGTATCATTATTTTTATAAAGTATAGTTATGGTATAGGCCATGGAAAGAAGCATGCTAGGGTTAAAAATCAAAGACAGAGTCAGGAACGACGACATTAGAACAAGAACAAAACTCACAGATATTCTTACCCGGATAGACGTCCAAAATGGAGATGGGCTGGACATTTGCTACGCCACCCCATTAACAAATGGAGCAAGCAAGTCACTCTCTGGCAACCAAGAGACGGCAAAAGAGGCAGGGGTCGTCAAGTTAGGAGATGGGAAGACGACTTGAAACAGACAGCGGGACCATTCTGGTTGAGAGTAGCAAGGGACAGGAACCATTGGAAGGAATTGGAGGAGGCCTATGCCAAAAGGCACACCGAACTTAGGGACCTCTTGTAACCCTATGTTTAGGAATAAAAGGCTATTATTCTTAGTTATGGTACTGTCATCGGCAAATAGTGTCACGTATTGGTTAATGCTTTTAGGTAGGTCATAGTTAATAGTCATACATAGTTAGAACGTATAAAATTGGGGAAAAATCTAAAGTGGCTGTTTAATATTCAATGGCGCTAAAACCATCTCATAAATTATTATCTTAGTGCATAGAATATGACCTGAAAAACTGCCGCTAAACATAGTCCTGAGTTACCAGCATCCTTTGTAATCCTGCATGTCATAACCGCCCTACGTTCCGTTAATTTGACAGCGTACTAAATTTCCAACGAACATAGGCCTTATGTTCCCTTATAGGTTGCCTCAACGTGGGGAAATCTAAGATGCCCATTACATAGTAGGTATTGCTGTCAGTTTTACAACAATCACGGTTGTGATTGACGAATAACCTACCGTGTAAAGTGGTCATTGACGGTTGCATGAAATTGATTGACAAATATCTGGATATTATTTTGATTTTTACGTTAATCAACTATCAGTCACGAATTTTCATTGAACGTGTAATGGTATTTCGTCAATCACGCATCGTCGCTCCTAGCTTTTCTTCGGGAGTTATAGCTTTTCGCATAATAAATCTTGTTTTTTACATATCGTCGCTGTAGAATGATAACCTCGTATGTCCAGAGATCTAAACTTTACAGGAAACGAAAAAAATAGTTCATTTCGTCAATGTTTAAAATATTGTTATTAGATTTTCTCTCATGTATTGAATGACAAAAAGGACTTTTTTATATTACTAACCAATCTCTTAATTAACTGTGTTATACCAGTTAAATTGACATAAGATGTTTTCTGTTTTAATATGTGCTAAGTTGCGAGGTTTTCAAAAGTAAAGACACTGCTGTAGACTAAAAATATAATGTTTTATTGGAAATAATTTGGACAAGTTTTGGTAAAAAATCAGGATAGAAAGATTTTCTTTCACAGATATCAGTCGAACCGTAAGCTTAGATAACCTAAAATTCTCTTAAACCTAATCATAACTCAACCGAAGTCCGTTTTCAAGCACATACCCAGAGTAAACAACAATACCTATTGTCACGTTAATTACGTTAACTGCAGCCGAAGGACCCAAAAAAAACCGAGGTACGACTTTCCATTGACGTCAGTGGAGTTTGGTGTTGATACGTATTTTTACAGAAAGATTACACTATTATAAGCACACACACAAAGTCTCAATTTACGGAAACGCGTAATTTTTGAGAAAAGAATAATTGAAAATCAATTATTCTTGCAATGTTTATGTCTAATCTGCTAATAAACTGGCGCCATTTTGTAATGTCATTGTCGACGTCAATAGGGATGTCGATTCTTTCCGAAAAAGATCGATTTTTTAAATAGATTCGAATTGTAAGCTGATGTATCGACTCCCAAAAAATCGATTTCTAAAATATCGATATTTTTTTCATGTTTGCATTTATAATGTAAATATAAATCCATTTTATGAAAAACAAGAAAGATACCATGATAAATGATCTCTTATTGAAATTGTTTTATTTAACAGTACCTATTAGGGCAGATAACAAATAAAATAGGTTAGGTTCAACTTATGTCAAAGAACCGAATTGATTGACCCCGACTACACCTGGTACGAGTCTGTCCTACCCCTAGAGTGGTTTTATAGAGCCGGAGGCGCGTAGGGGGAGCAGCCTCCGCCTGCTGTAACAATGCGGAGGCGAAGAGGGATGCCTGTGATTTGTTACGCTAAGGCGTAGAGGTTGCTCTGCAAACTTAGCATACTTGATGAGGCTACTATCTCTATAAGCGGCTCTATCTAGTAATTGGATAAGCGTTGAGTTAATTTTGTTCTCGTTTTCAATTATCTGGGATATCACACTATTATGTTGTAACATCCATTCTTTACTAATGCTAATGTGACTATTGAATTCTGATTCGATCCTATCTTGGTTATCCTTCAAAACTTTTATGGTATTATTATATTTCGCGGCATCTAAATAATCTAGATTACCGGTTACGCTTTTGATCACTGAGCCTAATCCGTCTACTAGACCTCTCTTAGTGCGACTAGGCTCTAAGCTATTTAGTTGTAATAATACTTTGTCTAGTTTGCTAGAAAGATAGTCCATTTGTAATTCGTACAGTAAGTTGGTGTCATTATCAAATCTGTTCTTGTAGTTCTGTAGCTGTACCTGCAATAAGGTTACTTTGTCTCTGATGTCGTCAAGTTTTACATATTGAAGAAATGTATGATAGTGAGTTATGAGAGTCGTTGGTCCAAGTGTAAATGGTAGTAGGCTTGGTCCGTCTTCAAGATATTCAAGTTTTATCTCCTGGGCTTCGATCGTCAGCACGGTCAGTACAGTCAGTAATTTTAGAGTTCTGTAACAAATCGGCAGTTTTAGGTACACGTTTAAGTCTAGACTTCCCTATCGGACCGCGTTTCCTAGACGTGTAAATGTGTATTGGTAAGTCAGCTAAAACATGATCATGGGTGTAACGTGGGGCTAATTTTTGTCGGCTAGCTAGGGGGTTGGAAACGAAAACTTGTTGGTTTGGTTGGTATTCAACCTCTGGTTCCCGTGATTTATTCCGATTATTTATTAATGCTGAACGTTCGGAGAAAGAATGTTCGTAAATTATTTCATACACTGTTTTCATTCGATCTCGGTGTGTTAGTATGTATTGCTGCAGTAAATGTTTTGTCAAGTCGATGTCGATTGGGTCTCTTGGGTTGAAATGTCCATTGACAATATCGTAAGGCCTACATTTAGTGAAACTATGTACAGAACTATTGTATCCTAGGATAGCATAGGGCATTAGATTTACTACATGCTCGTCTTTCTTTTGTAGTTTTAGGATTCGCAGATGTTCCAGTATAGTCGAGTGGAACCGCTCTATGTTACCGTTGTCGTTGGGACAGTGGGCTAACGTTCTATGATGGTTAATTTTGTGTAATTGTACGAACTCAGTAAATAGCTGGTTCGTAAATTCGGTCCCATTGTCGGTGACAATAGAAAGAGGAAGACCATGATGCGTACAGAAGGTAAGTAGGCTTTGTAAAATGCTCAATGCTGTTCCGTCTCTTAAATGATACGCTTGAGCATATTTGGAGAATACGTCTATAAATGTGAGATACTTGTCACTTGTTGTGTGTGTGTGAACATGTCCATATGGATAATCTCGAAAGGTTTGGTAGCGGGGGAACGATATTGAATTGAGGTTTTAGAGGTTTCCTATCGTACTTAGCCTGACCACATATGGTACATTCATTAATATATTTCGTAATGTGTTCCCTCATTTTGGGCCAATAGTATCGTTTGGAAAGGGCCAGGAAACTCTCGTTGATACCGCGATGGTTAGTTTTGCCTTCGTGGTAGTTCTTTATTATTTCTTGTTGTTGTAAATATTCTTTTATATTTTCGACTTCAACTTTAGTTAATACTAGATTCATAGACGAGCTTCTGAATTTATCTTGTAAGATTGGAATGACGTCATACATGCAAAGAGGGGGTTTAATTAATAATCCGGTTTTGACTTTTGGGTTAACGTATTCTTTTATGGCGTTGAGTTGAGTAGACCTTGCTACTTCCATTTCCGGTTGTCTTATCTGTACAGCTGTTCGAGTATGTGTATCAAAAGGTTTGGTCACTATTGGTCGTCTTTTTATGTCGCCTACAATTGTTAATATTAGTTGTCTGTGGAATTTATTAAGAGGTTCGTCGGTAATAGGAATTTCAAGGATCGGATTTTCTTGGCTTGTGTGGGCCGTTTGAGTAGTCGAGCCAGTGCTAGGGGCTGTTTTTACTGATGGGTTAGCTAACATAGAACACGTTTCTTCGTTATGTATTTCCACCCGGGAAAGCGCATCGGCATTGGTGTTATTTTTTCCTTTTTTATATATGACAGAAAAATCGTATTCGCTTAATTTTAATTTCCACCTAGTAAGTCGCGAGTTCGGTTCCTTAAGATTCATTACCCACTGAAGGGGTTTATGATCAGTTAAGATTTTAAAAGTACGGCCAAATAGGTAGGGTCTAAAGTACTTGGTTGCCCACACGATGGCAAGGAGTTCTTTCTCTATAGTGCTGTAGTTCACTTCGCTCTCATTTAGAGTTCTAGAAGCGTAACATACAGGTTTGTCTGATCCTATGGGTCCCTGAGATAGGATGGCTCCTATCGCTACATTGGATGCGTCAGTGGTCAGGATGAATTCTTTGTTGAAGTCAGGATATTGAAGGATTGGGTCGTTAGTCAAGAGAGTCTTGCACTTTTCGAAGCAGTTAATATAGTCTGTGTCAAGAGTTATTTTTCGTCCCTTTTTTAGACATTGTGTCAGAGGTTTAGTAATTCGAGCAAAGTCTGGGATGAACTTCCGATAATAGCCTATAAGGCCTAAAAACTGTTTAATCTCTTTTGCGGTTTTGGGTAATGGATACTTTTCTATGGCTGATATTTTACTAGGATTTGGCTTAATGCCATCTTTACTGATTATATGTCCTAAATAAGCGGTTTCCAATTTAAGAAACTCGGATTTATCCATTTGTATTTTAAAGTTGGATTCCCGTAGTTTCTGAAATACTTTCTCGAGATTTACCATGTGTTCTTGCAAGGAAGTGCTGAACACAATAATATCAGCTAAGTACACGAGACAAACTGTATTTTGGAGGTCACGGAGCACGTTTTCCATGACACGCTGAAACGTGGATGGCGAGTTCTTCAGGCCCATGGGCATCCGTAAGAACTCGAAATGCCCATGTTCAACGTTGAATGCTGTTTTCGGTATGTCACTAGGGTTCATTTCGACCTGGTAAAATCCACTGGCTAAATCCAAGGTTGTGAAATATTGGCAATTTCCTAACTTATCTAGTACATCCGATATATTCGGTATTGGGTATTTATCGCTAATGGTTTTTTTCATTTAGCTTCCTAAAGTCGACTACGAGTCGCCATTTAGTCTTGCCGGAAGCATCAACTTTTTTAGGAACTATCCAGATGGGAGAGCTCCATGCAGATTCGGACGGACGAATTATACCTTGCTCTAACATTTTACTGATTTGTTGTTTAACTTCATCTCTATGAACGTAAGGGTACCGATAGCTTTTAGTATATATCGGTATCTCATCAGTTGTCCGGATGCTATGCTTTATTTTATTAGTAAATGTGAGCTGTTCGCCTTCTATATAAAAAACGTCAGCGTATTTGGCACATAATCTTTCTAAATTAGCGCGTTCTTCGGCATTTAGATGGTCGGTGCGTAAACGTGATAATACTTCTTTGTAATGTGGGAGTGGTTGAACGTTGTGAGAGGACTCGATGTTATACGTCTCAGCACATATTGGACGATCTAGGGAGAAAATTATATCGTGCGGAGTCGGGTTAAATACCTCTATAATACCGCGGTTATTTGACACTAATGTTAGACATTCGTTTATCACGCAATTAGAGATGTATTTTTCGCTAACTAAGGCTTCTCCGTCATGGACATTAATAGGTACTTTTATTAATTTTGAAGATTGGGATGGTATCACGTCCTCGTAAAAATTAACATTTCTAGAGTTATACATTAAGATGGGGTTGTAAGCTAATCGTGTTACAAGTAATCTATCCTTTAGATCTATTCTAGCTTCCCATTTCTCTAATAGGTCGAGACCAATAAGGCCATCGAAGTAATCGTGAAATTTATAAATATATAGTTTAATACTATCAGGCTCTTGGAATTCGGAAAAGCATGGAATAGTTATCGAATAATTATTCCTAGTTGTAGCATGCACATTCGTTACCTCGAAAGGATCATAATTTAAAGGTATATGTGAAAAATATTTTTGTATAGCTTCCGGATTAATGACTGATCCTTCATCAAGGACTGATTCGCTCCGGTATCGATTAGAAATTTTAACGGAGGGTTAGAAATACATATGTATGGAAGCCGTCTCTGCGTATGTAAGTTTACTTCTATTTTGGCTTTTTTGAAAAACGAGTCTTTGGAAAATCCTGAGGCGAACTGCTTGTAGAAGGTTGGCAGTCTATGTTATCTTGTTCGTTTATCTCAGTTGTGTCATGGTATTGGTAATGCTGTGTGTCGTCATAGTCATAGGTCACAGTATTGGTATAGTCGTCATTATCATTATAGTCGTAATAGTCATATTGGTGTTCAGGATAATAGTAACTATCGTAATCAGCACATTCGTTAAAATTCATTTCCCTACTTTTGAAGTAATTTGAAGGCGGCGGGTTACCGTATTTGCGCCAATCATGACCGGTCAGACCTGTCGGAGGCATTGGTTTAGGTACGTAATGGCTAACCCCACTCATAGGCTTCGGACCTGAGTCATGGGGTGGATTCCTATTTGGTAATCTAAACGTATTACTATGGGGTTTATAATTAGGTGGCAAAGCGCGGAACATTTGTTGAGTTCTCGTAGGCATGTTATACTGTGGTGGCACGTTAGGCCTAAAACCTTGCTGCTGTGGTACATGTAAAGGTCGCTGTAAATTGGGCATTGGTATCGGTGCAGGAAAACTGAATGGTTTTTGCAAAGGTAAGGTCATGTAGCTAGGATGGAGAGGCTTAGGTGCTTGAGGTTTCCTCTCGGCGAAAGGTTCACCGCGTTGTTGCAAGTACATAACATTCAGTTCTTCCTGTACAAACTCCAAGGCTTTTTCAACGGTATCAGGACGCATGCAACGTATTCGTGAGCCCAGTGGCTCCTTTAAACCGCGCACGAAAGCTTGCTTCGTTAGATTCTTATATAATATACGTTTGGCTTCTATTGTAGTAGGCAAGGTTTCATGAAGCGTAACATACGTCATGATAGTGCTGAACAGTGTCTGACATCGTGCATAAAATTCTTGGGGAGAGCTGTTCCCCTGAGTAGCTAATGAGAGGTCATTATAGAGCGCCGTTTCGTCTCTTTGGTCCGAAAAGTTATTGATTAAAGCTGTACGAATGCCATGCCAGCTTTCAGGAATACCATTTGAATTTAAAGTAGTCGCAGCGGGTCCAGTTATTTTATTTAATATACCGTTAAGCAAACATAAGTTCGATAGTTCACTGCCAGGTTCATTACTTAGATATGCAGCACATATTTGGTCACATAATTTTATAAACCTAGTTAGTACATTAGGATTACCGTCAAACTCTGGCACTGGGCGTAAAACTTTGAAAATAGTGTCAGGGTCGTGGGCCATTTTTGATTCCTCGGTAATTATATCTAACTCTAAATAACAACTTAAATCTCTATTATAGTCTAAACTTTCTCTACGTGGCTACCTACGCGATGTAGGGTCACAGTGGGATGATTTCCTTGGATAGAAAATTTTGACAGGAAAGATTTACACTAGGAAAAGGAAAGCAACACTAGATAAAATTCTGGTTTACTTACATAAATTTCATCTCGGTTTTCTCGGGATCGATGTCTTGATGTATCCTCTTGGCTTGCAGTTGACCCGTAGTAGATTCGAATACTCGTTTAAAGCTTGAAAGCTACGATAGCCTAACTAACTTTTGAGTATCCTACCGACTGCGCCAATTACGTTAACTGCAGCCGAAGGACCCAAAAAAAACCGAAACTAGTTTAAAATACTTTATTATAATATAAAAATTACAATATAATTACTATAACTAAAATATAAGTGAATCAGATCGATCATAGATCTAGAATGAATTTTAATTATTACAGTAAAAATAAGGTAAAGGTATATTGCAGAGCTCCGGTTGCATCCGTTGACGTCAATGCTCACGTTCTGCTGAGTTGCGCCTCGTGCCGCTGCAATGTATCGGGGTCGCTGCTGTGTAGGCTCTTTACCTATGAGGCTATGTTATAACTCGTTATTATTTTATTTGATAATAAATAAATAATAACAACAATTTTTTTGAATATTTAATAACACTACTTATACTAGACTAATATAAGTACTTCTAAAGAGATATTTAATAACACTACTTGTAAAACTAGACTAATATAGGTACTTCTAAAGAGATATTTAATAATACTGCTTATAAAAAAGAACTAATATAAATACTTCTAAGAAAAATACTAAGTTGACTAATAATAATAAAAAAGGCAAATAAAATAAAATTAACAGGTCGCGGTTTCGACACCTTTCAGGATCAGGAGAAAAAGCAAGTACTTCCCTGGCACGACTGGTGGCGAGTCCGGCGGAAGTGGTTGGAGATATGTGTCCTTTATAGACCGATTTCGCTTGCGAATTCAATGTATATTTTATATATATATATATATATATTTCATTTAATTCCAAATCCTCCCATCTTATCTCGCTTAGAAATAAAATAATAAGAAGGATGTCACAGCCCCTGGCGAGGTTCCCTGGAACACACAGTCGAAATCTTTCATGAGCCTTGCCTCCAAAGTATGTAATATTATACGCCCACCGCCAGAATCAACTAGGCGAGTAAAACTGATAAGTTTGGTGTGGCGGTACATGCTACCAGAACGGAGGCAAGAAAATAAAGTTATATCAACTAAGCATCTACTATGAAAAGATATACACAATTACGTGATAAAATAACTAGCATGTGACATAAAATTAAATTACACACTAAGTATCAATTGTCTAAATTTCAAAAATCAAAGTGACATAATATTTGTTATACTATTGTAATACATATATTATAAATTTGCTCACACTTACCCAATATAAGGGGAACAACCGTTAATATTTAATAATTATTAACAAACCTATAAAAAGCTATTAGCTATAATTTGCATAACGTATGCGTTTTGAATTATTTAATATAGATCCAGAAATGCATTTAGGTGACTGGACCTTCACGGTCACACTGAGGTCACTCGTCAGCCGCGCGGACTATTCATGCACCCCCACTTGTCTTCGCGCGAATTAGATGACACATTACAATACCCCGCTGGCCACCCAAGGATTTTCTTCCTATAAGTAGAAAAATCCGCAGCAAAACCAAAAAATGTGCTATTTAGACAATTTAAAATCTTTTATGTGCCATGGCCCTAAATATTTACCGTGCATGTCCTCCAATTCGTACACTAGAGGTGACCTCTTTTTAGTTATGCGGCATTTAATAAATTTTGGGGCTAATTTTTTATTAAAATATTTGTGTTTATCACTCAGATAGTAAGTGCGCTTAAATACAATATCGCCTTCGTTAAATTCTGTGAACCTTCTCCTTAAATTATAGCGTTTGGAATTTTGTTGATGATGATGCCATAGTGATGCCTGAACTTTGTTGAATATTTTAGCGGGATAACCGATGTTCTCAGCATAGGCGTCTCGCGGTAAGAAAACAATTTCATCGCCAAGGTCGTTGTCAACGTAGTGAGAACCACATATTACCAATTTACGCCCATATACAAGGAATGAGAGAGGGTAACCAGTAACCTCGTTAACGGAGTTGTTTATTGCAAACAGTATTTTAGGCAAATATACATCCCAAGAACGCTGATCTTCTTTCACAAAGGTCGATATACAGGTGACAATAGTTTTATTATAGCGTTCCACCAAATTAACCTGAGGAGTATATTTAGGTGTAAGAAAAACGTTAGGAATATTATACTTATTAAATAACGCAATGGTCTTCTCACAAATAAATTGGCTGCCATTATCCATATACACCGTTTGGGGAATGCCATGTGTTAAAAATACAGAGTCTTCCAGATGTTTAATTACAATGTCGGCTATAGCTCTTCTTACCGGAAACGCTAAACAATATTTGGAGAAACAACATGTTACGACTAAGATATAAGAATTTTGTTTTCTACTAACTGGCAGGGGTCCGATGAAATCAATTGAAATAATTTGTAAGGGTCGGCAACACTGTTTAGGTCGTCCCATTTCTCCTAACACATTATGAGTAGGGAGTTTATAAGTTAAGCAGATGTCACACTTCGTAACAAACTTTACGACGTCCCGATGCATACCTGGCCAAAAATACTGCAATGCTAAACGGCGATAAGTTTTATGGAGGCCTAAATGACCTGACGTGGGTTCTGTGTGATTTTCTTTGATAATGTTCGCGACGGTTTAAAGACTTTAAGCAAAAAGTGATTAAAGAATATTAAATTATTTTAAAAAGTGAAATTAGCGACAAAATCGAATAAATTGTGTTTAATATAGTTTTACAGTATGTTTACAACTCGTAATATATTTGTATAAAGTATCGTTTTAATAATAAGTTGATATAAACGACTTTAAACATTAAATAAAATTTCGACCAATCACAGCGCAGCATATCGTGGAACTTTCTAGAAGTTAATTAACTGCGCAATAGTTTATATGAAAATAATGAGAATATTTTTATGGTCTGAAAGAATTGTAAATACGATATTTAGTTAGCATATGGTATATAGATTGAAATAAGTAAATAGATAATTTATGTAAATAAACGCATTTGAGAAATATAGTAAAATTAAAGATTTAATGTGCACTTTTGTTATGTAAATTAGGTACATTTTGATTAATAACTTTTTTGAATGTAAATATATCAAGTAACCCTTATCACATAATGATAAAGGACCAAAATGCCTATTTTATAGTGTATAGCGTGTTAATGTAAAAATTAGCATTATATAGAAAAATTGCGATTTGTGCAAATTACGTAATGAAAATGTTTGATAATAAAAAGGCAAAACCGAAAATTGGCAAGCGGCTCTCTATAGAGTATAGCCGAAGTCTACCTTATGGGGGCAAATCACAGTAACATGGTAGTAGGAAGAACTACCAGTAACAAGCAGTAGTATCCGGTAGTAGCTGAAGTGACTAGTAGCAGAACACAGTGAAAAGTTAAAGTGAAATAGAAAAAGTTTAGCTAGCCGAAAAAGGTCGTAACTGAAAAATCGCAGTTACACATAGTCGGAAAAAGTGGCAACTGAAAATTCTCAGTTGCATATAGTAAAATAGTGTCAGCTAGCCAAAAATAGTGGTAACTGATATTCGCAGTTACATATAGTGAAAAAAGTGTTGGCTAGCTGAAAAAAGTGGTAACGGAAATTTCGCCGTTACATATAGTGAAAAGTGTTAGCTAGACGAAAAAAGTGGTAACTGATATTCGCAGTTACAAAAGTGTTAAATTCAACTAATCTTAGTTGATTAATAGCTGCTAGTCAGTAGTGTTAGAAAACCAGCTGCTACCAATAGAAATTTTGGATACTACCAATAGAAATTTGTTACTTTCAATAGATATTTAAAATTACCAATAGAAATAGTAGAGAATACCAATAGAAACTTGTTACTGCCAATAGAAATTTGATATTACCAACAGATATTTTGAAAATACGAATAGAAATTTTAAAAAACCAATAGAAATTTTAATATTACTGTGTGTTTAATTAAATCTGTGTTTTGAAATATATAGTGAACAATCATAGTTGAAAAACAGTGTTAAATAAATAAATAAGTTATAATATTTCGTGACTAATTACTCAGTCGAACCGCTGGCCACTCCCTTGCTATTTTAATTTATAAATCGTGCATTTTTAATTCTGAACCTCAGTCCACAGTTCTCCAACAGCATACACAAAGGCGGTAGTGAAAGTATCCACCGGAACCTATAGGTGTAGGACGTGAGCGGCTCGCGGAGTAACTTCGACAACATTTACTCCGGAGAGTTACGCCCGTCCGGCACAGATAACGTGTTCTCGTAATTCTAATGGAACTACGAGTACTTCTTTCCACGAAAACTCTGTAGTTAATAAACATTTATTTTTTGAACACCGATATAGCTTTTCCGCTTTGATAAGAAAATTTTCAAATTTACTTGGATTGTTCATACAACCGTTATAAATGTCTAGATACCATTTATCATTCGTTGTTAAGTAAGATTTTGCTGTGGAAATAGAAGAAACTACGACAGCGCGAGATAACGCGTCTGGAATAATGTTATCAGCACCACGTCTATGCTTGATAGTAAAATCAAAAGAAAATAGCCTAATGCCCCATCTTGCAAGCCTGCCCGTAGGGTTGTTTATAGAGAGAAACCACTTTAATGCTGAATGATCAGTGTAAACTACAAAAGGCTGACCATTTTCAAGATAGCAACGCCAGTGTTCTAATGCTACTATTACAGCTAATGTCTCTCTCTCGGTAATGCTGTAATTCTTTTCTGCAGCATTTAGTGACTTGCTCATATAGGCAACAGGATGTTCTTTGCCATCGACTGTTTGAGTTAACATGGCACCTACTCCATAATTACTGGCGTCTGTGTGAACTTGGAAGGGCAAATTATAGTTAGGACAATGTAAGACTGGTGCAGATACTAAACATTATTTTAGCTTTTTAAAAGCTATGTCTGCCTCTGGTGACCAGTAAAATTTTGGAGCACCCTTGCGATTTGAAGTAAGTTTATTAAGAGGCCCAGCTATAGTGCTAAAATTTGGCACAAAACGTCTATACCAGGTGGCTGTTCCTAAAAAACGTTTTACATCTTTTTTTGAAGATGGTGTTGGATACTCTAAAATAGCTTTTACCTTTTCAGGGTCTGTTCTGAGACCCTGGGCGTCTATTACGTAGCCCAAATATTTCAGACGAGACGGAAAAAATTGGCTTTTTTCAAAGTTTATTGTTAAATTTGCTTCCTTTAACTTATTTATTACACGTAATAATAAAGAAACGTGTTCACCGAATGTGTTAGAAATAATAATTATATTATCGAGGTATGCAAATACCTTAAGAACAAATGAACCAAATAATAAGTCTACAAGCCTTTGTTGGGTTGCAGGTGCATTGGTAAGGCCGAAAGCCATCCTCTTAAAACAAAAGGTCCCACGACCTTGGACATAAAAGGCAGTTTTTTCGCGATCGCGTTCTGAAATTAAAATTTGCCAGAATGCTTTAGAAAGGTCTATACTAGATATAAATTTTGCGTCTCGCAGATTATCCAGAATTTCGGAAATATATGGCAAGGAATAAGCATCGCGTTTGGTTACAGAATTTAACTTGCGACTGTCTAAGCAAATGCGCGGTTGGCCGTTTTTTTTTTGTAACAATTAAGATTGGAGAGGACCAAGAGCTCTTACAAGGCTGAATTACGTCCAATGAAAGCATCTCGTCAACTTGCTGGCATAAAATTTGCTGCTTTACAGGGGACATTCGATAATAACGCTGTCGTATAGGTTTCGTGTCACCCGTATCAATAGAATGACATACAAGAGAAGCACAACCTAAGCCCTTGCGTTCGGAAGAAACGTCCTTAAATTGTTCAATTATGTCGTCAGCAATCAAGCGTTGGTTGGCATTAAGGGATGCGTATGAATGTATATGAGATTTTAATATTGATTAATTCGTGTTTGAATAATAATCGGTGAGTTCTCTTTTATATTCAAAGCAGTTGATGTATTTTGGGCATATGTTAAATTTTTTCCAGAAATCAATACCTAATATAAGAGAGGTCTCTATTTCAGGAACAACAAATGTCTTCAAAGTATAATAATTGTTTTCAAAATTAAATGGGAGATTAATATATCCTAAGCAATTAAGTTTTTGTCCACCGGCTGCTGTTATAGAGACTATTTCATCAGTGTGCACAGCAAATCCTTCATCTATCAGTAAGTTGTGTGCATTATTGCCTAGTAAGGTGACGGCTGAGCCAGAATCTAATAACCCCCAAAATTTTGTATTTCCTATTTTGACTGATAAATAAGGTCGCACGTCGTTAGGTGGTTTATTAAGTAGAATTGTAGCAACTGTATAGCTATTAAAAAAATTATTAATAAATTTCAACCACTGTTTCCAATCGGTATTATTAGAGTGGTTGACGAGGTTGCTACAATTATGCTTTATTAGTTTTTTGAACTAGACGGAATACTTGTACAATCTGGACAAGTGTAAAATGTGTAATCATCACGGCCACATTTGAAACAAAATACTTTGCGTTTTTCTGTACATTGTCTTAAGTTGTGTGTATCAACACGACACCGGGGGCAAAACTTTTGTTTACTTTCGTCATATTGAATAGCGTCAATTGGTTTATTATTACCATAAACTCTTTGTTGCCGTTGCGGATTAATGTTGTTTAAAACATTAGAATTGGGAGAATATTTTTTATAAAGGTTACTTGAATTAGGTATAGGTTTATTATAATTATTATAAGCTTTATTGCAATTAAATTTATTGGTGGTAGAATAGTACATTTTATTTTTTTCTGCTAAATTAGTGAGTGGCTTAAATGCAAATTCGGGTGCTAGTGTGGCTGAATTTGTTTTAGGAGGTTCATAATATTTATTAAGACAAGACTACATTCTCATAATTTTTACAAGCCGTACGTAAGACCTCAATAGATTTAAGATCAGGCACTGCAATTAAAGCGCTAGCATAACACGGTTTGATATTGTGCATAATAATTTCTAACTGATCTTCCTCCGAAGGTTTTTTAAATAAACTGGAAAACATGCCTGACATAATGGCTAGGTAAATAGTAATATTCTCAGTTTCACCTTGCGTACGAGCTTTCATCTCGTCTAATAAGCGATAATCATGATCAGGAATAACAAAAATATCCTTCAGTAATTCGCATAATCTATCCCAAGATGTAACATGTGATCTTACACTGCGAAACCAGTGTAAAGCATCACCAACGAAAATTTCTGTTCCAAAATCTATAATTTTAGAAGAGGGAATACCACGGGCTGTTATATAGTCGTTTATACGTTGGACAAACGAAAGTACGCACGTTTTTCCATCAAACTTAATACTAGTTAAGTCCGAAGAATGAGCTCGATCACATGTAACAACAATAGGGGACGGTGTAATTGTAAGAGCATCTGTAAATTCAGATGAGGAATCAGTATCAGGCTTGAGATGTTCTAAGTTTTTAAAATTTGTATTTAGCTTGAGCCTGAGGCTTTCTAGAATATCTGTAGACTTTTTATCTACAGCATCCAGACGTTGAGTCCTATGAAATAAATGGTTAAGTAAGTTTTGAGTACGTTTATATAAATTTTTATCATATTTCACTGATAATGTTTTTAAATTCGTTTCTACTTTAACAAGGCTTTCGCGGATGCCCTCTACGTCTACAGAAAACTAAAATTAACAGGTCGCGGGTTCGACGCCTTTCAGGATCAGGAGAAAAAGCAAGTACTTCCCTGGCACGACTGGCGGCGAGTCCGGCGGAAGTGGTTGGAGATATGTGTCCTTTATAGACCGATTTCGCTTGCGAATTCAATGTATATTTTATATATATATATATATATATATATATATATATATTTCATTTAATTCCAAATCCTCCCATCTTATCTCGTTTAGAAATAAAAAAATCATTCGCCGTGTGGAGTCAATCTTGCGCAGACGTGTAAAAATACGAACAGTTTAGCTTGGTGAATACGTGCACTCTAATTAAGACCTTAACTAGTTAGTGACTGAGTTCGCCTTTGTGTGTCTTGTGTGTGCAGTGATAAATAGCCTGTGCATCTCTTGTGAATCGCTTGCAACGCTGTGCTTGAAAAGGCTATATTACATCTTGCTGTCGTAATGCAACGTACACCGCCATCGGCTACTTTTAAATGTGCATCCAACCCCGATATTCCTAACTCAGCGCTTAATATCCGCGATACTGATTGCTTTGTTAACCTACGTAAGCGTAAACAACCCGAATCGGATATGGCGAGCTCCGTAGTGGAGGTTGTCGAGCAAAAAATAAATGAACAGCTTGCAGCTTGGAAGAATCGGCTGGACACAAACATCGCCGAAACCATAAGAAACGCTGTTAACGCGACACTTGAGCACGAAATGAGTAAATTAACCTCGTCTATTAACAACTCACTGAAGGATATAACTACTAGACTAGACGACATAGAAAAATCTATAACCTACTCAGGTGAAAGACAAGATAATTTTGAGAGTCGATTGAAGTTAATTGAAGAAAAAGTTATCGCGAGTAGCACTGTGAATTCCCAAATTGCCGCCTTAGAGAATAAAATTGAATCAATGGAGCAACAGGCAAGGCAATATAATATCGAGATTGCTAATCTCCCGGAACGCCGTAACGAAAATCTTATAACCTTATTACAGAAAATAGGTACAATAATAAAACATCCTATCAATGCCACAGACATTCTCTCCGCTCATCGTGTACCCCATTTTGATCAGAAAAATCAACATCCCAAAAATGTGATTGTTAAATTATCCTCCAAAATATTGCGAGACAACATAGTTGTGGCGGCGAGGGCAGTAAGAGGAGTCAGATCTGACCAACTCTCAATCTCTGGCACTCCGTGTACGATTTATTTAAATGAGCACCTGACTCCAAAAAATAAACAATTATTTCGTTTATGCCGTGTCGCTGCGAAGAAGCATAATTATAAATATACTTGGATTAAGCATGGTACTGTACTTGTTCGCCAAACCGATTCATCACCAATATTTGCAATACGTAACGAACAAGACATTGATAAGATCAAGTAGTGACGTCAATAATAATTTGCATTTTTTGTTTTATCGTGTAAAAACATATATATCAGTATCACGGTTAAAAAAAATAGTAAGTCTACCCTATGTATATTGTTATTTACCCCGTGTCTCTTGTTTGTGCGAATTGCAAATAATAATAATTTTAGTTGTGTGTTCCTATACTGAAAATAGTGCATTAATCTGTTATGATAAAGTATGTCATAAATATCACTGTATGTATTATAATAACTTGTGCAGTTTTAATCTGAGTTATAACCATGAAGTAGGAAATAATTTATATTCGATGGAATTTTTAAAAACGGTACGAAACATAGCACTTAATTACTTTAGTAAAAATTACTTTGCAATAGTATCATTAATGGTATATTACACTAATCATATCTCTATCTTATAAGAATTATTCATTCAAAATGGCTAATAGTTATTTAACACTGTACTACCAAAACTGCAGAGGACTTAAAACAAAACTACACACTCTTTACACTAATGTTGCCTCCAGTACCTATGACATAATAATATTAACAGAAACTTGGTTGCGCAATGACATCTCCGATAGTGAATACATTGATTCTAGGTATCAGGTGTTTAGAATAGATCGGGACCGATCGACCGGTGGCCGGCGGGATGGAGGCGGCGTGCTTGTGGCCGTGTCGCGTACGCTCTGTGCTACTGCACTCGCGCTGGCCGCTGCCGACGTACCCCTCCCGCCTCTTGTTGACCAGTTGATGATTCAACTCAACATAGGAAAACGTAAACTGATTATTTGCGCTGTGTATATCCCACCTAAACAAAACTACGACACATACCGTGCTTATTTAGACTTTTTACACAGCGCGGTGCATGATTTAGATACTGACATTTATATAATAGGTGACTTTAATCTGCCTAGTCTAAAGTGGGAAAATAAAGGCATTTTCACTCAACCAATTATAAATTCTGACATAACTCCCACGCACAGATACTTAATTAACTTTATGTCATCACTTGAATGTTATCAATTGAATTCGTTAAAAAATAAAACAAATAATATATTAGACTTATGCATCAGTAATAATATAAATAGCAAAACTTCTCCTGTACAATTACCTTTGATTCCACCAGATGGACATCACCCTCCATTCCAGGTAGTTGTATCTTATGTCGAGGAATTAAAACGCTTGAAAAATAAAAACTATCTTAAATATTGTTACAAACACGCGGACTATGCAAAAATTAATGAAGAAATAGCAAATACTGATTGGAATCTTCTCTTCATGGAAAAAGAAGTAGAAGAGGCAGTTTCTAATTTCTATGAAAGGATATATGCCATAATAAAAAAACATGTGCCCACAAAAGTTATTAAATCGTCACTTTTTCCAAATTGGTTTACTCCCGCACTTATTAATTTATATAAGAAAAAGGAGCGAGCTTGGATACAAATGAAAAGATATAATACGGAATCAAATTATTGTATTTTTGCTATACACAGAAAACAATTTAAAGAAATGTCGGATCGGCGTTATAAAGCTTACCTCAAACATGTAGAACACAGTATAAAAAATAATATTAAATTTTTCTGGACATACATTAATAATCGTAAAAAGAATTCAGATATACCCAACACAATGCACTACAAAAACGTAACTGCCAATTCACCTTCTGAAGTATGTAGTCTTTTCTCGACGTTTTTCCAATCAGTATTCGAACCTTCATTTGTACCAGACAACTTTGAAATTAAAGATATTAATATAGATGACCGTCAAACGCCTGATACCTTAATCTGTAGTATACAAATTTCAAAGGAAGAAGTTTATGCCTCAATTAAAGTGCTTGATGTTAATAAAGGCGCTGGAGTTGATAACATTAATGCCTATTTCTTGAGACAGACTGCTGATACTATTGATGAACCTATATGCTATTTATTTAATAAATGTTTACGTGATGGTGTCTTTCCTAAGATTTGGAAATCAGCCAGAATCGTCCCTGTATATAAAGGAGGATCCAAGAAAGACGTAGAAAATTATAGGCCTATTTCTATTTTGCCTACCCTGTCGAAGCTTTGCGAAAGATTAGTACATAAAGCTATTTACCTATGTCTCCATAGTTCCATTTTACAGCAACAACATGGATTCGTTGACCGTCGTTCCACGATTACTAACCTACTTATTTATACAACGGATCTCTTTGAAGGACTAGATGCAAATAAACAGATTGACAGCGTGTATACTGATTTTCGCAAAGCTTTTGACAGGGTGGATCATAAAATCCTCCTTGAAAAGATAGCCTTTAATAGTATACGAGGAAATCTTTGGAGATGGTTTAAATCTTACATATCGAATAGAACTCAAAAGGTCGTTATTAAGGGATTCGAATCTCCAAGTGTAAATGTAAGCTCAGGTGTACCACAGGGTTCCATTCTTGGCCCTCTACTATTCGTATTATTTATTAACGATATTAATAAATGTTTTGATCACTGTAAGTTTCTTCTATATGCAGACGATTTAAAGATTTACAAGATTATTAACACTTTAGACGATCATGTTAAACTCCAAAATGACCTGAATCAACTCTCTTTATACTGCAGTGAAAATAAACTTGAACTTAGCATTGATAAATGCAAATCCATAACTTTCACAAGAAAGAGAAATGTTAGTAATTACTTTTATTCACTCTGCGGAATAACCTTAAGCAAGGAAAACACTATTAAAGATCTTGGAATCACACTTGATAGTAAACTACATTTCGATGTACATATAGAAAACATTATTAATAAAGCATTTAGAATGTATGGGTTCGTCATTAGATCAGGTGTTATGTTTAAACAAACTTCTACATTCTTATATTTATTTAAATCATTGATACGTTGTCAGCTAGAATACGCTGTATCAATATGGAATCCACTTTATGAAAAATACAATTATATGCTTGAAAAGATACAAAAGAAATATCTTCGATACATACATTTTAAATTCCACCGCAAACGATTGTCGTATAATTTGTTACTAAAGACATACAATTTAATTGATCTTAAATCTAGACGCACACAACTTGAAGTAATGTTATTACATGATCTTACTCATAATAGATATGACTCTATAGAAATATCAAACAAACTTTGTTATAGCGTACCTCCTCGATCATTAATGAGGTCTACACGTCCGCATAGATTGTTTGCAACCTTATCCTGCCGAACAAATGCGGGCATTCGTTCTCCACTTCACCGTATGGCCAAAACATACAATAATATTTTCAATGATATCGATATTATTGCATTACGACATACATCTTTCAAGAAATCAGTCATTGATAGGCTTGGCTTAGTAACACATAAAAAAATGATTTTATTTTCTTCCTGTATATTGCATACCTGGTTGTAGATTCATGTACCAGCCAAACACGTCCCTACACACCTACCTCCACTCTTACACACACACACACAACCACACACATATACACACACAGGCGCGCGCGCGCACACGCACACGCGCACACGCACACACACACACGCACGCACGCACACACACGCACGCACACGCATGCACACACACACACACACTCACACACACACACACACACACACACACACACACACACACATAACACATATACACACATGTACCTATTAATAATGTTTATTAGTTACTTTATGATTTCTTAACTAGTTAACTAACACTTGTTATAATGTAAGATGAGCTCCACTTTAACACTAGATTATATGTATAATGAGACCAGCGCTGTTGGATTCATAATGATAATTACGTTTCTTTGTTTTGATATTTTATATATATTTAATTGTGAATCTGTTTGTGGTTCTTTAAATAAATGAAAAAAAAAAAAAAAGAAGGATGTCACAGCCCCTGGCGAGGTTCCCTGTAACACACAGTCGAAATCTTTCATGAGCCTTGCCTCCAAAGTAGGTAATATTATACGCCCACCGCCAGAATCAACTAGGCGAGTAAAACTGATAAGTTTGGTGTGGCGGTACATGCTACCAGAACGGAGGCAAGAAAATAAAGTTATATTAACTAAGCATCTACTATGAAAAGACATACACAATTACGTGATAAAATAACTAGCATGTGACATAAAATTTAATTACACACTAAGTATCAATTGTCTAAATTTCAAAAATCAAAGTAACATAATATTTGTTATACTATTGTAATACATATATTATAAATTTGCTCACACTTACCCAATATAAGGGGAACAACCGTTAATATTTAATAATTATTAACAAACCTATAAAAAGCTATTAGCTATAATTTGCATAACGTATGCGTTTTGAATTATTTAATATAGATCCAGAAATGCATTTAGGCGACTGGACCTTCACGGTCACACTGAGGTCACTCGTCAGCCGCACGGACTATTCATGCACCCCCACTTGTCATCGCGCGAATTAGATGATACATTACACTATAAGAAGGCAAAAACAAATTTAATTATAAATGCGGCAAGCTATCATAAAATGGATGTAAATCTCGAGGAATCACACGTTTTAATTCCTGAAGATGGTTGTATTTTACCGTAGTTATGGGTAACTTTGAATAATACAACTGTTGAAAACAATCACTAGCATTTGTTTGATGTATTCTCCTTGGTAGTAATTGGTATTCTTTCGAATAACTTAGCTTGAACTTTATGGATCCTTTTGGTTCATATTTAAGGCAAAGTATGTCAGTGACTTGTGGGTCACCAACCTTATTACCTGGTCTTATCGATGAAAAATACGGTTGAGAGCTGTATTTTTTGAAGACTGTGTGGTCTAACTGGACGACATTGTAGGGACCAGAATTGTTACGGGCAGTTTTACAAGCTTCAACATACCCTGCTGTTGAATAAATCTCGCGATTTTTTATCTGCCTCTCAATTGTGGAATGCATCGCATCACATTCCATTTGGGTGTGACCCTTCTCAAGGTATTTTTGGACTATGACCATACCTGTCTTAGCAGCTGCGAATAAAAGTGCATTGGAGAGAATAGAATTTCTATTTTGGTACGTGCACCCATCACTATACATAATCACTTTGCGAATGATTGTCCTATCAACATAGTTAATTATGAAATCAACTATGATACTTGAAAACTCATCAGCTGTTAAACCGCCTTCAGATCATCCCAGAGGAAACAAAATCCTTCTTTGGTGTTCAAATTATTTATTGTAAAATTATGCACTTTAAACTTCATCTTGTAATAAAGTGCTGAAGCTTTTAAATATGGACAAAGCAAGACAGCTTGCAAGTCCATAGTAAATACAGCAACAGAAGTATCATTTTCTGCTTTGTCATTCTCTTTCTGGCTTTGTGCTTCCGCTTTCCGAATTAAATGTAGTTGATAATCCGTATCACTAACACTTCCAACCTTATGACCACAGCAGGTGTCACACTGGTCCATTTTTGGACGAAATAAGGACAAATTTAGACCCTCAGATACTTCCCAAAATGTATACCTTGAAGCACTGAGATGAGCTTTGTTGTGGTCTTTTGTATATTTTAAATATTCATTAAAAGGTGCCGATTTGGATTGCCAATAGGGTTCTAAGTAGAGTTTTGTTGAACTTTTTCTGCAATAATGTGACTCAAGTTTCGGCAGGGAATGGAAGAACTCTCTCAATAACTCTTTTTTTAAATTATTTGCTTGGCCTCTGTTGTTGTTTCTGTCCGAAACGGGCATTGTATTTGTTGCAACAATGTTTTCAACCCAGTTGTGAACTGACCATTCACCGATATTTATTGTGTTTAAAAACATATTTTTACAGACTAAATGTTGCCCCTTTATCTTTAAAATTATATTTATACGAATAACTTCTACGAGAGTCAGAGGTTTCCGTTTTTTTTTTGCATAGTACCGCTTTTTAGTACAAGTGAGGACACGAAACTACGTTTTGCTTCCCTATTCAGTAGCCAAAACTGCTTAAAAATCTGTAATATTGAATCATCCGAGAGTTTATAGCATTCAAAAAATTTGGCATTTTTGTTATGTTCACACCGAGGTTTCATTTCTTTTGGCGCCTTTTGAACGTCGTACACAATTTTTCCCTCTTCGTTTTTTCTTCTTCCCAGATATCCCTCACCTTTCATTCGTTTGTTTTTTTGTTGCTCATACATCCATTGAGATTTATCACTTCGTCCTCGTTTAGCTCTTTTTCGTTGTTGATTAGATATTTCCCTCAAAATTTCAGGACTGTTATTTGGCTGAAAATTTAGATCTTGCACAGAGTCATCGCTGCTGAAATCGGTATTATCTTCAGCCTCTAAAACCTGCAAATTATCATTTCCAGTGTTCTCATTATTATTTATAGCAGAAGTAGACGGTGCCGATGGTGGAATTTTGGATAGTATGATTGTGGAATCATTTTCAGGATTGGAATTTGTTGTAGATGGAGGATTTTCCAGTGTCTGTTCTGAAGGCATTATTGCAGAAAATTCTGCAAGTCTATCAATATTTACATCTGATTGTAATAAAGACGGTGATTCCTCTAAGTCAGCAAGGGTGATTAAGTCTTCTGGTGGCGAATGGTTCTTTAGACATGCTGCCACTAATTTTCTTCCTCTATTTAACATTTTGCCTGAAAAAAAAATTAAAATTACTAACTTATATTTTAAAGAAAAGCTGCAAAACCGGTAACAATCATGGCATGAAAACCTCGTATGTTGTTTGAATTTATAACTATACGAGGTTTTCACGTGAAACTTTTAACAAACGGCTGTCAAATCAATACTAAACTAGTATTTGCACTTTTGCAGCCGTTGTTGAAAATAAACTAAGACAGATACCACTTTATTTTCACTATTGGCAGTGCATAGTTTGATTAATTAAAGCCGTTAAAATATTATGTGAAAACCTGGCATGTCACTTGAGTGGTTTGCTTTACCGTGGACATACGAGGTTTTCCTTGCAGTAATCGCGTCAAATAAACGAATGCATATTTATTGCTAAACTATAACTCCTTAGTTATAAAAATACAACCAGAGTGTACTTGGAAATATAAAAAATACAAATACAAATACTTCACACCGATTTATCCACAATTTTTCACTAAAAATCTCAAAAATAGAGAGTAAAGCCGAAACCATGCACTTTTTACGAGGTTTTCTCGCTTGTGAAAACAAGATGGCCGACGAGTAATAAATAAGAGGTTTTCGTTTAACTCCATAGATGGCACTAGTAGTCATATATTGGGTTCACGATTTTGCTGTATTTTAAAATACGTGGTTTTCATTCGGTTTTTACAAAAATAAAAAATATACTTTTTTGACATACGAGGTATTCATTCTACAGTGACGATATGGTGTTACCAAGACTAGTAACTTATCAAAACAAACCTCTTTTATGCGAAAATAATTTGCATAGTCTTTATCCTCTTTTGAAATAAAAAATGTCAATCAATAAGTTAATATGGGTATAGATTTCCTTTTTTCAAAGCCAGTCTTTAATCCAGCGCCTTCTTTTTATACATTTTTACACAAAATTGCAATCAAAATTGCAACACAGGCCTTATTTATAAATATCCATCCTTTCCTTCTGAAATTTTGGGTTTGACTGACGATCAGTAGAATGAGCGTGTAATGTCGAAATTATTCTATCATTCAAACATCAATCACGATTGATCGAACTGATTAACGCTTGCCTATACTTGCCACAATCTAAAAAGCCCGATTTGACGTTTCTCATTATAAATGCGGCGCACGGAAGTTTGTACGAAGTACATATATTTCCATGATGCGGCGATAACTTTGTATGAACGTAGACGTAAGAAATCGAAAAATCAAATTCACATGTTATCCATAGACTATGACAATGAGTATTTTTTTTTATAGAAGAGTGGGCAAACGAGCCTGCGGCTCACCTGACGGTAAGTGACTACCGCCACCCATGAACAACTGCAACACCAGGGAGGGAATTGCAGATGCGTTGCCGGCCTTTTAAAAAGGAGTAGGCTCTTTTATTGAAGGTCACTAAGTCGTATCGGTCCGGAAAAATCGCTGATGGTAATCGATTCCACAAGGAAGTCGTGCGAGGAAGAAAACATCTTCTAAATCGCACAGTGGTGGACCGCCAATCATCCAGATGGTGTGGATGGTATCTGAAGTTCTGCCGCGATGTGCGTTCGTGAAATTTGGCGGCTGGGATTAATCCGAACAATTCCTCAGAGCACTCCCCGTGGTAGATGCGAAAGAAAATGCAACATCTCTTCGCAGTGCCAATGAATCGAGCCGATCGGAAAGGACGGTTCGGTTGTCGACGATTCGAGCCGCTCTGCGCTGGATGCGGTCAAGTGGAAGGAGCTGGCACTGGGGAGCCCCTGCCCAGAGATGGGAACAGTACTCCATATGAGGCCGAACCTGCGCCTTGCAAAGTTGCAGGCGGTGTGCTGGCATGAAATACTGTCCTGCTCTGCTGAATACGCCAAGCTTTTAGAGGCCAATTTGGCCTTCTCCTCCAAGTGACCACGAAACTGCACGTCACTCGATATGTCGACTCCGAGGATTCCGATACTGGCTGAGGCAAGAAGGGGAGTGCCTTGAAACCGGAGAGATCCGACAAAGGGGTTCTTTTTAGTGGTAAACGCGCAAACTTGTGTCTTCTGAGGATTAAACTGGACTAGATTTAATCGCCCCCAATCCGAGACTTTATTCAGCAAAAACTCGACTTCAGACAAGTTTGTTCCGGTACTCGGCGACGTTTTCCCGAGAAATATTGGCACGGCCGGTATATAAGGCATCACCAGTGCTGTCGTCTGCATAGCAATGAATGCTACTAGTTAACAACATATAATTGATATGCAGAAGAAACAGCGTTGGTGATAGCACACAGCCTTGTGGAACACCAGCGTTAATAGGCTTGTAGTCGGAGCATTCACCGTCTACAACGACCTTGATGCTCAGATCTGCAAGGAAGCTGGTGATCCAATTGCACAATTTCTCGGGAAGCCCATAGGAAGGGAGCTTCGAAAGAAGCGCTTTGTGCCAAGCCCGATCAAAGGCCTTCGCAATGTCCAAACTAACGGCCAACACCTCCCCCTTGGACTCTAGTATTATTCATAAGCACCAAATTTCACTTTGTATTCGAAATTTTTTTTTTGTTTTATTAAGGACAACAAACAGTTGTATAATAAAAATTACAATTCAAATCATATATAAACAGATTAGCTAATTACACAACCAACACCGTTATCCACAAAAATACCGTAGTAATTAAAACGCTAAAAGGCACATATAACACAAAAATAAAACAAGAGGCAAATATGCATACCTAGCCGTTAACAGCAAAATCATGAATGTTACATGTATTACTAGGAAAGAAAAAAAAAACAATTTTGATTAAAGTTATAACATTAGAAGAAAAGAAAAAGAAAAATTACAATTTATTCAATACAAGCTTTATAGCTTTCCTAAATTGAGGTAGTGACATGGTAAATAAGTCTACATCGGAGAAGCTGTTGTCATACAGTTCCATTATGCGACGCAAAGGCGAACGCTTGCCCGCATTTGTTTTACACAGATTAAGAAAAAACAAACGATGCACGTGAGTGTTTCGTATTCTTTGAGAGCGACTTGGTACACGAAGGTATATACAATTAACAAATTGAGGACAATCGAAAATGTTACGACAAATTTTGTAAAGAAAAATACAATCATGCAACAATCGCCTATTACTTAAAGTTGTTAAAGAATAATTATGCAAGAGATTATCATAAGAGGACCAAGAACGGTAACATCTATAGTTTACAGAACGTAAATATTTACTTTGAACCGATTCTAGTAAATCACGATACCTTTGGTAAAAGGGATTCCAAACTTGTGTGGCATATTCCAATTGAGGTCTTATAAGAGATTTGCTCTCAAAAACACGATTTAATCGTTGATTAATATTCCCACAAGACGTTATTACAATGACATGTCTGTTATATCTTTGGGTTCGTTACCGTAGTGTTGTGACCGTTATAAACCATTTTTTGACCAAATAAAATCGTTGATCTGAAAAATCGATACTTTTACATTTAGAAAAGAGAGAAACGTAATATTTAATGTTTAAAAATATAAAAACAAAATCTGACCACATATATTTCTAGCTTTATTTTGATATTTAATATGTTAATATTGGAAATAGTTTGATTTAAAGAAAATGGATTTTAACCTTCATTTTTCTCTCTACGTCATTGAGTCGTCATTGTTTCGAGCGGTCTCTCGCTATTTTGGAAGTTTTTGTGTTATATTGGTTATTATTATATTTTCTGACTCCGCTATCACTCTTGCACTGTTTGTGCTATATTCCGGACTTTGATTACGCATTACGTGATTTTGGTGTTATCGTGTGAAATAGACGTACTCTTAACAGCCAGTCTCGTAACTTGTTTTTGAAGTTGGACGAGTACTTTGAACGGGAGTCAGCAAATAGATGGCCTGTTTTAAAAGTTACCCAAGTACAAGTACGAGTCGCACAAGCGCTTGAAATTGGCATAAAAACTGTCCGAAATATTATAAAGGGAAAGTACAGGGTTTTTGGCTATGAAGATAATGTACTGCACACACCCAAAAAGCGAAAAAAAAAACAAAAACCTGTGACAGGTATCGATAATTTTGATGCTGATGTTATTAGATCCCATGTTTACGACTACTACAGAAGACAAGAATACTCCACCGTAAGTAAATACTTACGGTGGGGTATTCTTAAATCTGCAAGCTTATATGATGGTAGCGCAACAGCTATAAAACAATTCTAAAAAATATTGGGTTTTCATACAAAAAAAAACCGACAAACGGAAAATATTGATGGAAAGGTATGACATAATACTACAAAGAGTATCTTTCTTAAGAGAAGTTAATAAAATAACCAACTGGGACAAGGATATATTTACTGATGAGACATGGTTAAATGCTAATCACACTGTGCCACAGTCTTGGACGTATGATACGCAAGTATCCAGCTCAAAAGTTCCAGTGGGAAATGGTGGACGCCTCATTATTTGTCATGCTGGATCTGCCGGGGAAGGTTTTATAAAAAATTGTTTGTTGGCATTAAGATAAGAATTGAGAATGAAAATGTTATGAATTCAGTGAATTTATTTATTTAACCGACCCAACCACACTTATTTATTGTTAATTTTATTCTTGACTAGCGACCCGCCTCGGCTTCGTACGGGTGCATATCAGTGGCGTGCCTACATAATATACAATGTGTGTCGGATTTAGTTTACGTGTTGGCTTTGAAACTGGCCCAAATTTAAACTTAGTTTGGATTTATGTAATAACTGTTAAATATTACAATCTCGTACATGTATTAAAACAATATGCCTTGAGAATCAATTTTAAACGATGTAGATACATTGTCCATTACTCGAGTCTCGAGAATCGGTTTTTAAAGCAAACAATTTTTTTCCCATCACTACGCAAAGTATTTATATAGCTGTCAAATCGGACTTATATGGTCGCGAGTATAGGCGTGTAATGGCCGCTAACCACGCTTGGCTGGCGGGTTGACAACCGTAGTTGTTTTTACTTTTTTACTTGTTATTAGAAACACGCTGCTGTCCACATCTTCTGGTTTGTTTCCCTCTGTAACCTCTTACGACACCCACGGGATCATATTATATGATAGTGAATATTCTAACACCGCCACTACAACATTCCACGCTAGATTAAATTGCTGTGGCAAACGAACTTGCAGTCCATGGACACTGGCGTCAAACTTTAAGCCAATATAATTTAAAATTAAAAATTTTGTACAGCCGAATTCAATATAAGCGACTTCAATATAAGTTATTTAAGAATAACTCAATAACCATTGGTCTGACCTTGATCAAATTCATATGAGACCACACGAGAACTATCAGCTTTCATTTAAAAAAAAAGAATCGTCGAAATCGGTTCACCCAGTACAAAGTTATGACACATAAAAAAAAATAAAAAAAATATACATACAGTCGAATTGAGTACCGTCTCCTTTTTGGAAGTCGGCAGAAAACAGCACAAGCGTTGTTACCTTTGGGAACTAAGATGAAATGCCTTAAGAGTGTAACGTAGCACAGCACGCAATGATTCTCCGCAGCAGAAACAGGGAGAGGGTTGATGCTTACCCAGACACACCCGTAGGGACAAAAGGAGTCCAAACAACTAGAAGGTACCTAGGGATGGTAGCGTTACAGGTTCTTTTGTCACTTTTATAAAACAAATATTCCACTCCATGTCTGTACGTATTACGAACAGTGTAAGAGCCAATAGGCATTTTAATTAAAAGACCATGGACTGTTAATAACATAATATATTATCGTATCGTATCATAACGTATATATTAGTATCAATATCGTGTCGTCTATCGTAGGCTTAGGTAAAAATATCGATATTTACTCACAAAATCATCGATTTTTATCCTCGATATTCTTAATGGCGATGTATCGATATTTGATATTTATATAAGAGTATCGAATAATTCGTATCAATATTTAAAAAAAGTTATATTTATTTTATAATTTAATATACAATATAATTTTATAGACAAAACATTAAGCAATAAAAGCAATGACCCTCATTCTAGTACATCATTCAAAACATGACGATATATCGATATTTATTACCCGATAGTTATCAATACTTTTAAAAATATCGATACGAAAAGGATCGATATTTTTTTTTCACTTGCCCAACCGTTGTGAATGGCGAGCTGCCGCTTCGCCGCTGAATAGTCCCTAAATAGTCTAGTTCTTCCATCAGTCTAGTATTTCCACCTTTACGTGGGAGGGCCATGCTACAGCTATATTAGTAGTATAGTTGTAGCACGAACGAGTCGGCTCGACCGGGGCAGGACCAAGCTCTCACAGAATACCAGCGTAAAATAGCAGCTTAACGCTGCTGTGTTTCGTATGGTGAGTGTAGAGAGCCGGACACCCTTTTTTACTGGAAACGAGGCTCCATCTCAATTCCTAATTGAGGATAACTTTAGATGTCTATGAACTACAGTACCCAC
The DNA here is from genome assembly GCA_963668995.1 of Parnassius mnemosyne. Taxonomy (NCBI): domain Eukaryota; kingdom Metazoa; phylum Arthropoda; class Insecta; order Lepidoptera; family Papilionidae; genus Parnassius; species Parnassius mnemosyne. Next base: position 2,047,638 of record CAVLGL010000096.1, read on the forward strand.
TTACCATCAGGTGGACTGTGTGCTCGTTGGTCACCCTTGTTCTATAAAGAAAAAAGAAAAGAAAATCAGTAATTAAAACCAAGGGAAAATATGGAGAAAAGAGCGCTTTGGATAACATCGTTCAGAGAACCGAAAGCTCTTTCCTTGCATGAAAACCCGTAGGACTCAAATTCATCAACACTGCTGTCACTAGGAAACTGATATAGTTGACCGATGGCAGCTTCTTTATTATATTTTAAAATAGAAAAAAATATATTCAATACCATTAATAGAATCAGGCGTTACTTTGCGGAAATCCATTATATAAAAGCTTTTAGAAAAATTTTTTTTTTTTTTGCGCCCGAAGCAATTGGAAATGGGCTACCCCGAAGGGAGGCAGAAAATGCATTACGCATACCACGATGGCCGGTCCATCGTGGTTATGAGGGACTCACTACCTACAAGGGGAACCTAAGTGATACCCTCTAAAAACTGCCTTTGGGGACTGGCAACCAACTGTTGAAAGCTTCACATGCCGTATCTAAAGCGACCCTCTTTTGGGAAAAGAGGGCGCAAGAAAAATTTACTTCGCAAATATCCGCGTTATAATAATATTAATAATTTATAACGCGGATATTTGCGAAGTAAATTTATCTAAAAGCATTTATATATTCAATACCACCTGTTCCCTGCGTGTAAATTATTACGATCGGATTTCATAGCTTTTAATATTTTTGCGCGGGACCCTAACTAAAATATAAGTAGCCTAAGTCACACCTTATAACATCAGCTATCTATCTGCCAGTGAAAGTAGCCTTCGTTGAAATAAAACTAATTTTACGGATTTTATCTCATTTAATTTAGCCCTCTTCTACCGACTTCAAAAAGGAAGAGGTACTCAATTCGACTGTATTTTTTATGTGTGTTACCTCATAACTTTTTTCTATGTGAACCGATTTTGAAGATTCTTTTTTTTTTTTCAATATTGGTGCTTCTCTTGTGGTTCCATGCAAATTTCACCAAAGTCTAACCAGTAGTTTTTCAAAAGTTTAAGTCGGTTAAAAAAAAGTGGCGTTTGCCCCAGCGATGCTGTCGATTTTTCTTTTTTGGTAGAGGAGGTAAACGAGCATACAGCTCACCTGATGGTAAGTGATCACCATCGCCCATGCACATCTGCATCATCAGGGGAATTGCTGGTACGTTGCCGGCCTTTTAGAAAGGAGCTCTTTTCTTGAAGTCGTATCGGTCCGCAAAAACCGCTGGCGACAGTAAATTTCGCAGTGTGGTTGTGCGAGGCAGAAAATTCTGCGTTAATCGCACGGTAATGGACCTCCGCCATCGAGATGATGGGGATAATTTTCAATTTCTGTTGCTGTGTCATCATCACCATCATTACAGCTCATCACAAGTCCACTGCTGAACATAGGCTTGCTCCAAGGAATGCCACAAAGCATGGTTCTAAGTCACCAGCATCCATTGACTTCCTGCATGTCTTACCAGTTCGTCCTTTCTTCTCCATCAGTTGTCAATTCTTCGATTTATATGGCAGGTTCATTGCCACTTCAGCTTAATAATCCGTTGGGCTATGTATGTAGCAGTGTATGATGATGAAATTATTTTTTAACATCACAAAACAAAATATCCATTATTATTTATGAAAAGGTCTATTGATACAAAAACCTGTGTTGGTATATTCTAGGGTTACATTACTTACTTAAAAATTCCAACGGGGACTCTTTTGACGAATTTATCTTTCTTAGAACAACTCAAAATAATAAAAATCTGCGGTTTCCAACACACTCAACTAGCGTGGCAACTATGGCTTATGAGACAGTCAGGGGAGTTCTATGTTCAGCAGTGGGACTTTAATAGGCTGTAATGGATGTATGTATTGAAGGGAATTTACCAGGAGCACATGACCCACTGAGAGATGAATTTTCAAATCAACAATAACAGTTATAATTATGGCAAATACCAATGAGGCAATCTATGGGGGAGGCCTGTGTTCAGTAGTGGACTTTAATAGGCTGTAATGGATGGATGTATAGAAGATAATCTACCAGGAGCACATGACCCACTGAGAGATGAATTTTCAAATCAACAATAACATTATAATTATGGCAAATACCAATGAGGCAATCTATGGGGGAGGCATATGTTCAGCAGTGTACTTTATTTAATAGGCTGTAATGGATGGATGTATTGAAGGGAATCTACCAGGAGCACATGACCCACTGAGAGATGTATTTTCAAATCAACAATAACAGTTATAATTATGGCAAATACCAATGAGGCAATCTATGGGGGAGGCCTGTGTTCAGTAGTGGACTTTAATAGGCTGTAATGGATGGATGTATTGAAGGGAATCTACCAGGAGCACATGACCCACTGAGAGATGAATTTTCAAAACAACAATAACTTTATAATGGGTTACACCAACATGTTCTAATTTGACAATAAAACCTATATAGCTTTAAAGCTATGTTTATGAAAATAACAATAGTTTTTGTTTCATCCAAATTGGTGCAGAAATACGGAAGTTATAACATTTAAAATTATTAATGAATTAAGTTAAGTTTAAAATTATTAATTAAAAAAGTTATTCATTAATAAATTTAATGAATTACATGAAAAGTTATTCATTAAATTTATTAATGAATAACTTTTCATGTAATAATAATTTAAACTTGACATTTAATTGTTACAATTATAATGATAGAATTAATTTAATAGATATAAATAATTTAATTAAGAAATTTTTGACTAGAGATAGGTATTACCTATCAAAATATAATTTAAGACAGATAGCAAATTTGCTATCTTATTATTTATATATGAACTCAGCCAAGGACTTGGCTCCACAGACATCTGCTTCTTTTGAGCAGTGTAATGACTTAATATGCAATTTGGAATCAGTTCCAAGTAATTTAAATTAGAAAATGAGACAATAGAGGTTATCTCTAGCAGTTATGATAACTTAAATAATTTAGAATGTGGCTTACAAATGTTTAATTGTATGACTCCACAGAAAGATAATGAAAATTGTTTACACCTGGTGCATCAAAATATACAAGGCATGATAGGCAAAGAGCTAGAAATTGAGTTGTTCTTAAATAGCAACAATATTCATATTTTATGTATTACTGAACATTGGTTAAAGCTTATAATTTAATGTTTAACATCAGTAATCTCCAGGTGGTCAGTTCTTTCAATAGAGATACGGTTTTAAGAGGTGGCTCCTTAATATTAGCTAGTAAATTATTATCATGTAAAGAACGTAAAGATATTGTGAGCCTCTCTGTTGAGCGAACTGTAGAAATGGCATGTGTTGAGTTTGAGCGCCTCATTGTTGTGAGCGTCGACAGACCCCCATGTTGTACATATGATACTTTTGAAAACATTATGGAGGAAGTTTTTGCTAAGCTTAATAAACAGAATAAATCTGTTGTAATATGTGGAGACTTTAATATCAATCTCCTAGAAGCTTCCTCCGTCAATATTAAATTTAGATCATTGTTTGAATCATATGGTCTTTTTAATTTATTTATAGAGCCAACGCGTATTTCTCAATCTAGTGCAACATGTATAGATAACATTTTTACAAATGTGAAGCCGTTGCATAAATGTATAATTCTAAAATTAAGTTCTAATCACTGTGGACAAGTAGTTTCGTTACCTTATGTTCACAAAAAGCAAGTAGATGAGAAAGTTGTGTCTGTTCCAGTAAATGCACGTCGCTTGGAGAAATTTAGAAGTAACATAGTGAAAAAACTTCCATCACTTTCATACCAAAATGATCCTAATTTTTTGTATGGAACATTATTTAAGCTTATTTGCAATGAATTTAATAATACTTTTACTTCTAAAACATTCTTCTTGAACAGTCGGAAGTCATTCAATGAATGGGCGACAGTAGGAGTCCATAAGAGCAGGCATAAGTTATATGATCTTTACCATGAAAGGTCATATAATCATAGCGTCAAATTTAAGGAATATGTAAAAAAATATTCAAAAATATTTAAAAGAGTGTGCTCCATAGCCAAGTCATTGCATTTGAGCAACAAAATTAAGACGGCTTCCAATAAAATTAATAGCGAAACTGGTAAGATTCAGCAATTCAAATTACCAGCTAAGTGTTAACCACAAATTAACTGTATCAGATCAGGACGTAGCAATGGTTTTTGAGAAATATTTTACTGATATTCCGATCTTGACCACTAAGTCACTGAATTCTTCTCCTGCCGTCGCCGAATCATTACTTAAACAAAATGTAAATGCCTGTACAAAGAATTTTACACTTCGTAAAGTGTCATCAAAAGATATTGTAAAATATTTTAAAACTATTGATGTTAAGAAAACTGCGGATCTGTGGGGGATTTCAGTTAAAGTTATTGGGTCTATAATAGATACAATCGCTTCTCATTTAGCTATTATTTTTAATACTAGTATCGAATCTGGTGTGTTTCCTGATTTAATGAAGCATAGTAAAGTAATACCTTTATTTAAATCTGGTAGTACATTAGACGCCGCCAATTTTAGACCTATTTCTGTACTACCAACACTTAGTAAGATTTTTGAAAAAACTGTTCTTGATCAAATGTTAAATTTTTTTAATATAAATAATTTACTTCATAAAAATCAATTTGGTTTCACAATGGGTCGCTCGACAACTGATGCCGGTGTTGAGCTGATTAAATATATCTTTAATGCATGGGAGAATTCACAGGAGGCTTTGGGTATATTTTGTGACCTATCCAAGGCCTTCGATTGTGTTCACCATGAAACATTAATCAGGAAACTTCAACACTACGGTGTAAGAAGTGATGCTCTTAAATTAATTATTTCATATTTAAGTAAGAGAACGCAAAAATTTGTCATTAACAATATGAGATCTTCCGGATCGAGGGTACAAATGGGCGTGCCTCAAGGTTCAATTCTCAGCCCCTTTCTGTTTCTTGTATACATTAATGACTTACCTTACATAGTAGGGGATAACCATGATATAGTATTATTTGCTGACGACACTTCTTTAATTTTCAAATTAAGTCGATAATTACTAAAATATGACGAAGTAAATAATGCTATATCTAAATTAGTAAATTGGTTCAATGTTAATAATTTGCATTTAAATGGCACTAAAACGAAATGTATGAAATTCGTGACTCCAAATGTCAAACAATTAAATACTAATGTGATTTTAAATGTGGAGAAACTGAGTCTTGTAGATACCACCATTTTTCTTGGAATCACACTAGACGCGAAGCTTCAATGGAGCCCCCATATATCAAAACTAGCAAGCAGACTTAGTTCCGCAGCATATGCCGTAAAAAAGATTAGAAGTCTTACGAAGAGGGCCATAAGAGCAATTTATGATTTAAAGCCTAAAGAGTCGCTGCGACAAAAATTTAAGAAAATTAATATATTAACTTTGGCCTCTCAATACATTTATGAAAATGTAATGTACGTACACAAAAATAAAAGTAGTTTTACAAAAATAAGTGATATTCATTCTGTAAATACTAGGAACAGACACAAGCTAGTAGTACCAGTTACTCGACTCCATCGAGTCAGTAATTCATTCTTGGGGCGATGTATACGCTTTTACAACAAAATTCCAGAAAATATACAAAATTTGACTTGCTCAAAGTTCAAAAACATTATTAAACTAAGTTTGTATAAAAAGGGTTAATATAAAAAAGGTTATAATATTAAGGAATTTATGAATGATAATAACCCCTGGAAATGAGGTGATCGCTACCAAAATATTTCTAATTTGTTGTGTTGTTAATTTGTGTAACATCATGATTGTAAGCTGTTATTTAAAAAAAAAAGTCCCGCTGGGTTTCTTGCTGGTTCTTCCCAGGACAGAGGTTTTTTCCGAACCAGTGGTAATCAAACAAAAGAGTGACTTTCAATAAGTATTATTTATAATCTATATTGAATAAAAAAGTTTCTGTTTCTGTTTCTGTTTGAAGTTTCGCAATATTTTTTAATTTTTACCCGCTCGTTCTCTGTGACGTGACGTCACAATCCGAGAGAGCAAACGTGCAGTATGAACTTGCTAAGTTGAGTACTAACCGCGCGCTCGGAAGTATACGATCGTTTACCTACATAATATTATATCCATTGTCAGAGTTAATATTCGGTTGACTGTATTAGATTACATAATACTTATAATAAACCCAACGACTATATAATAATTTTGAGCTAATAATTTATGAATAATCTAATCTAATCCAATGTAATCAATATTATTTATGATGAATAATTTAATCTAATAATCTAATCTATTATTATGAATAATGTAATCAATAAACTATTAATAATATTTGACATTTGTATGCCCATGAGGATTCAACTCGGCTGGGCAGCGTTCGGGAAACTACGACACGTCTTCTCGTTAGACATACCTCAAAACCTGAAAACGAAATTTTACAACTAGTGCGTTTTGCCAGTGATGACTTACGGATCTGAGACGTGGTCCTTCACTGCTGGCCGTATGAGGAAGCTCAAGGTCACTCAGCGACTTATGGAGAGGGCTATGCTCGGGGTTTCTCTGCGTGATAAGCTTAGAAATAAAGATATCCGCAGTAGAACCAGAGTAACCGACATAGCCCAACGGATTAGTAAGCTGAAGTGGCAGTGGGCCGGCCATATAGCTCGAAGAACCGACAACCGATGGGGAAGAAAGGTTCTCGAGTGGCAGTCCTGTACCGCTAGGTGAAGTGTAGGGCGACCCCCCACGAGATGGAGCGACGACCTGGTAAGACATGCAGGAAGTCGATGGATGCAGGTGGCTCAGGACCGTACTTTGTGGCATTCCTTGGGGGAGGCCTATGTTCAGCAGTGGACTTATGAAGGGCTGTAATGATGATGATGATGATGCCCATGAGGCTGATCACAGACTGAACTTTATTTGTGTTTAAATAAGACCTTTATGTAAACTGTGAATCACAAATAAACTATTTGATTTGAAGTATAACCTAAAGTATTGAACATTTAGCTTTTATATGATTTTTTTTCCAGTAAAATTAAATTTATTTTTATTTTATTTTATTTATTTATTTATTTTCACCGACAATATACATTTAGAAAACAAAAAATATGTGCTTACATCTGATACAATACTATTGTTAGTTGAAAAACAGGTGCCTAAACTAGGTAAAACCTGTATCTTAGGTCACCATTTTATCCCCAAGGAGCGTGATATAACAGAAATTAAAAAAAAAAAGAAAATAAAGGTTACTGATAAATAAATAACATGACAAGAAAAATATGGAGTAATAAATATGGAGAGAATAAGAAAAATATAACAATAAAGACTACTGGTGGCATCGACGTGTCGTTTTGTGACGTCACATCGCTATGCGGAGCAAAGCGGTCGCCCTTACCGTAAAACACCATTTTACTCATCAATATTTCAGTAATTTTTATAACACTCACCATACGAAACACAGCAGCATTAAGCTGCTATTTCACCCTGGTATTCTGTGAGAGCGTCGTCCTTCCCCGGTCGAGCCGAGCCATTCGTGCTACAACTAATATAGCTGCAGCAAAGCTCTACCACTTGACTAAACCACTCTCATAGTCCAATGACATAGCCCTTGTTAGTTCTCAAAATCAGATTTAAATCTTTGTATGTTTGTCTAGATCTAATTAGTATTTGTCAATGTATGATAAACACTCACGCCTGTCACGCAGAGGGGTAGGCAGGGAAGACGGACTTCCATTCGGTACAATCCTGACACCCCTCTCTCGCCTCCTTTACATCCATATACCTCCGCATACATGCTCATCGGTTAAGGGTACTCTTAATTTGGCCCATCTTCAATATATCACCAATTTGGTCGATAAATTTGGTCGATACTTTTTCTTTAGAAAGAGAATTAGGGTTCCGCGCAAAAACTTAAAAACCACGCGAGGAAAGTCGCGGGGAAAAGCTAGTTGTACAATATACAAAAATAAACCATCAGTCTAAGCAATCCGAAATCAGCATCAGTATAAAAATCCACCGGGCTTATAACCGATCTCCTACATCGGATGATCGAGAGACGCCCACTTCGACTCTCGAAAGCAAATATATTATTTGCATTGAGAAAATTCAAACAGCGTTTGAAGTGACATCATAGATACAGCATCTGTTTGACACACAAAATGCAAAGTAAACTATTGTTCTATATAAAAAGAGGCGAGTTTCCGCCATTCCGAAATCAACAGTGAGCCATCTTGTGGAAGCGAGAATTGGCGTAAAAACTACGACATGTTGAAAGTTTTTGTCGTTTTCGCTTTAATGGTTATTGGTTGGTAACTAATTTATAATTTTTTTAATGTGTATTATTAATTAATAAACTAAATTTTGGTTATTATTAAATACTAGCGACTTGCTCCGGCTTCGCTTGTTTAGGGTCAATTAATGTGGTATTTATTTAGATTTTTAGGTTATCAAACTTAAATTAGTATTATTTCTTTTCAAAAAACACTTCCAATAAAATATAGCTTATATCCCTCCCAGCACTGCTCTCTAACTTTTCGTAAAGTTTTAACACAATTGGTTCAGCCATTCTGAAGAAGCCCGAACAGACAAATCGACCAAAATTTTTAAAATTGTTGTTTATGTCTTAACATGCAAATAAGCCAGTTATTTCAATATTATAGACAGACATTACAATTATTGGACTAGGCGAGAAAAAGTGTAAGTTTTTCCGTCTCGACCCCTTCCGACGTAGTGTAGACGGCCTTGACGGCTATAAGGAAGCGAGATGGAATGATATCCATCTCCCTCGCACTTATCTTGTTATAAAAGAAATATTATTTTGTTTTATATGACGCTTCATTTTAATAGATGCTAGTAATTAATTTATTTGTATTTGTTAATCAATAATATAATACGTTTATCAATAATAATATACTACGAAAGAAACTTCGTTGCAACCGAACTTTCCACGACACTCTCGCATGTTTTATTTATATGTATAGATTAAATATTCAAAATTATTATATTCCTTAGGAATTTCACCTGCAGCGACAACACTATCGGAAGCTATTAACTGGGCATCATTGTAGTGGGGCGTTGTAGAGTCCATCGCCTCATTTCGTTCAGTAGGTGACGTAAGAGGTTAATACTGTGGGACAAGCCAAAAAGATATTTTGCCCTCCGATAGATGGCAGTACCGTATCGTTTACAGTAGACGTAAAATATCCAGGCAGCTTCCAAGTGCCAGATGTCTGGTATTGCGAGTGTGAGTGCGGAATGCTGCCCAAACGAGGGCGGGCTATATCCAGCAGTTGACTTTTACAAGCTTTTTCCTCATAGGTGGGATATTTGCCATAGCTGCTAGAAAGCGGGTTGGTAACCGCAGTTTTTATTTTTATTTTTAGTCGTTATTAAAAAGACGCTGCTGCCCATCTCCTGATTTGTTTCCCTCTGTCTCCTCTTACGACACCCACGGGATGAAATGGGGTAGTGGATATTCTTACACCCTCCACTACATGGATTTGTAGTGGTGGGACAATAGTGTGCTGCAGTGGTGACTTAACATTAGTGGATTGTTCGAAAATGCTGTATCTTGCTAATGCAATTTTTAGTATTCGATATAACGCTTTTGAGATATGATCAGATAGATGCGATATTGCAGTAACAGAAAGACCTGGAAGTTAGAGATTACACCATTTCGAATATTCGTCAACAATTAGTTTGATGTTAATAAATGTTTTGGGCTGGGTCTCAGATTGGTCCAGCAAGCAATGTGGCTAAAAGCTGTCTTATAAGAATTTTAAGAAATTATCTAGGCTGTGTTTAATACGTCTCCAATATATTCCTCAGTTCACCTTGGATAATGACACTAGATTAACTTTTAGGGTTCCGTAAGTGAAGGGTAACCAACGGGACCCTATTATTAAGCCTCCGCTGTCCGTCCATCCGTTCGTCTGTCAGAGGGCTGTATCTCATAATCCGTAATAGTAAGATAGTTGAAATTTGTGCCGCTATAACAACAATTAAAAATAAATTAAAAATTAAAGGGGCACCCCTGCTAGAAACGTGTTTTACGATGGAACGAAACCCTTCGTGCGCGAATCCGACTCGCACTTGCCCGGTTATTTTACAATACAATCTATATTTACCTCTCATTGCCATGTTTCTATTATTTATAATTTTTTAAATATTATTTTTTAATCTAGGAACCTTCTTCATCCATCCTTGACAGCCTACAAAAGTTCACTGCTGAACATATAGTTCTCCCATAGATTACGCAATTACGCAAACGCAGTTTTTTTTTAAATAATTTGGAGCTGTTATCAGGAAGATGGTGTTGCCCATCTCCTGTTTCAGTTTCCCTATATCGCCTCTTATGACACCCGTGGGACGGTATGGGGTAGTGGATATTCTTACACTGTCACTACAGTAACTTTCTAAAATAACAACAATTGTATCGTGGTTATAATACGTGGTAGAGCCACGCTGCAGCTATATTAGTTGTAGCACGAATGGATCGGCTCGACCGGGATAGGACCATGCTTTCACCTAATACCAGTGTAAAAATAACAGCTTAATACTTAATAGCTGCTGTGTTTTGTATGTTGAGTATAGAAAACCGGAGACCCTTTTTACTGAAAACGAGGTATTCCATCTTAGTCCTCAGGGATGACAACGCATCTGCATTTTGATTCTTAATTGAGGATAAATGTAGATGTCTATGGGCCACAGTATCCAGTTACCATCAAGTGGACTGTGTGCTCATTTGTCACCCTACTCTATAAAAAAAACCGCCGCGGCGTTTTCAGACATCCAGCAAATAAATTCGGCCCAGTTTTAGTGGGTTTGGATGTGGCAACATTTGTAGGATTTGTACGAGATAATAATTTAATTAATTGTTTATATGTAGAATGTGTTTAAAACAATCATTATGACCTTTCGTTGTCTCTCTCGGCTACCTAGCTCAGTCGTTCGGGCACAGCAACACAGTAATACATCGTTAAAACCTATCCTCCAAATTTCTTGCATCCGAAATATCCTTTTAATAAATAAACCAAGACCCGAAACCGAAAGAGAACCGGTGACCCATTTTACTGGAAAGGAGGCGTTCCATTTTAGTCCTCACGGATGACAACGCATGTGTATTTCGATTCTTATTCGAGTATAGATGTAGGTGACTATGAGTGATGCATCATTCACTTACCATCAGTTGGACTGTGTGCTCGTTTGTAACGCCTATTTTATAAGAAATGAGATGGGCAACAACATTTCCTGATAACAACCGAAAATAACAAAAAAAAATGAGAAAATCTATATAATAGGAGGCCTGTGTTAAGCAGTGGCATAGGCTGTAATGGATGGATGAGTAGAAGATAATCTACCAGGAGCACATATCCCACTGAGAGGTGAAATTTTCAAATCAACAGTAACATTACAACAGAAACTTTTTTATTCAATATAGATTATAAACAACCATGGTAAATATCCCCCTATGAGGCAATCTATGGGGGAGACCTATGTTCAGCAGTGGACTTTAATAGGCTGTAATGGATGGATGAGTAGAAGATAATCTACCAGGAGCACATGTCCCACTGAGTGGTGAAATTTTCAAATCAACAGTAACATTACAACAGAAACTTTTTTATTCAATATACATTATAAACAACCATGGTAAATATCCCCCCTATGAGGCAATCTGTGGGGGAGGCTTATGTTCAGCAGTGGATTTTTAATAGTCTGGAAATGAATGAAATTATGAATGATATTTTGTTTAAGTTTTAATCTCTATATTAGTAGAATCACTGCAATCTGCACTTTCTTGTTTTTTTTTTTTTTTAATAATAACTTCCTTGTTATCTTATGTTGCATCTCACAGGCCACCTCTGGGCTGCCGGGTTATCATGCAGCTCATGCGGCAGTGAGTGCGTGTCCGCTTGCGGCACTAGAAGATTCCGCACTTGCTGCTTTAACTACCTGAGGAGGAAGCGCGGCCCCGAGATGTTGGAGGTGTCGTAAATTGTTTTTTTCTAGAAATAAACTATATGTATAATATACAACATGATATCCCACTTCTGATCTCGGTAATACATCAGGAAAGGTTATTGTAAAAGTGTGAGAGCGGATGTTCAACTTGCTAAACGAAACGTGGAGGGGACGCGCACGAATTGAATTGCATGAAAGCGACTGGAGAGCCAATCAACGCGTGCGAACATTACGCATGAGCCAATCAGCGCGGCTTATACGCGATAACGGTCACCGCTAGACTTTCATGCCGCTATTTATAACGCACTATCGTACCAAAAGAACCATGACAACGTATAAAACCACGACCACTATCTTAGTTCTCGTAGAATGACTTGGGTGGTAGACGTTAGGCTTGGGTAAAAAATATCGATATATGTAAATCTTATATATATCTTATATACATACAATAATCGATATTTTAATCGCTATATATCGATATTTATCTTAGAGTATCGAATTCTTATCAATTCTGATATATTTTAAAATGTTGTATTAATAATGGACAAAACATGAAGCAACAAAAGCAGCTACAAAAGCATTAATGTGCGGGTTGTCGTTGTTTTTCGTCGTCTAGTACATCTTGCAAATGATGACGATATATCGATATTTGTCACGCGATATACATCGATATATGGAAATATCGATACATGGATTTATTTTTTTCACTTGCCCATCCCTACACGGCGCGGCGCCATACTTTGAACTTTATACTGCACAAACGAGTAGGGGTTTCTGGATATACCCTCAATTCTGCCACGCCACCATCAATATGACATTAAGCTCTATTTGTGGAGCTTGGTCTTTAGATAGTTGCAAACCTTTATTTCACAAATTTCACATACTGCCTTTAGTTTGTATGTACATACGTGAACTTTGTGTTTTTGTCAAACAGCATCCACAATATTTCACCATTAACTCAAGTTTAATCAGTAGAAGTGCCATGCCAAGAAATAAATTTAAGCTCCATCTGCCTCTATGCAAGCTTGACATATATAAAAGAAATGTATTTATAAATGCTATTAGAGTTTACAATAAATTGCCTAACACTTTTAAAGACCTCCCTTTCGTAATTTTTAAAAGGAAACTCACAGAATGGCTGGCAACAAAATGTTTTTATAGGTTAGACGAATATATGAATTATAAAGAAATGTAAAATAATGGTGAAATAAAGAAAAACTTATAAATTTTTTTTAAACATTTAATATATATTTTATTTTATTTTTTTGACATTTTTTTTTTTTTTAGATACTATACATTTATATATAATCAATTACCTAATTACTTCAATTTTTGACATATATTTATTGTAACTTAAAAACTTGACGCTAAAATATTTTTAAACAACTACATAATTATTTTTCCTAAATATTTTACCTCGTTAAAATGTAATAATAATTTTCTTTGTATATTGTAGATATTGCACGCCATTATCTTGGTAGAATGTAAGGTCTCATTACAACATCATAATATTATGTACTACATTCTGGCAATAAATGAATTTGAATTTGAAGCTCGATTGATGCAACCTGTCGCTCACTTTCGATCCAACCTGTATTTCATAGCTGCGCCGATAGATATAAATTCAAGTTTGTTTACTCTAGAAGATTAGCTTATTAAATTCAGTCGTATGGTTTGCAGATCAAGCCGGCAAACGATGTTACTAGTGTCGAAGATAATTTCGGGATACATGAGGCACCTCCTCAATTCGAAGAACCACAGCTGTGGTGGATAAACGTGCTTACTAATGGAAACCCTTACTTCGGAAGCTACGAAGATTGAAAACCTAAGTCATTAGTTTAGTATTAAAAAGGATTTCTGTTGTACAAACTCGTACTAGGCGAAATTTGTAGCATTTGATTTGAAAATAAATACCTAATTCTACTAAGCTGGCATTTTATTTGTGCGCATTTTGTTTATGCGTAAAATAGCAGCTTAATGCTGCTGTGTTTCCTATAGTGAGTGTAGAGAACCAGAGACTGTTTTTACTGGAAACGAGGCATATCATCTTAGTCCTCAGGGGTGACAACGCATCTGCAGTTTGATTCTTAATCAAGGATAGATGTAGATGTCTATGGGCCACAGCATCCACTTACCATCAGATGGACTGTGTGCTCGTCGAGCGACCCCATGTGAAACCAAATAGATTTTTATGGAGTAATATATTTTTATTAAAAAAAAAATTACAATTGATCTAAAATTGTCTTTTCAGAAATTTTACTTAGAGTTGCTAGTACAGAAATAGGTCTAAAATTAGCGGCATCCAATGTATTACCACATTTAAATAAAGGTATTACGTTATGATTTCTTATATTTACGCGAACACTACACATTTAAAAATAAGTTAATATAAGCGATAAAATCCGTAAAATTAGTTTTATTTAAAAAAGGTATTACGTTACCATGTTTCATTAAATCATGAAACACACCAGATTCGATACTAGTATTAAAAATAATAGCAAGATGATGATAATGAAATGTATTATGGACGCAATAACTGTTACGGAGATCCCCCAAAAATCTGCAATTTACTTTACATCAAGGGTTTTGAAATATTTTACAATATCTTGTGATAATACATTTTCAAATCTAAATTATTTTAAACAGGTATTAATAAACTCTGTAATGACTCTGCAACAGTTGGATAAGTATTCTGTTAGAATATTATCAAAGATAATGTTAATTAATACAAGTAGCGCCATCTATTAGACTTTGAGGTGAAACTTTGTTTATTATCTATGTATGAATGACTTGAATAAAACAGTCTGTTAGAAACCAACACCCAACGACTTTTATTAGGTTATGGGCCCAGATTTTGCAAAGTAAATTAAAATTATTGAGTTTTAGAAGTGTTATTGTTAGTTTTGTTAGTTTATTTTACGCTTGTGACATCAATCAAGATGAACTCAAGTCTTATTGCGAGTGTGCCAAAGCTCAAGGGTCGTGAAAATTATGATGACTGGGCGTTCGCCGTACAAAACTTGCTAGTCCTTGAGGACACGGACAAGTACCTCAAGCAAGAAGCAGCGGCGACAGATGCAGCACAGACAGTAGCAGATGCCAGAGCACGCGCAAAATTGATCCTGACTATTGACACATCATTGTTTGTGCACATAAAGGAGACGAAGACAACAAAGGAGTTATGGTCAAAACTCAAAGCTCTATTTGATGACGCGGGATTTTCAAGAAGAATAACTTTGTTACGTCATTTAATCTCCATCAGACTAGAAACATGTGAAAATATGACTAGTTACGTTACGCAGATTGTGGAAACTTCGCAACGATTAAGCGGTACTGGATTCATTATAAACGATGATTGGGTTGGGTCATTATTACTAGCTGGTTTACCAGATAAGTTTATGCCAATGATCATGGCAATAGAGCATTCCGGGATCCAGATCACGGCAGATTCCATAAAAACAAAATTGTTAGATATGGAAAATGGCGGCTCTGTTGAAGTGAACGGAAATGACAACTCAGCATTTATTGCTCGAAGTTGGCAGAAAAAGAAACTTGGTAAAGTTGGCAGCAATAGCAAACATGGCGGACCGACTCCGAATATCTATGCACCGAGTACGTCAATGTCAAAGTCATATGACAGAAATAACAAAACAATAACATGCTACAAATGCAAACAATCTGGACATTTCATGTCTCAATGTCCATTTAGAAACGAAAAAACAGAGAAGAAAAAGCAAACAAATGCATTCAGTGTTGTTTTTCTGAGCGGTAACTTTAATAAATGTGACTGGTATGTTGACTCGGGAGCCAGTACACATATGACTACAAACGAAAGTTGGTTGACAAATAGGACGGATTCGTCTAGTTTACCTGAAATCACAGTAGCAAACAACATGAAAGTGCCTGTATTATGTGCCGGCGAAGTAGATGTCACGACGAGTTTCGGTTACAAGGTTACAGTGAAGAACGTGTTGTGCGTACCGACGCTTGCGACTAACCTACTATCAGTCAGTGAATTGATAAGAAATGGAAATAGTGTTGTGTTTGAACCCGACCGATGCCTCATAAAAAACAGATTAGGCAATTTAGTTGCGGAAGCTGAACTTGTAAATAATGTATACAAGTTAATCTTGCAAAATGAGACTTGTCTGTTATCATCATCAACAGTAGATGGACAAACATGGCATAGAAGGCTTGGACACTTAAACAGCACAGATATGAACAAGATGAAGCAAGGTTTAGTCAATGGAATGGATTACTCAGACAAATTTTTGACAAGTAAGTCTAGCTGTCAAATTTGCTGTGAAGGCAAACAGTCAAGATTACCATTTACGACAGGTACACGAGCTACAGAAATCTTGCAGATTGTGCACTCAGACATCTGTGGACCGATGGAGTGCAAATCCATTGGTGGTGCAAGATATTTTTTGTTATTTATTGACGACTTCACCAGAATGACCTTCATATACTTCTTAAAGTGTAAAAGTGAAACACTGACTTGTTTTAAAGAGTTTAAGTCAATGGTGGAGAACTTTCAAAACAGAAAAATAAAAATATTGCGCACAGACAATGGATGTGAGTATTGCAGCAATGATTTTAGAGATTTTTTGAAACATGAAGGGGTAATTCATCAAAAATCAAATGCTTACACACCAGAGCAGAATGGACTCAGCGAAAGAAGCAATCGCACCATTGTGGAGAGAGCCAGATGCCTACTTTTTGAAGCAGAATTAGATAAAAAATTTTGGGCAGAAGCTGCAAATACCGCAGTATATCTCAAAAACAGGTCTACAGCTTCAGGTATTGAAAAGACTCCATATGAGATGTGGTATGGTAGGAAACCAGATTTACAACATTTACGTGTATATGGGAGTCCAGTGATGGTGCACACACCAAAAGAAAAAAGAGCCAAGTGGGACAGAAAATCAAGAAAACATATACTTGTTGGTTATAGTGATAATGTCAAAGGTTACCGAATATATGACCCAGTAAAGAACAAAGTCACCACAAGTAGGGATGTTATAATACAAGAAAAACCCAAGCGTCTAAAGACAGTAATTGTTTCTCTAGAAAGCACAGATTCAGTGGGGGAGTTGGTAGAGGAATCTGTGGTGAAACTTGAACCCCTGAACAAGTCAAGTTCTTCAGAATCTGAATACTTGGATGTTGAAGAAGAAAGTTTAGAGTCAGAAGCTTGTGGAGAAAACCTGAACACTGAACAGACTAGTTCAACTCCACAGAGTACAGAAGAAGCTTCAGATATACCACATGCAGATACTACTACACCAGTTACAGAAGTAACAGAGAAGCGTCAGAGGAGAAAGCCAGATAGATACGGTATCGTCAACATGTGTGCTACAGCTACAGGAGAAGATGAACTGACATATGCAGAGGCCATCAGTGGGCCAGAGGGACTGATGTGGTCGCAGGCCATGGCAGAAGAGCTGCAGTCATTCCAAGACAATCAAGCATGGGAAGTTGTCGATACTCCCAGCAACGCGAGTGTAGTGCAGTGTAAGTGGGTGTTTAAAAAAAAGTTTGACTCAGACAATAAAGTGACATATCGTGCGCGGCTTGTAGCCAAGGGTTTTACCCAGAAGGCTGGTATTGATTACCAAGAAACCTTCAGTCCAGTGATTAGACATTCAACCCTGCGTTTGTTGTTTGCCATAAGTGTCCAGTTAGACATGGACATCACTCATCTAGATGTAAAAACAGCTTTCCTTAATGGTCATCTAAAAGAAAGCATATTTATGCATTTACCTGAAGGTTTTCCCATAAATAATTCAAATAAAGTTTTAAAGTTAAGAAAAGCTGTTTATGGATTAAAACAATCATCTCTAGCATGGCATAAAAGGGTTGAGGGGATACTATGTAAATCAGGATTTAGAAAATGTAAATTAGAACCCTGTGTATTTGTTAAAAATCATAGTGATAATAAGAAAACTATAGTTGGATTGTATGTCGATGATTTTCTAGTATATTCAAATTGTAAGTCTGAATCTGATAATTTAATAGAGATTTTGAGTCAAAAATTTAAAATAAAGAATTTAGGTCAAGTGAGAAATTATTTGGGCATGAGAGTTAACATTAACAAAAGCACCAATGTAATTACTTTAGATCAAGAACAGTATATTAATCAGTTACTTGAAAAATTTGATATGTCTGAATGTCATGCAGTAGAAACTCCTATAGAATGTAAATTGAATGTTGGTAAGTCTAATGTATGTGAACAAAAGCTACCTTATCAAAAATTAATAGGAAGTTTAATGTACTTAGCTGTCCTAACTCGTCCTGATATTTCCTATTCAGTTAGTTATTTAAGCCAGTTTAACAATTGCTATTCTTATGTACACTGGAATTATGCAAAAAGAATTCTGAAATATTTGTCACAGACTAAGACCTATTGTTTAAAATATTCCAAAGAAAGTGCAGAGCTTGTAGGTTTTGTGGACGCTGATTGGGCAAGTGATGCCACTGACAGACGCTCATATACTGGTTTCTGTTTCATTAAATCAGGTGCTGTAATTTCTTGGGAGAGCAAGAAACAAAGAACTGTTGCTCTTAGTAGTTGTGAAGCAGAATATATGGCTTTGTCGGAAGCATGTCGAGAAGCAATATATTTACAGAAGTTAGAGTTTGAAATAATTGGTTCTTGTAGTAAAATTGTTATGTACAATGACAGTCAGAGTGCATTAAAGTTAGCAAATAATGATCAGTCACATAAACGGTCCAAACATATCGATATCAGGTATCATTTCATTAGACAAGTTTTAAGAAATGATATAATTGAAGCTAGATATTTGTCAACAGCTAACATGCCTGCTGACTTGCTAACCAAAGGTCTGCCAGCTGTTAAACATTATAAGTTCATGAAAGATTTTGGAATTGTTAATTTAGAATAGCCGAGGCAGAACTGTATACTGTATTTGTTATTGTATATTGAGTTTAAAAGACAATTTTTTTTTTGTGTAGCTTTACCTCTCCACTGTATGTAATACTTTGAAAGTGTTGTTATTTTGATAAAGTGGGGGTGTTAGAATATTATCAAAGATAATGTTAATTAATACAAGTAGCGCCATCTATTAGACTTTGAGGTGAAACTTTGTTTATTATCTATGTATGAATGACTTGAATAAAACAGTCTGTTAGAAACCAACACCCAACGACTTTTATTATATTCAATGAGTCTGTTATCAAGATAGGAATTTCAGTGAACTATTTCTCAAACACCGCTGCGACCAGTGGCGAAGATACCCAGGCGCTAGGCGAGGCAGTGCCCCGGGGCCCCCAAGCTAAAGGGGCCCCTCGGCCTCTAAGAACGACGTTCGAAAAATTATGTACTATCTTTTTGGCCATGACCGCGAACGGCTCGAACTGAAATCACAAAAATTGCTCCCACTTCCAGAACATAAATATAACATTGTTAAAGATAATTATCTACTTCGTTTTAGTGTCTTTTTTATATAAAAGAGTGGGACAAACGAGCATGCGGCTCACCTGATGCAAAATGTCGACCGCCCCCTATTAACAAATACAACAACAGGGGAATCGCAGGCGCGTTGCCGGCTTTTTAAAAAGGAGTAAGCTCGTTTCTTGAAGCTCCCTAAGTCGTATCGGTCTGACAGTAGTGGACCGCCAAACATCCCTATGAATCACATCATCCCTATAAACATCCAAACATGTGGATTTGTGGAATGCGTTGATGACATTTTGTGGCTGGAATTAATCCGAACAATTCCTCAGAACACTCCCCGTGGTAAATGCGATAGAAAATGCAAAGGGTTCGTGCGTGGTATTATACTGAGCAGACGTGTATTTGGTTGTCTCCTTGAAAGTAAATAGCTGTGTTTTCGCAATAATAAACCTTAAACTAGAATAAAAAAGTAAAATACTCAACAAGTGTGTTATGTGCGCTTACGACTAGTCGATACGGATCAAGAACCACAAAGGCGCCCCTCACCACCGCGGGTAACAAAGACAATATTATATTTTTCATCTCGGTCTCGATACCGGGGCAGTGCGAGCACGCACGCAAAGACATCAGCGCACTAGCTATCTTTTGTGACGTCGTTCTTGGTGTATGGTACAAGTCATGAATGTCAGACGCTCACCGCCTGGCAAAAGTAACTCGTACACTAATTTGTTGTCACCTGATAATCAGTTTACGATGGAACAACAAATTACTCACAGAAAACGCAAACAGCCAGAACATATTTGCAACTGCAATTGTTCATCTGAAATTCAGGATTTACGTAAAGACCTTACGGCAATGCTACAAAAATTCACAGACACACAAGAAACAACAATGACTCTCATGCGTGAAAATATAATAGATATAAAAAACCAGTTAAATGATATCAAAGAAGTTACTGTAAACCTGAGCGACGAGCAAAAGTCAATGAAGTCCCAGCTGTCACATCTAGCTACAAAAACGACCAATACAGATAATAAAATTCAGACACTGGAGACGGAAATTACACTGATGAAGAACAAAACTGTTGCTAATGAGTCTGAAATCATGTCAATTAAAAGTAAAACTGTCACAAACTTACACTCATTCGGCCTTGAGGAGAATATAATGCAAGAAATACAAGATCGTACATCCAGAGAAAGAAATATTATCATAGTGGGTATATCAGAGGGAAATGTGACTAACAGTGAGGAAGGGCGTTCTCACGATGCTAGCGAAGTAACTAAAATCATCAATACAATTATGGAGGACTGTCCTAAGCCCTAGCAGACTCTTTAGACTAGGAAAGTTTACTCCTGGAAAAGATCGAAATATTAAAGTATGCTTTGAATCCCCACAAACAGTCAAACTTCTACTACGCAATAAGAACAAAATCCAGAGTGGCATAAAGATCTTCTCTGACCAAACACCTGCACAACAGAACTACATAAAAGACCTGAAGAAGGAGTTAGCCCAAAGAATAGCCAGTGGAGAACAGGATATAACAATTAAATACTTGAAAGGGTTTCCGAAAATAGTTTCTACTAAGAACACAAAAAACTAACAGCTCAAAATATTACTTCTCTTACGACCTCGAACACGATTAAACAAAAGTTTGCTATCCATCAAGTTTTAGACAATTACCAGAATATTACTCTCACCAAATCAAGCCTTAAATTCTTCTATGCTAATGTGAGGAGTATATGCAAGCCAGGTAAATTTGATGAACTTAAATGTATCATCCACTCTTTTGAAAAAACTGTTCATGTTGTGTTACTTGCCGAAACATGGATCAGATCAGACGACCAGGCTAAACAATTTCGTCTTCAAAATTATACTCATTACTATAATTTAAGACCGAATGTCATCGGTGGTGGTGTCTCTATCTACGTACACAATAATCTAGAACACGATCTTGTCACTGCAGCATATATTGATGGAAATAACTACTTGAGTATCCTTCTTTCCAAATACGCCCTCAATGTTGGAGTAGTCTACAAGCCTGGACATACAAACATCAATAACTTCATTCATCAATATTCAACTATGAGGAACAGCTTCTACAAAAGAAACGAACCATCATTTTTGGTGACACAAATATTGATCTATTAAGCTCTGATAGTTCGGTCCGCCGCTACAAAACAACAATAACTGAATCTGGATACAAATTGATTAACAAAATAGATCCAAAATACAACACCCGAGAAACTGCAACAACGTGTACAATAATAGATCATGTTTCTACTAACCTAAATGAAAACAGTTTTCATATGGCTATAATTGACTCGTCGTTATCAGACCATAAAAATATATATGTGGAATTGAAAAGAGTAATCACCCCAAAGAAACAAAGAATAAAATACGAGTCTACAGATTTTAAGAAATTATACGAGATGGTTAAGACATCAAGCGACGAAATTAATACACACGATTACAAGGACTTTGATGAAAACATTAGGAAACTCATTAATGAATCCAAGACAAAAAAAAATTAAAATATTAAATCAACCCCAAAAAGAATGGATTAACAGAAAATTGATAGCAGGTATTAACGAAAGGAATGTGTTATGGAGCAAACTAAAACGTGATCCAAAAAATAAACAATTAGAAAATGAGTTCAAAACTAAAAGAGATACCCTGGCACAAAAAATCAAGACCACAAAGGAAAATTACTTTCACGGCGAATTCACAAAATGTATCAACAAACCTAAAAAAATGTGGAATCTTATAAAAACACTGTCAAATAACAATAATGTAGATAACTGTGCTCCACCAAATCTAAAAGATGAAAATGGTCTCATAATTTCGGATGCCCTAGAAATATGTGAAATATTTAACGAATTTTTTGCGAACATAGGAACACAACTGGCAAACAAAATACCAAGTAAGTTCCATAAAAACACTTCACACACAGTACCGAGTCTTGATCCTAGCATGTCGCACCGTACACTGTCTCAATTCGATCCATGCACTGCCATTGAAGTAAGGAAAATAATAAATGACCTAGATCCCAATACTAGTGTGGGTCTAGATGGAGTTAGTATCAAGGCTCTCAAATGTATCAACAATTTAGTAGCCCAAAATATAACTAATTGCCTAAATCGATTATTAGCTGAAGGAATTTTTCCGGACAACCTCAAAACTGCCAAGATCACTCCAATTTATAAGTCTGGTACAAAATCTAGCCCGGAAAATTACCGCCCAATATCAGTTCTACCTACACTATCTAAAATTTTAGAGAAAATCATATACAAGAGACTAGACGACTATTTAACTGAAATCAACTTTATGTATGACAAACAGTTTGGTTTTCGAGCCAAATCTAGTACCCTGGGAGCAACAATTGACTTGGTAACTACGATAAAAACAAAAATTGATCAAAAACAAGTAGCACTGGGAATATTTGTTGACCTAAAAAAGGCCTTCGACACTGTGAGCCATAATTTGCTTCTAAAAAAACTAGAAAGTACTGGCATCACCGGAAAGGTATACAAAATGATGGCATCATATTTAAGCAATCGTTACCAAGTTGTAAAAATTGGGTCCATTCAAAGTAGTCCCAAACTTCTAACGTGTGGCGTTCCTCAGGGTTCTATACTCGGTCCATTGCTATTCCTTGTGTACATAAATAACATACACCAAGCAGGCTTACAAGGTCAAATATCCCTTTACGCAGATGATACGTGTTTATTCTATTTTGGACACAATATCGATCATATCATAACACTAGCTCAAGGAGACTTAAGCTTACTGCATCAATGGTTTCAGTATAATCTCTTAACTATCAATATAGCCAAGACCTCATATATAGTTTTCAGCGCCAAGAACAAAAAACTCCCTAACCACCTCACTTTGTCAATAAACGGAGAAATGTTACAAAGAAAAAATCAAGAAAAATACCTTGGATTGATTCTCGACAGTAATTTAACTTGGAATGCACATCTTACACACATTAAAAATAAACTTTCCTCTCTCGTTGGCCGCCTGCACAAAATAGTCCGTTGTATTCCGAAAAAAGCCCGAATCCTAATATATAATGCTTTAGTAAAACCTCACTTACTTTACCTTGTAGAGGTATGGGGCAATGCCGCTAAAACCAATCTCAAACCTATCCAAGTGCTACAAAATCGTATCATAAAAATTTTGTATAACTATGACTTTTTGACACCAACTAAAATAATATATAAAGAAACTAAACTTTTGAACGTTACTCAGCTTTATACATATAGCACATGCATACTAATATACAAAATAAAACATAAATTAATTCACTCAGAACTCACATTTTTAACAAAGAAGCAAACAAACAAATACATAACACGCCGAGCTAGTCACTTTGTTTTGCCGTTTATAAGAACAAACTATGGTAAAAATAATATAACGTGTAAGGGAGCACAGTTATACAACAAATTACCTAAATTTGTAAAGGAGGTGAAATCTTTGAATGCTTTCAAACAGAAGTTACTTGCCTACCTATGCTCACAACAGCTAAGTACTTAATCAACATCATTTTCAAATAAAAGCGAAACATTATTTAACTTGGACCACCACCTTACAATTCGAGTAAGCAACAAAGATATTCGCTTCTTAAAAATGCCATCCAACAGAGTTTTATATATACCCGCACTACAAATTTTTATTACTATGTTTATTTAATTATTGTTCTCATGTAAGTGACGATTGTCTTATTGAGAAATAAAGATCTTTAAACCGAAGGGATGCAACATCTCTTCGTCTTGTCTTTCATTTTTGTCGGTCGTCGACGATACGAACCGCTCTGCGCTAGATGCGGTCAAGTGGAATGAGCTGGTACTAGAGAGCTCCGGCACAGGGATGAGAACAGTACTCGTATTTCATGTTAGGCCGAACCTGCCTCTTGTAAATTTGTAAGCAGTGTGCCGGCATTAAATACTGTACCGCTCTGCTGAGCACGAATATAGAAGCTAATTCAGCCTTCCCTTCCAAGTGACCACGAAACTGCACGTTATTCGTTATATCAACCACGAAGATTCCGATACTGGCTGAGATAACAAGGGAACTGCCCTGAAATTGAGAAGTTGCGACAAAGGGGTTCTTTTTAGTGGTAAACGCGGGAACATGTGTCTTCTGGGCATTGAACTTAATTAGATTTAGTCGCCCCAATCCGAGACCTTATCCGGCAAAAACTCGACTTCAGAGACAAGTTTGTTCCGGTACTCGGCGACGTTTCCCCGAGAAATATAGGCACAGCCGGTGTATAAAGCATCACCAGTGCACGTTACTGGTTTGCAACATATTATTGATAAGCGGAAGAAATAGCGTGGGTGATAGCAGGTAGCCTTATTGAACACCAACATAAATAGGCATGTAAATGGAGCATGCACCTTCTACTACGACGTTGTTGCTCCAATCTGCAAGAAAACTGCTGATCCAGTTGCAAAAGTTCTCGAGAAACACATAGGGAGGGAGCTTCGAAAGAAGCGCTTTGTGCCAAACCCGATCGAAGGCTTTCGCTATGTTCAAATTTACGACCAGGGTCTCTCTGCTTCCGCCGATTGATGATTAGTGAGTGACTTGCTAGTTTGTTCAGTTTTTTTATTTTCTAAGAACTTTCAGTGTCACCCACGTAGCGCGATGCAATGTTACAGAAGCGACCAAACCAGGCACCACAGATAATAGAATAAAGAGTTACATTCCCTGAAGTACCAAATCAGCGTCACGATCACGATCACGTTGGGATCATCCGGCGAGAAGTATACCCGCCCCGTCTTTAGGTAAAATTAGCATGATTTGATCCCATTTCTGACACCAATTGTTACGAGCTTGGGGTTTGAGACAATTAAAAACTGCCGATTGAATTACGAAAGTTGACACTTTAATTATAGACTACTAATTACAACTTAAAACCACACCAATAATAAAACACAATTGTACTACTGATCACTTTAGTTCGCTGTTATATCGCTTCGAAGTATTCGCTTATATCGCCAATTCAATACTGACTCGGTCGTGGTCTATACCGGTCTTATATAGGGCCTTAGATAGTTTCCAGAACCTCTACCGTAGAAACATCTAGTATGTTCGAGTACATATCGGTCCCGAAATTTCTAAAAGGATCTTGACTCTCCTAGTTTTGCTACTCGATACTAGAGGGCGCTAGTGGTAACTAGTGTTGCCATGTACAAGACATTAATAGTGGCGCGCAACATTATTAATAATAAAAAGGTTTTAATCGTAAGACAATATTCCTGGCATTAAATAATTCAGCTCCTCGTATTGATAAATTTCTTTATTGCATTCCTTAAAACAAAAGAATACAAAGGTTGAAATTAATGCCTTAAGGCATTCTCTACCAGTCAACCCATGGAGTGGTGAGATTTTGATGAAGGTGTGGCAATATAGAAAAGAACACTACAAAAAATATAATTAGCTACATAATATATACTTACTTACTTACTTATCTTCACGCACAATCCCTGACGGGGTAGCCAGAGAGAACAGATCGCCAAGTGGCACGATCCTTACAAACCACTTTCGCTTCTTTCAGATTCATTATCTTCTTCATGCATGCACGTCTAGGTATCCGAGTACTCTTGACCCTACCCTCTTCGAGCAATTTGCTCACATGGTCTTCGAAAGTTAGTCTCGGTCTACCTCGACACCTTTTAATATTAACTTTCGCGCTATATATTTTCTTCACCATTCGGTCTTCACTCATTCGCTCAACGTGCCCAAACCACCGAAGCACGCCCTTATCAATTTTTGTGATAAGGTCACCTTTCAAACCTGCCATATTGCGAATCTCTTCGTTTCGCTTTCGGTCGGCCATAGTAACGCCGCACATTTTACGAAGAGATCGCATCTCCACAGCATTCAACTTACTTTTATGCTTCTTCTGGCATACCCAGGTTTCGCTGCCATATAACAAAGTCGGTACCAACACTGCGTTATGTATTGCAAGGCGTGCACTCTTCGCTACGCCTTGCCTTTTGACTGACGCAGTCAGGGCACCATTGACTTTGTTCCCGGCAGCGACACGCCTGTCCACATCTAAATCACATCTTCCATCCCGGCTAAAAGCACTCCCCAAGTATACAATTTCATTTACCTGTTCTAGACATTCCTGATTTACCCATATTTCACACTTCGTTCTCTCTTCGTCCCTTTCAAATACCAGAACCTTAGTTTTATTAGCATTCAAACGGAGACCTTTAATTTCACATTCCTCTTTCATACACGTGACTAATGCCTGCAGTTCTGCCTCTGATGGTGCAATAAGCACTACATCATCAGCATACAGCAGACAATTTACTTTTATGTCACCCAATTTCACACCCAAACAGCTATCTTTCAGCTTCTGTAAACAGCTGTCGAGATACAGTATGAACAGCCAGGAAGACATGACACAACCCTGCTTTACGCCCGTTTGCACGTTAAACATGGGTGACAGGTCATGCCCTACCCGCACACAGGCTTTACAGTCACAGTAAAGAGACTGCACAGCCCTTAGCAATCGACCATCCACACCATACCCCGGCAACAGTTCCCACATTTTCTTCCTTACAACCTTATCAAATGCTTTCTCAAGATCCACAGAAGCACAGAAAATCTTCTGGTTAGCAGCCAGAAGCTTCTCCGTGATCATGCGGAGAGAAAACGTTTGATCCGTGCATCCTCTTCCAAGTCTAAATCCGCATTGTGCCTCCCATAGAAATCTTTCCGATTTCTCTTGCATGCTACATGTCAAAACCTTCGAGTAAACTTTACTTGCTAAACTGGTCAAGCTGATCGCCCGATAGCACCCGCAGTCCAAATGTGAACCTTTACCTTTATATAAAGGCACAATGACTGCGGATCGTCAATCATCCGGGACATCCCCCGTCCGCCAGCACAAATTGCACAGCAGATGGAAGCTGTCCCAGACGCGAGGCCCACCATACTTGACCATTTCAGCAGTAACTCTGTCTAGTCCCGCAGCCTTATCACATTTCAAACTTCGAATCGCACGTTCAATCTCTTTCATACTGATGACCTCAGTGTCATCGAGGTCCGGGTCTGGCGTACCAGTCACGGCGTCATCCCCGGATCCCCCACTAAGATCATCACACGCATACATTTCTCTATAAAATTCGCTCCATCGCTGCATGACGTCCGATTTTTCTGAGAGGACGTCATTAGTTCTCGAAAGCACTTTGTTCATTCTTAAGGCCGTCGCACCACTTCGGGTCCTGCCAACCTCTTTCCAGAAGAGTTTGGAGTTCTCCTTAAAGTTGTGCGACAACCTTTCGTCCGCTTCCATTCTACACCTTTCACGCACTTCCTCAATCAGTGCTTTCGTGTGAACTTTCTGCAGCCTATATCTTTCTTTCATCTTCTCTCTCATATCCTTATCATTACTAGAGGCCAAGTAGTCTAACCATGCTTTCTTCTTCTTCTTTACAGCTTCTTTCACTTCATCATTCCAACATGCATCTCTTCTTTTACTACTGCCCCTTTTTATTGTTCCACACACTTCTTCCGCTGCACTTACCATTCCATCCCTAAGGTTCTGCCATGTTCTTTCTACACATTCTTTTCTGCCATCGATGGTGTCAAGCTTTTCGGCTACCCTCGCATGATATTTGTCCCTAGTATCCGCTTCCTGAAGCTTCCAGCTTCGGATGCGATAGACCGACTGTGGTTCTGTTACTGCCGTCCGGTAGCGCCAACCTGCGAACAGACCCCTAAATCTAGTTATCACTAGATAGTGATCCGTTCCCAGGTCAGCACCCCTGAACACTCGCGTATCCATCACCTGTTTTCGCAGTCGGTCATCCACCAGGAACAAATCGATCATACTTCTCTCATTCTTTAGTTCTCTAGTATACATATGGATTTTCTTGTGACTAAACATAGTGTTTTTCACAAGAAGACCCTTTTCCTTGCACACCGCCAGTATAAGCTTGCCAGCATCATTAACCCTTTTATCGCCAAACTTTCCAAGTACCGACTCGTACCCTGGTCGAGCGGTACCAACCCATCCATTCAAATCACCACATACAACAATTCTTTCGTTTCCCCTAGCCAAATCTAGAACTTCTCTTACATTCTCCCAAAACTCCTCTAGCTCAGCCCTGGACGACGAAGCTACCGGCGCATAAACAGCCAAAAGGAATAACTTCGTCAGTCCCAATTTAAAGCGAACCCAGAGAAGTCTTGAGTTCACAACCTTATATTCAGTCATAACATCGACCAACCGAGAAGACAGCAGCACCCCCACTCCCTGGCAGGCGTTCTCGCTCTCCGGGACTCCGGACCATAGAGCTAACGCCCCGCCAGGGAGCTCTTCAGTACCACTGCCCTTCCGTTTGGCCTCCGACATACACACGACATCTAATTCTCTTTCTTTCATTATTTCGATCAACTCATTCGTCTTATCTCTCATGCCTCCTATAACATTCCACGTGCCAACTCTGCACTCTGTCCTCCACCTTCCGCCGTGTCGGGCTGTGCGTGACGGGTGGCGGTCCCCATCACCGCTTTGCGCGCTGCATTCCACACCAACGTGGACGAGCTGGTGTGCGTCGCCTTGGGGGGACGCCCTAACACTCGTTGTCATGGGTGCGCAGCAGAGTAGAATTGCAGCCCTGAAAAGGGCTGGCAGGGGTCGCGACGAGCACGCTTCTACAATGACCCCCTATAATATATACGTTTTGCTAATACATAAACTATACATATATGACCTACACATACAAATATATTATATACAGATATATAAATACATGCATATACATACAAATATACATATTTAAATACATATATAATTAGTACATATAAATAACTACGAATATATGCGTCTGTTTAGCTATACATATTAAATGGATGAATCATGTAAAATGCGATGTCTTCAATAGATGATTACGAACCAATTTTTTAAAAGCGTATTTATTGGGTGTTTTTCTGATGTCATCAGACACAGAGATCCAAAGGCGTGTAGCCTGAACTGTGAAGGAGTTACCATAGAACTAGTTGAAGTGAATAGAAATATAGATTTTGTTGTCAGAAGAAAAACGTAGGACCCTATCATGAGATGAGGAGAGATAGTGAAATTTACTGATAAGAAAATGAATTCCAAATTAAAATAACACTTTTTTTTAAATATGTCAAATTAGCGATGGACAAATGAAATAATACATATATCAAGGTCTGTACATCATGAATTAGATTGATGTAGGTTTATTTGTTAATGTTAATTTGTGATTATGAATTTAAGTTTGTTTTACAATATTTTAGTCGTAAACATTTAGACTCTAAGTGTTAGAAGAAAATGCACGAATATATGTAAAGGCAAACTGAATTCTGTATCTGTAATTCTATACTATAAAAAAATCTTATTCTGTTAAACTGTATTCACTACTGTACCACATCTTTTACTCCATTTTTTTTTATAGGAGAGGGGGCAAACGAGCATGCGACTCACCTGATAGTAAGTGACTACCGCCGCCCATGAACAACTGCAACACCAGGGGAACCAGGGGAATTGCAGATGCGTTGCCGGCCTTTTAAAAAGGAGTAGGCTCTATTCTTGAAGGTCCCTAAGTCGTATCGGTCCGGAAAAATCGCTGGTGGTAATCGATTCCACAAGGAAGTTGTGCGAGGAAGAAAACATCTTCTAAATCGCACAGTGGTGTACCGTCAATTCATATGGTGTGGATGGTATCGGGAGTTCTGCCGCGATCACAAAAAGCAAGTAGATGAGAAAGTTGTGTCTGTTCCAGTAAATGCACGTCGCTTGGAGAAATTTAGAAGTAACATCTTCAACAAAAACTTCCATCACTTTCATACCAAAATGATCCTAATTTTTTGTATGGAACATTATTTAAGCTTATTTGCAATGAATTTAATAATACTTTTACTTCTAAAACATTCTCCTTGAACAGTCGGAAGTCATTCAATGAATGGGCGACAGTAGGAGTCCATAAGAGCAGGCATAGGTTATATGATCTTTACCATGAAAGGTCATATAATCATAGCGTCAAATTTAGGGAATATGTAAAAAAATATTCAAAAATATTTAAAAGAGTGTGCTCCATAGCCAAGTCATTGCATTTGAGCAACAAAATTAAGACGGCTTCCAATAAAATTAAAATGACATGGAGTATAATTAATAGCGAAACTGGTAAGATCAAGTCTCGCAATTCAAATTACCAGTTAAGTGTTAACAACAAATTAACTGTATCAGATCAGGACGTAGCAATGGTTTTTGAGAAATATTTTACTGATATTCCGATCTTGACCACTAAGTCACTGAATTCTTCTCCTGCCGTCGCCGAATCATTACTTAAACAAAATGTAAATGTGTGTACAAAGAATTTTACATTTCATAAAGTGTCATCAAAAGATATTGTAAAATATTTTAAAACTATTGATGTTAAGAAAACTGCGGATCTGTGGGGGATTTCCGTTAAAGTTATTGCGTCTATAATAGATACAATCGCGCCTCATTTAGCTATTATTTTTAATACTAGTATCGAATCTGGTGTGTTTCCTGATTTAATGAAGCATAGTAAAGTAATACATTTATTTAAATCTGGTAGTACATTAGACCCCGCCAATTTTAGACCTATTTCTGTACTATCAACACTTAGTAAGATTTTTGAAAAAATTGTTCTTGATCAAATGTTAATTTTTTTTAATATAAACAATTTACTTCATAAAAATCAATTTGGTTTCACAATGGGTCGCTCGACAACTGATGCCGGTGTTGAGCTGATTAAATATATCTTTAATGCATGGGAGAATTCACAGGATGCTTTGGGTATATTTTGTGACCTATCCAAGGCCTTCGATTGTGTTCACCATGAAACATTAATCAGGAAACTTCAACACTACGGTATAAGAAGTGATGCTCTTAAATTAATTATTTCATATTTAAGTAAGAGAACGCAAAAAGTTGTCATTAACAATATGAGCTCTTCCGGATCGATGGTACAAATGGGCGTGCCTCAAGGCTCAATTCTCGGCCCCTTTCTGTTTCTTGTATACATTAATGACTTACCTTACATAGTAGGGGATAACCATGATATAGTATTATTTGCAGATGACACTTCTTTAATTTTCAAATTAAGTCGACAATTACTAAAATATGACGAAGTAAATAATGCTATATCTAAATTAGTAAATTGGTTCAATGTTAATAATTTGCATTTAAATGGCACTAAAACGAAATGTATGAAATTCGTGACTCCAAATGTCAAACAATTAAATACTAATGTAATTTTAAATGGGGAGAAACTGAGTCTTGTAGATACTAACATTTTTCTTGGAATCACACTAGACGCGAAGCTTCAATGGAGCCTCCATATATAAAAACTAGCAAGCAGACTTAGTTCTGCAGTATATGCTGTAAAAAAGATTAGAAGTCTAACCAGTGTTGAAACAGCTAGACTAGTTTACTTTATTTATTTCCATAGCATAATGTCGTATGGTATTTTGCTATGGGGACACGCAGCTGACACTGAAATTATATTTGTTTTACAGAAGAGGGCCATAAGAGCAATTTATGATTTAAAGCCTAAAGAGTCGCTGCGACAAAAATTTAAGGAAATTAATATATTAACTTTGGCCTCTCAATACATTTATGAAAATGTAATGTACGTACACAAAAATAAAAGTAGTTTTACAAAAATAAGTGATATTCATTCTGTAAATACTAGGAACAGACACAAGCTAGTAGTACCAGTTACTCGACTCCATCGAGTCAGTAATTCATTCTTGGGGCGATGTATACGCTTTTACAACAAAATTCCAGAAAATATACAAAGTTTGACCTGTTCAAAGTTCAAAAACTTTATTAAACTAAGTTTGTATAAAAAGGGTTATTATAATATTAAGGAATTTATGGATGATAATAACCCCTGGAAATGAGGTGATCGCTACCAAGCTATTTCTAATTTGTTGTGTTGTTAATTTGTGTAACATCATGATTGTAAGCTGTTATTTAAAAAAAAGTCCCGCTGGGTTTCTTGCTGGTTCTTCCCAGGACAGAGGTTTTTTCCGAACCAGTGGTAATCAAACAAAAGAGTGACTTTCAATAAGTATTATTTATAATCTATATTGAATAAAAAAGTTTCTGTTTCTGTTTCTGATGTGCGTTCGTGAAATTTGGCGGCTGAGATTAATCCGAACAATTCCTCAAAGCACTCCCCGTGGTAAATGCGAAAGAAAATACAAAGGGATGCAACATATCTTCGCAGCGCCAATGAATCGAGCCGATCGGAAAGGACTCGGTCGTTGACGATTCGAGCCGCTCTGCGCTGGATGCGGTCAAGTGGAAGGAGCTGGCACGGGGGTGCCCCGGCACAGAGATGGAAACAGTATTCCATGTGAGGCCGAACCTGCGCCTTGTAAAGTTGCAGGCGTTGTGCCGGGATGAAATACTGTCCCACTCTACTGAGCACGCCAAGCTTTTTAGAGGCCAATTTGGCCTTCTCTTCCAAGTGACCACGAGACTGCACGTCATTCGATATGTCGACGCCGAGGATTCCGATACTGGATAAGGCAAAAAGGGGAGTGCCTTAAAACTGAGGAGATACGACAAAGGGGTTCTTTTTAGCGGTAAAGACTTTGTTCAGCAAAGACTCGACTTCAGACACAAGTTTGTTCCGGTACTCGGCGACGTTTTCCCGAGAAATATTGGCATGGCCGGTGTATAGAGCATCACCAGTGCTGTCATCCGCATAGCAATGAATGTTACCAGTTTGCAACATATAATTGATATACAGAAGAAACAGTGTTGGTGATAGCACACAGCCTTGTGGAACACCAGCGTTAATAGGCTTGTAGTCGGAGCATGCACCGTCTACAACGACCTTGATGCTCCGATCTCCAAGGAAGCTAGTGATCCAATTGCACAATTTCTCGGGAAGCCCGGGTAGACAAAAGCTGTCTTCCATGATTTCGGGACTACGCCTAGGGAGTAGGAGTACCGGAAAAAACGCGTTAGAATCGGTGCCAACTCCGGAGTACACAACCTCAGCACAATTGGGGGGATTCCGTCAGGCCCACTCGACTTGTATATGTTCAGGGAGAGGAGTGCTTTGCGAACCAAGCGCTGTGAGAACCGCACATCCGGCATCATCAGACAAAACTTTGAAAAACAGATCGATTGATAAGAAATAAAATTATTCGAATACTTGTTAATATTTTATTAACAATTTCGAAAATATACATACTTACTACATTTATCTTATAATGAGTTCATTTATGATATTTTTATTTATGAACATTTAAATTTTATGTCTATCCAGCCGTACAGGCATAAAATTCAAAATACGCTGTGATTGTTTCCTTTGCCCTAAAGTCAATCATCACAGACTATATACTATTGCAGCCCTGTTATAATTTCTTTAGACGTCGTATAGCGCCTGTAATCGATTATCCACTGTACCATCAAACCCAAGTTCAAGTATTGAAATAATGTCTTTTAACAATTGCTTGGGTGTTTCTTCGACTACGATTATCGGTAGAGTTGGTCGTTGAATCCTTTCAGATTTCATATCACGAATGTATTGTGGTACAAGCTGAAACAGAGAAATTAATTTTATCACATTTCATCTCGTGAGTATTGTACCAGACTAAGAAAAGACTGTTGGAAATACCAAAGAAATGTTAAGGCTTCCTCGTTTACTCAGATGTAAGACAATGAGCAGCAACATGAGAGATGCTAGACGGCGCTCTGCGATTTTCAACAAACAGCATCGTCATATGTTTTGCTAAGTAAGACGACTAAGACTTTTTTACATGGTTGAGCCATGCTGCAGCTATATTGTGGTTGCAGCACGAGTTGGTCAGCTCGACCGAGATATGACCACGCTCTCACAGAATACCAGAGTAAAATAGCAGCTTAATGATGATATGTTTCGTATGTTGAGTGTAGAGTACCGGATACCCTTTTTACTGGAAACGAGGCATTCCATCTCAGTCCTATGGGGTGACAACGCATCTGCATTTTGATTCTTAATTATGATAAATGTTGATGTCTATGGGCCACAGCGTCCACTTACCATCAGGTTCACTGTGTGCTCGTTTGTCACCGTTATTGTATAAAAAGGACAAATCCATCAAGGACAGAGGCTCATGTGAAGCAGTGGACCCTAACAGGCCAATGAAGATGAATGAAACATTGGTAAGAAAAGATTTATAAAGTAAATAGTCTTTGATTATCTTATAGGTCTCATCCTGGCGAAGCCAGAGCGGGTTGTTCGTCATCATTACAGCCCTTCACAAGTCCACCGCTGAACATAGGCCTCACCCAAGGGATGCCACAAAGCACGGTCCTGTGTTATCTGCATCCATTAACTTCCGGCATGTCTTACCAGATCGTCACTCCATCTAGCGAAGGTTGCACTACACTTCGCCTACCGGCACAAGGCTACCACCACTCGAGAACCTTTTTTCCACATCGGTTGCCGGTTCTAGATAGCTATTTGGCCGGCCCATAAATTATATGATAGACGGTAAAGTTAAAGCCTAAATACCTTAATATTATTTGCGTCGGGACCTCGTTTCTTCCTTAGATAGTTGAAACAGCATGACCTGAAATATCTCGTGCCACACGCGGACGCACACTCGCTGCCACAAGAATTGCAAGAAAGGCCAGCGGCTAGGATGTTACCTGTCCAGAAAAATAATGACCATCTTAATATAGCTTTAAAAAAGTCACCCAATTGAAAATTAATTATATAGGTAGACTGAATCAACTATAAGACATATAGCTACATTTAGAACCAATCGCAATAACACTCTAGATTTGACATATCTTTTTGTAAAGCCTCAGCATCATCAATCGATGTTATTTTCAAAAAGAGCTTCATATCGTTAACAAAACATAATAAGTGAGCTTCCTTTAGGTAATAGTTAATGTCATTGATAAAAATAACAAATAATATCGGTCTCAGGAGTGAGCCCTGTGGCACTCCACTTGGAACAGTTAGCCATCCCGATATGTAGTTGCTGACGACAACAGCTTGTGATCGCTTTCAAATCAACGCTCATTTCATTACACCGATACATTCGATTATCTGCATAATCATCATCATGACAGCCATACTTTTCAACATAGGCTTACCCAATAGATTACACCAAATCACGGTCTTAAAATTGAAACACCCGCATTCATCGACTAGTAGCATTGACAATGTGGGTTTGCCCAACACTATGCTTGCCAGTACAAGGACTCTCTAGAGAACCATTCTTCAGGGTCTTGATTCCCCAAGATATATGGCTCTTCTATAGTGTTGACCGTTGTAGTGTAATAATATCCATTAGCCACTACCCTATATCGTGCCGTGGGTGTCGTAAGAGGTGACTGTGGGAAACAAACCAGGAATCGGGCAATAGTGTCTTCCCAATAACAACTAGAAATTAAAAACTGCGGTTGCCAACACAATGCCAAGCGAGAAAATTATGACAAATATACGATTTTAGAGACTGTCTAAGGGAAGGCTTATGTCCAGTATTCGTCATTAAAAGTGTTAGTTTATAGTATCAAAATAAGTATGTGTAAGTGGCTCCATCTATAACTGTATTGTCATCTTTTTCTCATTAAAATATTCTGTGGCAAGCACACAACCACACTTTATTATGTTATGGGCAAAGAGAATATAATCACTACGTTTAGTTATGGGCCTATGGGACGTTTTGGTAGAAAGGCTGCCCCGGTTGCGTTCCAATCGAAGATTCCGAGACCGTTCGTATACGCTGATAAACACCGTGGAGTTTTAGCCGGTAAGAGTACAGCATAACCTTTGCATAACCAAGTATCCATGAGGATTTTCCTAAATGAAAAAAGGACTTTAATAGGCTGTAATGGATGGAACGTTTGCCACTGAACTAATGATTTGATAAGTCTCTTTGACAAAGAGTAAAAGTGAACGACAGAGCCGGTAAGGGACACCCTAGACAAAAGTTTATCGACCAAATCGGCGATATATTAAAGATGGGCCAAATTAAGAGTACTCTTAACCGACGAGCATGTATGAGTATATGGATGTAAAGGAGGCGAAAAAGGTGTGTCAGAACGTGCCAAATGGAAGTTCGTAGTCTCTGCCTACCCCACTGGTGACAGACGTGAGTGTTTATGTTTATATTTATATGTTTAAGAATTTAACACACATGCTTTTATACGCAAGGCACACTCCATGCAATTCTAAATTGAGCACTACAAAATCTTCGGGAAATAGCGTACGTGAGGGTAATGTGGTCATCCGGTTCATATTGTCACTTTCTTATAACTCAAAAACTACAGATTTGTTTGCATAGATGGCTCTGTGATACGATAGCTCTTCTTCAATTAATCAAATAATAAAAGGTCTAAAGGGCACCCCCCCACCCCAGCCTGCAAAATAATGATATTTGTAATAAAAAAATACTAGTCGACGTATTTTTAATAGCACATTACGATTATACTTGTATTTGTAATTGCACACTCTCCAATTTTTTATAAAAAAATCAAAAATAAATTATGGTTTTTACTAGTACTGCAATATCGATATCTCCGTAAATAAAGTTTTTTCTAATTGCACAGAGTGCCAATAAATTGCACATATCTCGATTGTAATTGCACAATAACGTATTGTTATTGCACATACTTATTTAGTTACAAAAATTAATAATTAAGTAAAACTGTTTGATACCATAGTAAATAATCCCTTATTGAAATTTGTTTTATTTTAATTTATTTATTTTTATTAGGGCAGATAACAAATAAAACAGGTTAGGTTCATCTTATGTCAAAGAATCGAATTGATTGACCCCGACTCCACCTGGTACGAGTCTGTCCTACCCCTAGAGTGGTTATATAGAGCCGGAGGCGCGTAGGGGGAGCAGCCTCCGCCTGCTGTAACAAATCGTAGGCATCGGACGATCCGAAGCGGCTGAGGCTTTTTTAACCCGGCTTTAACCCAGCGGGACTTTTTTTTAAATAACAGCTTACAATCATGTAATCACAATTAACCACCAAAACAAATTAGAAATAGCTTGGTAGCGATCACCTTATTCCCAGGGGTTATTATCATCCATAAATTCCTTAATATTATAATGACCCTTTTTATAACAACTTTGTTTAATGAAGTTTTTGAACTTTGAGCAGGTCAAATTTTGTATATTTTCTGGGATATTGTTGTAAAAGCGTATACATCGCCCCAAGAATTAATTACTGACTCGGTGGAGTCGAGTAACTGGTACTACTAGTGTCTATCCCTAGTATTTACAGAATGGATATCACTTATTTTTGTATAACTACATTTATTTTGTGTTACATTTTCATAAATGCATTGAGAGGCCAAAGTTAATATATTAATTTCGTTAAATTTTTGTCGGAGTGACAGCGAACTTCGTTGAGGTGACGATATTAACCTCACTTACCTTAATACCTGTGTTAAACTCCTCGGAAGACGATCCCTCCTTCTTATGTCGTCTAGAAGCTGCCTGCGACCATGTCGCTAATACAAAATTACTATTTTAATATATTATCCAATTTTCTCGACCTGGCAACATACAACGCACGCACCCTGAGGACTGACGAGAAGATTGTAGAGCTGGAAGAAGAGATAGACAAGTTACGCTGGCATATTATAGGATTATCCGAAGTCCGAAGAGAGGGGGAGGACACGGTAATCCTCGAATCCGGCAACTTGCTCTATTACCGGGAGGGCGACCATCTGTCCCAAGGAGGTGTCGGATTTATCGTCCACAAGTCTCTCGTTAACAACGTTGTAAAGATTGAGAGTGTGTCGACGAGGGTTGCGTACCTTATACTCAGAATCACCAAACGGTATTCGCTGAAGGTCATACAGGTTTACGCACCAACCTCGGCACACCCCGATCAGGAGGTGGAGGAAATGTATGAGGATATATCTAGAGCCATGCATTCCTCCAAAACCCAATATACGGTGTTAATGGGAGACTTCAATGCAAAACTAGGCACAAGAGAGAACGGTGAGCTGAAAGTAGGGAAATTTGGAATAGGGCAACGGAACCCAAGGGGCCAGCAGTTGGCTGACTTCATGGAGAAAGAGGGACTCTTTATGATGAACTCTTTCTTCCAGAAGCGGCCCCACAGGAAGTGGACCTGGTCGAGCCCCGACGGTTCGACAAAAAATGAGATTGACTTCATTATGACGACCAGACGACAACTGTTCAGTGATGTCTCAGTGATCGCGAGGGTGAAAACCGGCAGCGATCACCGAATGGTTAGAGGCACACTGAACCTAAACGTTAAGTTGGAGAGGTCTCGTCTAATGAAGTCAACGCTCCGTCCCCCTCGTGCTCTAATCCAAAGTCCCGAAACATTTCAGCTCGAGTTACAAAACCGTTTTCAGTGCCTAGAAGACTGCAATGAAGTGGACGATTTGAATGACAAGCTCGTGGAAACTGTCCATGCGGTCGGAGCTAAGTTCTGCAAGACCCGCCGCAGAAGAACACAAAAACTCTCCGATCACACTCTTAATCTCATGGCTGTTAGACGGGAGATGAAGCTACATTCTTCAACAGATTTAACAGCATACAGGCAACTGAACAGACAGATCTCCAAATGCATGCGGCGGGACTTACGCAACTTCAATACAGCTCGTATTGAAGAAGCGATCGAGCGGAACCAAGGCTCCAAAGTCTTTGCCAGAGATCTGTCTGCCAGAAAGCGCCAACTGTCAAAGCTGAAGACAGAATGTGGCAGCATCGTTTCCGGGGCACCTGAGATTTTGAGTGAGATTGAGAGGTTCTATGGGCAGCTGTACACGTCATCGTTGGAGCCGCACGCAAGTGTGAGTAACGATCCAAGAGCGAGTCTTATCCGACATTATTCCGATGATATCCCGGACGTCAGTCTGAGCGAGATTAGAATGGCTCTCCAGCACCTTAAAAACGGCAAGGCCCCAGGCGAGGATGGAATTACAGCGGAGCTTCTGAAAGCGGGTGGAAAACCGGTACTTGAAGTCCTTCAGAAGCTCTTTAATTCCGTCCTCCATGGTGGCATTACACCGGAGGCGTGGAGCAGAAGTGCGGTGGTCTTGTTCTTCAAGAAAGGCGACAACGCTCTCTTGAAGAACTACAGAACGATTTCCCTTCTGAGCCGCGTCTACGTGCTGTTTTCGAGAGTCATTACGAATCGTCTCGCGCGCAGACTTGACGACTTCCAGCCTCCCGAACAAGCCGGTTTCCGAAAAGGCTTTAGCACCATAGACCACATACATACCCTTCGGCAAATTGTACAGAAGTCCGAGGAGTACAATTTGCCACTATGTCTGGCGTATGTGGACTATGAGAAAGCCTTTGATTCCGTCGAAATTTGGGCGGTGCTGCAGTCCCTTCAGCGATGCCAAGTTGACTGTCGGTATATCGAAGTGTTGAAGTGCTTGTACAGTAGGGCTACGATGGCTATCCGAGTACAGAACCAGAGTACGAAACCTATCCAATTGCAGAGAGGTGTAAGACAGGGTGACGTCATATCCCCGAAACTCTTTACCGCTGCATTGGAAGATGTTTTCAAGCTTCTGGACTGGAAAGGATACGGTATCAACATCAATGGCGAGTACATCACTCACCTTCGATTTGCCGACGATATAGTCCTTATGGCAGAATCGCTGGAGGACCTAAGCACTATGCTCAATGACCTCAATAGTGTTTCCCAACGGATAGGTCTTAAGTTGAACATGGACAAAACAAAGATCATGTTTAATGTCCATGTCACACCTATGCCGGTAGTTGTTGGAAACACTAAGCTCGAAGTTGTTGACGAGTATGTTTACCTGGGACAAATAGTCCGACTAGGTAAGTCCAACTTCGACCGAGAGGTCAATCGACGGATTCAACTCGGTTGGGCAGCGTTCGGGAAATTACGGCACATCTTCTCGTCAGGTATACCTCAAAACTTGAAAACGAGACTGTACACCCAGTGCGTGTTGCCAGTGATGACATACGGAACTGAGACGTGGTCCTTCACTGCTGGCCGGATGAGGAAGCTCAAGGTCGCTCAGCGAGCTATGGAGAGGGCTATGCTCGGAGTTTCTCTGCGTGATAAACTCAGAAATGAGTTAGTAATGAAATGAGTAAAGTACACGTGGTACAACCCCACTGCAGCATATTGTGATTGTAGTACGAATAAATTGACCGTGGACCGGTCTCACAAAATACCAGCGGGAAATATCAGTTTTCTCGTTTTTAATGTAACCAAACCGTCACAAGGAGTAGCGTAATTTTTTCGTTCAGGCTCAGACCAAGAAAGAAAGACATGTGAAGACGAAGACGGAACGCTGGGTCATTTCACGACGGCTCCGTGGCACAGTGGCTTAGCAATGAGTTGCAGCGCTGAGAGCTGCGGATTCAAATTCCGCACG
Source organism: Parnassius mnemosyne (assembly GCA_963668995.1). NCBI lineage: Eukaryota > Metazoa > Arthropoda > Insecta > Lepidoptera > Papilionidae > Parnassius > Parnassius mnemosyne. Next base: position 2,088,379 of record CAVLGL010000096.1, read on the forward strand.
GAACAAGTAATTGTATGGACTACAAATAATTGTTTCGGATCTGGATGTTTGTCCTTGTAAATTTCATGTATGTGAACTGTCCCCACGATACAGTAGAAAATCCTAGTGTTGAGGTAAAGTTTTTTAAATCAAGAAAAGTAAAAGAAAAAATTTCAGGTGGTTGAACCAAGCCAAAATTATGCATTTATGATAAGAACAAACACTCACGCACACATAGTCATCTAAAAACACTAGCAACCAACAACATGATTTTAGGTGCATGTGCGTTCGTCCTGCTGGCCGTATGAAGAAGCTCAAGATGGCTCAGCGAAGTATGGCGAGCGCTATGTTCGAGGTTTCTCTGCACATAAAAATTAGGATACCCACAGTAGAACCAGAGTAACCGACATAGCCCAACGGATTAATAAGCTGAAGTGGCAATGGGCCGGCCATATAGCTCGAAGAACCTACAAACGATGGGGAAGAAAGGATCTCAAGTGACAGCCTCGTATCGACAGACAAAGTGTAGGGTGACCCCTCATTAGATGGAATGAGTAGCTGTTAAGAAATGCAGTAAGTCGATGGATGCAGGTGTCTTAGCACCGTGCTTTGTGGCATTCCTTGGGGGAGGCCTATGTTCAGCAGTGGACTTGTGAAGGTATGTAATGATGATGATGATATGAGGTATTCCAACTAAGTTCTACTTCTTCACATCACTAAAAATGTTCGCAGCGCTCACTCTGTTTTTTGTTGGCCTGAGATTTAAAGAAATTAAATATATATATATATATATATATATATATATATATATATATGGATAGATAACTCTTTATTGCATTTATACAAAGTGTTACAATTACGGAATAACTTAAGAACTACAAACGGTGGTCATATCGCTTTAAGCGATTTCTACCTGACAAACCGAACGTAATAGGGAACAATGTAATATATTTTGACGGATAGGTGCAACGTGCAATATAAAATGAAAGTGAGGACAAAAACTTATAATTAAACACGATTTATATAAATATATGAATTATATAACATATAATATTATAAAATTAATAAACATAAATAAATAAATATATACATATATACATAAATATAGATAAATATATACATATATACAGATATATGCAGAGAAAATTAAGCAAAAAGAAAAAAAAAACAAGTATTTATAAAAAGAGGAAATGCATATAATTTATAATTATGACGGAAAATTCAAATAATACTCCTTCAGTTGTTTTTTAAAAGTCTGTAAAGATTGCGCTTGCTGGATGTTAAGTGGTAATGAATTCCAGAGTCTGGTTGCTTGTGAAGTAAATGACTTATTATAAAAAGAAGTTACGCTGTAAGGAGTGTTCAAAGCCAAGCTATACACTGAACGCAAACTACGATCGTGAAATTCATATCGATAGTGAAATTGTTCCTTAAGGTACCTTGGAGATTTCGGATCAAACAGAACACAAAAAAGTAAAGAAAGTAAATGAACATTCCGGCGAAGATGAATTGGGAGCCACTTGAGATGATTTCGAAATTGGGATACATGGTCATACTCGTATTTGCGTAAGCCAAATATGAACCGAATGGAAAGATTTTGAAGACGCTCAAGCTTGTTTAATTGCTCCATGGTAATATCAGTGTAGCAAATATCAGCATAGTCTAAAATAGGCAACAAAATGGAATGTGCTAACGCAATTTTGGTAGAAATGGGTAAGAAATTTCGAAGTCTTTTGAGACTTCCACAAGCTGCAAACATTTTCTTACTTATTTGTTCAATTTGAGGTGCCCAAGACATTGTACTGTCAATTAGAACCCCTAGACTTTACTGTAAGGAATAGCAGAATTTTCAAAACAAACGAAAGGCAGCGTATGCCAAGTAATTTTTTGTAGTAGTTTGTTGCTACCTATCACTATTACCTGCGTTTTACTAGGGTTAACCTTAATTCCATAAGATGTGCAAAATTCTGAAATAATAGCGAGATCACGATTTGTGGATAGCACGGCAGATGGGAGATTATTGATACTTGTTTGAGAATATATTTGGAGATCGTCTGCATAAAGATGGTAGAGAGAAGTTATTCCTGAAGTGATAGAGCGTATGAAAATTGAAAAGAGGAGAGGAGACAACACGCCACCTTGTGGTACGCCTGCATCCAGAGAACACCACGAGGAATAAGTGTCTTCAATACGGATGCATTGACGGCGTCCAAACAAGTAACTACGAAACCAGTCAGTTGCCGCTGGAGATACGTTAATAGAACGGAGCACAGCTAGAAGTATATCAAAATCGACTGTGTTGAAGGCGTTGCTGAAATCAAGAAGAGTAAGAATAGTAACTTGCCGATTCTCCATTCCTGCCCGAATGTCGTCTGTGATTTTAACCAAAGCAGTGACCGTACTATGGCCAGGACGAAAGCCTGATTGGAATGTATTTAAGAGGTTATTTTGATTAAGAAATAGATTAAGTTGCTGTTTGACAAGACGCTCAAGAATTTTAGAAAGAAAAGGTAATATGGAAATAGGACGATAATCACAGAAGGACTTGGGATTTGATTTCTTGGGTAGTGGAATAATTTGAGCATCTTTCCATAGAGTAGGAAAAGTTCCTGTATTTATAGAATTGTTGAAAATTTTAGTTATGATAGGAGTTAAGAGATCTAAAAGCGGGAGAATCATGTTTCGGCTGACATTATCATTACCAATTGCATTAGAAGTTACAGCTGTGATATTCTTTTTAACGTCACAATCAGCAACCTGACATAAAACGAATTCGGGGAAATCGGGAGTTGGCAAAGAATGAAGGTAATTTAGTGTCCTAGATTTACAACTGTTAACGTAACTAGAACTTGAGGAAAAGTATTGATTAAGCATTTCAAAGTTTAAATCAGGAGGAAGGGAGTCATTTCGCTTTTTGCCAATTCCCAAACTTTTAAGAAATTTCCAAACCCTATTGGGATCAGATTCCTCAATTGTCTTGTGAATGTGACGTCGTTGCGCATCTCTACACATCGTGTTGCAGCGATTCCTAAGTATTCTGTATTTCTCACGATTTATATTACAGGGGTCCTTTTTAAATTTGGCTTTGGCTAGGTTTCTTCTTGTCATTAAATCTTTAATCTCTTTTGTGAGCCAAGGCGCCGGCGGATACTTAAGTTTGATTGGTCGTAAAGGTGCATGCTTGTCATATAGTTGCATTATAAAGGCATTTAAAAGACGCACTTGTTCGTCAACATCTGTTGTCTCATCAATTAACGACCAGTTTATACTGGCAGCATCATTTTTAAGACGGTCAACGTCCATTCTAGCAAAATTACGCAGCAGAAGAACACGGGACTTGACTTTTGGTGATCGTAATTTATATGACAAAAACAGCAAATCGTGGTAAGAAAAAGCATCGGCAGTATACTGCCCGTGTTTGTATATGTATTCTGGAGAGGAAACGATTTTTAAATCTAGAAGAGAAGGGGCACTATTAGGGAAGAAATGGGTAGGATTAGAAGGCAAGATGTGAAGATTACATGAGTCAACTACGGACTTCAATTTTTTTGAACGGACATCATTTTTGAGAAGACACGTATTGAAGTCACCCATAATGATAACATGTTTACATGTCGGAACCAATTCTTCCAAAGTTTTTTCAAAGGCAGAAAAATAATTAACAGAGCTAGAGGGACTATAAACGACGCCTAAGAGCACTTTGAAGGAAGAAAGTGTGACTTCAATGAAAAGATGTTCTGCTGCACTATCAACAATTGTGGTGGACGATATGCTGGCTATAGAGTAACGAATATCTTTATGAAGATATATGGCAACCCCACCACCAGTTTTGACGGGTCGGTCATTTCGTAATAAATGGAAACCTGGAATTGCATAAGAAATGGATGGTAAACACGGTTTTAGCCAAGTTTCAGAGACCAGAATTGCATGGATGTTTTTGTGGTTTAAGCTTGTCAGTATATCAGGATAGTGAGCGGGAATGCTCTGAGCATTTATGTGAATTACATTGAAATTATTAGCACAATCTAAGAAGCAAGAATCTAAGGAAGAATTGAGAGAGAGAGTACTGTGGAAACTGTCATCTCCGTCATCTGAAGTACCCGAGGAACAAGTCTCGAAAGAGCTAGAGCCTAAGTAAATATCATTTAGGGAAATATTCATCATAATTATTCAAACAAAATAATACTTATTAAATAACTATAAAAATAATATTAAGATAAAAAATATGAATATAAGTAATATATACACCTATAAATATTTAAATATGTTAATTACTTAAATAATTTACGTATCACAATACACACTCACCCACCAGCAGTACATATGATACAAAAATAATAATCGTTTATTAACACCATAATTATCAATGAAATACGACAATTCTACTAACAAAATGTACTACAAATACTTATGTCGACAGAATAGCAACTCTAATTAAAAAACGTACAAAAAAAATTCATAACTGACAACTAAGTACATCTAAGTTGAAACGGGACATGAAAGACATGACATGTCTATGCTAAGGTGACATGCACGTATGCATCACGTATGTGTGCCATAGATTAGAAAAAAAAAAGATGTTTATTCAGAATTAACCACAAACGAATAGGTAACAAGTGCTAGCCAGTCATAGATAAATAAATATGTAGCTATAGTGTATATTATAATATCTGATCAATGGCAACATGTGTAGTATCCTCTGATCGTAGTCTGTGACGGTAACGAATGACAATAAAAGTATAGGCTCAGAAGGGCTAGAACCCAGAGCTGTAAAACCAGTTATAGTAAAAAAAAACAATAACAAATATATGAACAACAGTCTATATATATATATATATATATATATATATATCTCTTAAACATTATTCCGCGTACAGAAACGTTTTGCGCGCCAATTTTGACAGCTTTCTAAAGATGGCTGTCGAGTAAGGGAAGCTTACATTAGAATGACAGACATCGGCCATCACGGCTTATTTATATGGACCAAAGTTTACTTAAGTTGTAGGAGGAAAAACGTGATGTAAATATTTTATTCATACTTCATGCATTTTTAGCAGAATATTTCGGGAACATGGTTTTCACTGAAAAGTGCTTTGTAAACTTTTTTCATTAACTACAAACTTTTTAATTTAAGTCAAATGAGCCTATTTATATTTTTCATATGGTTTATTTTTAAAATTTATTACAATCTTTATTTTAATTATTTTCTTTATTCCATCTTAGTCCTCGGGGGTGATAACGTATTGGCATTATTAACGGAGGATAGACGTAGATGTCTATGGGCCACAGCATCCACTTGCCATCAGGTGGACTGTGCGCTCGTTTGTCATCCTTATTATATAAAAAAGGGCAAATCCATCAACGAGAGAGGCTTATGTGCAGCATTGCACCCTAACAGGCCAAGGAAGATGAATGAAAGATAGGTAAAAAAAAAATCATGAAATAAATGGTGTAAAGTAAATTAAATACGCTCGCAACTCAAATTTTAGCGATACCTCAGATGAATTTCTTCAGTTATAAGTTTATTAACGTTGATTTCCACTACTGAACATAAGCCTCCCCCATAGATTGCCTCATATGGGGGATTTGCCATAGTTGTAATGTTACTGTTTATTTGAAAATTTCACCTCTCAGTGGGTCATGTGCTCCTGGTAGATTATCTTCTATACATCCATCCATTACAGCATATTAAAAGTCCACTACTGAACATAGGCCTCCCCCATAGATTGCCTCTTAGGGGGGATATTTGCCATAGTTGTAATGTTACTGTTTATTTGAAAATTTTACCTCTCAGGGGGTCATGTGCTCCTGGTAGATTTTCTTCTATACAACTCTGTGTAAAAATTATCAGGAATATGTCAATAAAAAGACCCGCGTAAAAGAGGTCTTTCTAATTTTTTTACTGCATGTTGGTAGCACTGTACTGATTTAGCGCGCAAAGTTAGAGCGGGATCTGTCATTTAATTTGTTTTAGACTACACTTTTTGTTGGTCATAGTTTTGAGTTCTCGGCGATTTTTACAATGGAAAATATTGTTGAACAAAGAGTTAAGGCACACTCTTAGTTCATTTGTGTTTCGAATGATATTTCATGTGGTGAATCACTAAAAATGTTGCGAAATACCTACGGCGAATCGTGTATATCGAAAACAAGGGCTTATGAATGGTATAAGGCTTTTAAAGAAGGCCGAGAAGTAGTAGTAGACTTGCCTCGTTCTGGTAGACCTTCAACCGCTACGACCAAAGAAAACATCGACAAAATCAAGAAGCTAGTGCTCGAAAATCGACGTATGAGTCTGAGAGAGTTGGCTAGTGAGGTGAACATATATTTTAAGTCCGTCCACAACATTCTCATTGACATTTTAGGCATGAAACGCGTCGCCGCTCGACTAGTTCCAAAAGAGCTCAATTTTGTTCAAAGAGCGCAGCGAAAGCATGTCGCTGAAGACATGGTTTCCCGAGCTTCTACGGATCCGACCTTTATGAAATGTATAATAACTGGCGACGAGACATGGGTTTATGAGTACGACATGCAAACAAGCCAACAGTCTTCAGAATGGCGTCTCAAAAACAAGCCGAAACCCAAAAAACCGCGGCAAAGTCGCTCCAAAATCAAGGTGACGCTGACAGTTTTTTTTTTGACTACCGTGGTGTGGTTCACTCCGAATTCCTTCCAAAGGGAGAAACAGTGAATAAAGAATATTATTCAGGCGTCATGAAGCGTTTGCGTGAGAGTATCTGCCGAAAACGTCCATATTTGTGGCAACACAACTCATGGCTGCTGCACCATGATAATGCACCATCACACACAGCCATTATAGTGAAAGAGTTTTTAGCGAAAAATTCAACAAAAGTTCTCGACCAAGCACCGTATTCACCTGATATGGCTCCGTCTGACTTTTTTTTATTTCCCAAGTTAAAATTACCACTTCGAGGAAAACGTTTTGAGTCGATAGAAGCCATAAAAAAAAATTAGCTGAATGAGCTAAAGGCCATACCGCAAATAGCCTATGAAAAATGTATGGAAGACTGGGTGAAGCGTTGGAGATGTTGTATTGCAAGCGATGGGGCCTACTTTGAAGGCGATAAAATAAATTTAGATGAATAATTTGTATTTTTTGTTTTATTGACAAATTCCCGATATTTAGTACACAGAATGTACATCCATCCATTACAACCTATTAAAGTCCACTGGTGAACATAGGCCTCCCCCACAGATTGCCTCATCGGAGGGATATTTGCCATAGTTGCCACGCTTGGAAGGCTCACAGACCTAATGTTTCTCCATTATACCTATATATTACACATAATGTAGTAAAAATGCAAATTGCAGAAATCTGTACATTTTATATTTTTGTAACAAAAGTAACTGAGAGGGACTAAGAACAAGTAATAATAAACAAAACTGTTATTTAATCGATTACCATTGTTCGCGACGGCCTAAAGACTAAGAAAAAAGTGATGAAAGAATATTGTTTTGTATAAAAAGTGAAATTACTAACGAAATCGAGTAAATAGTTTGTTAATATAGTTTTACAGTGTGTTTACAACTCTTAATATATTTGTATAGAATGTCGTTTTAATAATAGTTGATATAAACAACTTTAAGCATTTAAGAAAAAATCAACCAATCACAGCGCGTCATATCGTAGAACTTTCTGGAAGTTTAATTAACTGCGCAATAGTTTGTACTGAAAATAATGAGAATATTTTTGTGTTCTAAAAGAGTTGTAAATATGATATTTAGTTAGCATATGGTATATAGATTACGATAGTAAAGAAATAATTTGTATAATTAAACGCATTTGATAGTTATAGAAAAATTAAAGAATTAAGTAATGTACCCATTTGTTGTGAAAATTTGGGACATTTCGTTTAATAACTTTTGTAAATGTAAATATATTGAGTAACCTTTCTCATATACAGATAAAGGACCAAAATGCCGATTTAATGATGTTTAGCATATTAGTGTAAGATTTAACCTTATACTTATAGAAAATATTGCAATTTGTGCTAATTACATAGTGAAAATGTTTTAAAATAAAGAGGCAAAACGGAAAATGGCAAGCTGCTCACTATACAGTATAGCCGAAGTCTACCTTATGGGGGCGAATCCCAGTAACGTCGTAGTAGGAAGAACTACCAGTGACAAGCAGTAGTATCCGGTAGTAGCTGAAGTGAGTAGTAGCAGAACATAGTGAACAGTGATAGTGAATTAGAAAAAGTTTGGCTAGCCGAAAAAGGTCGTAACTGAAAATCGCAGTTACACATAGCCGAAAAAAGTGGCAACTGAAAATTAACAGTTGCATATAGTAAAAAAGTGTTAGCTAGCCGAAAAAAGTGGTAACTGAAAATTCGCAGTTACATATAGTAAAAAAGTGTTAGCTAGCCGAAAAAAGTGGTAACGGAAAATTCGCCGTTACATATAGTGAAAAGTGTTAGCTAGACGGAATAAGGTGGTAACTGATATTCGCAGTTACACAAGTGATAAAATCAACTAGTTTTAGTTGATTAATAGCTGCTAGTCAGTAGTGTTAGAAAACCAGCTACTACCAATAGATATTTTGATACTACCAATAGATATTTGATACTACCAATAGATATTTTTATACTACCAATAGATATTTTGATACTACCAATAGAAATTTTAATACTACCGCGCATTTTAATTAAATCTGTTAAAATATATAGTGACCAACCAATAGTGAACAACCGTAGTTGAACAACCGTGTTCAACAACCGTGGTCAATAAATAATAGTTATAAAATTTCGCGACTAATCACTCAGTCGAACCGCTGGCCACTCCCTTGCTATTTTAATTTAAAAATCGTGCATTTTAATTTTGAACCTCAGTCCACAGTTTTCCAGTAGCACACACAGTGACGGCAGTGAAAGTATCCTCAGGAACCTATAGGTGTAGGACGTGAGCGACTCGCGTATCTTCGACAACATTTACTCCGGAGAGTTACGCCCGTCCGTTACAACCATCATTGTTCGGTGCACAAAAATGCCCGTAAGTTTTAATAAGTATTCCAAAAAAATGTTAGTTTATGTTTGAATAAAATAAAATAAAAAAACATTTGTACAGTTTACACGCGGCACCTTCAAAAATTGCAAGTAATATTGATTTGTAATAGCGCCATCTACTTCGTTCTATAGGTAAAGTCATTCTATCAAACAAAAATTGATGAAATATCAAGGAGATACGAAAAAAAAGACGCTAGATGGGCTATAAACGACTAATGTAATATAAATTGGTAATATATAAAATCGTGGATTGTTATAAATTGATTGGATATGGTGATTTTACTTAATTTATTGCATGCCTTAATCGCGAAGCGTATGTTCTACTAGCGCCTAAAAATTAAGAATCCAACGTTTTGTCGTATGAAATCGTATCTAACAATATAATTGTTCATATGAATGATATAAAAAGCACATTGTCAGAAAGATAATTGATTGTTTAACTTATAATTTTTTTCGCTTCAAATCGATTAATTGCTATTTTTACATAAAAAATGGTTTTAGTGGCTTATGGTGTGAATTTATCAAGTCTGCATGGTGGGATTAACACGATAACTTTTGAAAATATCAATTGTTCAACTCAATCTATTTTTTAAACTCTTCATTTATCATTTGGGAAGCCATGGGAACTAAATGGCAGTTTAATTTTGTTTAGTGTAGTTATAATTAATTTTATTCTGCTGAGAAATACCGAAATTTTCGGTGTTTTTAGCAGCCTAGTATTAATTTACTTTACTAAATACACTTTGCCTCACAGGTCACTCGCATTCGCGCTGGGCCGCCGTCGTGAGTGGATTACTTGTTTACAGCAGCAATAATAGCAGCAAAAATATAGATTATTGTAGAAATACAAAATATTCCAAAAACCAAATTTGATACATACTTGACAAGGTAAGTATTATTATTATTTTTATAATCACAGATTTTTATTATAGTGCCGTGTAGTGGCGGTCAAGAATATCCACTACCCCATATCCTCCCGTGGGTGTCGTAAAAGGCGACAAAGGGAAATAGGCAGGAGATGGGCAGCAGCATCTTCTTGATAACAACAAACTAACAATAAAAAAAAACTGCGGTTGCCAACCCGCTCGCCAAGCGTGGCAACTATGGCAAATACCCCCCTATGAATGACAGTAACAAAGAAACGGCCCCCAGTCCCCGGCGGCCCCGCTATTCCTGGCTACGGTGGCGACCATGGTAACGGCGGGGCAGGGGGTGCTAAGAATCTCCGGTGGAGGTTCGGTTGCCACCTTAGACGACTCGACCTGGCAACGTACAACGCACGCACCCTGAGGACTGACGAGAAGATCGTGGAGCTGGAAGAAGAGATAGACAAGTTGCGCTGGCATATTATAGGATTATCCGAAGTCCGAAGAGAGGGGGAGGACACGGTAATCCTCGAATACGGCAACTTGCTCTATCACCGGGAGGGCGACCATCCGTCCCAAGGAGGTGTCGGATTTATCGTCCACAAGTCTCTCGTTAACAACGTTGTAAAGATCGGGAGTGTGTCGACGAGGGTTGCGTACCTTATACTCAGAATCACCAAACGGTATTCGCTGAAGGTCATACAGGTTTACGCACCAACCTCGGCACACCCCGATGAGGAGGTGGAGGAAATGTATGAGGATATCTCTAGAGCCATGCATCCCTCCAAAACCCAATATACGGTGTTAATGGGAGACTTTAATGCAAAACTAGGCACACGAGAGAACGGTGAGCTGAAAGTAGGGAAATTTGGAATAGGGCAACGGAACCCAAGGGGCCAGCAGCTGGCCGACTTCATGGAGAAAGAGGGACTCTTTATGATGAACTCTTTCTTCCAGAAGCGGCCCCACAGGAAGTGGACCTGGTCGAGCCCCGACGGTTCGACAAAAAATGAGATTGACTTCATTATGACGACCAGACGACAACTGTTCAGTGATGTCTCCGTGATCGCGAGGGTGAAAACTGGTAGCGATCACCGAATGGTTAGAGGCACACTGAACCTAAACGTTAAGTTGGAGAGGTCTCGTCTAATGAAGTCAACGCTCCGTCCCCCTCGTGCTCTAATCCAAAGTCCCGAAACCTTTCAGCTCGAGTTACAAAACCGTTTTCAGTGCCTAGAAGACTGCAATGAAGTGGACGATATGAATGACAAGCTCGTGGAAACTGTCCATGCGATCGGAGCTAAGTTCTGCAAGACCCGCCGCAGAAGAACACAAAAACTCTCCGATCACACTCTTAATCTCATGGCTGTTAGACGGGAGATGAAGCTACATTCTTCAACAGACTTGACAGCATACAGGCATCTGAACAGACAGATCTCCAAATGCATGCGGCGGGACTTACGCAACTTCAATACAGCTCGTATTGAAGAAGCGATCGAGCGGAACCAAGGCTCCAAAGTCTTTGCCAGAGATCTGTCTGCCAGAAAGAGCCAACTGTCAAAGCTGAAGACAGAATGTGGCAGCATCGTTTCCGGGACACCTGAGATTTTGAGTGAGATTGAGAGGTACTATGGGCAGTTGTACACGTCATCGTTGGAGCCACACGCAAGTGTGAGTAACGATCCAAGAGCGAGTCTCATCCGACACTATTCCGAAGATATCCCGGACGTCAGTCTGAGCGAGATTAGAATGGCTCTCCAGCACCTTAAAAACGGTAAGGCCCCAGGCGAGGATGGAATTACAGCGGAGCTTCTGAAAGCGGGTGGAAAACCGGTACTTGAAGTCCTTCAGAAGCTCTTTAATTCCGTCCTCCATGGTGGCATTACACCGGAGGCGTGGAGCAGAAGTGCGGTGGTCTTGTTCTTCAAGAAAGGTGACAACGCTCTCTTGAAGAACTACAGACCGATTTCCCTTCTGAGCCGCGTCTACGTGCTGTTTTCGAGAGTCATTACGAATCGTCTCGCGCGCAGACTTGACGACTTCCAGCCTCCCGAACAAGCCGGTTTCCGAAAGGGCTTTAGCACCATAGACCACATACATACCCTTCGGCAAATTGTACAGAAGTCCGAAGAGTACAATTTGCCACTATGTCTGGCGTATGTGGACTATGAGAAAGCCTTTGATTCCGTCGAAATTTGGGCGGTGCTGCAGTCCCGTCAGCGGTGCCAAGTTGACTGTCGGTATATCGAAGTGTTGAAGTGCTTGTACAGTAGGGCTACGATGGCTATCCGAGTACAGAACCAGAGTACGAAACCTATCCAATTGCAGAGAGGTGTAAGACAGGGTGACGTCATATCCCCGAAACTCTTCACCGCTGCATTGGAAGACGTTTTCAAGCTTCTGGACTGGAAAGGATACGGTATCAACATCAATGGCAAGTACATCACTCACCTTCGATTTGCCGACGATATAGTCCTTATGGCAAAATCGCTGGAGGACCTAAGCACTATGCTCAATGACCTCAATAGTGTTTCCCAAGGGATAGGTCTTAAGATGAACATGGACAAAACTAAGATCATGTTTAATGTCCATGTCACACCTATGCCGGTAGTTGTTGGGAACACTAAGCTCGAAGTTGTTGACGAGTATGTTTACCTGGGACAAATAGTCCGACTAGGTAAGTCCAACTTCGACCGAGAGGTCAATCGACGGATTCAACTCGGTTGGGCAGCGTTCGGGAAATTACGGCACATCTTCTCGTCAGGTATACCTCAAACCTTGAAAACGAGACTGTACACCCAGTGCGTGTTGCCAGTGATGACATACGGAACTGAGACGTGGTCCTTCACTGCTGGCCGGATGAGGAAGCTCAAGGTCGCTCAGCGAGCTATGGAGAGGGCTATGCTCGGAGTTTCTCTGCGTGATAAACTTAGGAATGAGGATATCCGCAGTAGAACCAGAGTAACCGACATAGCCCAACGGATTAGTAAGCTGAAGTGGCAATGGGCCGGCCATATACCTCGAAGAACTGACAACCGATGGGGAAGAAAGGTTCTCGAGTGGTAGCCTCGTACCGGTAGGCGAAGTGTAGGGCGTCCGCCCACGAGATGGAGTGACGACCTGGTAAGACATGCAGGAAGTCGATGGATGCAGGTGGCTCAGGACCGTGCTTTGTGGCATTCTTTGGGGGAGGCCTATGTTCAGCAGTGGACTTGTGAAGGGCTGTAATGATGATGATGATGAGATTTTTATTACAATATTTAGTTTTGCTAAAACTACGCAGGATTTATATATAAATATACTTATACGTCTTGGACTTTATGGAGACCTGAAGGTGTATTTCGGTATCTGTTACTGGAACTCCTCGACGTATAGAACTGGGTGTGCCGAGGTTGTGCTTGTTATATTAGTTATGATGAGACCTTACTCCCGGACTTGATGGAGTGACTTGAAGATGTACTTCAGTGAATGCTACTGGAATTCCTCGAAGAGTAGTAATAGTAATAGGTGTGCTAAGTTTGGCCTCGTTTTTAATTATGATAAGAACTTACCTACGGACTTGACAGAGTGACTTGAAAGTGTACTTTGATCACTGCTACTGGAACTTCTCGACGAGGAGAACTAGATGTGCCGAGTTTGGCCTCGTTTTGTTAGTTATGATCAGAACTTATCTACGGACTTGATAGAGTGACTTGAAAGTGTACTTTGATAACTGCTACTGGAACTCCTCGACGAGGAGAACTAGATGTGCCCAGTTTGGCCTCGATTTGTTAGTTATGATAAGACCTTACCTCCGGACTTGACGGAGTGACTTAAAGGTATACTTCCGTGACTGCTACTGGAACTCTTTGACGAATAGAACTACAATTTACATTTTTTTTACTATCATATGAGCATTTTTGGATTTTCCAAACTTTTTTAATTGTAGTTTGAGATAAAATTATCGGAAAATTGCAAGTATACTAATAAGGTTATTAGTGAAAGTTGTGTGTATTTAAACTACTTAAAAAAATTAGATATTATCGTGTTATATGTAATTTTTTAATGCGCTTAAGACATGTACAGTTGGATTTACAAATTAAAAATATTAAGGTGAGGGAAGATAAAAAACGGGGTAAGACAAAAAGGCATCAGTAAAAACAGATTTTGTGTAATTTATCCAATGAAGGCAACATTCATAAGACCGCCATTTTGTTACGTACCACACCCAAGTCGGCACTTGTCGTTTTGAGGGATTGGTTGTGTGCTTTAAGGGAATATCTACGCTGTGAATTTTACGCGAGCAAGTCGGGTGTTTTAATCTTACCCCGTGTCGTGTAATTTGATTTACGAGGTAGGTATGAGTTTTTTATTTGTATACATACTGTTTACGCTCGAACGGTGGTTTCGGAATCGACGTCAGAGGGCGCGCGGCTCGGTGCAATACCGGTCTGACATTCGGTCGCGCGTAGGACGTGCAAGCGTAGCAGTCGTCTGTAAGCGGTGCTAACGTTAGCACGCTGTCATTTTTTTGTCGGGAACTCGGAATAATTAGGCGCGGACAGTAAATATACAGTCTAGGATTTGTGGCGCGAATTCCTACTGGAGAGCTTTCCAGGGACACGTTGTGTCTGATTCAGAATCGGCATAAGTGCATTCGGCAATATTAGCTAGTGCGGCCTTTGATATTCTAGAAATAACTGTTGCTACGCGAAACGGTAGTGACCTTTTGTTCGCGCAAATCTCTGTTGTCGGAATCGACAACAGATGTCACTCGGCTCGGCGCGATTCCAGTCTGAAGTTCTTCCGAGCGTGGCAGTGGCGCGCGGGTCGCAAGCGCGTCAATCGTCCATAATCGGTGCTGACGTGAGCACGCGGTCCGTTCTGTTAGGGAACTCGGAATAATTAGGTGCGGCCCGTAAATATACGGTCTAGGATTTGTGACGCGCATTCCTACTGGAGAGCTTCCCGGGACTTATTGTGTCTGACTCAGAACCTGCATAAGTGCATTCGACAATATAAGCTAGTGCGGCCTCGGTATTTAGAACTAACTGTTGCCACGCGAAACGGTAGTGACCTTTGACCCAGAAACTCCGGGCGTGTTTTGTGCGGTAACCTTATACCCCGCGATAGTTAGTGGCTTCTGTAAGCTAGTTAATCGTACGATAGAGTTAAGTGACTGTCATCGTGGTGAACCAAGAAAGTGACTGTGGATAACCTCGAAAGGCCCCCTCAAATTGGAGCGGTGTCGACGCTCGGGCTGCTGCCGACGGCTAAGGTCCAGGTTTAGTCACCATCAGTCACACCCAGATACACACCACATCACCATTCTTTCCCTTGCACTACACAACTACATGTGGTTATTTTTACGTAATCGATTAATTATCGTTGTCGGATAGTTGTAGTGGATTACTTATCGAAGGTTCGATTTCCGAGCTAGGCATTTTTGTTTATCGACCGTGATGTGTATCTTCGTTTATACTGTAATTTGTATTTGAACTAAAGAGTAGTAATTGTATTTGCGTACTTTGAATTTAACTTGATTTCATCGCACTAGTATTTGTTATTTGTTAATTTGATTGTGTCTTTTCTTTTGTGCTAACTTGTATTTGGTTGATACGTAGTAATTCGTATTTGTGTAATTTCTATTCAACGCGATTTGATAGGAACTGCATTTATTAACTGTTAATTTTTTGTTGTATTTTTTATTTGTTATCTTTGTAAACTGTGCTCAAGCCGCGTCATAATTTGTCTTTAATAGTGATGACATCGCCCAAGCTACTGATCCGTTGTTTGCGGACTGAGCTACGCTGGGCCACAAGCGCCCATGCTTTGATAGGTCGACCGGATAGGGTCCATAACTTGATGAAGCGGTTCGAGCAGGTGGATGCTCGAAGGGCCGCAGTGGAGGAGGCTTACGCTGAGCTCGAGGATTCGAATGTGGAGAAGGGAGTCCTGGACTCCTGCTTCGCGGACTATGAGCAGTTCTTGTGGCTCACGGACGAGTTGATCGAGGCTGAAGGCAGGTATGCCGAGGAGGCGCGTGAAGCTCGGATGAGTAACCTGTCCGAGTCCTCTCTGAAGCAGCTTCAGCCGGAGCTGTTGGGACGACTCCCAACTCTGGACCTGCCAAAGTTCTCCGGGGTCCTTTCCGAATGGCTGACCTTCGTTGGTCTTTTCGACAGCCTAGTGGACGCCCGGAGTGACTTGACCCCGAGCCAAAAGATGGCGTACCTCCTGGCCTCACTGGAGGGGAAGGCCCTGGGCGTCGTCGGCCACTTGAAATTGTCGGACGACGCCTACCAGACTGCTCGGGACCTCCTAGCCAGAAGATACGCCAACGTTCGGCGAATTGCAGACGAGCATGTTAAGCAGCTTCTAAGCCTCCCGCTGCTTAGTGACCGGGCCAGACTGCGTCCGGACCTGTTGGATCCAGTCTTGGTGGCCTGTAATCCGTTGAGGCGGCTGGGTTTACCAGTGGGCGAATGGGCTTTTATGTTGCTCCGCATCGTGCTGTCCCGTCTACCTCTCGACCTTCGAATCCATTTTGAGGAGAGGTACGGCGGGGACGAGGCCTCCTATATTCCGCCCTTCTATGACCTGCTGCGGTTTTTGGAGGAGCAGTGCCGGCAGATAGAGAGCGCGGCGGGCACCGTTGACGACTTACGAGCCGTGCCCAGTGAGAGGCTGAATCCTCCAGGCAAGTCGTCGTCAATCCCCCCCTGCTCCTATTGTCGAGCATCTGATCATCGGGTAACGTCGTGCCCGAAATTATTAGGTAAGCCGGTTTCGGCTAGGCGAACTATCGCCAAGGAGCGCCGCTGGTGCTGGTCATGTCTGGGAGGGCACCTCCAGCAAGACTGTCCGCATCGACGGCCCTGTCTGCATTGCCAGGGCAATCATCATGCCGTTTTGTGCCTGAGTGCGAACGGCGTCTCCTCTCGGGGCTCTGCCAGGCCCTCGACCCCTACGGGCGGGGGCGCTCAGCCACGCCCTCTGCCGGGCGACTCTCGGCGCCCGCCGGCCAGCCATCAGGCCCCTAAGTTTGAAAGGGGCCCCTCCCCCGACCAGTTGGGGGGTAATTCCCCCAGGGGCGGGGGTGTCATCACCCCCCCTCAGCGTGTGGAGAGGAACTTCACGGCCACTCATCGGTCCGCTGGACCCTTCTCACTTCCGGTAGCTGAGTGGCCGCGACTGGTGTACCACTGTTCCCCATTTGATGGAGGCGGCCCTGTCTAGCTGCCGCCTTAGCTCCCACCACGGCCGCCTCCACTGAGCCTTAAGCCGTCAACAGTCCACTTGTCAAAATGTTCTGTTGCCGACGGCCTCAGTGAAAGCGTACAACCCGAGTTGCAACTGTTAAAGGTTGTGCTCTATTTATCTCGGGTTCACGCCATGTGGCCTCCCCTTGGTGGTGGGAAGATTAGGGCCCCCCTGGAGCGTTGAATCACGCTGTCAAGGGGTATTAGATTTGGTTTGGTCGAGCACTTAGTTAAAAATTACTTTGAATTAAAATTAAAAAATGCTTTGAGCTTTCCGCGAAATTTTCCTATTTGTAGCGGTTTAAATTAAAAGGATTGAATTTAATCTACTCTTTTAAATGCTACTGCATGTGTTTTGTACATATATTTAATCACTGTATTTGATCGTTGCGTCTGTTTGCTGAAAGGAAATTGAATGGCGCACTATTTGAAAAATTATGTTTATGTTTATGATAGTGTTTAATCATTTTGCTTTGCGAAGAAGTAGGGCTGTCCCTTACGTTGTTGTTTTGTTTAATTTGCAAGTTGACCTATGCGCATCGGTTATTGATTTGGTTGAATTAATTCTGTAGTTGAACATTGATGCTTTTGAAAAATTAGTTGAAATATGAGCATAGGACTACTTGTCTAACAGGCTAGCTAGTTTTGGAGATTATCAGATTGAAATCAGCTGCCGCACTATTTTAGTAAATGATAATATGGTGGGTGGCCTGGCTAGGCCTACTTGTTGAAAATTCATACTAGGGACTATCTGTGCGTTTCGTTTGGCTCTCCACAGACGACGTTCATGTGGAATTTGTGGGTGCGCTCTGCACTGAAGCAACTGCTGGCACAAAATTTGTCTGGGCAGCTTCGTGTAGCGTCGCTGTTTGCAGAGCTGATCCGGTCGGATTGCGGAACTAGTCATAGGGGCACAGATAGGTGTTTGAAAGAGGTCGTCGGACTTCTGTCCAGTACAGGACTTATTAAAGTGCTGCGATGCCCAGGAGGGGCATCCAGTGGAGGCTGACCCTCCGGCTTGCCACATTAGGGATATCTTTGAGGCGTTGATTATGGTTGCAAGACCTAATGGATTGCCTAAGGTGGCCCAGTTTGGTTGTAGATTCGGTCTTGCAACTTGCAGTCTCGACCTTGTCCCGCTGACCGGTTTGCTCGCGGACCTAAATCCTTATGTCCGGGACGGGGGCTTGTTCGCGCAAAACTCTGTTGTCGGAATCGACAACAGATGTCACTCGGCTCGGCGCGATTCCGGTCTGAAGTTCTTCCGAGCGTGGCAGTGGCGCGCGGGTCGCAAGCGCGTCAATCGTCCATAATCGGTGCTGACGTGAGCACGCGGTCCGTTCTGTTAGGGAACTCGGAATAATTAGGTGCGGCCCGTAAATATACGGTCTAGGATTTGTGACGCGCATTCCTACTGGAGAGCTTCCCGGGACTTATTGTGTCTGACTCAGAACCTGCATAAGTGCATTCGACAATATAAGCTAGTGCGGCCTCGGTATTTAGAACTAACTGTTGCCACGCGAAACGGTAGTGACCTTTGACCCAGAAACTCCGGGCGTGTTTTGTGCGGTAACCTTATACCCCGCGATAGTTAGTGGCTTCTGTAAGCTAGTTAATCGTACGATAGAGTTAAGTGACTGTCATCGTGGTGAACCAAGAAAGTGACTGTGGATAACCTCGAAAGGCCCCCTCAAATTGGAGCGGTGTCGACGCTCGGGCTGCTGCCGACGGCTAAGGTCCAGGTTTAGTCACCATCAGTCACACCCAGATACACACCACATCACCATTCTTTCCCTTGCACTACACAACTACATGCGACCTGACCGACTCCGGAGGGACCAGTCGTCTTGGATCGAGGTAAGTGAACTCCACCAAATTCCTTCCGGTCGACTGGCCGTAGTATAACGCTCCCCCATATATTTTAGTGTAATTAGAGAGACTCCACGTGGCCTTAGGAGGCCCGACCTACGTCTGCTCGGGAGGTCTTCAGCTCATGGGCCCCTGAAGGTCTGATCCTTTAAGAGAGCAGCCGTAGGCCGTAACACATTTGATCCGGAAACTCTTTAACCTTATACCCAACGAGAGTTAGTGGCTTCTGTAAGTTAGTTAATCGTACGATAGAGTTAATTGACTGTCATCGTGACGAACGAGGAAAGTGACTGTGGAGAACGCCGCGGAAGGTTCCCTCAATTTGGAGCGGTGTCGACGCCCGGGCTGCTGCCGACGGCCAAGGTCTAGGGTCAATCACCATCAGTCACACCCAGATACACATCACATCGCCTTATTTCCCTTGCACTACACTACCACATGCGACCTGACCGACTCCGGAGGGACCAGTCGCCTTGGATATAGGTAAGTAAGCTCCGTCTAACATCCTCCCGGTCGACTGGCCGTAGTATCGAACGCTCCCCCATATAGTTTAGTGTAATTAGAAAAATTCCACGTGGCCACATTGAGGCCCGACCTACGTCTGCTCGGGAAGTCTTCTGCTCATGGGCCCCAGAGGATTTGACCTTTAAGGGAGCAGCCATAGGTCATAACACATACTAATTATTTTTAATTGGTAGTTATGTTGCTATGTCTAAATATCGCTACTTTTTGGATTTTAGGATTTATTGTAACATTCCGTCTTTACCCGCCAATATTTGACGGGGTAAGATAAACATATAAAAGTTTCCATCTTGCCCCGTTTTCAAAAGTCATACAAATGGTCTCATGTTCTCAAACTGTACCTGAAAAAATGTTTTGTTTTGTTTTGTTACAGCCATTATATAAATTGTCAGCGGCACAATTTCAGCTAATATTATCTAAAGGTATTTATTTTAATTTTTGTATATTATAAGAGAGGAAAAAAGAGCAAGCGGGTCACCTGATGGCTAAGTGATTTCACCGCTACCCATAGACACAAGAAACAACAGGAGTGTTACTTGTGCGTTGCCTTCTCATAAGGTATAGGACCAGGATTCGTAGGAATGGGAGTAGGAACTTAAAGAAAGGGGAAAGACCACCAGACACTCGTTAGTAAATGCAACATCACAGCTCCTAGAACAATGCAACGTCACATCGGTTTATCTAGCAAACTTCAACATTCGGGTGGCCTTAAGAAAAGGGGAAAATGAACGGGCCGGAATCCGGAACTCTCACTCACCAGACGAAACATGGCAGCCACTAAGAAGCTGAACACTTCACGCTGATTTTCTGTGAGAGGGTAGTATCGCACCGGACGACCCTGCTCATTTATGTGTTACAGTGAACTGTAGACGCGGATCTACTACAATTTTTTTTTATTTATGTTTAGATAATATTTTTTTAGAAGTTTTTCTATGTTTTTAGTTGTGGCATTTTTCTAAGATCTTATTAATTGGTTAGCTGTTTAATTTTGAACTATTTGATTTTTTACGTTTTGTGGTACATATTTTGTTGACCAAAATGGTAAAAGGTACATGTACGTAATTGTGTTTAAAATTATCTTGGCATTAACAATAAAAAAAATTATATGATTGATATCTTTCATTTTCTGTATAATCTTATCCAAGTAAAGTGAAAAGTTTGAGAAACTCTAGTTCAATCTATCCCCGGCGGGGCAAGATTGAAATATAAAAAACAAATAATTTGTGTTATTTGAAGGTATTTTGATATTATAGACAGTTCTCAAGTGTCAGGTCAATTAAAAATATAGCCTACTGACCGTCAATATCGTCTGACATTAATTTGAACGATTTTAGAAACTACTTCGATCTTACCCCACCACCCTTTCATCTTTCCCCGTTTTTTTCTTTGGAAAAAACATTGCTTTTAATTTTTTTATTGCTTTCGAATAACTATAACAGGGATTTATGTATATGACATAAAAATATGCTCTTTGTACTTTATTCGCTATAGATATAATTTTAGCTTAAGTTAATATGTACTGTTCTACAAGACGTCAAACACAACACTGCTCATCTCATTAAAAAACCGTTCGATCTTCCCCCCACTCACCCTAACCATCTTTAAAGCACCGTATAAAAAGGCGACCCAGATAATAGGAACACTGTATAATGTATTCTACCTCATTCTCCCGTAGGCTAAATTCTATAGATGTATAATATGTCTGTCTCATTTTAGCGTCGCTTTTTCGTTTCACCGAGTATTAAATCACATAGATTTTAAAGAAGTTTACATTTCAATAAAAGAGCCTGTCTGTAATATCAAAATAACTGACTTCTTTTACTCTCAAGATGTTTGTTATTAGCAAGCTATTAAAACATCAACAACCATTTTTTTAAATTTCGTCTGCCTGTCTTCACGCACAGGTAAGATATAGGCTATATTTTAACCGAAAAACCTGGAGTGTAAAAATAAAGAAAACCACATAAATAGGTCCTAACCAAGCGAAGTCGAGGCAGGTCGCTATTAAATAATATGATGAATAATCAAGACATGAACTGAAGTTGTAAATAATCAAATTAAAATAGCCACGATGACTTCAATGTCAAAGTTTTTCAATAAAAATGTAAAAACTTTCAGCGGAGCCATGTTGCGCCTATGCACCTAAGCGCAGACTAATATCGGAACAGAGAATACACAAATATGCGTGCAAATCGATATAAATAAAAATCAATTGCCACAGGTACGAAAGATCATTCGAGAACGGCTGCACCGATTTTGATGATTTTTTTTGTGTGTGTTTGAGTGGGTCCCTGGATGGTTTAGATTCACAATTGGACCCGTTAGGTGTCTCTGTTGTCGAGATTCATAAATCGCTCGTGCAAAGATTGGGTGAATCGCTAGATTATTCATACATTTTGAAGAGTATGAGCAAGATTTAAATTCCTCCCTTTGCTGCCCGTCATCGGACAATCATACGCTCGGCGGGACTCAACCCCTTTGTTGCCAACATGTCAATCCAAACCAAACCGTTTGCTTTGTCATTTTAATACGTATAGGAATGGAGTGGAATAGTTTACCAGCATCTGTCATACCATCCGATTGCAATATAGGTAACTGACTTAATGGTCTTGTGGTCGAAAACGCGATTGCCAAACATGAGGCCCGGGGTTTGAATCGGGTCAAAATCAGTTATTAGGTTTTCTGTCAAGAATTGCTCAGTAGCAGCCCGGAGACAGGAAGTTGGCGGTGTCTCACTCCTGCGCCTCAGAAAGCGCGTAGAGCCGTTGGTCGCAGGACCTTATCTCCCTCCAGCAGTGTTTGATTACGGACTATAAGAGTGAGGGAATAGAGAGTGCACCTGTGCTCGCACACACTCGTGCACTATAATCCTGTCCTGCGCAGATGGCTAATCTCCTTTGGGACTGGCCACCGTGACCGGAATTCGGTCTGGAGGACATTACTATTACAATGTAGGTGTCTTCAAGGCGAGAGTCAATAAGATTTTGTTCAGCAAAGTCAGTACGCTATACCGTCTTCGGTTACATGATCACTTACCATCAAGTAGGATAGTAGTTATGCCCCGGTGTATAACATGATTAAAACGACTTAGACTTCTTATTCCCGATGTAACCCTTATGCGAGAAGATCGAAATTAGGTAAGGATTCGGAGAGTTATATTAAACGTTCTTATTATATTTATCAATTTAGCCTCTTTCTTTCGCTATATTATAATTAAAATGTAAATAAATAAATTGAACACTATATTCTCCTTGCTTACTTATGTGGAAGTAATAGTGTGCTTAATTTAAATAACTTTTTATAAACTAATTCATATATTAGCAGATTACAACTGATTATTCAGCGTCTAACCAACGAATGTCCCTCTGTTTGCATTTCATAATCTTATAAAGACACTTAGTCAGTACAATAACTTGCGGCGGCGTCACTTGTATTAAGGAAGTCGTGTAAATTCGCGGATAAGAATGATTTAACAGTAAATAGAAGCATAACCAATGAAATTATGAAATACTTACAGCTAAGTTTCAAAGACATGCAAACAGTCACAACACTACTAGACCTGAAAACCAACCATCTGGGCTATTGTACAAATGTTCGCACCGGTTGATTCAAACCTAGGTCCTTAGGCTTCATAATCCAGTACACTAACTACTATATCACGTAAACTCAGCATAGAAAAACTAGTACGAAATAGCAGTACGCGATGTTGCTGCTGTGTTTCGTATGGTGAGAGACGAGAAACGAAGAAATGGAGACCTTTTTTAATTATAGGCATTTAAGTCCGTAGGGGTGATTACGCATCTGCATTTTGATTCTTAATCGAGAACGGGTGAAAGTCCCTACCACAGCATCCACTTACCATCAGGTAGATTGTGCTTTTTTTATAAAATTGAGGTGTAATACGAAATTACAGTCAAAGTGGCTACTGCAGCGCATAATACCAGCATATGACGGAATACCAGCTTAAAAAAGTTTCTTAAGGTGAGTGTAGGCAACCGGAGACCCTTTTTACTGGAAAAGAGGCATTCTATCTTAGTCCTCACGGGTGATAACGCATCTGCATTTTGATTCGCAAACGAGGATAAATGTAGATGTCTATGGGCCACAGCAACCACTTACCATCAGGTGGATTGTGTGCTTGTTTGTCACCCTAATTCTTTAAAAAAAACATATTTAGGAAATAGATGGTCTGGTACAGAACTCTTATTTAGGTGTTACATTTTTTAATGTAATTTAATTATCTGTTTTGTTGTTATAAATACTGTTTTTCATTGCTCAGAAAAAATATAGAGCTAAAGAAAGGTACCAAACTAATACATTCCAAACAAAATAGATATCTAATGGGAAAAAGCACTTATCTCGCAATCCATTCGTAGTGTTTTTGCTATTTGCGTTCTTCCTATTATTATCAATGACAATGGCTAAAAAAAACTAGAGCCAACTTATATTTACTGTGTACACTCTGTAAATACTTACTCTATGCAAAGTGAGTGACTTGGGTACAGTCAAGAGCAAAACGTTTTGTATATTATTTTTTGAGTCAAATTAATTATTAGTTTTCGGAAAATTATATATAAGTATACAAATTATTATCGCTGTGAAATTTACCAAAACTTTTCTTTCTCGCACAACTTCTTTGTGGAAACGGCTACCACCAGTGATTCTTCCGGACCGATACATCTTAGGGAACTCCAAGAAAAGAGCCTACTCCTTTTTAAAAGGTTGACACCTGCAATTCCCGTAGTTATGTGGTTATTCATGGATACAATTGTAACCCCAGGGGAAATGCATAGTATTCACTTACCGTGCGTGTATGTGAGCTGCATGCTCAGACAATATAAGATGACAAATCTGAACTACGAAACTTTGGGTCGATATAGAAAACTAACGAACATTGCATATAAACCCAAATGCCCTAAGATACGATGAAGTACAAATAACTACTAGTGAAAATAACAGTAAGCTTTTACTGGAAACGAGGCATTTCATTTTAGTCCTCAAGGGTAGCAACGCATCTGCATTTTGATTCGTCTGCATAGAGATGTAGATGTCTATGCATCCACTTACCATCACGTGAACTGGCCTGGGTCTAGAGCGACAAAATTTAAGGAGCGGCAAAACATTAATACAGGTTAACTATAATAATAATATGCAAATTCATATTATTATAATAGCTAATAGAAGATGAATAGTCCAACATACCAGTTTGCTGAATTGTCAATGTGGCGGCCATATTATACGTGGTAGAGCTATGCTGCAGCTATATTAGTAGTATAGTTGTAGTTGTAGTACGAATGGGTCGGCTCGACCGGGGTAGAACCACGCTCTCCCACAATACCTGCGTAAAATAGCAGCTTAACACTGATGTGTTTCGTATGGTGAGTGTAGAGAACCGGAGACCCTTTTTACTGGAAAAGAGGCATTCCATCTTAATCCTCACGTGTCACAACGCATCTGCATATTGATTCGCAGACGAGGATAAATGTAGATGTATATGGTCCACAGCAACCACTTACCATCAGGTGGATTGTGTGCTTGTTTGTCACCCTATCCTATAAAAAAAGTATAACTCGAAGAACCGACAATCAATGAGATAGAATAGGAAGTTAGGAAGGTTCTCGAGTGTAGTAGTCGAAATGTTGGATGGATGGAGTGACAACTTGGTAAGAATTCACAACCAGATGGCCTAATAACGAGCTTTGTGGAATTCCTAAGGAGTGGACTATGTTCTGCAGTAACCTTGAGAAGGGTTGAAATTATGATGAATTATTATTATTAATTATAATTATACGATTTTTGTAAAAAAAATCGTTAAAGTAGAAATATTTACTAATGTCTAAACCAAACTATAAATGGGTCGTATGGATGACGGATTAGTTAGATACTTTTAAATGTATTATTACAAATTTTTCTTACGAATGTACTTGACAAGAGTCCATTTGAGACAGTAGAGTTGTGTGAGTATATCGAAACAATGTCACAATGAAAACAATGTCCGCACAAACATCGCTTCATACTTTTATTTAAAGTAAGATAGCAAAGTTACAGTCCTTATACCTCTCAGTGCTAGGCACAGACCGGATCTTCTTTCTACTAAGATTGTGTAGCACTTAGTCCGCCGAGTTGCTTCAATGCGTGACAGACTTTTTTACGTGGTAGAGCCATAATGCAGCTATATTATGGTTGTAGCACGAAAGGGTCGGCTCGACCGGGGAAGTACTATGCTGTCACAGCACACCAGCGTGAAATATCAGCTTAACGCTGCAGTATTTCGTATTGTAAGTGTAGAAACCGGAAACTATTTTTACTGAAAGTGTTGTTGATACTTTTATAGAATAAATATAAATGTCTATAGGCCACAACATCCACTAACCATCAGGTAGACCCTGTATCCTTTATTATATACGAAAATTATTTAAAATTAAAAATTTTGTGCAACCGACTTCAATAAAAATTATAAATAATAACTCAAAAACCTTGATCAAATTTATATGGGACCACGTGAGAAGCACCAGCTTTCAAATAAAAAAAAAGAATCATCGAAATCGGTTCACCCAGAAAAAAGTTATGAGGTATAACACACATAAAAAAACATACAGTCGAATTGAGTACCGTCTCATATTTGAAGTCAGTAGAAAATAAAGTGTTGAGAGGAGCTCCTTGCAGACTGCTTTGAACTTTTATATAAAAAAATAATAATTCTAAACGTTACCAATATCCTCGTTAACCACTCAGTAAGTGATAGTTCACGTTCACGACAGTAGTCGAATGGCGGATTCAAACCCTCGACCTTTTAAGTTTGCTACCTACACCCTTAACCATTAGGCTTCTATGGTTTTAATTTATTTTTTATACTTTTTATTCCATTTAAAGAGACTAAGCTTGTTGAACAAACAAAAAGCAAAAAGCAAACTCGTTTGAAGTCTCGTATCAAACTAAACAAAGATTTTTTTTTAAATACTAAGGTTGATAAACGAGCACACAGTCCACCTGATGACAAGTGGATGATGTGTGTCCATAGATATCTACATTTATCCTCAATTATAGCGACACCGCGAAAAAATGCACCTCCTTTCTAAGAATAATATAGGACTATAGGAGTGTGACACGACTAACGACACTGGAATTTTGACATAGGTAAATTCATGTCTTTATCTTGAATTTGCTTGTTCAAAAACACGAATGTAGAATTCTGACTCGATCATAATTATTTGCGAAAACACCGCTAAAAAATCACTATAGTTGAAATTACAACGAAATTACTTAATATATATGCTTGGGAACCACTATAATACATTCATAACATCAATATTTGTAATGTACTTGCTCATTATTTTGATCACTAAAATCAATAATTTTTTAAAACATTTTAAGATTCTAAGCGATTTCTAAGCGGTCTTAATCGTCGCGGGCGCTACGCTATTTTAGACCGTATGGCGGCGTTTTTGAAGTTTTTATAGAAATAATGTTTCACTCGGGTCAGTCCGGCGATAGCCCGCTTCAACGGTTTTTGATGTGTCGCCTTAAGTGTCGAAATGCACATATGTTGTCAACCATGAAAACTAAGATGAAATGCCTCGTTTCCAGTAAAACGGTCTACGGCTCTCTACAGTCTCTACACGGCTCAAACACAGCAGCATTAAGCTGCTATTTCACGTTGGTATTCTGTGAAAGCGTGGTCCTTCCCCGGTCGAGCCGACCCATTCGTGCTACAACCATAATATAGCTGCAGCTTGGCTCTACCACGTGTAAATATTACTTATAAAAACACAGGTTAGCTACGATACTCAAATTAATATTTTACGGCTTAAGACCGATGTACTTCAGATGCTTATTTGTTGCTGCATTCATTATTAAACCATTTATACATAAGGTGCTATAATGTAATAGGTAGCTACAAATAAAGATGTTATCTTCTTTCTTTCTAACCCAGTCGTAGCCACAGATGTCCGATGTTGCTAACTTATAAATAGGGCATTCTATTATTATTATAACTCCAAGTAATGATCTGTCCCCGCATCAGAACCCCGGTAAACCCTTCTATCTACTACTGCGCTCTTCAGTCTTCCATTCACAATTATAAAATCTATCACTTTTCCTCTTCCCCAAGTAAACATATGATTCTTCTTATGACGAAAGAAAATGTTCGTCGCGAGAAGATTTCTCTCCAAGCACACTATGACAAGATTTACACCATTGTCGTCTACACATACGTACATACCAAATGTTCCCAATTTCCTTTCAAAACAAGGCCTCTTCACCCTAACCCTTCCATCGAAATCTAGCAGAATCTACTTTGATGACTGCTACTGGAACACCTCGATGAGGAGAACTAGATGTGCCGAGTTTGGCCTCGTTTTGTTAGTTATGATGAGACCCTACCTCCGGACTTGATAGAGTGACTTGAAAGTGTACTTTGATGACTGCTACTGGAACTCCCCGACGAGGAGGACTAGATGTGCCGAGTTTGGCCGCGTTTTGTTAGTTATGATGAGACCTTGCCTCCGGACTTGATAAGTGACTTGAAAGTGCACTTTAAAGACTGCTACTGGAACTTCTCGACAAGTAGAACTAAATGTGCCGAGTTTGGTTTCATTTTGTTAGTTATGATGAGACCTTACCTCTGGACTTGATGGAGTGACTTGAAAGTGCACTTTAAAGACTGCTACTTGGAACTTAACGACAAGTAGAACTAGATGTGTCGTTATTTTCATTCTCCTCACATTGCATTACAACCATTTTTACCATCTCTCAAAACTACTCTCGGATAGAAGTGAGCTTTGACATGTCTGGAGGCGTAAATTCCTTGAATAATCAACTTCTTTAAGACCACTTTCATAATAACCCCTTCTTTTGTCGTCGTTCAATCGCATAATTTTAAGATTAAGATGCACAAACTATTACATAAAGGAAACGATTAAATAAGTGCTCCGATGGTAACATAAACCTCAAGTTTATTTTGTCCCCTTAGACACCTTGGGGTACTTCGTCATCGACTGTCTGGTGCGAGTTTGAATTATATCCAAAAATCAAAATCGCCCAAAAACTTCGCAATGTGACACATCAATAAAGTATTGTGATAAAAACAAATATTTTGTAAAGCTTTACAGCGTTTTTGACTGAAGACTATAGCTAAATTAAAAGCAAATATTTTTGAGCGTATGATGAACCGAACTCGGTCTGCCAGGTTTTGCTCTGTGACGGGAACAGACGGCTCCAGCTCAGCAAAAAAGCGATGCATCCGAGCCCGATACGCTATCCCTCCAGTTTCTTCCCCTTTCGCCCTATAGTACGCCCGCAATGCGTTTTTGTTCATATTTTTATTCCAACGCATACGGCGTTCTCCACCAACGGTGGGTGACGCTTGTCGAATCCGAGAGGACCTTGCCGAGACAAAGCCATCTGGTTGGCATGATAGAAGCGAGCGGCTACTAGATGGTCGTGCAGCATCTCGCGCTCGGCTGGAGGTCCACATGAGGTCCAGTGCCAGGTCCAGACGCGCCCCGGCGACCCCCAGACAGCGGCCCTTTGCTCTTACTTATTCTCCATCATCCATAAAATGAGCGTCAATTAACACCTAGGCCCGGCACCGTTTCATGGTGTGGCCGTAAGCACAAACGGGCCATTGCAACCTCAATTCTGCCGAGGCACGGAGCTCACACCTCTTGGCAAGGTGCTGAATGACTGCACCGACGTAGCAGTTTTGTCACTTAACTGTTACGTCAGCGGGCGATGGGGTCGTCACTTTCTTACGCCTTATGATTATCTGGGTTATCTATAAAGTTTTCTCATCTGGTTGGGCTGTTTAAATATATAATTGTAAACGAAAGATATAAATAAACATAAATATCAATAAAATAAAATAAATACCTAAAAATACATAAATAAATAAAAACCAACCAAATGGAAGCCCTCGGCAGGGGATACCAAACGGCCGAGGGTTAGGGGGAAGGGGAAAGAAACCGGCGGACGATGCGGACGTTATCGAGGAGCATCGCCTTCTGCATTTGAGCTTAGAGCAGTCCGTCACGGAGTCCCAGTCGCCTCAGATGACCTAAGAGGTTGACTGGGATTAGCCCGTTCGCAAAAACAATCACAGAAATAATTTAGGTCGGCAGAC
Organism: Parnassius mnemosyne; assembly: GCA_963668995.1. Taxonomy (NCBI): domain Eukaryota; kingdom Metazoa; phylum Arthropoda; class Insecta; order Lepidoptera; family Papilionidae; genus Parnassius; species Parnassius mnemosyne. The sequence continues at coordinate 2,118,002 of CAVLGL010000096.1, forward strand.
CACCCCACATGTCAGTCACCTCGTGAGCCAGGTCCAGATATTTTGTCAGCTTATCTGTTTCGGCTTTCACGAGGTTCTCATCATAAGGAATGGTAATGTCGACCAAAAATATCCTTGACTGTGCCCAGTCCATCAGCACAATATCAGGCTTATTCGCAAGAATAGTCCTGTCTGCAATAGGAATAATCTGTTTGTCCTGTGATGATTGCCCGGTCCCAGTAGAACCTGGCGCGGTCATTTTTTTTGAGCACGGCTTCCGGCAAGTACTTATAATATGGCAGTTTCCGATCCACGAGACCGTATTTCAGAGCGAGCTCCTGGTGTAGAATCCTGGCTACTAGGTTGTGCCTGTACAAGTACTCACAGTTAGAAAGCGCCGAACAACCGGAGATGACATGCCTAAGTGACTCACCGGGATGGCGACAAACCCGACAGATGTCGACAGTGCCATGCCTTAGGATGTATCTCCGACAGTTGTTGGTCTTAATAACCTGATCCTGTATTGCACAGACAAAACACTCGGTTTCTCCGAAGAGGTCACCAAAACGTAGCCGGTGGATGGCGGTAACTGCGTCTACGAGTCGCTCATGAAGAGCCTTGTAGAACCTCCCGTGGAGCTCTTTTTGCTTCCATAGGGTCTCCCGGTCGGAAATACACTGTACTGCTGGGTCTTGCCATTGCTCGTTGGCTAAGGATAGAGGGATTAGCCCTTTATCACACGAAATGACGTCCTTGTAGAATGGATCATCCGATTTCGTCAGGAAGTATTTCCGGAGGCTACACACTTCGCGATTATGCATGTTGAGAATGCTTAAAAAGCCGCGCCCACCATGTTTCTGCGGCAAGTACAGCCTCATTACTGACGATCTTGGATGATGCATCCTGTGAAGACGTCATAATAGTGCGGACTTTTTGATCCAGAGCGTTCAGTTCGGTGACTGAGTCCACCTGAGTATGCCAAAGGTATACAAGAGTACAGGCATGATCCAACCGTTATATGTGTGTGTCTTATTAACCCCCGACAAAAGACTGTTAAGTACTTTTGTCAAGCGTGCACAAAACACATTGCAAATTGATTGTTTAATGTCCGCCTCATTGATACCTATGTTCTGTGACATACCCAGGTATCGGTATGTTTCAGCCTCGGATAGGGTCTTTATGTTGATGGGCATAGATACGTCTATGCCCTCAGAGTTAGCAACCCTACCCCTTTTGATATGGAGGACCGCACACTTATCCGTCCCCAGCTCCATTCTAATAGAATTGCTAAAATCACAAGTGATGTTTAGCATTTCCATAAGATGGGAGCGACTGGAGGCGATTAACTTGAGATCATCCATATAGAAAAGGTGGGTCACTTTTGTACCTCCTTTTCGAAGCTGAAATCCCCTCCCGTAGCCCTCCAGTAAAGTACTGAGAGGGTTCAGAGAGAGGCAGAACCAGATTGGACTCAAACAATGGGCCTAGAAGGTACCCCTTCTTATCCTTATGTGGTTTTCCGCAGCCGTCTTCCGCTCGCCTAGATGACAAAGGATCGTACCCCACTGCCCCAAACACTGCCCGAGGAAGTCTCGAACTGTACAGTCAACCTTGTACAGCTCGAGGACCCTCTTCAGCCATGTATGAGGCACCGAGTCGAATGATTTAAGTAGTCTATTCAGGCGGCGGAGAGGTCCGACGGTTGCGTTTAAACACCTTGCCAATAACCGCGTCAATGAGGAGTGGTTCCTTGGTTCCACGACCACCGCCCGAAAATCCATTGTGAGAGCGCGACAACACCTGATTTGAGTTCAGGTGATTCTCGCGCTCAAAATGGATGTTAGTGTCTTGTATATGATAGGTAGACACGTTATGGGGTGGTATTTGCTCGGGTCTGTGGAATCCCGGTCTTTAGGAACCAAATGAGTGATACCAGTAGCGAAGAGCCTCGGGAGTGACTTTTGGTCGAGATCCTCTTCAAACTGTCGGGCAAGCACAGCGTGACACACCACGAAACCCTTCAGCCAGTAGTGATGCAGTCCGTCGAGTCCCGGACTATACCAGTTCGGGGCCCTTCGGACCGCCTCAGCTACCTCATCCGGCGTTATGATGACGGTATCCATGGGCGTAACATTCACACACTGATTCGCCACAACTTCCGTCTAGGACAAACTTATATTTAATGATTTCTTATATTTTCTCGCGAATACTACACATTCTTAAATAAAACTAATTTTACGGATTTTATCGCGTATATTAACTTATTTTTTTTCTATATTCCCGACGTTTCGGATGCTTTCCAGCACCCGTGGTCACGGTGGACTGAGTTGTTTGACGTCCTGCTGTCATAGTTAGCCCGGCTACCTTCAGTTTTTTAATATTAAATTTTGGTTCGTAAATCGAACCGAACGAACGAAATTAGTTTTATTTAAAAACTTATATTTATCCCAGCAAACGCTATCCTTACGGTGCGCACAATTCTCAGTCTATTATTACCCGACCTGAAGCTTGTCAGTCTGCCCATGAGGGCTCTTGCCTTTGCGATACGGACCTCAATTCTTTTTCTCCAGGCTGGGATGGCGCTACTTTGTCTAGTAGCGCGTCCAGCCGTGGGAAGCTTGGCGCCAATAATACGGTAAACTGCCAGTGCGGCGCCAAATAGAATTGAGTCTCGCAAAGGTCCCGGCTGGCTTCCAAATAGGTCACCAGCATTAGGTTGAGAGCCCTCACGACAGCCCGATTCCGCTTGCTTAGGGGTATGCGGGGAAGTCGCGGTCGATTTTCGAGAGGCGTACTGCGCGTTTCCAAAATAGTCTCTTCCAATATGCTCCTCATTTGTTCTAGTTTATGGTAGACTATTTCATCATCGTCTGAATCCACTACAACTAGAATATCCACGGCGGCATCCACGTGTGCGGGTTGCTCTGCAATTGGTGGCGTCGCATTACCAGCTGTAGCATTTTCATCTGATGAGGGAACAGCTTCACGTCGTAGTCGTTCGAGTTCGGCGTCACCAAATATGTTGGAGCGCAGGATGTACCGAACTCGGTCTGCTAGGTTTTGCTCCGTTACATGAACTGATGGCTCCAGCTCTGCGAAAAAGCAATGCATCCGAACCCGATACGCTAACATTTTAGTTTCTTCCCCTTTTGCCCTAAAATACACTCGCAACGCGTTTTCGTTCATCATGTGCGTATAACGCATGCAACGTGTTCCACCAGCGGCGGGTGCCCCTTGCTGAGTCCGAGAAGACCCAGCTGACACCAAGCCCTCTGGTGGGGATGATGGATACGGGCGACTACTAAGTGGTCTTGCAGCCCCCCGCGCTTTGCTGGTGACATGCATGCTGTGACGTCCAGCGCCAGCTCCAGACGCTCCCTGGCGACCTCCAGGCAGCGGCATTTTGCGCACTCTTTTTTGTCCAACATCTATTTAATGGGCGTAAATTAACGGGAGACGCCCATTAAATGGATGATGATTATTATTATTATGTAGGGTATTTGTATAGTTTTCTAATCTGTTTGGGCTATATAAATATATAATTGGACGTAGTTATACAAAACCGTTCCAACCCATAAGTCATTCAAAAATGAATTAAATATACATATCTACTTATTTTGACATCTTCGCGAAGCGATTCAAGATAAGTAGATCTGTATATTTAACTAATTTTTGAATGACTTGTGGGTTGGAACGTTTTTGTATAACTACGTCATATGAAGATGTCAAAATAAATAGATCTGTATATTTAACTCATTTGTAAATGACTTGTGGGTTGGAACGTATTATTATTGTTATTATTGTAAACAAAATATACGTCAGACTAGGCTGTGGGGGCGTAAAACTCTGCCTTTAAAGAAAATAAAAAATGTTATTTGTCAATGTCAATGTCCATGTCACAATGCCATTTGCCAAAGCTAATATTTGTGTCAGGATTCTGCTGTCAGAGTGATTGGTAGTCACACGTGTTTCAGCGATTTTCGGATATATTTTTGTGTCGAGCTTCGTTATTATCTTTACCGTTTTTTGTGTTTGTTATTATATAAATTTGTGTTGTGTTGTTCATTACGTATTTGTTGGTAAGTAGCGATAGTTAATCAATTTATGTATTCTTAACTAACACGATGGACGTTGACGGGGTGGATTCGGAACCACCGGATAAAGACAATCCAGCTAATTTCGGTTCCTCTAAACGAAAATGTACGGATATAACATCAAGCATTCATAAAAAAAAAGTTGGTCATGATGACACGCCTTCAGCGTCATATCAAAACATTTACACACACCCTAATTTTCTAGAAAAGAAAAAATACACAGATAGTGATAAAGGACCTTTTACAATTCACCTTAAGCGTATAGAACCTGATCCTTCATCTGGTTACACAATCCGACCTGTCAAGATCGGCCATATCCTATCCCAAAACAAGGTTTCCAATATAGAAAAACAAAGCATAACAAATTTAGGTCGTAACAGAATCTCAATAGCTTTTAAAACGGCTACAGATGCCAATAATTTTATCGAATCATCCTTTCTTGCTAAATATAAACTATCAGCAGTAATTCCAACTTTCAATGTTACCAGAATGGGTGTTGTAAGAGGCATACCAACCGATATTTCCATGGAGGAGTTGGTGTGTGAGTCGGAACTTCCCCCAGGTAGAGGAGAAATTATTAAGGCTAGGAGATTACACCGAAAAGTAAAGAAAGGCGATGATATTGAGTGGGTGGCCACCCAAACCGTTGTCCTCACATTTTCAGGCCAAGAGCTTCCTTCTCACTTATACTGCTTTTACACCTCAATTCCTGTCGAAACCTATATACTTCCTTCCATACAGTGTCTGAAGTGTTGTCGCTTTGGACATGTAAAGGCTCAGTGCAGATCAAAGCCACGCTGTTTCAAATGCTCAAAAGAACACACTGGAGACAATTGCGTTACAGATATCCCAACATGCCTGTTCTGCTCTGCTAATCACTTGGCAACTGATAAAAGTTGCCCTGAACATACTAGACAAAAAGGCATTAAACTGGTCATGTTCCAAGATAATATTTCATATTTAGAGGCATCTGCTCGATTCCCTGCAGTTAGGAGACCTTACGCTGATGTAGCTGCATCTTTAGGGATTCCTTGCCCACCCACTTCATCACAACAGTTATCAAGTACTCACCCTGCTCCTCATGCTTCTCAATCTTATAGAAAGACTGTTTTCAGAACTAACCCATCTAGACCTGTTCCAAATTCGGTAGGCTATGATAAGGTAGCACACAACAATATTGTAAGAACCCATACCTCTTCCCTTCCAAACGGTCATGCTCTTCAAGCTAATTTATCCCCTAATGATAATCTCCTGGAAAACCTTGTGTCCTCCATCTCTGATATAATTGGCAAATTTGACGACATACACCTACCGTTTAACGTGAGAAATAAACTTGACATGCTCTTCCAAAAAATTTATAAAATTCAATCGCCTCCACATCCTCCAGTGGAACTGTCGGAGCATCAAGAACAAGAAATCTGAACTAACTAATTTGATAAATACTCATAACCCCTCAGTGGTTACTATTGCGGAAACCTGACTAAGACCTGGTTTCAGATTCAGAATCCCTGGTTTTTCGTGTATCCGTGACGACCGCAGCGATGGCTACGGTGGCACTATGATTCTTCTAAATAGAAATCTTACCTCTTGCTCAATCCCCCTTCCACCTCTGCAAGAGAATATTAATGCAACAGCTGTAAAAGTAATGGACATCACAATTGTGTCTATATATATTTCCAATCCTACTCCTGCCTGTATCCCAGAGCTTAACTTAATCCTGTCTAGCATATCTCCTCCTTTTATTGTAATTGGGGACTTCAATAGTCACAATGTACTGTGGGGTTCTCATAAAAATGATTCTTTCTCCTATCTTTTAATAGACGTCTTTAATGAATTTAACCTTTGCATTCTGAATAATGGGTCTCCCACCCGCATGGTCTACCCTTCCCAAAGTCCTAATTCTGTTGTAGATCTATCCCTCTGCTCTGCTAATCTAGCTGCAAGTATCAATTGGAACACTCTATCGTCCACCTTTGGTAGTGACCACTTTCCCATCCTTTTGTCTTTGTCCAGTAGAATCCTTCCCACTAGGAACAAATCATGCATCTCGAAGTTTAACGTGTCCAAAGCCAACTGGGATGTATATCTTTCTGATATAGAAACTAAAGCTCATTCTCTCCCTCCAGTGTCTCACATTAACTTACAACATGCCTACTCTGATTTTATCTCCCTTTTAAATGAATCTGCTACAAAATCTATCCCCCTTAAAAATAGCTCCATTAACAAAATTTCCTTACCTCCTTGGTGGGACGCAGAGTGCTCTTCTATTGTTAAAAAAGGCAAAGATGCTGAACAACAGTACTCTGCAAATATGTCCATGGATAACTTTATAAATTATAAAAAAATAGCCGCTCAAGCCAAAAAAACATTCTCGGAGAAGAAGAAAAAAGCATGGTTTTTATTCTGTGAGAGTCTGTCTCCTCGCTCTCCAGCCTCCCTTGTTTGGAAAAACATAAAGCGATTTCGTGGTTCTCTCAATGATAGCCAAATAAATAATCCTGATCCCTCACTTTGGATAGACAACTTCTGTAGCAGCTTGTCTCTTCCATGGGTCCCTTCCTTAGAGGAGATATTCCCAGTAACCTCCCCACCTTCCCATCTTTTTTATGAATCTATGAATGATACTTTCACAGAGCTTCAGTTGGTGTTGAACCATCTGAAAGACTCCTCTCCAGGTATCGATGGGATTCCCTACTCTCTTTTAACTCACATGGGCCCCACATCCAAAAAATATTTCCTTGACATAATCAACTGTATATATTCAACAGGGGCAGTTCCTGATGACTGGAAAACCCATATCATAATACCTATCCTTAAATCTGGAAAAGACCACTCTTCAGCCACTAGTTACCGTCCAATAGCCATTTCATCCACTCTATCAAAGATAATGGAACACCTCGTCAAAAACCGCCTAGAGTGGTTACTAGAAAATAGAGGCATCTTGCCTAAAAGCCAGTTTGGTTTTAGAGAGGTTTTGAGTACCTTTGACAGCCTCAGCCTTTTGATTTCCAATGTCAGACTTGCATTTTCCCAAAACAACTTCCTTGTAGGTGTCTTCTTGGATGTTTGCGCAGCTTACGATAATGTTATACTTCCGCTGCTCAGGCATAAGATACATCAGCTGAGCATCCCTGTGAGGATAACGAACTTTGTGTCAAACCTTTATTCAGGAAGACGTGTTCTAGTGCGCGTAGAGGGTAATTTCATGCCAGGGAGATACATCTGGAAAGGTCTTCCACAAGGCTCTGTTCTAAGTCCCCTTCTGTATAATCTATATACCCACGATCTAGATAGATCTGTAAACTGTCTGTCCAACATACTCCAATATGCTGACGATTTGGCTCTTTTTGTTACTGATCATTCTTCACCTGACGCCTCTTCTCGATTATCTCGTGCGGTATATTACCTCCAAGAATGGCTTACAGAACATAGTTTATCCATCTCCCCCCCAAAAAGTAAAATCGTGGTATTTTCGAGGCGAAGACTCATCCCAGAAGTGTCAATCTCTATTGGAGACTCATTGATTCCCAATGTGAGCCATGTGAAATTCCTTTGTGTTATGCTAGATAGCAAATTGTCTGGAATTCCCCACATATCCTACATAGCTTCAAAATGCCAAAAAAATCTTAACGTCATTCGCTCTATATCAGGAGCTTGGTGGGGCTCTCATCCTTACTCCCAAAAGCTTTTATATAATGCTTTGATTAGAAGCCATTTTGACTATGCTTCCTTTTTGTGGGTACCATGCAATAAAAGTGCGCTTAAAACTTTGGATCAAATTCAAGTAAAATGCCTTCGCATTATAACAGGAGGAATGAAATCTACCCCCACTAACGCTCTGCAGGTCGAGTGTGGTGAGGGTCCTCTCTTTCTTCGCAGGCAGTACCTAGCAGACAAATTCTGGTTCAAAAAGTGCTTTCTTCATAACCATCCGCTGTTCCATATACTAAACTCACTTCACCAACAAATTTCAATTTCACCATACTGGCGACACAAAGATATACCATGTCTTTTAAAAAGCTTATAAAGTTTGTAAACATTCAATCTCCAATCTTCCAAAATAGCAACAACTTACTCTTCTCAACTCCCTACGAAGCGCTAGTTTTCAATCCAAACGTCATCCTTGACTTTGGACTTGACAAGAAAACCATTGATCCTAACAGCAAATTAAAGAAAATCATCTCAGAAAATTGGCAAGACTGGATCATAATGTACACAGATGCTTCAAAAACTTCTAACAAAGATTGTGTAGGTTCTGCAGTTTGGATCCCTAAATATAGAATAATATTAAATTTTAAGTGCCCACCTGAATCATCAGTTTTCATAGGTGAATCTATTGCCATCTTAGAGGCAATTCTATATGCCGAATCTCACAACCTGGAAAATACCTTAATTCTCTCGGACTCCCTTAGCTGTCTCCAAACCATTATCTCCAGCTCCTTCCACTCTAAATCAAATCTTTTCCCTATCCTCTTTATTAAAAAAGCATTATATAACTGTCACAAAAAAGGCCTAAAAGTTGTCTTGGCTTGGATTCCAGGCCATTCTGGGATACGTGGTAATGAGTGTGCTGATTTCTTGGCTAAGAAAGCAACACGAACAGGTATCCTCTCTCAGTATCAAATTTTCCCCCACGACTTGCTTCCACTAGCAGGATCTGACTTCATGGCATCTTGACAAGGTCTCTGGGACCAAACTAAAATCATAAAATGTAAACACTACGCTCGGGTTCAAGACACAATCCCATACAAACCTTGGTTTTTCCATTATCGTGAAGCTAACAAATTTACTACATCAACCATTTGCCGTCTTCGCTTTGGTCATTCTTGCACACCGGTACACCTAGCCAAATTAAGGATAAGGGATAATTCTTTATGTGAATGTGGTCTTGATGAAGGTTCAACCGATCACATATTTTTCGAATGTCCTCGACTCAAGTTCTCCTTGTATGATATCCTTCCCCAAAACATCCCTCGTCCTACTAACTCTACCTGTCTGCTGTCTCTCGTGTTCTCCTCATTTGTTCATATTTTATGTGATTTTATTTATACTAATAGTATTAAGTTGTAACATAAAACTAATCATTGTTGGTGGTAGAATTATAAATGTTTGTGTTGTCTTTTGTTGTAGATTAGAAGCCAATTACAAAAAAAAATAAAAAAAAATTATATAAAAAAAAATAAAAAAAAATTATTTACCTTGTTGTCACTCCCATGACTGACTTGACATTGGCAGAATTCTTATAAGAGAAGCCAAAAAGTAAAGAAGAAGAAGAAGAATATTTGTGTCATTGTGTTGAATCAAACGATATTAACACTGTTGATATCGTTTACCGCATTATGCGGCTTTTGCTCTTGAAAACACAAAAACAAACATAATTTAGTAAAAATTATCGATATAATTACATACCTATAAAGAAGTTAAAACTGAAATTTTACAAACTGTTATCACAGTAAAAATGTAGACAGCTTTACAACAATTAAAATGTGATGCTAAATGAGACCCTAATCATTTACTACAAAATTGTTCGGTACGTGTTTTAAGTTATTATTATTATTATTATTATTACAGCCCTTCACAAGTCCACTGCTGAACATAGGCCTCCCCCAAAGAATGCCACAAAGCACGGTCCTGAGCCACCTGCATCCATCGACTTCCTGCATGTCTTACCAGGTCGTCACTCCATCTCGTGGGGGGACGCCCTACACTTCGCCTACCGGTACGAGGCTGCCACTCGAGAACCTTTCTTCCCCATCGGTTGTCGGTTCTTCGAGCTATATGGCCGGCCCACTGCCACTTCAGCTTACTAATCCGTTGGGCTATGTCGGTTACTCTGGTTCTACTGCGGATATCCTCATTCCTAAGTTTATCACGCAGAGAAACTCCGAGCATAGCCCTCTCCATAGCTCGCTGAGCGTCCTTGAGCTTCCTCATACGGCCAGCAGTGAAGGACCACGTCTCAGTTCCGTAAGTCATCACTGGCAACACGCACTGGTTGTACAATTTCGTTTTCAGGTTTTGAGGTATGTCTGACGAGAAGATGTGTCGTAGCTTCCCGAACGCTGCCCAGCCGAGTTGAATCCGTCGATTGACCTCTCGGTCGAAGTTGGACTTACCTAGTCGGACTATTTATCCCAGGTAAACATACTCGTCAACAACTTCGAGCTTAGTGCTCCCAACAACTACCGGCATAGGTGTGACATGGACATTGAACATGATCTTTGTTTTGTCCATGTTCATCTTAAGACCTATCCGTTGGGAAACACTATCAAGGTCATTGAGCATAGTGCTTAGGTCCTCCAGCGATTCTGCCATAAGGACTATATCGTCGGCAAATCGAAGGTGAGTGATGTACTCGCCATTGATGTTGATACCGTATCCTTTCCAGTCCAGAAGCTTGAAAACGTCTTCCAATGCAGCGGTGAAGAGTTTCGGGGATATGACGTCACCCTGTCTTACACCTCTCTGCAATTGGACAGGTTTCGTACTCTGATTCTGTACTCGGATAGCCATCGTAGCCCTACTGTACAAGCACTTCAACACTTCGATATTCCGACAGTCAACTTGGCACCGCTGAAGGGACTGCAGCACCGCCCAAATTTCGACGGAATCAAAGGCTTTCTCATAGTCCACATACGCCAGACATAGTGGCAAATTGTACTCTTCGGACTTCTGTACAATTTGCCTAAGGGTATGTATGTGGTCTATTGTGCTAAAGCCCTTTCGGAAACCGGCTTGTTCGGGAGGCTGGAAGTCGTCAAGTCTGCGCGCGAGACGATTCGTAATGACTCTCGAAAACAGCACGTAGACGCGGCTCAGAAGGGAAATCGGTCTGTAGTTCTTCAAGAGAGCGTTGTCACCTTTCTTGAAGAACAAGACCACCGCACTTCTGCTCCACGCCTCCGGTGTAATGCCACCATGGAGGACGGAATCAAAGAGCTTCTGAAGGACTTCAAGTACCGGTCTTCCACCCGCTTTCAGAAGCTCCGCTGTAATTCCATCCTCGCCTGGGGCTTTACCATTTTTAAGGTGCTGGAGAGCCATTCTAATCTCGCTCAGACTGACGTCCGGGATATCTTCGGAATAGTGTCGGATGAGACTCGCTCTTGGATCGTTACTCACACTTGCGTGTGACTCCAACGATGACGTGTACAGCTGCCCATAGAACCTCTCAATCTCACTCAAAATCTCAGGTGTCCCGGAAACGATGCTGCCACATTCTGTCTTCAGCTTTGATAGTTGGCTCTTTCTGGCAGACAGATCTCTGGCAAAGACTTTGGAGCCTTGGTTCCGCTCGATCGCTTCTTCAATACGAGCTGTATTGAAGTTGCGTAAGTCCCGCCGCATGCGTTTGGAGATCTGTCTGTTCGGATGCCTGTATGCTGTCAAGTCTGTTGAAGAATGTAGCTTCATCTCCCGTCTAACAGCCATGAGATTAAGAGTGTGATCGGAGAGTTTTTGTGTTCTTCTGCGGCGGGTCTTGCAGAACTTAGCTCCGACCGCATGGACAGTTTCCACGAGCTTGTCATTCATATCGTCCACTTCATTGCAGTCTTCTAGTCACTGAAAACGGTTTTGTAACTCGAGCTGAAAGGTTTCGGGACTTTGGAACAGAGCACGAGGGGGACGGAGCGTTGACTTCATTAGACGAGACCTCTCCAACTTAACGTTTAGGTTCAGTGTGCCTCTAACCATTCGGTGATCGCTACCAGTTTTCACCCTCGCGATCACGGAGACATCACTGAACAGTTGTCGTTTGGTCGTCATAATGAATTCAATCTCATTTTTTGTCGAACCGTCGGGGCTCGACCAGGTCTACTTCCTGTGGGGCCGCTTCTGGAAGAAAGAGTTCATCATAAAGAGTCCCTCTTTCTCCATGAAGTCGGCCAGCTGCTGGCCCCTTGGGTTCCGTTGCCCGATTCCAAATTTCCCTACTTTCAGCTCACCGTTCTCTCTTGTGCCTAGTTTTGCATTGAAGTCTCCCATTAACACCGTATATTGGGTTTTGGAGGAATGCGTGGCTCTAGAGATATCCTCATACATTTTCTCCACCTCCTCATCGGGGTGTGCCGAGGTTGGTGCGTAAACCTGTATGACCTTCAGCGAATACCGTTTGGTGATTCTGAGTATAAGGTACGCAACCCTCGTCGACACACTCCCGATCTTTACAACGTTGTTAACGAGAGACTTGTGGATGATAAATCCGACACCTCCTTGGGACAGATGGTCGCCCTCCCGGTGATAGAGCAAGTTGCCGGATTCGAGGATTACCGTGTCCTCCCCCTCTCTTCGGACTTCGGATAATCCTATAATATGCCAGCGCAACTTGTCTATCTCTTCTTCCAGCTCCACGATCTTCTCGTCAGTCTTCAGGGTACGTGCGTTGAACGTTGCCAGGTCGAGTCGTCTAAGGTGGCAACCGAACCTCCACCGGAGATTCTTAGCACCCCCTGCCCCGCCGTTACCATGGTCGCCACCGTAGCCAGGAATAGCGGGGCCGCCGGGGACTGGGGGCCGTCTCTTTGTTACATTCATAGGGGGGTATTTGCCATAGTTGCCACGCTTGGCGAGCGGGTTGGCAACCGCAGTTTTTTTTATTGTAATTTTGGCTATTATCAGGAAGATGCTGCTGTCCATCTCCTGCCTGTTTCCCTTTGTCGCCTTTTACGACACCCACGGGAGGATATGGGGTAGTGGATATTCTTGACCGCCACTACACGGCAGTGTCTTAAGTTAATTATAAATTATCATAGAAACTAAATTTGATCACCTTTGGTAATTTAGAATATGAAATTGCTTCAATTAGTATTAGGTAGTAAAATACTATATTATTGGGGATAGATTTATTAAACAGTATGTATTTTAATAGAATCTCAACAAGACAACTATCATAATGATTTCTTATATTTACGCGAACACTACACATTTAAATAAAACTAATTTAATCTTGAGGTAGCCGTGGTTAACTATGACATTGGGACGTCATACACCTCAGTCCCCCCCGTGACCATGGGTGCTGTAAAGTGCTTGAAACGTCGGGAATGTAAAATAAGTTAATATACGCGATAAAATCCGTAAAATTAGTTTTATTTAAATAATTTATCATTCATACGTGTACATTTTCAGTAAAAGTCGAGATGCTATCCAGTACATCATTTTTCTAAAGGATTTTTTTTTTCTAGGATAGGGTGACAAACGAGCACACAGTCTACCTAATGGTAAGTGATTGCTGTGGCTCATAGACATCTACATCTATCCTCGATTATGAATTAAAATGCAGATGCGTTGTCACCTGTGAGGAATAAAATGGAACGCCCCGTTTCCAGTAAAAAGGGTCTCCGGTTCTCTACACTCACCATTTGAAACACAGCAGCATTAAGCAGCTATTTTACGCTGGTATTCTGTGAGAGCATGGTCCTTCGCTGGTCAAGCAGACCCATTCGTGCTACAACGCCAGGCGCTTTTACAAGCCAGTTTTATATACCAGATATATATAGCTGCAGCATGGCTCTATCATATATAAATGTTTTATAGCATAGAACACTGCTTCTTATAATGATGATAAATTGCCACCATAGTTCTTAAAAATCTGTCAAGTTGGATAACTTTGTTTGTGATAATGGTTAAACAGAATCTATCATTACATTGTGTCCAAAAAATCTTTCAACCTCTGACAGATGCGAGTATTACTATTTCCTATCAATATTGAATGTAAATTACCTAGGACGGTCACAGGAAGAAACAAAGGTGTGAGCCATTTCATACTATTATCCCTGATCTCCTTATTAATAATAATAATGTCTAACCGCATTTCAGTCACGGCAGCCAATCTCAACGGTGACGAGCCATCTGCACAGGACAGGATTATAGTGCCTAAGTGTATGGGTAATTCTCTCACTCTCATATTTCAATAGTACAGTAATAAACCGACCTGAGATTCGAACTTGACATCAAGACCTCAACATTATCAATCACGTTTACAACCACTAAACCTAAGAGAAGGTTTTTACCATATCTTTTTGGGAGCAGCCTATTTGCAAGTTTGTACTTGCACCGAAGCGAAAGAGGATCTTTAATGAAACTTTCAGTTTCCAGGGAATCCAAATGGCTGATTCTGCAATCGAAGAAGTGATGATCAAATGTGAGGTGATAGAAATATCTGATGAAGAAGCAAAAGAACCAGAACCAAAAAAGTAAGTTGATATTACTCATACATACATGTATTATAGTTGCATACAAATAAGAAATACAGCAAAGGAGTGGAATATCCTGCCGGCGTCTATTTTTCCAAATGCATATGTCCTGAATCTCTTCAAGGTGCGTGTTAACAGGCTTCTCATGGATAAACTCGCTTCATCATAGACCTCATCTTTACCCACAGGCCAGATGGAGGTCAACAGTAAGCCCATTTTTAATAAATAAAAAAGAAAAATACTAAATAAAGATATATGTACATACAAAAATCAGTCTAGGTAACTAAAAAGTAGGTAAAATGTAATTAAGACAAGAAATAGAAATATGATTGAATGCACCCTGACTAGCAATGAGTAAATTATGTATAATGGAGCCTAATTATACAATAAATTAGCAAGAAATATAAGAAAATCAAAAACTATGTCTGATTTTGAAAACTACTCAAACATATAATGAACACATTTTACACACTGCAATAATATGAGCCACTTCCAGTCCCGCTTGATTTGTGTAACATTCGAGCCCGAGTATTGACTATTGAACAAACAGTTAAGTTACTCGTACTACTGTCAAAATATTTGATAAGAATTTGATTTGTTATTTAGCTTGTGCAATTATGTCAAAAATTTTGTAATTTATTTCTAAAACTATTCTCTTGTACATGAATATATATTCTAATGAGAATAAAAATACGCTGCAGTTATATTTGTAATGTCGGAACTCGGAAGGTGCTGAATGAAGGAGACGTGTTGCTTGTACAAGAACTTTAATTATACTGTTCTCTATCTATACTTAATACTAATTTTATAAATGTATATTGTCGGAGGTAAAGGGGAGTCTACAGGGCACTACACCTCCCACCGACCAAAAAATAAAAAAAATTAATGATTACATTTTTTTTTTATAAACTTTAAAAAATATTTTCTTATATTTTGTTTTACATTTCAAGATACTTTTATTTAATTCACTTTTTTATTAACTTTATATATTTACTTTATTCTTCGGTAACTATTATTTATTTTTCATTTTACTGCATGGCATTAAATAACATTAATAATAATATTCATCAAATAATTGTGTCTTTTCTTTCACGTACACAGCTCGCGTATACATCATTAAGAACATGGCCAATGTATATAGTCCTTTCTATGATTCTCATTTCAGTTAATAAAATAGTTACGTACGAGTAACTTAACTTAGTCATAAAATTATATGTCATTTGAGAGAAGAATTATTTCCTTTACATATACATATTTTTAAGAATCGAGGCTCACTATTTAATCATATATCATAAATAAACTATTTAAATCCCTTAAATGCTTTCCTAAAAGAATAATTTCAATATATTATAAATCTTATAATTTACTGAGGTCATTCAATTTAACCAAAAATTTAATTATTTCATTTCATATTAAGATGAACAGAACAAAGAAGTCAATGTTAAGCCACGTAATCATTTTCAATAACAATAACATAATCACATAACAAAAGACAGATCAAAATACAAATTGCGATCCCAGCTGCGTAAGCGATTTGTGACACTTTTGTTTTCAATTCCAAAGTACGTTTATGGGAAAGTTTGCGATTACATCGTATGATGTTATTATTACATACATATATGGATACGTGTAAATTAATAGATTTATTTTTATGATTCTTATTTATACATAATTTTAGATAGTTACTTTAATTTTACATCCATCAAAAAAAAATGCGTTATTTTTTTTTTTTTTAATTACAATTTCTGGGAGTATGATATTTACTATATCGTTTACAGAAAATAATTGAATAATCACTGTAACACATATCAACTTTACACAACAAAACATTAAAAATTTAAACATTCAAAAGAACAATTTTTGTTTTTAAGTAGGTTATTACATAAATTTAAGGTCCTTGCTTTTATAAAAGAAAAGAAAAGCTAACACTTATAATTAATACTTAATAGTTTTAACTCTTTTCAAATTGAATCTTACATTTAAATAAAATTTACTATAGGAAAAAAACATGTGATATAGAGATATAAGGAAATGTGTCAATGAGAAGGACACGTTTTGCTTACTCGGTTCAATAGTTTAGCTTGATTTATTTTTTATTTTTACATTTAGTTAACTATTAGGTATTTATTTAACTTCTTTATCAGATATTCTTTATTACAAAATTTTACCATAACTTTCAAAATGTTTTATTATGAATACACTTAAAATGTATCTGAAAATTCTGGCATTAAACATCTTTTAATTTACGTATTAAATATTTTACATTGCATTGTGTCATAATAAATTTACATACATTACCAAGTATTCATTATTATAAATGTTATTTATCATTAAAAGTCGTAAACGCATTAATACCTTTTTAAGATTACATGACTCCTAAGAAATGTGTTTATCTCATTTGAAATATAGATTTATGAAAACATAGGTTATTACACAAATATAAGTTTATATAGCAAAATATATGTTTGTATAGTATTTTTGGTATATAATAACATAATATTTGGTTTTATTGTCTATAAAAGAAAAAAAAATATTACATTATGA
Organism: Parnassius mnemosyne; assembly: GCA_963668995.1. Taxonomy (NCBI): domain Eukaryota; kingdom Metazoa; phylum Arthropoda; class Insecta; order Lepidoptera; family Papilionidae; genus Parnassius; species Parnassius mnemosyne. Next base: position 2,134,812 of record CAVLGL010000096.1, read on the forward strand.
AACTTATATAAGTAATAGCGGATCGATACTGTTTCGACTTGATTTTAAAAACAATATATTAACCAAATTTAATTGAAAATTGTTCAACTTTTACATAAACAAAAAAAACATAATATAAAATATAAAATTCAAGGTTAAATTATTATTTTAAGGAAAAAAAATCTTGTAAATTCATATAAAATATACGCGAAATATATGCGCGAAAATGTTTTTTTTTTCATATTTAATTATTGATGTTTTTGTGTACATGCGGTAGTGTGTCTATAATTACAACATGTTTAATTTGTGAGTATTAAATAATTGTTAGTTGGCTGAAATGTGCGCCATGCACTGTACTTTATTGTATAAATATAATATTTATACTTTACTCTGATTACGTTCGTATCTCTAATTTATTTCAACATCTCCTTCCTATTTTTTTTTATTATGTTGAATTTTGAACTTTGATTAATTGATTCTATATAATACGAAACAATCTTTTATAACTATTCATTATTTTTATAACGTAATTATTATTATTACGTGTATAATATGTACCTATTGCAATAATAATTTATATTATGATTTTATTTTATTTTAAGCCCTATACTCTAAATTATTGCGATTATGGATAAAGTATATTATTTGCTATATGATTATAACACGTGTATTATATTAGGTATTTATTTAATTATACATGCAGTTATGTGGATCGATCCCATAGGTACTACATGTGCAACTAGTAGGTAGCATTTTGGGTAGCATCCTAGTAAAGAAATGCAAATAACTACCTATCTCACTTTATAGATTTGGTCGGGGATCCCCTTAATACCTTGTATGTAACACATTTTATTTTTTGTCATGTCCTTTTATGATTTAAAATTTTCTCATTTCATTGTACTTAATTTCATACCAGTACGACTACTCCTATTTACTTTGTTTAAATTATTAGGCCTTAAGTTATACATATATGTATTTATATTTTCTTTTATAATTCTCGTATGTACATACTTTCTTTCCTTTCATAATAATTTATTCCTTTTGACCTTTTAGCTAGCTTAATTGTTTTCGTAATTCTATTCACTTATATATTTATTTATTTATTAGATATCGGGAATCGGAGTATTAATTCACTTCATTTATATTTTATTTCGTGATATTTATCACGCGGGTACTTTATAAATATGGGCCCCCCATTTACTTGGGTATTATTTTACATTTTCATAACATTCATTTCATTTTATTGGTACATAAACTTTTTTTGTATCATACTATATCGTCAAGGTAGCTGTACCTTGGGTTGTGCGCACAACCTTGAGGTCAACTTTTAAGTCATTTTAAAAGGACTCCAACAATTGTCACGGAGGAAAACTAAGTTCACACTATGATCCAATGTAGGATGTGACCCCTATGTACCATTATTAAGGGTAACAAATTTAAGACTTCTCTGGTCCCCAACAGTACTAATATGAGTAAACTCGTTCACATCTCATTTGTACTGAAGGTATTGTTCCCTAGTACCCGTTACTTCCGATTTTATCATCCAATCATGGAAACATACCCTGCTCGAGGACTATATGCTTTACCAGTGATGGACGTTCCCGTATCTCTCTATGATTTATTTATCAAGGTCATTATAATATGTTTTATTTCTATTCTCTTAATAAACCATTTTGCTTCTTTATTTATACATGACCCGTGTTTTTTTTTTTTTTACATCTTAATATCTGTTTGGGTGTATCGGGTATTTTTATTCACTTGCATGCTCCACTTCCATATACTAATTTGCATTATTCTCGCTCATAATGAGTTCCATACCAAGAGTTTAAGCATTCATCAATATTTGGGTGATCAGTCCAATATTGAGGAAACTTAGCAACTCGATCATTCGTATTCACACTTTCGAACATTCTTTTCTTCCATTCCTCATATCTTTTAATTACATACATTCTAATTTTGTACAAATTGGATAACATTTTTGTCAGTCTATTTTTTTTTTTTGCCGTTTTTAACTGTTAGGGAACATTATTATTAAACCTCTTAATTATTTTAATTTTATTTTACAGTATTTCATTATTTTCATATTTATGTTACACGTTATTATTATTTATATTTATTATTATCCACGTGTTTACAGGTCATTTCTTATTTATTTATTGATATTATTATTTTCGTCTTTATTAGAATGTTGTTATGATTTATTTTTATGTACCTGTTCATATATCGCATGTTGCTCTCTATTGTTTTAAGATAAGCTCATTGCATAACATGTCATATTTATAGATATATCATTCATAAGAAAAGTTTAGCATACTTATTATATTCACTGTGTAAAGATTGTTACATTTGAATTTTGAATTGAAATTGAATTTAACTTATCTAGATTAGTTTGGGGTCGTTAAAAGAAAAAGTGTTATTTTACTATAAAATATGAAAAAATTAATTTATGATGAACTATAGTAAATTTAAGGACATAAAAATGTAATAAATCACATTATTTCATTAATTTTTGCACGACACAGTTATAAAATAATATAAGACAATAACTGAAAAAAGTGAATATAAAATCGTCTTGTACCTTAATAAAACATGCCACAGAAGTGCATACATAACTTAATTTATAATTATTGCTTTTTAATTATTTTTTCAGATACAGTAATAAAATATTAAAAAATCAATTGAATCGTAAATTATCTGATAATTACTTTCAATTTAAACATAGGTGTATTAAATATAGAATATTTAATACTTAAATTCATAAAATATAATAGCAAAAAGAACATAAAACCATCACAAATTGATAAATAAAGTTTTAGATGGAGATAAAATCACAAAGGTGGGAAGTTACCTCTTAATATCTTCTTTGTACTTTCTGACTCAAATTTCACATTCTTCTGGGCTAAGCTTCCTAGGGTACAACTGCTGTTCCTTTCTTCATTATACTTCTCATAATTATCAATATTAAGTATTTTATTCTTCATATTACCTTTGAAATTTTCATAAAGTTTATCTTTTTAAGTTGATCTTCATTAGTTTATTAAATACTTTCTGTAATTTTCTTTAAAAAAAATAGTAATATCAGTCCTTTTCTTATATTCTTATTATTTTTCGTCACGTCCGGTATTGCCGTTAATATCTTTTCATAATTTAATTTAGATTTCTTATAATATTTTTTTTTCTTTTAAGTAATAGGCCGCGGCGGTGCGCGTGCATTGTCGCAGCGCACCGCCTGGCAGGGTCGCCATGTAATGTCGGAACTCGGAAGGTGCTGAATGAAGGAGACGTGTTGCTTGTACAAGAACTTTAATTATACTGTTCTCTATCTATACTTAATACTAATTTTATAAATGTATATTGTCGGAGGTAAAGGGGAGTCTACAGGGCACTACATATTATAGTTGTAGCACGAATGGATCGGCTCGACCAGGGAAGGACCACGCTCTCACAGAATACCAGAATAAAATAGCAGCTTAACACTGCTGTGTTTCGTATGGTGAGTGTAGAGAACCGGTGAGCCTTTTTACTGGAAACGAAGCATTCCGTCTTAGTCCTCAGGGGTGACAATGTATCTGTATTTTGATTCGCAAACGAGGATAGATGTAGATGTCTATGGGCCACAGCAACCACTTACCATCAGGTGAACTGTATGCTCGTTTGTCACATTTATTCTATAAAAAAAAACAAATCTAGTAGTACGACTCAAGCCTAGGCGGCCATCTGTGTAGGTAGCTCCTTAACTATTTCTGCTTGCAAGCAGTAGTGTGTGCATTGCTGTGTGATCTAAAGGGTATAGAGAGAGAGAAAGAGAGAGAGAGAGAGAGAGAGAAAGAGCATAATTACAAGCTGTGAGGCATTCCATCTTAGTCCTCAGGGGTGACAAAGCATCCTTAGTCTTCTTTGTTTGACGTTGGCTGCAAGTGTCCAAGGGCAAAGTACTGACCGTTAACTGTAAGCTGGTTTGTCACTTTAATTTTATAAAGAAAATATTCCAGAAGAAAATTCTCCAGAGATTGTCTTACGCGACCACCACACATCTAAGCGATTTAAGAATAGTATATTTACCAATCTCACCAGACTTAAACACAGGTGCAAAGTAGCCAGCCTTTTAGTTTTCTACAGGATTTTAATCCAATCTCCACTCTTTCATTGTCTACTTACCATGCATTCGAACCATACTGTTTGCTTCATCATTCATCATACATACAGCAAAAAAGTAGAATAAGTTGCCAGCGTTTGTCTTTCCATCCAATTACAATGTGGGTGTTTTTAATCATCATCATCATCATCATTACAGCCCTTCATAAGTCTACTGCTGAACATAGGCCTCCCCCAAAAAATGCCACAAAGCACGGTCCCGAGCCACCTGCATCCATCGACTTCCTGCATGTCTTACCAGGTCGTCACTACATCTAGTGGGGGAACGCCTTACACTTCGTCCGCCGATACGAGGCTTCTGTACAATTTGCCGAAGGGTATGTATGTCGTGTATGGTGCTAAAGCCTGTACGGAAACCAGGGTGTCTTTAAAGCAAGAATGAATAGGCTTTTGTTAAGTCAGTGCGGTTCACCAGCTTCAGATGCATCACTACTTACCATCAGGTGGGACAGACAAGCACTAGCTTAAAATAGTAAAAAAAAGTTTTTTTTTTCTAGGAGGAAATGAAAACGGCCCGCGATACAAAAGGACCCCCCTTCCATGTGACTTTTGAATGTGGGAAAAACTTTCAAACCGGCTACGAGCTTAAAAAGTACCAGCGCACTCACAGTGGCGAGAGACCCTACATGTGCACTACATGTGGCAAAACTTACACTCAGCTCGGACACCTCAGTATCCACATATTATCACATCAAGGCATCAAGAACTACATCTGCGGTGATTGTGATGCAGCATTCAACCGGAAGGCGAACTTGGACCGTCCCGAAAAGATACACAAGGGTATCAAGCCCCACCAGTGCGAGATATGCTCAAAGAGTTTCACCAAAAAGAACAATCTAACTATGCACTTCAAAATGCATATTGGGGACAAACCTCATCAGTGAACTGTCTGCAGTAAACGTTTCCTTACAAGGAGCAAGCTGATGCAACATTCAAAAAGACATGATAAGGAGAAAAGAGTGAAAGTGGACTTAGTGGAGGGTGTTGTTGATTAGTTGAGGGTAGTTTAGGATAATTTGTTGGGGATGGTGCTGCAGACCAACATACAAAGATGATAGAAAACAATGTAAATATATTTTTTTTTAAATTACATGTGACATTGAAACGATGTCCAATTTCATGACACATGCACACATTTTTCTTATTTCTTTCTTTAACAGCCTATAAAACTGCAAAAACTAGCCATTTAGTGGTGGAGGTAGAGAGTTCACGTCATCCGGCAGATGTTGTAAGAGGCGAGAAAGGGAAACGAAACAGGAAATTGGCAGCAGCATTTCCCTGATAACAAAATCCATAAATAAACTGTAGCTGCCTGCCAAACGTGGCAACTATGGCAAATAACCCCACTATGGGGCAATCTAATGGGGAGACATAATATGTTCACATATGGACCTTCCATTGTCTTACAGATAATGTATACATAATGATAATAAATAAAAGTGCAATACTGGACGCACATACGAAATAAAGAGACATGTTCTGTTGTTAGTTACTACACGAACAAAGTAATGAGGGCTAATAAATTTTCCGCTCACCAGATGTCGCTAGTTGACACGGAGGTAAAGTTTTTTGTTACACAATGTCAATTAATTGAGAAGTTAGTTTTAAATGAAAGTTTATCAATTTCTAGAGTATTAAATTAATACACAAAACAACGCCTCAGTGGTTTGCTATTTAATGTTTTGCACATTTTTAACTATATCAAATTTTTCTACTTTTGGGAATATCTGTGGTTTGGTTTATTTATTTTTAATCTAATTAATATGAAATATAACTAATAGTACAGTGCGCGCTACGTAACACGTCAACTCAACGCATCTCTACGTGAGCGTAACATCTTTGTGTGTGCACTACTTAACACATCGAGTCAACGAAACTCTTGCGCCTCTTGCCGCCCTAGTACATAAAACGCACGCAACAACGATCTTATAGCGCAAGACATCGGCTCTGCGACTCTGCGGTAATCTCTTTAGCTTTTATTATCCTAATAATATTATCTAGTAAATATATTAGAATAGAGGCGTCCTTAACCTGGACTGGAGGCGACCTTAATTTGGAGTTTTTTGCTAGCATATAAGCGGCCGAAACAATTTGAATTTTTACTACTATGCAGTGTGTTTCGTGCTTAAAACCTGTGACACAAATTGAACTTCTAACTTGTACGGCCTGTAAATTGCACCTACACTATAAGTGTGCCAATTACACCTCAGCTGACTTTCGAAAACATAGAGACTCCCTGAAAAAATATTTTTATGTGTGGTAGCTGTACACAAATAACAAGAAGATACCGAAACGATAATACTCCAATATCAAAAGCACAACCTTCGAAAATGTCAAAGAGTCCGGGACCTCAATTAGATATAGAAAAGAGTCCAAACCGTACTCCGAAACAACTGACATACGAGGAAGTCAGTAACTTGTTGGACACTAAACTTAAAGATGAAATTCCAAAAATGTTAACCTCTTTAATTAAGTCACAGAAAAAGGAACTTGAGGATATTAAAGTTAACCTTAAAGAAATTCAACAAAGCAACTCCAACATTGAAAATAATATTGCCCTCTTAACAACACAAAACGAGGAATTACGTAGAAACCTTAATAAGTTAGAGATAAAAAGTAAACAAGAACGAGAAACCATCACAATTTTGGAAGAAAAACTAGAGGATCAACTAAGAATAAATCGGAAAACAGGCATTGAATTAAAGAATGTTCCTAAAACGAAGAATGAAACCAAAGAGGACCTTATAGAGATGGTTGTCTGTTTATCGAAATCAGTGAATTACGACATACTAAAGTCAGATGTTAAAGATGTTTTCAGAATCAGGGTAAAAAAGAGGGAGAAAAGAAAACACCTATACTCGTGGAACTTAACTCCACAATTCAAAAGACAGCCTTGCTTAGATCGTGTAAAATTTACAACAATAAGAATAAATCTTCAAAACTCCAAGCAAAACACTTAGGTTTCACTCGTGAGGAAGACATCCCGATTTTCGTATCGGAGCAATTAACACCTAAGAGCTCTAGACTATTCTTTTTGGCAAGAGATCTAGTGAAAACTAAAAGGTTTCAGTTTTGTTGGACATCTTACGGCAAGGTGTACTTGAGAAAAAGTGAAAATTCACCCATCATTCATGTAACAAACTAAGCACAATTGCACCAGCTAACTTTGCATAATGAGGTATGACTATTACTATCTTTTCTATCTGCATGTTTTCTGCTTTTTCCTTTAATTTTTTGTTTAAATGGTTTATTATATTGTTACTTCAAAATTAATTTATATTGCTTACAAACCTACATTAAATACAAAAAACAGATACAAAACATTCATACACAAACAAAACTCAAACTGTTTAATAAAATTATACGTTTAATAATTAAATCACATATTTACTCTACACACACATATTCACATTACATTTACATTACACAATCTAATACAAATTCTATGCTAATGACCCAGCAGTTCTCTTCGTCCATGACTAGTTCTCTGAATACACTACAGGAATTAGATAGACGACACAGAAATTTCACAGTCTATAAAATGTTCAATAGATGATTTGTCTTCAAACGCTGTTTTTAAATATGGAAATCTGAATATTATAGCTCAAAATATAACAAGTATATATAGTAATTTTGACAGTCTATTAATACACTTAGCGCAACTTAAACCTTGCATTGATATAATAATTTTGACGGAGTGCTGGTTAGATAAAAATAAACCAATTCCCACTTTACATAACTACTGTTCCTATTCGACAAATACTCAGATAAATCAAAACGATGGTGTGGTAGTTTACATAAAGAATGTTTACAGAGCACTTGTCAAGGAAATAAATTTATACAAAGCTTCATGTTTACAAATAACTATAAATCAATACACAATTTTAGGTATATATCGTTCTCCTTCCATCACAAAAGCTGACGAATTTATTCACTCTATTGATTTACATCTAAATTCAGTTAAAACTAGTCATATTATTATAGCGGGTGACATTAATATAAATTTATTACCTATTATGTGTGAGCAAAGCTATGAAAGAAATAACAGAAATCTTTACCGCTTTGGCTACAAATGAAATACTTCCAGGCCACCATTTTCCTACCAGAGGATTGCGTTGTTTGGACCATTTTATGCTAAAAATTCATAAAAAAAGAACAACCGCTTTCGTCGCAATTCTCGATACAACTAATAATCTCCTCGACCGATTTCGGCCACGGCGACCTCTTCAGCTCCGATCTTGTCGTTGGTGTGCTCGTGCATGGCTAACGTAGCCGATCTTATTTACAAATGTTCGCGTGCAATGCGGGCAGGTGAGCACACCATTACAGAAATTATAGTTAATCGCACAAGGTGGGCGTGCTTTGAGTTCATCACGTCGGGCGTCCAATTCAGAGCATCGATTCTCCTCAAACATTTTGACCTTGGCTTTCACCAAAGATTTCCACTCCGGTCGTCGAGCGGCTGCTTGCTCCCACTCTGAAGGCTCAATGTCGCACTTCGTCATGTGGCGCTTAAGTACATCTTTGTACCTGAGAAGTTGTCCGCCATGCTTACGCTTGCCCTTCTCAAGTTCAGAGAAAAAGATGCACTTAGCCGTACGCTGATCTGACATTCGCGATAAGTGTCCACACCAACGGAGTTGTCGCCCCATAAGGTAGGCTTCAATCCCCATGGTATAGGCTCTACGCAGCACTTCCGTATTCCGAATGCGATCAGACCAACGGATGTTGAGAATTTTGCGCAGACATTGCAAGTGGAAGCGATCCAGCGTCCGTATATGACGGCGGTAAACTGTCCATGACTCTGAAGAGTACAGTATGTTAGGCAGCACTACCGCCTTATAAATACCAATTTTGGTAGCCAGCTTTAGGTCATGTGAGCCAAAGACCTTGCGATCCAGTTTACCGAATACCGCAGCCGCGGCACCGATTCGACTGTTGATTTCAGCATCAAGGTCACACTTTGATGTTATCGTGCTCCCCAGATAACGAAATGTATTGATCTGCTTAAGTATATCATCACCGAGTTTGACGGCCAGTGTCTCTTGACCGTAGATATCTAAAGACATCACTTCCGTCTTTTTAACACTTATCTTCAGACCAAAAATACGGCACGACTCATGAAAGGTGGTCACAAGCTGTTGCAGGCTAGCTGGGGAATCGGCCACAAAACATAAATCGTCTGCGTAGACGATCTCTGTAATAAGTGCGTAAGACACTTTCGTACGGGCCTTAAGTCTAGCTAAGCTGAAAAGATTGCCATCGTTGCGGAAACGAATGCGAATTCCATCATGGGTAGTTTTTAAGACTTCCTGGACTACAACTGCAAAGTATAACGCGAAAAGTGTGGGTGCAAGGACACACCCTTGTTTTACTCCACAGGTAACGGGAAAAAATTCTGACTGATCAGCGTTTACAGCGACGCAGCTCTGCATGCCATCATGCAGGAGTCTCAGAAGTCTCACAAACTTCTCCGTGCATCCAATTTTCCGCAGCACTATCCAGAGGGCTTCACGTGGTACACTATCGAATGCCTTCTCAAGGTCTACAAAACAGAGATACATATTACGACCCTGTTCTCTGCTTTTTTCCTGTAGTTGACGTAATGAGAAAATCGCCTCACAGGTACCACGGTCAGGTCGGAAGCCGAACTGGGATTCCGGCAAAATCCTTTCAGAAAGTTTCCTGAGGCGGTTTAAAAGAAGTCTGGCGAAGACTTTTCCAGGCACTGAAAGTAGAGAAATGCCACGGTAAGAATTGCAGTTTGACCGGTCACCCTTGCCTTTATATAGGGGTCGTATGAGGGATACCTTAAAAGTATTAGGGACTTGTTCTTTTTCCCACATAATGACAAAAAGTTCCCATAACGCTGAATACAAATCCCCACCGCCATACTTCAATAATTCACCCGGTATAAAATCAACACCAACCGCGCGTTTATTTTGCTGTTGCTTAATGGCAAGAGCAACCTCGCCAGGCGAGATTGGCTCATCTAGCTCGAGGGCGAAAGGTTGTTGAGGTAGGCAGCGAACGTGGTCTAGGTCAACAAAATGATCCACGTTAAGTAGGGTGTTAAAATGCTCCGCCCATCGCCCGAGTATTTCCTCCCTGCTTTTAAAAAGCGCTCCACCACTAGTTGACTTCAGTGGAACTTTTGCCATAGAGGACGTACCGAGTAGATGTCGCACCTCAGCATAAAACTCACCGAGCTGGTTGGTATCAGCGAGCCACTGCATCTGACGAGCCTTCTCCTGCCACCACTTGTCTTTCGCTTGTCGTGCGAGTTTACGCAGCTCCAGATCACTTTGACGCAACTCCATAGCACCTCCACTCTGATGAGTTCTACTGTGCTGCTTTAGGAGCCTACGGTGTTTATCAATAGCGCCTGTAAGTATCCCATCATTCTCATCAAACCAGTCCTCATGTTTTCGAACTCTCAAACCCAAAGTAGATTTAGCAGTGTCGAGAACACAAGAAGATAGAGACTCCCAGACAACATCGATCTCACCTAATTTTAGATCGAAGGGCTGCAGAGCAGTGTTCAAGGTTTCGGCATATTTAGCCTTCGTGTTAGTATCTTGGAGTCGTTCGAGGTTCAGACGTATCTGTTTAGATCTTCCCACTCTACAAGGAGGTGGAAGACGAAGATTTAATTTAATAATAACAAGCCGGTGATCAGTCCAACAATGAGCACCACGCATGACACGGGTGACTTGGACTTGAGATATGTCTTTTTGACGCACGATGGCGTAATCGATAAGGTGCCAATGTTTCGATCTGGGGTGCATCCACGTTGCCTTGTACTTGGCAGGCAGTCTGAACATAGTATTTGTAATTGCAAGATCCAATTGTGCACAAAGACTAAGCAACAATTGGCCGCTGCTGTTCATTTTACCAACACCATGTCTGCCGAGAACTTTAGGCCAGGCGTCATAGTCTCGTCCTACTCGGGCGTTAAAGTCGCCCATGAGAAGGATTTGCTCTCTTGGACGAATACGATTTACGCACCGCGTCAATTCTTCGTAGAATTTATCCTTAATATCATCAGACTTGTCCAGCGTAGGGGCATAGACACTGATGATATTAAGATAGCTTTCACGTTCCATGTGAAGGCGCAATGTGGTAATGCGGTCCGAGATGTGTACAGGGTACTCTTGCAGTTGAGCAGCAAGGTAGTTCTTGACAGCAAAGCCTACACCAGACCTTCGCGGCTCCGAGGAAGCGAGTCCTTTCCAAAAGAAAGTATACCCGCCGCCATATTCTACCAGCTCTCCTTCCTCGGGGAGGTGTGTTTCGCTGAGTGCAGCCACATCAATATTATAGCGACTTAGTTCCCGAGCTACAATGGCAGTTTTTCGCTCAGGGCAGGCATTTGCTTCGCGGTCAAGAAGTGTGCGCACATTCCACGCGCCAAATGTCATTGATTTTGATAAATTAAATTTTCCATTATTTTTCCTGTAGCGCCGACCGCGAATTTATGATGCGGAGGCAGCCGCGGTTGCTACCATCCTAAAGGGGTTGGAGTGAGCATTTGTTTAGGGCACCTTTTCTAGCCCCCTCCCCGTCTGAGCGAGGAAAGCAGTGCCTCCCTGAATAGGGCTGCTTTGTCACCTTGGGTGCTGCCGAGTCCGCTCTGTCACCCCGTTGCAGAGCAGAAGCGACCACGATGTACACTACACCCCCAAGACCGCCTACGTGCAGGAGTCAGACAAAACTCAACGGGCATCACGTCAAGCCTCTCTACCTCCTCCCATCGCCGTAGGACATTGGTTATAGATCGGAGTCCTATTTGGAAGCAGGTCAATTGCGCAGGACATATTAACGTGCACAAGTGTACGCGCGGACACAGGTGCACATACTCGTCTTTGCCCCTCTGGACCCAGTGGAACGGAGACCGTTACGACCGGAGAGGGACTCGGACAGATGGAACAGTAGGTATATCAGTGAAAAAGGTACAGGGGTTCAGTCCTTTTCCACACTCCCTTAGTCGCCTTCTACGACACCCACAGGTAGATATGGGGTGGTGGTATTCTACTTCGCCGCACACCACACGGCAAAAACAACATATTTTATTTGCCGATACAACTATAACAGACCACAATATGACTCTACTTAGCCTAGTGGGCAACAATAGTTTAAGCAAATCTAATAAAACAAAATCTGTAACTGACTTTAATGCCGTCTTAAACAGTCTACATTTAAAAATTTTTGACGATTTATATTTATGTACAGACCCAAATACTCTAACTAATATATTGATCGATAAAATATCTATTGCATTAGTTAAACACACCAAAATGTTAGCTGTTCCTGGGACAAAGAGATTTATCAAGCCCTGGATGACAGAAGGTATACTTCGATGCATAAGAAACAGAAATGCTATGCAAAAAAAACTAAAACAAGACCCAACAAATGATATATTAAAGATCACTTACCGTCGTTACCGAAATTTTTGTAATAAACTTATTAAAAAACAAAAACGTAAACATGATTGTAGCGTCATTTCTAAATCTTGTAAAAATAATAAAGTCCTCTGGAAAAATATAAATGAAGTTACACAATTTAAAAAAAAGAATGTTTCAAATTCGTGTTTATTAAATATAAAACCTACACCCCAGGATTCAGTTAATTATATTAATAAATATTTCTCCGGAATAGGTAGTTGCCTGGCTGAAGAAATTAAGTCTAAGATGTTATACAGCTTGACTCCTAAATCCACTTCTACTACTGTACTCCTAAACTCTTTTGTTTTGCTCGAAACAGATAATGCTGAAGTAGAGCGGGTGTTGATGAGTCTTGACTCTGATAGCGCTTCCGGGTGGGATAAAATTCCAAACAGGTTTTTGAAGTTGGGAAAGGATTTGTTTGTGCCCGTATTCACTTACCTTATAAACCTCTGTTTTAGGAGTGGTATATTTCCTTACGCACTTAAACAATCATTAGTAACACCTGTTTATAAAAGTGGAAACAGAGACGATATAAATAACTACCGCCCTATTTCTGTCCTACCAGCTTTGTCCAAAATTGTAGAGAAAATCTTAAATACTAGGATATTAAATTACTTAAATAAATATAATATTTTATCATACAACAATTTGGCTTTAGAAAACAACTTTCCACAGAAGACGCTATTCTCACATTAAGCTCATTAATCGTAAAGAATTTAGATAATGGCAAAAAGTGTATTACAGTATTTTTAGATCTGAGAAAGGCTTTTGAAACGGTCTCTATTCCTGATCTTTTAAAGTGTTTGGAGCTTATCGGCTTCAGGGATACTTCGCTAAACCTGATGTTCAGCTACCTACATGAGCGCACTCAGCGTGTTCATGTGGACGCTGTGTTGAGTGACGAAGGAAATGTTATTTTCGGCGTCCCTCAGGGTAGCGTCTTAGGGCCTACGCTGTTTTTGGTCTATATTAATGAGCTGTGCAAACTTTCTATTCCTTACGGTCACATCTTCTCCTATGCTGACGATACAGCTGTTACTTTTTCGGGTGACACTTGGGAGGAAGTGAAAATGCGTACAAAATCGGGACTTAAAACTATAGCAGCCTGGTTAAATAACAACCTACTCTCATTAAACACGCATAAAACAAATTATATTTGTTTTGGTATTTGCAATTACACTCAACCACCAGCCAACTTTAGCATTAAAATACACACTTGCCAAGACAGCCTACTTTTTAATTGTGACTGTGCTGTTATTTATAGAGTGGACAAAACAAAATATTTAGGTGTTATTATTGACCAGAGACTGTCTTGGTATAACCATATTGAATTAATAACTGGCCGCATAAGAAAATTAATGTGGATTTTCAAAAAGTTAAGACATGTAACAACCAACGAATTACTGAACAAAGTATATACAGCACTGGCTCAATCTGTTCTTACTTATTGTATCCCAGTATGGGGAGGAGCTTTAAAAACAAGATTCATTGCGGTTGAGCGAGCTCAAAGAGCTCTGCTTAAGGTCTGCTATTTCAAACCATACCGATTACCCACTACTGACCTTTATAATTTGTCTGGTGTCTTGTCAGTTCGAAAGTTATATATTTTATTCTTATTGCTTAAAATTCACAAATCTACTAGGTATGAACGTGACAAGACAAATAAAAGAAGAAACGACTTAGTTCTATATACCGATCGCTGTAAAACGACATTTGCTTCAGTACAATATGAGAAAAGGGCAGTATACTTTAATAAAATAAATAAAATCTTAAGCATATATCCATTGCATAGCATAGAAGTTAAAAAGAAAACAATAGAATGGTTGAAAACTATAAATTACAACGAAACCGAAACACTTTTAGACAAAATTACTTAACTTGTTACACATAATTAATTATTTACTAAATATACCATACCTCAACATGCACACACCACATACACATACACTACACAATCACACAACTAACACCAACGGATGTTTTATTGTAAAAATACTACATAAGTTTAACTGTAAGTCAAAAATCTATGTGTTACCCAAGTTCTAAACAGTTATTTATATAAATGAAGGACGGGAAGAGCGGAGCCTCCTAACACAAGTTTCCTAACTTAAAAGGAGTGTTCCAATAATGTATTTAATTTTAAGTATTACTGGTTTGAGAATAAAGATTTTTTGATTTTGACATAGATATGTTATGGACCAAGTGATTAATCAGGACACTATTTATAATGATCGGACAAGTCATACCAGGCTTTGTAAACGATATTGATTAAAACTTCATATTACTATGCAGTGGCGATGTAAGAATATCCACTTCCCCATATCATCCCGTGGGTGTCGTAAGAGGTGACAGAGGGAAACAGATCAGGCGATGGGCAGCAGCATCTTCCTAATAAAGACTAAAAATAATATTGAATAGAAAATTTAAAAAACCCCTAAAACCAAAAGCTGACGGCCTTCAAACGATTGACAAGATTTTCTCGAATCATACGAGTAGCTAAGAACACTCTCGATCAAGTCACCTTTCAAACAAAAAAAAAAACTAAGTATAAATCGGTTCATCTATTTGGGAGGTACGATGCCACAGACAGACACGTGCTTAAGTCGGAGGTTAAAAACTGTGCTTGCCAAGCGTGGTAACTGGCAAATATAAAATACGAGTAAATAAGGCTTCTACTTTTATTTGAAACTAGCTGTTCCCCGCGACTTCGCCCGCGTGGAGTTATTTTTCGTGGAACCCTAAAATTAAAGCAGCACAAGTTACTCCTTATAACAACAGCTATCTGCCAGTGTGTATAAATATTGACAAATATTGACATTAATATTTATACGATACTAACTCAATTGTTTTGCCTTCCCGGAACCCCTCCACTAACACTTAAACTTTATGGTATGGTATTAAAGTTCAAATTGACTAAGTATTGTTACGAATCTTTTGTATGGGAATATAGAAAAGTGTTGTTTTTAGATATTTCAGGCAATTTTTTTAACTTTTTCTCTCCGTAAGAACCATTTTCGTACTTCAAGGAATATTATAAAAAAAGAATTAGCGAAATCGGTTCAACTGCTCTCGAGATTTGCGCTTAGCAACACATTCAGCGATTCATTTTTATATTATAGATTATCCCAAACTGAATGTGATTTATGGGCAACAACATTTTTGCCTACCGATCAACCCTTACGAATGTGTGCGTGCGCAGTGAAATCAGTTAAAATAATGCATTAGCACGCATTTTGAATTTAAAAGATAAAAAGGACCGAATGTTTGAGATTTTTTTTTAATTTTTCTTCACCATTTTACCTATATTACTTATTCTGAACCTTCTCTTCAAATTTGGCCGGTTATTGCATAAGTGGATGTTGGTTGGTGTCCGTGGCCTACGATAACTATATAACTAATCTTTCAGAAAAAAAACATTTGAGGCTACACTTATCTAACAAATTAACTTCCCTCTAAAAAGCTGCCAAATATTTCACCTATTTCCTAAGTGACGCCGTTGTGGTGGCAGGAAAGTTCGTGTATGCCGTCATTGATTCGGGAATAAGAGATAGTTATTAAATTAACATTACTACAGCCCACAGCTCTGAAGAAATGTCTCTAGAAAACAGAATATTGTGTGAACATGACCTTGGTCGGTCAAGTCATACACAAGTTACGATCAGTAACATATACACCAACTATTATAGTGTACTGGCTGGTACCCGGCGCGTTGCTACCACAGAAGAATGATTCTGGAGATATCGTTTTAAATTTGAAAGAATTGTTTAATTAGGAATGATAATACATTCGTTGAAGTTGAATGATATGTAACTATTAAGTAGAATACCAGATAGATAGAAGATAAAATACCACCAGTTTTTATAGTCAATTGCGCCGCTTCACTCGGTGTGCCCCTGCGAATCTTATTTAATAGATCTTTAAAAGAAGGAAGCCTTCCATTACGAGGGTGGATTGAAAAGTACTCGGCCTAACACAGATCCATTCAATTCCAAAAATCAAATCTACCCACATTATTTAGTTCAGTTCAGACTAGTTCATTGTGTGAAGTTCGAAACGTGTGCGATAATTAGTTGTGATTTTATAAATTTATTAACAAAGTAATCGGACATAATTTCCGCGAATGGAGCAAATCGAGCAGCGTGCCGTCATTAAGTACCTCCATAAGAAGGGGCTATCATCAAAAGCCATCCATGATGACATGGTCAGTACATTAGGCGATTGTGCTCTGTCATATTCATCCGTCAAAAAATGGATAGCAGAATTTAAGCGTGGTAGAGAGAGTGTGAAAGATGAACCCCGCTCTGGAAGGCCTTCGATGTCAACTACTGACGAAAATATTAAAAAAGTACTTGATTTAATAATGGGAGACCGCAGATTAAAAATTAGAGAGATAGCCGATATTATAGGCATCTCTTATGAACGAACTCAAAACATCATTTTTAACGAGTTGGGTTTCCACAAGGTGTCTGCGAGGTGGGTTCCGCGACTGCTTTCAGTTGAACAAAAAAGGACGCGATTGACTATTTCACGCGACTGTTTGGAGTTATTTGAAGCCGATGCGGATGATTTTTTGAATCGTTTTGTTACTATGGACGAAACATGGGTTCATTACTGTACACCGGAAACAAACCAACAATCAAAACAGTGGAGAAGACCTGGTTCACCACCCCCTAAAAAGGCTAAGTCGATTTTGTCGGCAAATAAGGTGATGGCTTCAGTGTTCTGGGACTCGAAAGGTGTGATTATGATTGATTATCTTGAAAGGGGTCAGAATATAAACTCTGATTACTACTGCACCTTACTACGTCGTTTACGAGAGGAAATAAAAGAAAAACGTCGAGGAATGCTCAGAAGAAAAGTCCTGTTTCATCAAGATAACGCCCGTGTTCACACGTCAGTACAGTCAATGGCTGAAATTCACAACTGTGGCTTTGAACTGTTACCGCATCCGCCGTATTCACCTGATCTGGCACCATCAGACTTCTTTCTGTTAACCCTAACCTAAAAAAGCACTTGGGAGGTCAAAGATTTTCGACAAACGACGAGGTCAAAGCAGCTGTAGACGCATATTTTGACTCTAAGGAAGAATCATTTTTTTTCAACGGTCTAAATGCTTGGAAGGGGAGGTGGCAAAAGTGTATTGAACTTGATGGTGATTATGTAGAAAAATAAAAATATAACTGATTTAGTATGTGTTTATTTTCTTGGTTAGGCCGAGTACTTTTCAATCCACCCTCGTATTATGGAAGCAAGCACATATAGTACCCATACACAAAAAAGGACGGAAAAACAAAATCGAAAACTACAGACCAATTTCAATATTAAATACTTTTAGTAAAGTTTTAGAGAAAATAGTATATAACAACGTATATCCAATATTAATGTCTTCCATTCCACCCGAACAACACGACTTCGTTAAAGGTCGTTCGACAACTACCAATCTATCCCTCTTTATGGACGACGTCTTACGTGGGATGGACGGAGGCTTGCAGGTTGACGTGATCTATACGGACTTCGAAAAAGCATTCGACCGTGTGGATCATGTCATCCTGCTTCAAAAACTACAAGCACTCGGGATTTGCGGTGATTTATTAAGATGGTTCCAAGCATATATTTTTAATCGCAGCCAAGCTGTGATCATAGGTGGTTACAGATCTGATTATATAAACGTCCCTTCAGGTGTCCCCAAGGGATCTCTGCTTGGTCCTCTCTTGTATATAGCTTACCTGTATGATATAGGAACATGTTTACAACACGCTAAATTTCTTTTGTATGCAGACGACAAGAAAATATATATGAATATAAACTCAGAAAATTATTGTCAGCTCCTCCAGGAAGATTTAACCTTCCAGCGGTCGCACCCTTGCGCCGAACTTAAGACACGCGCGGTCTGTAATTCCGCAGCATTAAGTGTCTTGTTTGGGAAAACAAATGAATATTTCGACTTACTGTATAATAGATGATTAAAAAGAGGTCTTATGCATGTAAAATAAAATAGAAAGCATATTATTTATCAGTTATTTTTTTATTTGTACTTTATAGAACAAAGGTCTATAAAAACTCAGAATTATTGTCTCTGGTTGAAAATCAACGTTATAAATCAACAAAAACAAAACAAAATGAAATTGTCTTTTTTTACTACTTAAACATATAAAATTGACTATAATTATCTTAGAAATAAATCACTTTCATTGTCAATGGCACTGTGTAACAGGAACTCTAAAACTGCATTTATTTTTAGATCATTCTATGTATAATTCTAGTTATGATCTAAATTATAATAAAATAAAATAAAGGAAACATACCTAAAAGCTACTAATTATTATTTTAGGAAAACTATAATAAACTATTGGTCGTTATTATCCATAATATCTACTTGAGATGAACATTCTCGGCATATAACAATCACATGTTATATGTCAAGAACTGTACTTTGTTCTGCGGTTCTTTTTCCTATCGCAATAGTAACAACGACGTGACGTTATCGTCATCGCTGTCACTAAGCTCAGCATCCGATTGAACATACTCATCGTGTGTTGGCAAAATTTCCACTGGGTTGTCTTCTTGGTCCGAAACGTCATCAAAGATCTCATCTTCTGATTCCACCTCCTCTACCATGCGAGGTATTCGACGTTCTAAGTCTTCGTAATTCATTGTCTATAACTAAAAGTACTTTTTTTTTTAAATTATTCGTTTATAATACTATAATATAAAACATAAAAAGTAATAATAAGATACAAAAAACATGAAATATTTACCCCGGTTTCACTTTAATTGCACTGGATTGTTCTGGAACACAATCGGTCGCGCGCGGAATCTGAGACCACAAACACAAATAAGAAAGCACGTGTGCATGCGACGAATGTCACAGGGCTACATAGGGGTGCTACCTCACCTTCCTGAGGATATCACGGAAGCGCAAGCGTCTATTGTTTATAGTTTTAGTAAATTGACTAAAACAAGTTCGTTGCGGACTCAGAGACCGCGAGCGACCGTTGGAAGGTTAAACAGGCTTGCTCTTTACTACAAAAATAACCGCATAACAGCTAATATCGACAAATGTATATCAATCTCGTTTACCCGTAAAATAAAACCTACACAATATTTTTACCACATTGACAGCTATCTCATATCAAAAACAAACAGCGTTAAAGACTTGGGAGTGACCTTAGACAGCAAACTAACCTTTTCAGAACACATTACATTAATAACCACGAAAGCCTACAAAAATCTTGGATTCATCATGCGTATCACCAAACCTTTTAACGATTTAAGTTGCATTAAAGCACTTTATTTTGCATATGTTCGCAGCGCGTTGGAGTATTGCTCTACTAGTTGGAATCCCCAATATAAAAAATATATCGCAACCATAGAGGGTATACAGAGTAGATTCCTGCGACACCTCAATTACCCTGGCAGGCGCAAGAGCGAAGACTATCATAGCTCTTGTCTGCATCACTAATTATTAACATTACAAGATCGTAGATGTAAACTGACATGATGCTGCTATACGACGTTTGTACTGGCGCCTTAGACTGCCCACAATTGACCCAGCAGCTTATGAGTTTTTGTACCCCAAAGAAACGTACTAGAGTTACGGAATTATTTTATGTACCATCAACTTACACAAACTATGCAAAGAACTCCGTTTCAAATAGGATACTAAGAACATATTATAAATACTTCTCTAGCATTGACCCTTTTTGCATGACCAAGACGAAATTCAAAAAAGCTGTCTCTGAGATCTTGGCAGATGGTTTGACTAATAATTTAAATTAATTTGCTTACTAGGTTGAAGTTGCGACACACATACACATACAAATTATTATATCACAAACACACACACACACACACACCCACACAAACCCACACCCACGCGCGCACACACGCACCCCCCCCACACACACACCCACGCACACACACACGCACCCCCCCCCCACACACACACCCACGCACACACACACACACACAAAACTAGCGCTTAAAATATATTAAATATTTTTTTTATTTCTTATTTATATTTCTGTACTTGTTTAAATAACTAAATTATTATTATTATATAGAAATTGACCTTTTTTGCTATACGCTGTATACTATTTGTTAACATTGCTGAAGACAAAAAAAAATTAAAATTCATGCAAAAAAAAATGTAAATCTATAAAGGCTTCTATATAACATAAAATGTTCTCTTGTTTATATATTGTTAAATGTACAAGTTGTAGATTTTGTTACAATAAAAAAAAAAGAACTACTGTACTATTAAGTAGTTAGTAAGTTAATTGTAATATGCCTATAACCTTCGCACAAGTGCTAGCTATAAGTTGACAAAGTTTTACCCCAGTATAATGAACGGTATGGCAGCGCATAAAATTAACAACCAAAAATAGCGAAAAGGCGAACAAACAAAATTAATTTTTATATATTAGATTGTTTAATATAATGTCCTCCAGACCGAATTTCGGTCACGGCGCGGTGGCTGGTCTCAACGCAGACTAGCCGTCTTGGCAAAACAGGATTATAGTGCACGTGTGTGTGCGCAAGCACAGGTGCACTCTCTATTGCCTCACTCTCATAGTCCGATGGGACGGTAGACCGACACGACCGGAGAGAGATCAGGCGCAGGTCATACGGCTTTACATGCTTGGTCCAACGAGGCAGCAAAGTATATTGTTTGTAAAATACTTGAATACATTTTACGAAAAATTTTAATTTTTATTATTAATTTAATTAGCAACCCCTCCGGCATCGCCTGTATGGGAGCTATAAGATAATAATCAATATCAAGACATTTATCAATTATTCATTTTTTTTAATTTAAATATTTTTTTCGTGTATTGTATATTTTATCGTGGTATATTTGACGGGTTAAAAGACCGTGTAGTGGTGGTGTAAGAATATCCACTACCCCCATATCGTCCCGTGGGTGTCGTGAGAGGTGACAGAGATAAAAAAAAATTAGGAGTCGGGCAGCAGCGTCTTCGTTATAACGACTAAAAATAAACTGCGGTTGCCAGCCTGCTTGTCAAGCGTGGCAACTATGAATGGAATAGAATAGAATATTTTCTTATTCAATATTGATTATTACATAATGCTTATTGAAAGTATTTTTTTATTTACCACTGGTTCGGAAAATACCTCTGTCCTGGGAAGAACCAGCAAGAAACCCAGCGGGACTTTTTTTTTCAAACATATTTCACATTGACAATAATTTCGTTTATACAATTTTTTTTTTATAGGATAAGGGTGACAAACGAGCACACAGTCCACCTGATGGTAAGTGGTTGCTGTGGCCCATAGACATCTACATCTATCCTCTATTACAGATCAAAATGTAGATGCGTTGTCACCCGTGAGGACTAAGATGGAATGCCTCATTTCCAGTAAAAAGGGCCTCCTGCCACCTGCACTCACCAAGCGAAACGCAGAGGTAAACCTCTACTTCACGTTGGTATTCTGTGAGGTCGTGGTACCACCCCGGTTCGAGCCGGCCCATCCGTGCGACAGCAAAAGCTGCCGCGTGGCTCTACCACTGTTAAAATTTTTAAATGAGTTTTCATAGAACCAGCATGGTGGCGATCACCTTATTCCCAGGCGTTATTTTCATTCATGTATTCCTTGATATTATAATAACCCTTCTTGTACAGTTTTTCTTTAATAAAACTTTTAAACTTGTTTAGTGACAAATTTTGAATATGTTCTGGGATTTTGTTGTAAAAGCGTATACATTGCCCCATAAATGAATTACTAATTCTGTGGAGTCTAGTAACTGGCATTACAAGCTTATGTTTGTTCCTAGTGTTTAAAGTATGCACATTCTTATTCTTATTAAAGCTATTTATGTTTTTTATATACATACGTTACATTTTCATAAATATATTGCGATGCCAAAGTTAATATGTTTATTTCTTTAAATTTTTGTCTGAGGGACTCTTTACAATTTAGGTTATAAATCGCCCGAACGGCTCTCTATGGCAAATATCCCCCCTATGAGGCAATCTATGGGGGCGGACTATATTCAGCAGTGGACTAATAGGCTGTAACCGTAAAATTACTTTGTAGTAGCCCCATCTATTTCATTCAATAGGTAAAATTTTATCGAAAAAATATTGATTGACTCTTAAGGTGGTACGTAAAATAGACGCTAGATGGCGTAAACACGACTAATTTAAAATAAATCGGTAAGTTATGAAATCGTGCATTGTTATGAATGGATTGGTTATGATAATTTTATTCAATATGGTTAGTTTTATTTGTTTAAAAAAGTTATGTTAATCGTCTTTAAAACACCGTACAAAGAAGAGAGATATTAGGAAATACTGTATACTGTATGGAGTTTTGGCGGTAACTTGAACGGTGGAGGATTGCTGCTCATGTATTATTGTTTAAATAATGGTTTGAAGTGGATTTTTATATGTAAGAGTGATGCGAATTTTGTGTATTAAGTGTCTGTGCATGTGAACTATTAGTGGAAACGATGAAACAAGTGCTCTGATGGTGATGTGATTCTCAAGATAAGGTGTCTGTCTGCTTAGGCGCCTTGAGATATTATCGCAATTGTCAGCTGTCTGCTGGCTCAAGCTGCCGTCAAAATCTCCCAAGGGCTGCACAATGTGACGCATCAACATATTGTAATTAGTATACTATGAAGGGTGATTATACATTGTAATTTCAGGCTCAGAAGGGCTACAACCCAGAGTCGTAAAGTCAGTTATAAAAAAAAATGTATACTGTACTCTATATCATTCTTTCGCAGGCTTAACCCTATTGATGTATATGTTATCTCTTTTTAGTGTCGCTTTTTTGTTTCGTCGAGTTTCAAATCACAACTATTATTAAAAAAAAATCACTTCAAAAATCACAGATTTTCAAATTGGCACAGACCACGAAGTCATGGATTTTGTAAATTTTTTTAGAATGTGTGGGTTTAATTTGATTCCAGGAAGGTAAAGGATTTCTTCATCAGAATACTGACCGATGGTATGGCGATTCTACAAGCTCAAAGTTGCAATATGTTATATTCGGGACCAACATACAGTACACAGTGACATACGAGCACACAGTCCACCTGATAGTACGTAGGTGCTGTTTACCATAGACATCTACATCTATCTTCGAATAAGAATCAAAATGCAGATGCGTTGTCACCCCTCAGGACTAAGGTGGAATGCCTCGTTTCCAGTAAAAAGGGTCTACGGTCGTCTATACTCACCATACGAAACAGTAGCATTAAGCTGCTATTTTATGTTGGTATTCTGTGAGAGCGTGGTTCTACCCCGGTTGGCCGAATCTACCTCTTTATAAAATCCCATCCCATCCTGATGTCATAGTTAACCCGGGCTACCAGAAGTCCGATCTAAGCAGAACCTACAGAGCAGAGCCTACCTTGAAGTCTCGCAATGCTAACCACAGTGAAGTTTTGTATTTAATTTTGACGTGAATAACTTCTATAAATTGCCTTTTATAGAGGGAGGAATTCTGAAAACTGACGATACCAAAATCGGAGTATACAGTTTAGTGTTGCAGCTACATCTATCATCTACATCCAAAATTTAATTACGCCACTCAATAGCTAAAGGATCAAAGAATTCGTTATGTTGAGTAAGGACTGTGACACATCGCAAGTGGCGGAGACAGCGCCGCCATAAGATCCGTTTCGTTACGTGCACGTATATACAATACGTAAATCACACCGCCGTGTCCACGAAACACCCATAGATTTAGTATATACCTACGTATACTATATCTGTGGCCACACCCCAATTTTTATTAAATTATGTGATCCCAGGCAGATGGCATCATTGATGGCATTGGCAATCTTCTCTATTGAAATTTGGATGTTTTTTAAGGGTTCCGTACACAAAGGGTAACTAACGGGACCCTATTACTACTGCCTCCGCTGTCTGTCAGCGGGCTGTATCTCATGATCCGTGATAGGTAGACAGTTGAAATTTTCACAGAATGTATAGTTCTGTAGCCGCTATAACCTAAAAAACAAACCTAAAAATAAAAATAAATTAAAAATTAAAGGAAACACCACGGACGGTAATACGACACGTGTTTCGACTCTACACGAGGCATCGTATTATCGTCGGTTGTGTATCTTTCCTGATATAGCAGTGATGGGAGCGTGGTATTCTGAAGGTTTCACTTCTACCACGTGTAAACCACACGCGTATTTTTTAATTAATTGAAAAAGGTAAATGAAAATAATTATTTCAATTATGTGGGCATAATATGGGGGTTTTTACGTTATAAAATAAAAAATACGTAGCTATAATCTTACTGTGTGGAAATAAATAATAAAACACATTATTTTTACTATCTAATAATTTTATTTGTACATACACTGCTTCTATAGGATTTTGTTTTGTATGTTATTTTGCTACTAACACCTTAATATGAGGAAGGCTTTTTTATTACATGTAAACATTACCCAGTCAGTGTTCTCTAGCAGAATGGTATTGCCAGACTAGATAGCAATTGCATAAACAAATCCACAAATTCTGAATATCTTCTGTGGTATATATTTATGTATCAAGTGATTAATAGAGCATTATTCATAATGCCCGGATAGTATAAATAATGCACAATATGAATAGGCAATGTGATAAAAAAAATTGAAATTATTAAATTGACCGGGCTTTATGAATAAAGTTCGTTAATAGTTGGGCAGAGTAATAAAAAGATAGGTTATAACATACACTATGTTCAACTGAACTGTACTGCGATACGTACACCCGTACAGTGTGTCATTTAGTGTGGTTTCAATCTACTAGTTAGTC
Source organism: Parnassius mnemosyne (assembly GCA_963668995.1). NCBI lineage: Eukaryota > Metazoa > Arthropoda > Insecta > Lepidoptera > Papilionidae > Parnassius > Parnassius mnemosyne. The sequence continues at coordinate 2,160,175 of CAVLGL010000096.1, forward strand.
TGTGGTTTCAATATTCATGCAGTGTGGAGCGGCGCGAATAATACAAGATTTCAAATTAAAGTTTTTTTTTTTTATCACAGATGATGGAATAAATAGTTCCATTCCCTGTAGCACCACATCAGTGACAGAGTCAGCAACAGCGCTGGGATCATCCGGCGAGAAGCAAACCCGCCCCCATGGGTTGGATGCAAAGAAAGACCGCATTCCGTCCCAATCCGCTGACCTGTAATGCCAAACACGGCGGCATCCTGCAGAACGCAATCGCGAGGGGAGCGTGAGTGGCATCACACTCCGGATCAGACAATGGTCCGAAGAGCCGAGAGCGGCATCGACGGAAACCTGATATCCGTCCGGATGAGAGGTCAGCAGAAGGTCCAACAGGGAAGGTGTATGATCCTCCACATCTGGAATCCGCGTAGGCGAAGTAACCAGTTGTGTCAGACCATATGCCAAAGCAAAGTCATAAACAGATCTCCCCGCATGATCGGTTAAACGTGAACCGAGCCATTCGGCGTGGTGGGCGTTAAAATCGCCAAGGATCACGATCTCTGCGGATGGGATCTGTTGTAGCAAAGAATCTGTAGCCATTTGGACGTGGTCAATGAGTTGGTGTGTTTCGGCATTACCACTATGGGACCTAAAGAGGCACCCGTAGACGCGCGGATGGTCTTCGCTGTCTACGCGTAGCCATAGGATGGACAGGTCCGAACCTTCAAGACTGTCGAGGCGTCGAGAACAGATGTCCTATCTGACATACACGCAAACTCCAGCCCGAGGCACAAAGGAGTGCTCCAATTTGTACCCCGGGTAGGAGAGATACGAAATATCAGCCGGAGAGGAAACCTGCGTCTCGGTCAGAAAGAGCAAGGCCGGCTTCGCCGTCTCGAGATGGTAGTGGACGGCGTTTAGGTTCGAGTGAAGTCCCCTGATGTTGCAGAAATTCACGGATAGCGTGGCAGGGGTCGCCTTGGTCTTGTTGCTCAGTTTGCCCCGAGCAATTATGTTTTTGAGCGAAATTTTGCCCCCCCCCCCCCCCCCCTCCCAGAATACGCGGGGCAGCCTGAGCACCCACGCTCAGGAGTGGAATAACATGGTCGTGGATGCTCAGCGAGGGATTCTCCAGGGGTGCTGGTACCCTCCTGGGGTAGTCTAACGTGTAATTCCGCTACCATGTTGATGGGGGGGGGGGGGATTGGGCCTCCGGCCACCTGCACTCACCAGACGAAACGCAGAAGCAGAGCTTCTACTTCACGCCGGTATTCTGTGAGGTCGTGGTACCAACCCGGCTCTAGCCGGCCCATACGTGCAACAGCAAAAACTGCTGCGTGGCTCTACCACCGTTAATCTAACAAATTCAAACCTGGACGTAAATAACAATTTAGCAGTCAAGTAAGTAAAATTATTTGTTGTTCAAGTGAATAAATAGGTAATAATATCGTAATATTACACAAGAAAAAAATTATGAAATAATATATTTCTTTATATAAACTGACTGCGCAGGCGCAACGCGCTTTAATCAACTGCGCATGCGCGACTTTACTATCTCCCGCGCATGCGCGAAGACATAGAGTAGTGCACATTTTTTGTTTAGAAAGGTTTCTCTAGTACGTAGTACACATAACTCAATGGTTAGGTTAGGTTTTTTTCTAATGTCACATATTTAACACTTAAACACAATGGGAATAAAGTTTTTCATCAAAGGTATTTTTTCTTTGTAATGCAAAGTAAAGAATACCCCATTGCTACTATTTGATACTGTTGGTATCTGTAAATGTTATAATAAATGCTTCTTTCTTTCTTTCAAAATGTTTTTCCCTTCCTTCACATTTTTAGACTTGTCAAATTCAGATTTGGTACATTATTAACTTATCGTTTTAAGCGATTAGCATAGGTTAGGTTGTATCAAATTGCCTAACATTTATGTAGCAATATTCATAATGACCAGACAATGTGATGAATAATGAAGTATTGTATTAATTACGCAGCCCGATTTGACTTGTCACTATTGATATTGCCCGGGCATTATAAACAGTGCCCTGATTAATTACTTGTTCCATAACATATAAATAATGAGGCATAATAATTTTAAGCTCACCAGATTTCGCTAGATGGGAGTGAGGTGAAGCTATTTGTTACATAAGGTTATTTTAATTAAAAAATTGCGTTTTACTTAAAAGTGTGTAAGAGTGTGTAAATACACAAAACAATGCCTCAATGGTTTGATCTTTGTTTGCACCTATAGTAATTTTGATAGATAGATAATGTTACGGACGGCTCGGGAGCCGCCGCCCCGTCGCCCCTTCGGGTATGAAGTTGCACCCCGCGCACCCCGCACACCGCCAGCAGATCACGCAATGTCGCCGACCAATCAGCGCGCGGCACATCTCATAAGAACACGCTCATGCCGAGACACCCACCGCCGGAATATAAGAAAAGTCTTTTGGGCTCCGATTCACTCATTCCGCCTGTGGCACCGCTCTCGAGCGGTCGTGTCCAGGTAGTCCGCGCATCCGTCCCCGTACGGTAGTGCTCTCTCGCTCTCGCGCCTCCGCTGTCCTGCTCGCGCTGTACAGCGTCGACGCTTTGGTGAGTCATTTCTGCTAACAGTTCTTGCCCCCCTGTCTTTGGGCAGGGAGGTTTGACTGACCTCTGCTTGTTATTGTTATTTTTATTGTTAATTCTTATTGTTAACTATTTCTAATTTTGTTTTCGTTATTTATTTATATAACGTGTACGTGTATATACTGTTTCTAGGGAGTTACTTGCTCTTTTCAGAGCAAGGCCCTGCTCTTTTGAGAGCAGGGGCACTTACTCCTTGAATAAAGAACGTCCCGTTCTTTTGAGAACGGTGATCCCCCGCCCTTACTGTTTAGGTACAGAACGTCTCTGTTCTATTCAGAACAGCACCCCCTAGCCCTTTCCGTTTCAAATACATACTGATTCGTAGGCCCTCAACATGTCCACAGTTACCCAAGTTAAGTCCCTCGTCGCCGCCCTAAACCAAACTCTTGGTCTGGGCCTAAACCTCGATGAGACGGCCCTCGCCGCCATCGCCGCCCTTGTTACTCCACCTGCCCGTCAGACACTCCAACCGCCGCCCGTACTCGCGGCCTACCTAGAGACCAAGAACTCTTTCGCCCCATTAAAAATGGAGTACGCATGCTCCGAGTCCTCTGCGTCGGCCTCCCGGAAGAGGCCCGCCACCAATTCTGGCACCGGTTCATCGGAGTCCTGTGACTCCGACGGAACCGGGGATTCTTCGTTCACCGCGGTGAACTCCAAGCGCAGCGGTAAACGCGCCGCGAAAAACCGCACCGTCTCAGCGGCCCCTGCCGCTCCTTCAACCTCCGCAGCTCCCGCTGCCGCCTCTGCCCCCGCAGCCCCCGTCGCTGCCTCGGCCCCACTTATGTCACTAGACATCCCCGCTCCGACCAAGCCAGCCTCTCGCTGTGCTCCAGTCCTTGCCAAGAAGCAAGTCCCGCCCCCTGTCTTCCTAAGAGACAAGGCCAAATTCACAGAACTCTCCAAAACCTGCTACAACGCAGGCATAAAATACGACCACGCCAGTAACCTCGGGGAGGCTATTAAGATCATCCCCCAATCAATCGACGACTTCCGGCGTCTCACCAGGCTATTCACAGCCGAACGAGTTTCTTATCATACGTACGCTCTCCCGGAAGAGCGCAAAGTCAGGGCCGTCATCCGCGGCGTCCCCTTCGAATTTTCCAACGAAGAAATCCTTGAGGACCTTAAGTCCCAAGGTTTCCCAGTTGAAGCCGTGCACAAAATGCACAGTAGAACGGGCCAGAGGTTCTCTCTTGCCCTAGTTATTTTAACCAACGTGCCGGAGGCAAAAGCCATCTTCCGGCAGATACGCACAGTGTGCGGCCTGTCGAGAGTGAGGGTTGAGCCTCCACATAGGCGCGGGTTCCCGGCGCAGTGCCACCGCTGCCAGCTGTATGGTCATGCGGCGGCCAACTGCTCCGCCCCACCCAGGTGCGTTAAGTGCCTTGAACCCCACAACACTAAAGAGTGTCCTCGGCCCAAAGACGCCGAATCCCCACCCGCGTGTGTCCTGTGTAAACAAACAGGCCACCCGGCTAACTACAGAGGCTGCCCTTGCGCACCTCATCCTCGCCCCAGTAGGCAAGCTCCACCGACGGTCAATGACCGCTCATTCCCGGCTCTTTACCAACGGATGCCCCGTCAGGGCCTTTCTCAGCCCCTCCAGGGCTTCTCTCGGCCTCTCAGGGTCCCCCTAGGCCCCCTCAGGGACCTCTTCGGCCCCCTCCGGGCTTCTCTCAGCCTATGCAGCCTCCAGTCTTTCCCTGGGGCCCCAAAAAGGCAGACCCACCGCGGACATCCTCCGCCCCACAACAATCACAACCCTCAATGGCTGATGACCTAAAAACGGTGTATTCCGCTATTAGGAACATCAACGTTGAGGAAATCGCTGTGTTAGCACGCAAATTGCGCGCTGCGAGGTCCCCTCAGGACCGTCTTCTCGCTCTTGCAGAGCATCATAATCTTTTGTGCTCGTTGTAAGTTAAGTTAACTTAATTAACTTAACTCACAATGACAGAGCAGTTTGCTCTACCAAAGTCTCACGGTCGTATCAAACCTAAGGGTTTATCGCTTGTATCCTTTAACATTCGCGGTTTGCGAAATAACCTCCCAGAGCTTAAGCTCTTTCTTCGAAATCGTGAAGCCGATTTCCTCCTCCTACAGGAAACTAATCTCAATACTAAGGACACTAAAGGCCTTTCCATCAAAAACTTCTCTCTTCTTCGTAATGACAGACCCGACCGCCGAGGCGGCGGTACGGCCATTTATTACAAGAAGACACTTCACTGCTCTCCCATTTCTACTCCGCAACTTTCCAACATGGAAGCCACGGTATGTAGGCTAGCTATGACTGGACATCAGTCCATCTTCATAGCCTCCTGTTACATCCCTTCTAAAACCCTTCCCCTCAAAAAAGATTTTGAGGCTATTTTATCTCTAGGCAATTCAGTCATTATGTTTGGAGATTTTAACTCCAAGCACACTGAATGGACATGCCGTACTACTTCACGTAGCGGCAGGATACTGCTTGATATCACGCAGTCTCTTGACCTTACCGTCCACAGTCCCCTCGGTGCTACTCACTATCCCGATATCACCGATTACGCTCCCGACGTGTTAGATTTTGCACTATTCAAAAGTGTTTCCCTCAACCTCAGGGCAATCGAGACACTAGACGATCTAGGATCCGACCACAGACCGATCTCCCTCATTCTTGGCCATCAGCCACCCCCCTCAACACCCTCTACTAAAACCTTCACAAATTGGAAGGGCTTCAAGGAGTCTTTAGCGAAAGCTCTGGACTCACAGGACTCCCCCATCTCCCTATCGTCGGACTTAGACAGTCCTGAAAAAATCGACACCGCGGTCGATTCACTCTCCACCCTTATTAAAACCTCCCTTAAGGAGAATGAAAGGGTCGTCCCGGTTGCTAATAATAGTGGGCTTCCCCTGCATATTAGCAACCTATTAAAAGCCAAAAAAGCTGCTTTCCGGAGAGCAGCAAAATATCCCACGCCCGAATATAGGCGCACGGCCAATCGTCTTCAACGAGAACTCCGTTTCCGCCTCTCTGAATTTCGAGACCTCGAAAAGAGTAAGCTCATGGAGAATATCTCTCCCTCTCATACAGCGTACTATCAAATGGCAAGAGCCCTCCGCATAGACGCTATCACCCACACTCCCCCTCTCTCCCGTCCCGACGGTACGGTAGCCTTCGAGGACGAGGAAAAGGCTGAGTGCTTTGCAGACAGCATTGCCGCTCAATGCTCTCCTAGCTCTCAACCCGTCGACCCCTCACACGTCCAGGCAGTGGAGGATGAGGTCCGCCGCCGGAACTCGCCCCCTACAGCCTCCGAACCTATCTCTGTGTCCAATGATGAGATTTCATCCCTCATCAAAGGACTTAAGCCTAAAAAGGCTCCGGGCGCGGATGGCATCTCCAACCAAGCTCTAAAACACTTTCCTGAGCAGGTGCTAACCCTTTTATCTATTATCTTCAATGCCTTTTTTTTTTTTTTTTTTTTACATGGGGAAATGCCTACGCATACCCGCCTCGCGGGGGCAAGAACGGGTTATGTCGGACTCGCACCGACTAAAACCCCATGGTGTTCCACCCTCGTCGCATATTGGCAGGGCCACGGGAACGCTTTCGCACACATCCGCGGCCCCACCTGCGCTGGCCGCCCCATGGCGGTCCCTCCTCGGGAGAGGACTACTCCTCCCCCATCTCCCTCTCAGGTAAGGCGCACCAGAACACATGGCGCGCCCTCCTCCTCGGCCTCCAATTTCACATGCGCAACGGACGCCCCCGTGTCCGATGCGCGAAGGCCATGGGGCCAGGAAAAACTAGCACTCAGAAGCACCAGCCTTCCCGACCCCAGCTGCGGATCTGGTCTATGGCTCCGCCGCCAACCAAGATTCGGCTGCGGAGGGTAGGGAGAGCGGCGCCTCGCAATACCGACACTCCTCTCCCCTCGCAGCCCCACCACCACCGCATCATTTAACGGTGCGGCCCCGTCTGAGTCGCGAAGGATAGGGCGAGTGGCGCATCGCCATACCAACACGCCTCTTCCTCCGCGACTCCACCTCGGCTGCAGCGATAGAGGGAGCGGACACCCCTCTCGCAGCATCCCACCGACACACATCCGAAGTGGGCTTCCCAAGCCCACTCGGAGTGGCCACCTCGGGCCGGCCCTACACCACGGGCCAGCCAAGGGGTTCCTCTTCGTTCACCGCGGTTGACCAAGCCGCGGCTACTAAGCCCCCCCGCCACGACAAGGCGGGAACCCGTTCGGGGGGGATCTTCAATGCCTGCTTCAACCTTAGTTACTTTCCCACTACGTGGAAAGAGGCAACTGTGATTGGTATTCCCAAGCCAGGCAAGCCTCTTAACCTCCCCTCCAGTCATCGTCCCATTAGCCTCCTCAAGGCCATGGGCAAGCTCTTTGAAAGAGTCATTCAAAATCGAATGAGGCGCTATCTGTTTCCCACAGACGGTGACCCTATTGTCATACCCCACCAATTCGGTTTCCGAGCGAAACACTCTTGTCCCCAACAAGTTCACCGTATTGTGGAATATATCCTCAGCGGTTTTTATCCTCGTCGTCATAAGACCATCGCGGTCTTTTTCGACATAGCTAAAGCCTTTGATAGAGTCTGGCATGAAGGCCTTATCTACAAATTATACAAAATAGGTCTCCCCGATCGTCTAGTACGTCTCGTGGCCTCTTATCTAAAGCATCGTACCTTTCGTTTTAGACACGAAGGCACGCTATCTTCTCAGCGTCCCATCAAATCTGGTGTCCCTCAGGGCTCAGTACTTGCTCCTCTCCTGTACATTTTGTTCACCAACGATATTCCCATCCCGTCGAAAGGTGTTCAGCTCTCCCTCTTCGCAGATGACACTGCCCTATACTGTAAAGGTACCTCGCTACCTTTCATACGGAACATGATCCAAAAGTCAGTTGATGACCTAGGAGCTTGGTTCAAAAAATGGCGCATCGATGTGAACCCGGAGAAGAGCTCCGCCGTTCACTTCGATTATAAACGACGCCGACTCAAAAACACTCCACCAATACGTATGCTAGGGACCCCTGTCCCCTGGCATACGACTGCCAAATATTTAGGCGTCACTCTTGACACAGGCCTCACTTTTAGGTCCCACGTCAAAAGAGTAACCCGTCACGCACGTTTTTACCTGGGTAGGCTCAACAGTATGTTGGGCCGACACAGTAAAATGTCCATCAGAAACAAGCGTACCCTTTATAAGGTCTGTATACGACCAGTCATGTCCTACGCGGGCTCCATTTTTGCCCACGCTGACCCTAAAATCATTAATGAACTTCAAGTAGTTCAAAACCTCTTCTGTCGTCGAGCTACGAACGCACCTTGGTACGTCCGTAATGCCGACCTTCATCGGAACTTAGAGCTCCCTACAATCCAACAATTCCTTAAAAAACTCTCTGAGAACTTCTTCAAAGCCTCAGAGTCGCATTCAAATCATTTTATTCGTGAGGCAGCTAATTATGCAGCCCCACTCCCCTCCCGCTATAGCGTCCGCAGGCCGAGGAACTCCCTCTCGGACCCGCCTAATAAACTTTCAAACGACCTGAACTGCCTCCTGGCTGCTCAGGCCAATTCTAATTAAGTTATTCATAATTAATTTGCCTTCCCAGGCACTCCCTCAGCGGCTAATAGCCGCCTGCGCCCTCTTTTCCCAAAAGAGGGTCGCTTCCGATACGGCATAAGAAGCTTTAAACAGCTAGTTGCCAGTCCCCAAAGGCGGTTTTAGAGGGTATCACTTAGGTTCCCCCGGTAGGCAGTGAGTCCCTCATAACCACGATAGACCGGCTGTCGTGGTATGCGTAATCCATTTCCGCCTCCCTAAATAAAGGGTAGCCCTTTTCCCATTGCTTCGGGCGCAAAAAAAAAAAAAAAAAAAAGGCTCCGATTCACACATTCCGCCTGTGGCACCGCTCTCGAGCGGTCGTGTCCAGGTAGTCCGCGGATCCGTCCCCGTACGGTAGTGCTCTCTCGCTCTCGCGCCTCCGCTGTCCTGCTCGCGCTGTACAGCGTCGACGCTTTGGTGAGTCATTTCTGCTAACAGTTCTTACCCCCCTGTCTTTGGGCGGGGAGGTTTGACTGACCTCTGCTTGTTATTGTTATTTTTATTGTTAATTCTTATTGTTAACTATTTCTAATTTTGTTTTCGTTATTTATTTGTATAACGTGTACGTGTATATACTGTTTCTAGGGTGTTACTTGCTCTTTTCAGAGCAAGGCCCTGCTCTTTTGAGAGCACCGCCACCGCCACTTACTCCTTGAATTAAGAACGTCCCGTTCTTTTGAGAACGGTGATCCCGTCCTTACTGTTTAGGTACAGAACGTCTCTGTTCTTTTCAGAACAGCACCCCCCTTCCGTTTCAAATACGCATCATGTCCAAACAAGACCTTATTGGGTCCATTGTTGCAGGCCTTAATAGGCTGGATAATTCGGCTCTCGCCGCAGTCGTGGCAACTATTGCCTCTTATGCCCCTCAGGCAGCTCAACCACCGCCCGTTATCGCGGCCTATCTAGAGTCCAAAAACTCTTTCGCCCCCCTGGACATGGAGTGCTCCTACTCCGACTCCGGGTCCTCTGTGTCAGCCTCCCGGAAGAGGCCCGCCACCGAATCTGGTACCGGTTCATCGGAGTCCTCTGACTCCGACGGATCTGGTGATTCTTCGTCCACCACAGTGACGTCCAAACGCGTCGCGAAAAACCGCTCCCCCCCTGTCTCAGCGGCCCCTGCCGCTCCTTCAACCTCCGCAGCTCCCGCTGCCGCCTCTGCCTCCGCAGCCCCCGCCGCTGCCTCGGCCCCACTTTTGTCACTAGACATCCCCGCTCCGACCAAACCAGCCTCTCGCTGTGCTCCAATCCTTGCCAAAAAGCAAGTCCCGCCCCCTGTCTTCCTAAGAGACAAGGCAAAATTCACGGAACTATCCAAAACTTGCTACAACGCAGGAATAAAATACGATCACGCCATCAACCTCGGGGAGGCGATTAAAATCATCCCCCAATCAATCGACGAGTTTCGTCGTCTCACCAGGCTATTTACAGCCGAACGAGTATCTTACCATACGTACGCTCTTCTGGAAGAGCGCAAAGTCAGGGCCGTCATCCGCGGTGTCCCTTTCGAATTCTCCAACGAGGAAATCCTCGAGGACCTTAAGTCCCAAGGATTCCCCGTAGAAGCCGTGCACAAAATGCACAGTAGAACAGGCCAGAGGTTCTCGCTTGCCCTCGTCATCCTCTCTAACGTGCTGGAGGCAAAAACCATCTTCCGGCAGGTACGCACAGTGTGTGGCCTGTCGAGAGTGAGGGTTGAGCCCCCACATAGGCGCGGGTTCCCGGCGCAGTGCCACCGCTGCCAGCTATATGGTCATGCGGCGGCCAACTGCTCCGCCCCACCCAGGTGCGTTAAGTGCCTTGAACCCCACAACACTAAAGAGTGTCCACGGCCCAAAGACGCCGAATCCCCACCCGCATGTGTCCTGTGTAAACAAACAGGCCACCCGGCAAACTACAGAGGCTGCCCCTGCGGACCTCATCCTCGCCCCAGTAGGCAAGCTCCACCGCCGGTCAATGACGGTTCATATCCGGCACTCTACCAACGAATGCCCAACAGGGACCTTCTCAGCCCCTCCAGGGCTTCTCTCGGCCCTCTCAGGGTCCCCCTAGGCCCCCTCAGGGCACTATTCGGCCCCCTCCGGGCTTCTCTCAGCCTATGCAGCCTCCAGTTTTTCCCTGGGGCCCCAAAAAGGCAGTACCACCGCGGACATCCTCCGCCCCACAACCACAACAATCACAGCCCTCAATGGCTGATAACCTAAAAACGGTGTATTCCGCTATTAGGAACATCGACGTTGGGGAAATCGCTGTGTTAGCACGCAAATTGCGCGCTGCGAGGTCCCCTCAGGACCGTCTCCTCGCTCTTGCAGAGCATCATAATATTTTGTGTTCGTTGTAAGTTAAGTTAACTTAATTAACTTAACTTCACAATGACAGAGCAGTCTGCTCTGCCAAAATCTCATGGTCGTATTAAACCTAAGGGTTTATCGCTTGTATCCTTTAATATTCGTGGTTTACGAAACAACCTCCCAGAGCTTAAGCTCTTTCTTCGAAATCGTGAAGCCGATTTCCTCCTCCTACAGGAAACTAATCTAATACTAAGGACACTAAAGGCCTTTCCATTAAAAACTTCTCTCTTCTTCGTAATGACAGACCCGACCGCCGAGGCGGCGGTACGGCCATTTATTACAAGAAGACACTTCACTGCTCTCCCATTTCTACTCCGCAACTTTCCAACATGGAAGCCACGGTATGCAGGCTAGCTATGACTGGACATCAGTCCATCTTCATAGCCTCCTGTTACATCCCTTCTAAAACCCTTCCCCTCAAAAGAGATTTTGAGGCTATTTTATCTCTAGGCAATTCAGTCATTATGTTTGGAGATTTTAACTCCAAGCACACTGAATGGACATGCCGTACTACTTCACGTAGTGGCAGGATACTGCTCGATATCACGCAGTCTCTTGACCTTACCGTCCACAGTCCCCTTGGTGCTACTCACTATCCCGATATCACCGATTACGCTCCCGACGTGCTAGATTTTGCACTATTCAAAAGTGTTTCCCTCAACCTCAGGGCAATCGAGACACTAGACGATCTAGGATCTGACCACAGACCGGTCTCCCTCATTCTTGGCCATCAGCCACCCCCCTCAACACCCTCTACTAAAACCTTCACAAATTGGAAGGGCTTCAAGCAGTCCCTAGCGAAAGCTCTGGACTCACAGGACTCCCCCACCTCCCTATCGTCGGTCTTAGACAGTCCCGGAAAAATCGACACCGCGGTTGATTCACTCTCCACCCTTATTAAAACCTCCCTTAAGGAGAATGAAAGGGTCGTCCCGGTTGTTAATAATAGTGGGCTTCCCCTGCATATTAGCAACCTATTAAAAGCCAAAAAAGCTGCTTTCCGGAGAGCAGCAAAATATCCCACGCCCGAATATAGACGCACGGCCAATCGTCTTCAACGAGAACTCCGTTTCCGCCTCTCTGAATTTCGAGACCTCGAAAAGAGTAAGCTCATGGAGAATATCTCTCCCTCTCATCCAGCGTACTATCAGATAGCAAGAGCCCTCCGCATAGACGCTATCACCCACACTCCCCCTCTCTCCCGTCCCGACGGTACGGTAGTCTTCGAGGACAAGGAAAAGGCTGAGTGCTTTGCAGACAGCATTGCCGCTCAATGCTCTCCTAGCTCTCAACCCGTCGACCCCTCACACGTCCAGGCAGTGGAGGATGAGGTCCGCCGCCGGAACTCACCCCCTACAGCCTCCGAAGCTATCTCTGTGTCCAATGATGAGATTTCATCCCTCATCAAAGGACTTAAGGCTAAAAAGGCTCCGGGCGTGGATGGCATCTCCAACCAAGCCCTAAAACACTTTCCTGAGCAGGTGCTAACCCTTTTATCTATCATTTTCAATGCCTGCTTCTACCTTAGTTACTATCCCACTACGTGGAAAGAAGCAACTGTGATTGGTATTCCCAAGCCAGGCAAGCCTCTCAACCTCCCCTCCAGTCATCGACCCATTAGCCTCCTGAAGGCCATGGGCAAGCTCTTCGAAAGAGTCATCCAAACTCGCATAAGGCGCCATCTGTTTCCCACAGACGGTGACCCTCATATCATCCCCCATCAATTTGGTTTCCGAGCGAAACACTCTTGTCCCCAACAAGTTCACCGTATTGTGGAATATATCCTCAGCGGTTTTTATCCTCGTCGTCATAAGACCATCGCGGTCTTTTTCGACATAGCTAAAGCCTTTGATAGAGTCTGGCATGAAGGCCTTATCTACAAATTATACAAAATAGGTCTCCCCGATCGTCTAGTACGTCTTGTGGCCACTTATCTAAAGCATCGTACCTTTCGTTTTAGACACGAAGGCACGCTATCTTCTCAGCACCCCATCAAAGCTGGTGTCCCTCAGGGCTCAGTACTTGCTCCTCTCCTGTACATTTTGTTCACCAACGACATTCCCATCCCGTCGAAAGGTGTTCAGCTCTCCCTCTTCGCAGATGACACTGCCCTATACTGTAAAGGTATCTCGCTACCTTTCATACGGAACAAGATCCAAAAGTCAGTTGACGACCTAGGAGCTTGGTTCGAAAAATGGCGCATCGATGTGAACCCGGAGAAGAGCTCCGCCGTTCACTTCGTTTATAAACGACGCCGACTCAAAAACACTCCACCAATACGTATGCTAGGGACCCCCGTCCCCTGGCATACGACTGTCAAATATTTAGGTGTCACCCTTGACACTAGGCTCAATTTCAGGTCCCACGTCAAAAGAATAACCCGTCACGCACGTTTTTACCTGGGTAGGCTCAACAGTATGTTGGGCCGACACAGTAAAATGTCCCTCAGAAACAAGCGTACCCTTTATAAGGTCTGTATACGACCAGTCATGTCCTACGCGGGCCCCATTTTTGCCCACGCTGACCCTAAAATTATTAATGAACTCCAAGTAGTTCAAAACCTCTTCTGTCGTCGAGCTACGAACGCACCTTGGTACGTCCGTAATGCCGACCTTCATCGGGACTTAGAGCTCCCTACAATTCAACAATTCCTTAAAAAACTCTCTGAGAACTTCTTCAAAGCCTCAGAGTCGCATTCCAATAATTTTATTCGTGAGGCAGCTAATTATGCAGCCCCACTCCCCTCCCGCTATAGCGTCCGCAGGCCGAGGAACTCCCTCTCGGACCCGCCTAATAAACTTTCAAACGAAACTGCCTCCTGGCGGCTCAGGCCAACTCTAATTAAGTTATTCATAATTAATTTGCCTTCGTAGGCACTCCCTCAGCGGCTAATAGCCGCCTGCGCCCTCTTTTCCCAAAAGAGGGTCGCTTCCGATACGGCATAAGAAGCTTTAAACAGCTGGTTGCCAGTCCCCAAAGGCGGTTTTAGAGGGTATCACTTAGGTTCCCCCGGTAGGCAGTGAGTCCCTCATAACACGATAGACCGGCTGTCGTGGTATGCGTAATGCATTTCCGCCTCCCTACATAAAGGGTAGCCCTTTTCCAATTGCTTCGGGCGCAAAAAAAAAAAGCCTCCGATTCATTCAATTCGACAGCGGCACTCAAGAAAGTAGAATCAAGAAAACCAGATAGTCAAGACTTCCTAGAAGATCCCCTCTTGTGCATATAGTATATAGTCAACTGCCGCTTGTAAATAGTTAAATATGGTATTTTAAAGTGTACCACCTTTCCTTTAAATAAACGTCCCTAGTAGTATTTCACCCATACATAAGCACAGTAAATAAAATAAAACCACATACGGTCCACTTCAGTCCCCTACAGATAGATAAAGCATTTATTTGTTTCTCCAATCACACACGTAAATTCAGTGACTAAACTAAGTACAAAGTAACATATTACGAAAAAAATAATTTACAAAACTTAAAATCTAAATGTACATGTGTGTTGCAGTTTGACAAATGGGTCTTACTTAGCGCGGCGATTAATATTGATCAGAGAGCAAACACTGATTTTCAGCTATTACCCTCGAGATGACCAGAAGAAAATGAGCACAATAAGTAAAAAAGGGATAGGAATCATTGTCGCCGTTAATTTTACCGGCCAAATACTCAGCCATGGATCGGCCAGTATCTGGTCGCTTAGCAGACGCGCATGATAATTCATCGGCCCGATTCTAGCCGATCGCCAGACCAGGGGCTGTTAATCAGTGCAAATATGTATATTTGAATGATGTGTCCTTTCAGCCCTACGATTTGCATCTTGGGTTTAATTTAGTAAAATTACTGAGGGGGCGTGTAAGTGTGATTAAAATTGCGTACAAATTAAAAGTAGTACCTGAAAGGCTTAGACAACCATTATGAGTTAGTAGGAACAAAAAATGTCGTGGTTTTGGTATTATTATAATTTTATTATTATATTTTAACATTAATAACTCTTACATTTATCGCGAAAAAAACTTCCTCCGCTATGAAATTATTTTACCTCATTCCTAAGCGACGCCGCCCTGGTGGAAGATAAAGTTGTGGAGTCATTAAAGTTGCGCTCTTTTAGGTTCAGGCCACACTGTACTGATTATCCACTTCAGATACTCAGGGTTAGAGACTCTCGTGTAGCTACCGACTTTGTTTAGCCCGCATACCGGACCCCAGGAGACTATACCAGCGAGAAAATGTCCACAATGTTTAGACGTCATGGTCAAAGGAATCATTAACGGACCGCCACTGTCGCCCTGAAAAAAATGTCAAATTTTTAGTCTCCCTATTTTTTTAATAGATTTATGGTCTTTCCCCGGTCGAGTCGATCCATTCGTGCTACAACTATATAATATAGCGGCAGCGTGCCTCCACGCACATAATAAAGTTGTCCCTGATGTTCAGAAGCTACTGGAGCCTGAACACTGGAGAAATACTACAGGAGCACTGTGAAATGGGGGTTCCAATGACGAAAAGTCATTTTAACTTAGTTATTATTTTTTTTACATGATAGAGCCACGCTGCTATATCATGGTTGTAGCACGAATGGATCGCCTCGACCAGGGAAGGACCACACTCCCACAGAATAACAGCTTAATGCTGCTGTTTTTCGTATGGTGAGTGTAGAGAACCGGAGACATCAGAGACAGACAACACATCAAGTATTTGGCCGTTAAATGGAAGAGGGGACATCTCCCGCCGGGCAAGGTGATCGGCCCGTGGAGCGGCCAACGCTCCGGTGTTATTTCAAAGCTGTTCTATATATAGCGTGGTAGCTGGTCCACTTGATGCTGTGGCCTATAGGTATACATCTACATTTATCTATACAAATAAATAAAATTTAATTGTCCGTTTGTAATGTCAAAATTACAGCGTTTTACTAAATGCATATGAAAGTATAAACGGTACTTATAACAAAAATACACTTTTTAAATTTTTTGTCTGTCTGTCTGTTTGTTCCGGCTAATCTCCGAAACGGCTGGACCGATTTTGACGGGACTTTCACTGGCAAATAGCTGATGTCATAAGGAGTAACTTAGGCTACTTTTATTTTATAAAAATAATTAGGATTCCTCGCAAAAAAAAATTAAAACCCTAAATTACACGCGGGCGAAGTCGCGGGGTACAGCTAGTCCTCAATAAAGAATCAAGATGCAGATGCGTTGTCACCCCTGAAGACTGAGATATAATGCCTTGTTTCTACTAAAGTATGTCCTGCAGTGGAATTGTGAAGGGCTGTAACGATGATGATGATGATGATTTTGTTTTATATGAGTTTGGGAGCAGATACTTACGCTACATGTGTCGGCTATAGGGGAACTGCCACAGAGCATCGTTTTTGGGTCCCACGTGAAACTGTTCGGCTTAAAATACTTCCTGCACTCGCTAGCTTCAAGAACATTCATTGCACCCTGGAAAAGGATGGTATGCATAAGGATTTTGCTGGATGTATTAAGACTGAAAATGATTATATCCACAGTACGAACAGAATAAACATAGCCCAACGTGTCAGTAGGCTGAAGTGGCAATGGGCCGGCCATATAGCTCGAAGAACTGACAACCCATGGGGAAGAAAGGTTCCCAAGTGGCAGCCTCGTACCGGCAGGCGAAGTGTAGGGCGTCCCCCCACTAGATGGAGTGACGACCTGGTAAGACATGCAGGAAGTCAATGGAAGCAGGTGGTTCAGGAGGCCTGTGGTCAGCAGTGGACTTGTGAAGGCCTGTAATGATGATTATGACTGCAGCATGGATGGGTCTGCTCAACCGGTTAAGGACCTCGCTGTCACAGCATATAAGAGTGAAATACAAATAAACAGTGGTAGAGCCACGCGGCAGCTTTAGCTGTCGCACGGATGGGCCGGCTCAAACCGGGGTAGTACCACGACCTCACAGAAAACCAGCGTGAAGTAGAGGTTTACCTCTGCGTTTCGCTTGGTGAGTGCAGGTGGCCGGAGGCCCTTTTTACTGGAAATAAGGCATTCCATCTTAGTCCTCACGGGTGACAACGCATCTACATTTTGATTTGTAACAGAGGATAGATGTAGATGTCTATGGGCCGCAGCAACCACTTACCATCAGGTGGACTGTGTGCTCGTTTGTCACCCTTATCCTATAAAAAAAAAAGAAAAAACAGTTTAAAGCTGCTGCTTCAAACTGTTTTTTTCAAGACAACAAGGCAGTCCTGTGGGATGGTAACATAGATAGATATTGGTATCTACTGGCCATGTCATCCACTTACTATCAGGTAAGCTGTGCTTTTATTCACTGTTTATATAAATAATTAAACTTTTTAAATAAAGTAAAAATGCGGTCATTAGAAAGTGTTTCAGTTGACTCTGAATGACAGTAAGAAATTGTGTGATAAGAGAAAATTGTGGTTTGAAAGATGTTATTACCACGATTATAAGAAGCGGCACGAAAGTCTAGCGGTGACCGATATTGGGCATAAGTCGTGCTGACTGCCTCGTGCGAGTCATTCGCACGCACTGATTGGCTCTCCAGTCGCATTCGTGCAATTCAATTCGTGCGCGTGGGGACGCGTTTTGTTCAGCGCTAGACTTACGTGCCGCGACTTGTAAGAAAGGAATGCTTCGGTTGTGCAAAGAACCATGGCCATTCTCCTAACATGCTTGAATTAGTAAAATCTAATATAACGTAACTTGATGAAATATATTTTGTCTTTTCATTTGGCTACTTAAATATAACAAGGTAGGGCATTCAGTATATTTTTAAAAAGTCTAGTGAATATGGAATATGTTTTTTGAACTTCATCATCATCATCATTACAGCCTTTCATAAGTCCACTGCTGAACATAGGCCTCCCCAAGGAATGCCACAAAGTACGGTCCTGAGCCACCTGCATCCATCGACTTCCTGCATGCCTTACCAGGTCGTCACTCCATCTCGTGGGGGGTCGCCCTACACTTCGCCTACCGGTACGAGGCTGCCACTCGAGAACCTTTCTTCCCCATCGGTTGTCGGTTCTTCGAGCTATATGGCCGGCCCACTGCCACTTCAGCTTACTAATCCGTTGGGCTATGTCGGTTACTCTAGTTCTACTGCGGATATCCTCATTCCTAAGTTTATCACGCAGAGAAACTCCGAGCATAGCCCTCTCCATAGCTCGCTGAGCGACCTTGAGCTTCCTCATACGGCCAGCTGTGAAGGACCACGTCTCAGTTCCGTAAGTCATCACTGGCAACACGCACTGGTTGTACAATTTCGTTTTAAGGTTTTGAGGTATGTCTGACGAGAAAATGTGTCGTAGCTTCCCGAACGCTGCCCAGCCGAGTTGAATTCGTCGATTGACCTCTCGGTCGAAGTTGGACTTACCTAGTCGGACTATTTGTCCCAGGTAAACATACTCGTCAACAACTTCGAGCTTAGTGCTCCCAACAACTACCGGCATAGGTGTGACATGGACATTAAACATAATCTTTGTTTTGTCCATGTTCATCTTAAGACCTATCCATTGGGAGACACTATTGAGGTCATTGAGCATAGTGCTTAGGTCCTCCAGCGATTCTGCCATAAGGACTATATCGTCGGCAAATCGAAGGTGAGTGATGTACTCGCCATTGATGTTGATACCGTATCCTTTCCAGTCCAGAAGCTTGAAAACGTCTTCCAATGCAGCGGTGAAGAGTTTCGGGGATATGACGTCACCCTGTCTTACACCTCTCTGCAATTGGATAGGTTTCGTACTCTGGTTCTGTACTCGGATAGCCATCGTAGCTCTACTGTACAAACACTTCAACACTTCGATATACCGACAGTCAACTTGGCACCGCTGAAGGGACTGCAGCACCGCCCAAATTTCGACGGAATCAAAGGCGTTCTCATAGTCCACATACGCCAGACATAGTGGCAAATTGTACTCTTCGGACTTCTGTACAATTTGCCGAAGGGTATGTATGTGGTCTATGGTGCTAATGCCCTTTCGGAAACCGGCTTGTTCGGGAGGCTGGAAGTCGTCAAGTCTACGCGCGAGACGATTCGTAATGACTCTCGAAAACACGTAGACGCGGCTCAGAAGGGAAATCGGTCTGTAGTTCTTCAAGAGAGCGTTGTCACCTTTCTTGAAGAACAAGACCACCGCACTTCTGCTCCACGCCTCCGGTGTAATGCCACCATGGAGGACGGAATTAAAGAGCTTCTGAAGGACTTCAAGTACCGGTCTTCCACCCGCTTTCAGAAGCTCCGCTGTAATTCCATCCTCGCCTGGGGCCTTACAGTTTTTAAGGTGCTGGAGAGCCATTCTAATCTCGCTCAGACTGAGGTCCGGGATATCTTCGGAATAGTGTCGGATGAGACTCGCTCTTGGATCGTTACTCACACTTGCGTGTGGCTCCAACGATGACGTGTACAGCTGCCCATAGAACCTCTCAATCTCACTCAAAATCTCAGGTGTCCCGGAAACGATGCTGCCACATTCTGTCTTCAGCTTTGACAGTTGGCTCTTTCTGGCAGACAGATCTCTGGCAAAGACTTTGGAGCCTTGGTTCCGCTCGATCGCTTCTTCAATACGAGCTGTATTGAAGTTGCATAAGTCCCGCCGCATGCATTTGGAGATTTGTCTGTTCAGATGCCTGTATGCTGTCAAGTCTGTTGAAGAATGTAGCTTCATCTCCCGTCTAACAGCCATGAGATTAAGAGTGTGATCGGAGAGTTTTTGTGTTCTTCTGCGGCGGGTCTTGCAGAACTTAGCTCCGACCGCATGGACAGTTTCCACGAGCTTGTCATTCATATCGTCCACTTCATTGCAGTCTTCTAGTCACTGAAAACGGTTTTGTAACTCGAGCTGAAAGGTTTTGGGACTTTGGAACAGAGCACGAGGGGGACGGAGCGTTGACTTCATTAGACGAGACCTCTCCAACTTAACGTTTAGGTTCAGTGTGCCTCTAACCATTCGGTGATCGCTACCAGTTTTCACCCTCGCGATCACGGAGACATCACTGAACAGTTGTCGTCTGGTCGTCATAATGAAGTCAATCTCATTTTTTGTCGATCCGTTGGGGCTCGACCAGGTCCACTTCCTGTGGGGCCGCTTCTGGAAGAAAGAGTTCATCATAAAGAGTTTCTCTTTCTCCATGAAGTCGGCCAGCTGCTGGCCCCTTGGGTTCCGTTGCCCTATTCCAAATTTCCCTACTTTCAGCTCACCGTTCTCTCTTGTGCCTAGTTTTGCATTGAAGTCTCCCATTAACACCGTATATTGGGTTTTGGAGGAATGCATGGCTCTAGAGATATCTTCATACATTTCCTCCACCTCCTCATCGGGGTGTGCCGAGGTTGGTGCGTAAACCTGTATGACCTTCAGCGAATACCGTTTGGTGATTCTGAGTATAAGGTACGCAACCCTCGTCGACACACTCCCGATCTTTACAACGTTGTTAACGAGAGACTTGTGGACGATAAATCCGACACCTCCTTGGGACAGATGGTCGCTCTCCCGGTGATAGAGCAAGTTGCCGTATTCGAGGATTACCGTGTCCTCCCCCTCTCTTCGGACTTCTGATAATCCTATAATATGCCAGCGCAACTTGTCTATCTTTTCTTCCAGCTCCACGATCTTCTCGTCAGTCCTCAGGGTGCGTGCGTTGTACGTTGCCAGGTCGAGTCGTCTAAGGTGGCAACCGAACCTCCACCGGAGATTCTTAGCACCCCCTGCCCCGCCGTTACCATGGTCGCCACCGTAGCCAGGAATAGCGGGGCCGCCGGGGACTGGGGGCCATCTGTTTGTTGCTTTAATCATTGGGGGGTATTTGCCATAGTTGCCACGCTTGGCGAGCGGGTTGGCAACCGCAGTTTTTTTATTGTAATTTTGGCTATTATCAGGAAGATGCTGCTGCCCATCTCCTGCCTATTTCCCTTTGTCGCCTTTTACGACACCCACGGGAGGATATGGGGTAGTGGATATTCTTGACCGCCACTACACGGCACCCATTAACATCGAGAAAATTACTCTGAAATAATTACACAAACTCAGTGTCTGAAAATTTCAGAAAGAACTTGTTAATAATGACCTTCAGAGAAAGAACTCACTAAAAATTAACTTTATACGAGGTAAAGCCACACTGCAGCTATATTATGGTTGTAGCACAAATGGAATGGACCACGCTCTCATAGAATACCAGCGTCAAATAGGAACTCAATGCTGCTGTGTTTCATATCGTGAGTGTAGAGAACCGGACATTTTTTTACTGGAAGCCAGTCATACCATCTTAGTAGTTCAAGGATGACAACGCATCTGCATTTTGATTCTCAATCGAGGATCAATGTAGATGTTAATGGGTCACACTATCCACTTACCGTCAAGTGGACTGTGTGCTCGTTTGTCACACTTAATCTATATTTAAAAAAAAACGTGTGCAGGTCACACGCGATAGAAACGCAACCTTCAGAAAACTAAACTTCGAAACAATGAGAAGAATGCAGAGCATCTGCAGTAGGATAATTGTAGGGCTTATGTAATCAAAGTATAAATAAATTTATAAAAACATGTGCAGGTCACACGCGCTAGAAGTGCAACCTTCAGAAAACTAAATTTCGTGAGAATGAGACGAATGCAGAGTATCTGGAATGTTTAGTATAATATAATAAATCTCACAATTAATCGAAATTATTCGAGTGGAATAATTGTGGGGTAAATGTAATTAAAATACAAATAAATTTATAACAAACGCTGTATACTTTATTCTGTCTCATTCTTTCGCAGGCTGAATCCTATAGATTTATATGCTTGTCTCTTTTTAATGTCACTTTTTCGTTTCATAGAGTTTCAAATCACAACTATTTTAAAAAGATTTCACTTAAAAAAACTCTTCTTAAACGAACTTACTCATAATCGAGCTCCACCAAGGCAATGTCATTGGGGTGCGAACCTGAAACGTACAACTTGTGCTGTATCGTTCGCACGATGTAACGGAAGATTCCCGATCTTATGTCAGTTTTATTAGTAGCTCCTAGCAAAGCGAATTCGATCTTGCCACTAAAACAAAAAAAATTACTTAGGCACCCACGCCATTTTCTGGCACCAGGCTCCACCACTTAGGAATGACCATTAACTTAGAATTTTATATTCTAAGTCTATGGGAATGAGGTGAAATATTTGACAGATTGACAGATTTATTGATAGACAGATGACAGGGGAAAATAATATTAATCTGTACACTTTTCTGTGTTAGAAAAGTGTACAGATTAATATTATTTTCCGATTTCAGATTAATATTCCTTTTTGAAATGTTAGTTATACAGGGTTATTTTTCAGAGAGTAGCCAAATTTTAAACTTAAGTTGAAATATATTTATCTATTTATTTAAATAGATACACCATCGACAATATCAATATGTATTTTTACAAAGGAAATACAAATTTTTTAGACAAAGTATATATCTACAGGTGTATACATCATTATATGAAAAAACTAAACAACATACATATAAACTCTAAACAAACAGAAATCAAACTAATTGAGCAAAAGCACCACATCCAGTAAAAAAGTTGCATTAAATGATAGTTTAGAATCATTAATCGGGCAAAGTAGGTAATAGTAAGTCTTTAAATTTTCTTTTGAATACACGTTCAGGGTCGCTAAAGATGTCGATGTAATGATTATTTAAGCTGTTATAATTACGCATACATCTATTTAACGGTGAAAACTTACCAATATTGGTTCTACTGAAGGGAACATTTAATAAATTGGTAATTGAGTGTCTAATTTATAACTAATGATATACCGTTATTGCAGTTTTTAAAATACTATTAAAAAAAGCTTCTACTTTGATTTGAAATTATCCTAAATTGAATGTGATTTATGGGTAACTTTTTTGCCTACCGATCGGCCCTAACGAATGTGTGCATGCCCAGTAAAATCAGTTAAAGTAATGCATTACCACGCATTTTGAATTTAAAAGCTAAAAACGAGAGAATGTTTGAGATTTATAAAATTACTTTTTCTTCACCATTTGCTTATACCTAGTCAGGTCATAAATTCTGTCACAGGTTTAATATAAAATAATTGAAACAAGTTTATTAATTATGTAACCATTTATATACCAAAATGAACTTAACAAAACATAGATTCTTATGACACTAAAGTTTATTCAAAATGACCTCCGTGATTTTGAATACAGGCCTTCAATCTGCGCGGCCAGTCGTCTATCACAGCACGAACGAGGTCCATGTCAATATCGGCGGCTGCCTTAATCAAGGATGTCTTGAGTGACTCCAAATTTGGATAAGGCTTTGAGCACGCCTTTTCCTCCAAGTGTTGCCATATCTTGTAATCTAACGGATTCAAATCTGGACTGGAGGAGGGCCAGTCTTCGTGCCGGATGAAGTCGATTTCACGCGCCGCCAGCCAGTCTTGTGTGCTCTTCGCTCTATGAGCTGGCGCCGAATCTTGTTGGAATACCCAGTGCCTGTTATTGAACATGGTATGAGAAACAGGTTCCACAAGGTTCGTCAGGACTGTATTTTGATACACAACTGCATTCGTTTTTACACCTTTCTCACAAAAATGTACCTCTGTTAAGCCCCAATAAGAAACTCCCAACCATACCATGAGCGAGGATGGAAAATGACCTCGTTGGACACGCGGAATACGGTTGCTCGCTTCTTCACTACTGTGTGCGTACACCTTATCATTTTGTTTATTGTAGCTCTCTTCTACGGTAAAAAAATTTGAATTGGCGCGTAACCGCAACGATGCAACGCAATAACTGCAACACGGTCTTCTTTAAGCGTCCACTCCATATTTAAAAATGAGTAAAATTCTAAAAAGTATACAGTTTTATTTTCATAAACAATTCGAAATTCGAATTCAATAAACTTTTGTGTGGCCAGCATTCTAAAAGAAAAGTTTTTACTGTGTGACAATACTTATGACCTGACTAGGTATTACTTATTGTGAACCTTCTCTGTAAATTTGGCCGGTTAATTAAAAATAACCCTGTATTTTATATTATTTAGATTAGAAATGGGTAAACCAAACGACAGATATTTCTAAAAGTAGACAATTTTTTTTTAAATAATGAAACTACAGCACTGAGTCTAAAGATGCGTATCGACTTCGTGTGGTTGCCGCGCGAGCAATGTTCGCCCGCGGCAAACCTGTGTTTTGGATCGCGAGACAATTTTAGCGCACTATTTAACTATAGGGAGGTAGCCGCGCCGATCCCCCAACGAACGTTCATTTTGTACACGGCAACAGGACGGCAGGCAAGTCCATTTCTGCACGATTTTATTCCAAGCATCTTTTCTTAATGATTTGTTGTGATAATCACTAAATTTACTGTTCCATAGAAATTGTTTAGTACCGTATAACCTGATTAATATACGACGCTTGTCGTTATCCATGTTTTTCCCGCGCGTACCAATTAAAATACGTTAACGACCGTCACAACTGCGCGAGTACAACTCACTAAGATTCCTTTGCCGAGATTCAACGGATTGGTTCGTCGCGCGGCACGTTCGAGCGCGCCAATGTTCGAATTGCCGTGCGACTAGGGTTGCCATCTCCTAAAATGAAAAAGCCGGACTCGGCGCTCCAAAAAGCCGGACTCGGCGCTCCAAAAAGCCGGACTTTTGGCCCTAAAAGCCGGACAGTAATTTTTAGCCAAACATACCTTTCTGAGGCCATGCAGCCAAAACACTCACCAACTCCAACCCCCCGAGAAAAAAAATACTCCGTTACATATGTTAATTGTTTATTAATCAATCACAGCACAGTTTCAAGTCTAGAGATGCGTGCAATGCGTTACACTAACAAAAAGCCGGACAGTCCGGACACATAAAAATTTGGCCGGACACAACCCGAAAAAGCCAAACATGTCCTACATGTCATGTCTAAAGCCGGACAGATGGCAACCCTACGCGCGACCTAATGTTTGATGGTTGGCCGCGCGAAGTCGATAAGCCTAAGAGCAACACGGGTCACTGGCAGGTCGGAGGAGAGAAGTCATACGCAGGCGTTTGCTTTTGTCAAAGTATAAGTCTACGCGGTCCTATGCGTACAATAAATTTATGTAGTTGTAGCCGCACTGCTCACTAGACTAAATCTAGTTGCGCGGCTGAATCGATGTTCTACAAAAATGCCGAATTGTTCAGATTTTTGCTGCAAAAAGAGATCAGTCACATCAAACTTACTAAAAGACCTTTCATATATAAAGCCGCATATCCACCAAAAATGTTAACAACATTTATGTTTCCAACTGTTTACAACTCAACAAAAGTTACCAACATTTGTTTCCGATATTGCCGATAAATGTTTCCAACAAGTGTCTCCACAGAGAGAACAAATGTTTGCAACAAGCGTATCCCCTTGATGTTGCCGCCGAAAATGGAAACACGGTTCCCGACATTGTTTCAAGTTTTGTTGGCAACACTAGGTAATTACGGAAACATTTGTTACCAACACGTGTTGGCAACACAACAGTTGGTAACAAAACTTTGGTGTAGACGCAGCTTCAGAAAGTTTCAATCACATGGTTGCTATTTGCTTCTTTTCACAATTTAAAATTACAATAATAACGGTCGTGTTGTTTCGGATTTGTTTACCAACAGTCCAACGCCCTGTAGTGGCAGACGATTGTTTTTGTGTGCCCAGATTTCCCCCCTCAAAAAATGACAGACACTTCTGTATCGGGGAGAAACGTTATGTGGCTACTACCCAAGGTTCACCGGTGGCCAGTGTTGCTATGTTACTGAGGCATTGCTTTATTTATATGCAAAGTATTCTGCCCGCGGGAAGTTCGAAGCTATTCTATATATACCGCTTTTACTTCGGAACTTTGATAGCGCGATTTAGGTTTCTATGTATTTTTCACTTGTAGCGCGACGACAGCGCCGCCACATATATATAGATATATAATAGTGAATGTATGTATTTACACTAAAACCAGAAAAAACTTATAATTAAATTGCAACTTTTTAACGGTGATGACACTATGTAGATATTCACAGTATTCGCGTAACAAATAACTTGACCTAAGTTCCCAACTAGCAACATCTGGTGAACGTAAGATTATTAATCTTCATTGTTACCACAATAGGACGTCTCGTTGTATTGCGCTTATGACTGCCTCGTTGATCTAGTAGTCTGCGAAGACGACTGCGGATCATAAGGTCCCGGATTCAAATCCCGGAACAGGCCAAAAATCAGTAATTGAGTTTTTCCATCAAGAAATTCTCAGTAGCTGCCCGGAGTCAGGAAGCTGGCGGTGTCTCACCCCCGTGCCTCGGAAAGCACGTAAAACCGTTGGTTCTGCGCCTGATCTCTCTCCGGTCGTGTCGGATTGCCGTACTATCGGGACTATGAGAGTGAGGCAATAGAGAGTGCACCTGTGCTTGCGCACACTCGTGCACTATAATCCTGTGCTGTGCAGATGGCTAGTCTGTGTTGAGGTTGGCCGCCGTGACTGAAATTCGGTCTGGGGGACATTATTAATATTGTGCAAATGTGTTAGTATCGATTATATGCTGATGTATTATTAGGTTAGAAAGAAATAAAGAAAGACATTTATTCACTGGAACTGTACACATCACAAAAATAAAAAATAAAAAGTTAAAAGTATGGTAGATTAAAATTACAAGAGTATATCGAGCCAGTGAAAAAGGTATGACTCAGCGTAATGCTGCAGTGTAACCTACAGGGCTGATGATTCTGCCATTAATGTCTTACTTTAAGAGTTACTCTTTTAGTTAGTTCGTGTTTTCACGTGGTAAAGCCAAACTGCAGCTATATTGTGGTTGCATCACGAATGGGTCGGCTCGAAGGACCAGGCTCTCACAGAATACCAGCGTAAATAGGAGCTTAATACTGCTGTGTTTCGTGGGTGTGTGTAGAGAACCGGATATTAATATATATCTGCTACTATTTACGTGCTAGAGCCACGCTGCAGATATATTGTGGTTGTAGCACGAATGGGTCGGATCGAAGGACCAGGCTATCACATAATACCAGCGTAAATTGGAGCTTGATACTGCTGTGTTTCGTGAGTGTGTGTAGAGAACCGGATATTAATATATATCTGCTACTATTTACGTGCTAGAGCCACACTGCAGATATATTATATTTGCAGCACGAATGGGTCGGCTCGAAGGATCAGGCTATCACAGAATACCAGCGTAAATAGGAGCATAATGCTGCTGTGTTTCGTGGGTGTGTGTAGAGAACCGGATATTAATATATATATATATCTGCTACTATTTACGTGCTAAAGTCACGCTGCAGCTATATTATAGTTGTAGCACGAATGGGTCGACTCGAAGGACCAGGCTATCACATAATACCAGCGTAAATTGGAGCTTGATACTGCTGTGTTTCGTGGGTGTGTGTAGAGAACCGGATATTAATATATATCTGCTACTATTTACGTGCTAGAGCCACGCTGCAGATATATTATAGTTGCAGCACGAATGGGTCGGCTCGAAGGATCAGGCTATCACAGAATACCAGCGTAAATAGGAGCATAATGCTGCTGTGTTTCGTGGGTGTGTGTAGAGAACCGGATATTAATATATATATATATATATCTGCTACTTTTTACGTGCTAAAGTCACGCTGCAGCTATATTATAGTTGTAGCACGAATGGGTCGACTCGAAGGACCAGGCTATCACATAATACCAGCGTAAATAGGAGCTTAATGCTGCTGTGTTTCGTGGGTGTGTGTAGAGAACCTGATATTAATATATATCTGCTACTATTTACGTGCTAGAGCCACGCTGTAGATATATTATAGTTGCAGCACGAATGGGTCGGCTCGAAGGATCAGGCTATCACAGAATACCAGCGTAAATAGGAGCTTAATACTGCTGTGTTTCGTGGGTGTGTGTAGAGAACCGGATATTAATATATATCTGATACTATTTACGTGCTAGAGCCACGCTGCAGATATATTGTGGTTGTAGCACGAATGGGTCGGCTCGAAGGACCAGGCTATCACATAATACCAGCGTAAATTGGAGCTTAATGCTGCTGTGTTTCGTGGGTGTGTGTAGAGAACCTGATATTAATATATATCTGCTACTATTTACGTGCTAGAGCCACGCTGTAGATATATTATAGTTGCAGCACGAATGGGTCGGCTCGAAGGATCAGGCTATCACAGAATACCAGCGTAAATAGGAGCTTAATACTGCTGTGTTTCGTGGGTGTGTGTAGAGAACCGGATATTAATATATATATATATATCTGCTACTTTTTACGTGCTAAAGTCACGCTGCAGCTATATTATAGTTGTAGCACGAATGGGTCGACTCGAAGGACCAGGCTATCACATAATACCAGCGTAAATAGGAGCTTAATGCTGCTGTGTTTCGTGGGTGTGTGTAGAGAACCTGATATTAATATATATCTGCTACTATTTACGTGCTAGAGCCACGCTGTAGATATATTATAGTTGCAGCACGAATGGGTCGGCTCGAAGGATCAGGCTATCACAGAATACCAGCGTAAATAGGAGCTTAATACTGCTGTGTTTCGTGGGTGTGTGTAGAGAACCGGATATTAATATATATCTGATACTATTTACGTGCTAGAGCCACGCTGCAGATATATTGTGGTTGTAGCACGAATGGGTCGGCTCGAAGGACCAGGCTATCACATAATACCAGCGTAAATTGGAGCTTGATACTGCTGTGTTTCGTGATTGTGTGTAGAGAACCGGATATTAATATATATCTGCTACTATTTACGTGCTAGAGCCACGCTGCAGATATATTATAGTTGCAGCACGAATGGGTCGGCTCGAAGGATCAGGCTATCACAGAATACCAGCGTAAATAGGAGCATAATGCTGCTGTGTTTCGTGGGTGTGTGTAGAGAACCGGATATTAATATACATATCTGCTACTATTTACGTGCTAAAGTCACGCTGCAGCTATATTATAATTGTAGCACGAATGGGTCGACTCGAAGGACCAGGCTATCACATAATACCAGCGTAAATAGGAGCTTAATGCTGCTGTGTTTCGTGGGTGTGTGTAGAGAACCTGATATTAATATATACTCGTATCTGCTACTATTTACGTGCTAGAGCCACGCTGCAGATATATTATAGTTGCAGCACGAATGGGTCGGCTCGAAGGACCAGGCTATCGCAGAATACAAGCGTAAATAGGAGCTTAATGCTGCTGTGTTTCGTGGGTGTGTGTAGCGAACCGGATATTAATATATATCTGCTACTATTTACGTGTTAGAGCCACGCTGCAGATATATTATGGTTGCAGCACGAATGAGTCGGCTCGAAGGACCACGCTCTCAGAGATACCAGCGTGAAATAACAGCTTAATGCTGCTGTGTTTCGTACGCTGAGTGTGACTGGTGAACCTTTTTACTGGAAACGAGGCATTCCGTTTTAGAGCTCAAGGGTCAAACGTATCTGCATTTTGGTTCTCAATCGAGGATAGATTTAAATGTCTATGGACCACATCATCAAATTACCATCAGGTGGACTGTGTGCTCGTTTGTCATTCTTATTCTAAAAGAATACATATGTGCAGTTCATACGCGTTGCGACGTGAAATCTTCAGACAACTAAACTTAGAGAGAATGAGACGAATGCAGAGTGTCAGAAGTAGAACAATTGTAGGATAATCAAAATATCAAAATATGTGTAAATAAATTTATAATAAACACTGTATTCTATCTCATTCTCGCAGGCTAAAATCCTGTAGATGTGTGTATATGTTTGTCTCTTTTTAGTGTGGTTTTTTCGTTTCATCGAATTTCAAATCACAACGATGCTAAAGAAGTTTTCAAAATACTCACTAAGTGTTCTCGTAGAGGACATGGACTGCTGTCAGAACGAAGGTTGGACTTATCAGCGAACCGGCGCCTATCCAAACAATGTCCTGATCATTTGGATTTGTCTTTTTTCTATTCCTGCATCCCAGGATTGCTTGCAACAAAAAATAAAGCTAATACAACACATCACCAAAACCCTAAGATCCCCGTTATATGTGTTATCAGAATCATTATCTATACGTTTGAGTACTAAAATAGTTTTACTTTAGAAAACTCAATAACAAACAAGTGGTATTTTTTTTTACAACCGACATCAATATAAATAAAACGATAACATCATCAATGTAGTCAAAGTCAATTACATACGCATTATTAAGGATAACTCAAAAACTACTGGTCAAAATATGGGACCACATTAGAAGCACCAGCTTTCAAATAAAAAAGAATCATCAAAATCAGTGTACCTAGAAAAGAGTTCTGAGGTAACACACATAAATAAGTAATAGTTTAAAAAACTAAAAAAACACGCTTTTGTAGATAGCCAAACTAAAAAGTAGAAAATAATTTTCAATAAGATTAAAATAAGAAAATAGTGATTAACATAAAAAAAAATAATTGTATTGCAAAAAACGTGTAAAAAATACTATATTTGTTCCAAAAAAAAGGTGACAACCCTAAGCCACAGGGTTTTTGTTACATGCTGTATACAATATATATACCATAGATGAACACAGATGGACGCTTTAACACTGCCCCAGTATGTCCGCTACATTTTTTATTAGTCATGCGTGCAACTTTCTCACAATATATTCTTTCACCGCCGAGCTCGACGCCGAGCCGAACGAGGATCGAGATCGATTTAAACCTGCAGTATGTACTGACTACGTAAATGCTCTAGGTAGTGGTCGCAAAACGCGGCTTGCTAGTTATGAGATCCCAGCTTCAAATCCCGCGGATCGGAATATTACGACACGCGCGAGACGAGATGTTTTGATAGATCCTCTACATTTATTTTTATTTCTCATGCTATTTGTTTGTGATGTCAAACAAAGTTTTTTTGTCTTTCTTTCATTTCCACAACACGACACATGAACGCCTACAGCCAAATTCAAGAAAAGTGGGCAAGAGGTGCTCACCCAGGAGATAGCTCGTTTAACTGCTGTTACCAAAAAAAAATTATGAACATCATACCATATGTGGGAACTCTGTGATATCTGCGGGTCCCCCTCCTGCTATTTTTAAGACAGTGTGCTGGGGGCAAATTGTTGACTCCTCGGGTGGTGGTTGTGCATTCGCATAGCATGCTGAAATATATAAGAATAAACTATATCTCTTGTATATTATGTACTGTGTAGTGACGGTGTAAATATATCCACTACCCCATATCCTCACATGCGTGTCGTAAGAGGCGACAGAGGAAACCAAATCAGGAGATGGGCAGCAGCGTCTTCCTAATAACGACCAAAACAGAAAAAACTGTGGTTGCCAACCCGCTTGCGAAAAGTGGTAACTATGGCAAATATCCCCCCCCCCCCCTATCAGACAATCTATGGGGGCAGCCTATGTTCAGCAGTGGACTTCTTAGGCTGCAATGGATGGATGTATAGTAGATAATCTACCAGAAGCACATGACCCACTGAGAGGTGAAATTTTCAAATCAACAGTAACATTACAACTATGGCAAATATCCCCCCTATGAGGCAATCTATGGGGGTGGCCTATGTTCAGCAGTGGACTTCTCAGGCTGCAATGGATGGATGTATAGAAGATAATCTACCAGGAGCACATGACCCACTCAGAGATTAAATTTTCAAACCAATAGTAACATTACAACTATGGCAAATACCAATGAGGCAATTTATGGGGAGGCCTATGTTCAACAGTGGACTTCTTAGGCTGTGATGGATGGATGTATAGAAGATAATCTACCAGGAGCACATGACCCACTCAGAGGTGAAATTTTCAAATCAACAGTAACAATACAACTATAGCAAATATCCCCCCTTTGAGGCAATCTATGGGGAAGCCTATGTTCAGCAATGGACTTCTCAGGCTGTAATGGATGGATGTATAGAAGATAATCTACCAGGAGCACATGACCCACTCAGAGATGAAATTTTCAAATCAACAGTAACATTACAACTATGGCAAATATGAGACATTCTATGGAGGCGGCCTCTATTCAGCAGTGGACTTTAATAGGCTGTAATGTATGAATGTATAGAAGATAATCTACCAGGAGCACATGACCCACTGAGAGGTGAAATTTTCAAAGCAACAGTAACAATACAACTATAGCAAATATCCCCCCTTTGAGGCAATCTATGGTGGAGGCCTATGTTCAGCAGTGGGCTCTAATAGGCTGTAACGGTAAATATATCTCTTATTCTGCCTGCCTCGTTGATCTAGAGGTCGTAAGCGCGACGCTAATCATGTGGTCCCAGGTTAAAATTCCAGACCGGGCCAAAATTTGTAATTAGGTTTTTTCTGTCATAAATTCTCTGAAACAGCCCGAACTTAGTAAGTTTGGCGGTGTTGCAACCCCGTGCATCGGTACGGCTTTGATCGGGTAGAATTGTCGTCCCAATGGACTATAAGGACCGTATTAATAAACGTTACTCAGCTCAAGTACCTACACGCACTTTAGTACAATATTGAGGTTATGATCTTATTGATAAACATATCTCAAGATGCGGCTTAGGTTTACGATATCAGCTGAGTGCCACACTGATTAATAAACTTAACTCGACTCACAAGTGTGTGTACTTAAGTGCAAGTCACAGAACAGTATTCCTAAGTACAGCGTTTTGAGGTACTGTTTTTATGTGTTTATTAATTAGCAACGATCTTGAGATGCTGATACCGTAATGAGGGCGTATCAAATGATTAAGCACTTGAGTTCGTCGTTGAGTAACGTTTATTAAGACTGGGGGATTAAGGAGTGCACCTGTGCTTGCGTACACACTTGTGCACTTTAACTCTGTCCTGCGGCGATGGCTAGTCTCCTGTGAAACTGGCCGCCGTGACCGAATGCCATCTGGAGGACGTTCACATATGTATCTCATGCTCTCGCAGGCTAAATCCTATAGATGTATATGTTTATGTCTTTTTCGTGTCGATTTTTCGTTTTTTCGAGTTTCAAATCACAACGATTCTAAAGAAACTGTATACTTCGGTGTAGCATGACTTTCAAAAAGTGCTTTGTAATTGTAAAATGCACATTTTCAATAATTATGTTAGATTTTGACTTTGATACGAATCTTAACAACATCTTGCAGCAGATTACACTGGTAGTTTTTGAGAGCATGGTTTTTACCCGGTCGTTCGTACATTTGCCTGACCCTATTTTCGTATTAGAAACACTAGCGCCATCTATAAGAACTAATTTAATAGTTAAACAAAAAAAAACTAAGTTAACCAAATCATATAAAACCTTGGCTATCATTGAACATACCTAGCGCTTGAAATAGAAATGAGCGGGTCATGTTGCACGCTTACTAGATACAACTTGGACTCAAAGAGTTACGCCATGGTCAGAACTGACCGGTGCTGCCATGTCAGAAATAAAAAAGGTTTAGATTATGCACTAGTCGCTAAACTTTTCAGACGCGCTTAGTTATTTACACACACCAAAAAGCGCTAGATTTGGCGCCAAAAGCACTAAGATGGTGCCATTGGTGTAAAGAAGACCATTAATGGAATCAGGCATTACTTTGCGGAAATCCATTATATTAAAGCTTTTAAAAAATTTACTTCGCAAAAATCCGCTCTATAAAATAAAATGACGTGTTTTACCTAGTATGAAGAGCACCTCCCGCCCTCCCTCAATTGCGTGCACTATCCCCGTCACCACTAATCCCGGCACCACTACACTAGGAAAGACACACCACTGACGACAATACGACACGTGTTTCGCCACTACACGAGGCATCCTCAGGTGATGTAGACTCTACGGTGGCTGACCGTCAAGTGAGCGGTGAGCCAAAACAACTGCCTTTTATACAGACCGATGACGGAACCGCTCCCTGCTTAAGGAGCGAGCGACCGCGTCATTTTTTTTATAGGATCGGGTGACAAACGAGCACACAGTGCACCTGATGGAAAGTGTTTGCTGTGGCCCATAGACATCTACATCTATCCTCGTTTGCGAATCAAAATGCAGATGCGTTGTCACCCGTGAGGACTAAGATGGAATGCCTCTTTTCCAGTAAAAAGGGTCTCCGGTTCTCTACACTCACCATACGAAACACAGCAGTGTTAAGCTTCTATTTTACGCTGGTATTCTGTGAGAGCGTGGTCCTTCGCCGGTCGAGCCGACCCATTCGTGCTACAACTATACTACTAAAATATAGCTGCAGCATGGCTCTACCACGTGAGAAACTTATCTTTATTATTACAGATATTTCTAAGAGAATTGTTTGTTTTTAACGCCACATAAACGCCGTTTTGTCGAAGAGTATTAGCTACTTTTTCAGATATGGGACCTAAGTAGGTCAAACTGTTCACATATAGACGAACACTTTGAGGTTGAACCGCGTACAGAGAGTTGCGAACAACATGCTTTTGCTTCTTTTTAATTAAATTGTTAATGAGATTTTTTGAAAAACAAGTTGGATATTCGTCAAAAGTCGGGTGTTTACAAACTTGTTTGTGACGAATACCACGCCGTTTACGTGGGTCAGACTAGTCGCAAGTTCGAAACTCGTTATAAAGAGCATTTAGCCGCGTACAGGAATTGCAATCCCGATAAATCCCATTTTGCTAAACATCGTTTGGACACTAGATACAACCTAGCCAACGACCACTCCTTTAACGTCTTACATACGGGTAATAAAGGGCTGCGACTGTGTGTGCTGGAACAGTTAGAGATTTTTTTTTTTTTTATAAGATAAGGGTGACAAACGAGCACACAGTCCACCTGATGGTAAGTGGTTGCTGCGGTCCATAGACATCTACATCTATCCTCGTTTGCGAATCAAAATGCAGATGCGTTGTCACCCGTGAGGACTAAGATGGAATGCCTCATTTCCAGTAAAAAGGGCCTCCGGCCACCTGCACTCACCAAGCGAAACGCAGAGGTAAACCTCTACTTCACGTTGGTATTCTGTGAGGTCGTGGTACCACCCTGGTTCGAGCCGGCCCATCCGTGCGACAGCAAAAGCCGCCGCGTGGCTCTACCACTGTTAATTACTGTTAATTACTGTTAAAACTATTAAAAAGTAATACTAGTAACGTTGCACTGCTGAATGAGCAAACAAATGTTTCGAACTCACCTCTCTTAAATATCTTTAAGCCTGCTCTCTAATAGCAGACAGCCTCGCAATATGATCGTTTGTCACCCTCACGGTGATTGGCGATTGTTTGCGTGGTTGGAGGGTAGGCGGGCGTTGCACGATGGTTTGTTTTTAATTTTACAAACAGCTGCGTAAGTCCGGCAGTGATTGGTTGCATGTTTTATCGCATGACGCGGTCGCTCGCTCCTTAAGCAGGGAAAGGTTGCTTCATCGGTCTGTATAAAAGGCAGTTATTTTGGCTCACCGCTCACTTGACGGGGTCAGCCACCGCAGAGTCTACACCACCTGAGGATGCCTCGTGTAGAGGCGAAACACGTGTCGTATTGTCGTCAGTGGTGTGTCTTTCCTAGTGTAGTGGTGCTGGGATTAGTGATGACGGGGATAGTGCACGCAATTGAGGGAGGGCGGGAGGTGCTCTTAATACTAGGTAAGACACATCATTTTATTTTATAGAGCGGATTTTTGCGAAGTAAAAATTTTTTAAAAGCTTTAGTAAAGAAGACCATTTAAAGATAATTTTAGAGGCGCCAATTTACTGCACAGTCCTTACGAAGTAACATATGTAATTTTTTTTTAATATTGAACAAAGTCCACACAGTCCACCTAATGGTAAGCTGATGCTGTGTCCTATAGACATTTTCATTTATCCTCGATCAAGAATCAAAATGCAGATGCATTGTCACCCCTGAGGACTAAGGTGGAACGGTTCTCTACACTCACCATACGAAACACAGCAGCATTAGGCTCCTAACTCACGCCGGTATTCTGTGAGAGCGTGGTCTTGCCCCGGTCGAGCTGACCCATTCGTGCTGCAATCGTAATATAGCTGCAGCGTGGCTCTACCACGTATAGATATAATACAGAAGTAACATTTCCTCACCTGCGCACGCTGCTTGAGTGCTCTTGTCTGGACAGTTGGCTGAGAAACGCCCCTCGACCCTGATGGGGTTATTTATAGGTTCGCGCTTGCAGCATATCATAGGAAAGTTACCGTCATATCGGCATTCCTGTAACAAATACATTTTTTGAACTTTTGTGAACATTTTATGGGCTTCTCACGGGTGACATCGCATCTGCATTTTGATTATTAATATACATATATGTAGATGTCTATAAAAGAGAAACAGATTTTTTTTTTTATTTTCAATATAGATTATAAATAATACTTATTGAAAGTCACTCTTTTGTTTAATTCACCTTTGTCCTGGAAAGAACCGGCAAGAAACCCGGCGGGATATATTCTTTTAAAAATCACAGCTATCCTATACGTTATACAACTAACAACACGAGAAAGAATTAGTAGCTTGGTAGCGATCACCTCATTCCCAGGGGTTATTATCATCCATAAATTCTAAATATTATAATATCCCTTTTTATACAAACTTTAATAAAGTTTTTAAATTTTGGGAAGGTCAAAGATGTTCCATTTTGGGCCACCACTATGTACACTGCATAGATAAATAGGAAAAAAATTGAGGAATTTCATAAAAATACTAAAAAATGAATTTGAAAAGGGGGAAATTTTTTTGTTATGATAACCCTATTTTAAGGGCAGCCATGACAGTTGTGTTTGATATGACGTTTGAAGACTTTGACAGTTTTTTGAAGTGACTAAGTGACGTCTTTGAGTCTTTCTTTGGTTTAAGAGTGAGCTGTAACAGGTAAAAAATATCTGTTTTACCTG
Source organism: Parnassius mnemosyne (assembly GCA_963668995.1). Taxonomy (NCBI): domain Eukaryota; kingdom Metazoa; phylum Arthropoda; class Insecta; order Lepidoptera; family Papilionidae; genus Parnassius; species Parnassius mnemosyne. The sequence continues at coordinate 2,196,516 of CAVLGL010000096.1, forward strand.
TTGCAGTTACAAATAAATAACAGTTCTAAAAACCTGTTACAAAATAGCAGTCTGTTACTACAGTCGTGGTAGGTAAGTAATTCTCTTTCTAACAAGGATGTTGAATCTATGCGAGAAAAAGACAGGGCTTGTGACAACTGTAACAGGATGTCACACTGTAACAGTAACATTTTTTATCTTATTGCAATAAAGGTAAATTGTCTTAATATGTATGAATAAAGTAAAGCTTGTGACTGTTGTCTAATTATTTTTGTATACTTTCTGGAATTTTGTTGTAAAAGCGTATACATCGCATCAAGAATGAGTTACACTCGGTGGAGTCGAGTAACTGGTACTATTGGCTTGCGTTTGTTATCGGCCGTAGCATCCACTTATCATCAGGTGGCTGTATGCTCGTTCGTCATTCTTATTCCATAACAAAAAAACATCAATAAGTCTCACTTACACGTCCTTCGACGTAATTTTGCCCTTCTGTGAATCAATGAAAGCTCTAGCAAGAACTCCCGTGTGATGAGGCTCATTGGGGCAGCAGTAAATACGGATGGTATTGTCCAAGAAGCAATACTGAAAAGAAAAATCAATTAAGAGTGAAACAGTAAGAGCACATTGCGCATAATTTCTTTCTTTTTTGCATTTTTCTCTTTTTAAAAAACGTAACGGATTTTCTCCTGTATCGTGGAGGCAGTTTACAAACATAGATTGCACAAGAAAAGAAAAAATATCGAGACCCGGAACAGTTATGTGTAGGCCATACAAGTACTTATTACGTTCTGGATGCGAACTAATCCACACTGTCACGGAACCGTCGAAGAGAGTATCATGTCCTATGGTGTGAACACAGGCCTCCCCCATAGATTGCCTCGTTGAGGGATATTTGTCATAATTGTAATTGTTGGCAACTTTATTACTGGCAACATCGTCCGCCCCTCTTCGTGCACAACGGATGAGAAGTGGAAAGGGAAATGTTATAAAATAGGGTGCATCATGATTCTTAGGTATTCTCACAGACTACTTAGTGGATACTACGTATGGTATTCTGTTTTGAGAACACGTCTCTGGTATATAGTGTATTATCTATGGAGAACACGCGTTGAATTAGTCAAAGTGTAATTAAGTGTCGTGATTACAAAAACTGTAACATTGAGTGCTCTGTACAAATATTAATTGAATACATATATTGTGTCATAAGTGCATATTTATTTATAATAAATTATTTTATATTTCATTGTGTTAACATCAGAAGTGGGATACAGTCCCTGTTATCGTCCACATATAGTCTTCGAATAGTGTGATAGTTATTAACTTTGTGAAAGACTTCGCGTTGATGTCTTTGTTTTTATTAAATGTCGAAATGAAATTTGCTGTATTTACGACATTGATATACCATTAAAGTGTAGAGTAAAAGTTTAAAGTGAAATGTTTTAAGCTAAAAGTTAAATAGTTTTGTTCAATTAACATTCAATTGATAATAAGTTACCCGCAAGTTTATTTATTATTCTTTTACGTAAAAATGTCGAGAGAAATGTTGGAGGTATGTTAAGATGAGTTATAGTTTTGCATTCAGTGGAAATTTAACATGCTAGAGTTATGTTATAATTTGATATTTGGTGTAATTTACATGGACTAATTTTAAAGTTCAACATGATTAAACGATAAACCAAAAAAAAATGCTTAACTTTAACGTGCTATGAATTAAAAACACTAAGTAGTATTTTTGTATTCTAATGTGTTGACAAGTGTTACAGTTTAATCCAAGTGTTATGTGTTCAACAAAATTGGGATTAAATGTTGAGGATATAGTGGAAGGCGTGGTGCTGTGGCGCTCGCTCTTGAGTGGAAGTATGCTGTGGGCTTATGACGCCACATACACGTTATGTGCCGCTGCTAGCAATCACCATTTGATTCACGAGGAAAGCAAATTTATCTTAAACATTGTCTTAAAACTATTTTGTAAGAATAAGTGCTTAACTTTTTAATTAGTTGCGGAAAAACAAAGTACGAGTGTAACTGACGAAATCGAAGTAAATCAAATTAGTTTTGACATTGAAGAGCGTATTTAACTTTACATTAGGATCACACTCAGCTCAGTATATGGAGCACAAAGAAGTTGACTTGGAAGTATGACTGGTCAAATTAATGAATAGGTGCACATAATTGCTCACTAAATGCTCAATTCAAATCTGCAATTGCTCACATTATTAATTTATTATTTAAATAGTTATTAATAATTTAAAATATAGAATTGTTTTTGTCTATTATACTCAAAACCAATAAACTTTTTTTTAAATGAATAACTGCCCATAATTGCTCACAAAATGCTTAATTTAAATCCGCAAATGCTCACACTATTAATTAATTATTTAATTATTTATTAATATTTTTAAATAAAACTAATTTTACGGATTTTATCGCGTATATTAACTTATTTTTTAACTTATTTTTATATTCCTGTGATTATATATTTATTATAAGATTGTGAATGTGGTCTCTCGTACATAGGACAAACAAAAAGATCTATTAAAACCCGCGTTAAAGAACATATAGCTGACGTGAAGCACCGACGTATCGGGAAGTCTGCAGTTTGTGAACATGTTCAGGATCGTCCCCGTCATTACATTAGATTTGATAGACCACAAATCCTCGCAAAAGAACACCGATTCCTCCCAAGGATGATTCGCGAGGCTATTGAAATTAAAAAACATCCTAATTTCAATAGAGAAGATGGATGGGTGCTGCCATCTGCTTGGGATCCCATAATTAATAAAATCAAATCCAAACCCAAGTATACCACTGCTAGACTTCAAGATACTGTAAGCTCATTCTGCGTAAATCGAACCAAAAATTAATATTAAAAAACTGAAGGTAGCCGGGCTAACTATGACAGCAGGACGTCAAACAACTCAGTCCCCCGTGACCACGGGTGCTGGAAAGCACCCGAAACGTCGGGAATATAAAAATAAGTTAAAAAATAAGTTAATATACGCGATAAAATCCGTAAAATTAGTTTTATTTAAAAATGTGTAGTGTTCGCGTAAATATAAGAAATCATTATTTATTAATAATTTAAAATACAAAATTGTTTTTCCTAAACCACTCAGATTAATGAATAAGTGCTCATAATTGCTCACTAAATGCTCAATTCAAATCTGCAATTGCTCACATTATTCATTTATTATTTAAATATTAATTAATAATTTAAAATACAGAATAGTTTTTGTCTATTATACTTAAAACCAATAAACCAATTTTAAAATGAATAAGTGCTCATAACTGCTCACAAAATGCTTAATTGAAATCCGCAATTGCTCACACTATTAATTAATTAATTACTTATTAATAATTTAAAATACAAAATTGTTTTTTCCTAAACCACTAAGATTAATGAATAAGTGCTCATAATTGCTCACTAAATGATCAATTGAAATCTGCAATTGTTCACATTATTAATTTATTATTTAAATAGTTATGAATAATTTAAAATACAGAATTGGTTTTGTCTTTTCTACTTAAAACCAATAAACTTATTTTTAAATGAATAACTGCTCATAATTGCTCACAAAATGCTTAACTTAAATCCGCAATTGCTCACACTATTAATTAATTATTTAATTATTAATTAATAATTTAAAATACAAAATTGTTTTTCCCTACACCGATCAGATTAATGAATATGTGCTCATAATTGCTCACTAAATGCTCGATTCAAATCTGCAATTGCTCACGTTATTACTTTATTATTTAATTAGTAATTAATAATTAAAAGTACAAAATTGTTTTCGTCTGTTATACTTAAAACCAATAAACTAATTTAAAAATGAATAAGTGCTCATAATTGCTCACAAAATGCTTAATTGAAATCCGCAATTGTTCACACTATTAATTAATTACCAAGATCCCTCCTGGTGTTGCTCTCATCTGTTCGTAATGTTTCATCATAATCGGTTCGGATTAGTTCGAACAGATAGACAGACAAAAATTTTAAAAATGGTTATTTATTTTTTAGTAGCATGCAAATACACCCCTGAGCTTCTTAACAGTAGCCAGTTCTCTGCTCACTCTAGAGCTAGACGGGGAGAGAATATCTCGTAGCTATAAATCCAACTTTTTGTACATTGTGTACAAACAAAGTTCAAAGAAATAAATAGGTTTGGAGAGATTGACTAAGAGAAAACGCCTAGATAATTCTGTAGCATCAAACTTAGTGAAATATGGAGCGAAAGAAATTTGCAAACTTTTCACTGATCAATCGACCAATAAATCTGACAACTGATTGATATGCTCATCCAAGAATTATCATCATGATCATTACAGCCTTTCACAAGTACACTGCTGAACATAGGCCTCCCCCAAGGAATGCCACAAAGCACGGTCCTGAGCCACCGGCATCCATCGACTTCCTGCATGTTTTACTAAGTCGTCACTCCATCTAGTGGGGAGTCGTCCTACACTTCGCCTACCGGTACGAGGCTGCCACTCGAAAACCTTTCTTCCCCATCGGTTGTCGGTTCTTTGAGCTATATGGCCGGCCCACTGCCACTTCAGCTTACTAATCCGTTGGGCTATGTCGGTTACTCAGATTCTACTGCGGATATCCTCATATCTAAGAAACCCCGAGCATAGCCCTCTCCATAGCTCGCTGAGCGAACTTGAGCTTCCTCATACGGCCAGCAGTGAAGGGCCATGTCCAAGAATACCATAGCTAAATTCGGCTTGCCCAGAGTGTTAAGTTTTGCCTTCGGATTGGCAGTAGCATCTTCCTGATAACATCTCGAAATAATAAAAAAACTGTGGTTTCAGTCCCGCCTTCCACTCGTGGCAGCTTTTTTATAGAATAAGGGTGACAAACGGGCACACAGTCTACCTGATGGTAAGTGGATGTTGTTACTCATAAGTATCTACATTTATCCCCGATTAAGAATTAAAATTCAGATGCGTCATCACCCCCGAAGACTAAGATGGAATGCTTTGTTTCTAGTAAAACAGGTCTCCGGTTCTCTACACTCACTACACAAAACAGCAGCATTAAGCTGCTATTTCACGCTGTTATTCAGTGAGAGTGTGGTCCTACCCCAGTCGAGCCTACCCTTGCGTGCTACAACCATAATATAGGTGCAGTGTGGCTCTACCACGTAAAAAAAGAGTGGTCATTGTTCTTTGTCAAACACAATTTATATTAAGTATCATTAAATTTCAGATTCTACTCTCATGGTCCCTCGCACTTGGCATCAATGGTGTCATAACAGATACAATGAAGTTAATAGTTGGTGAGTTTGTAGTATATTATTAAACTGCTCAGCTTAATGTAAAATCAGTCCGGTAGTTAGACAAAAAGTAAAAAATTACTAGTAAGAAATAATTAGGCTAGTTTTATATAAAAGTTCCAAATCCATAATGTCACGATGCTTGGACTAAATTTGGATAAAATTTTTCTACCGACTTCAAAAAGGAGATGGTACTCAATTCGCCTATGTTTTTTTTAATGTGTGTTACCTCATAATTTTCTTCTTTTATTATTTGATAGCTGATGCTTCTCAACTTCTCATGTGGTCCCATGTATATTTGATCAAGGTCTGACCAGTAGTTTTTGAGTTACTCTTTATAATTTATATAGAAGTCGGTTGTACAAAATTTTAAATTTTAAATTATAACTGCTCAGGGCGACCGCGTCCGGATTTCTTCTACCGTTGTTTCCCCGACGGCGTGGAGACCGCCGAACTTCAGTGCACGGGGGATCCGATGGACGTAATGGAGGGACGCAAGTCTTTCCCCAGTGGGCACAGTAGTTGTGAGTATGGACTGTTATAACAATTTGAAAAGAGAGTGACAAAGCATGAATATATTGCAGAAGTGAACGGCAGAGTCGGCAAGGGACGCCCTAGACGAAAGTTGATCGACCAAATTGGCGATGATGGTCCAGATTAAAAGTACCTTTAAACGACGAGCATGTATGCGTAGGTATATGGATGTGGAGGTAGCCAGAAAGGTGTGTCAGGATCGTGCCAAATGGAAGTCCGTAGACTGCCTACCCCTCTGGGTGACAGGCGTGAGTGTTTGATTTATGATAGGCACAGGTCTCTGCTTATTTCTGAGGGGGGGGGATATCCGCACTTTTTGACGGATTTCACAATTTTGATCCATCCACAGCTGATCATAGAGGCATTCCATCTTAGTCCTCAGGGATGACTGTGTGCTCGCTTGTCATCCTTATCTTATTAAAAAAATGGAGTGCTATACGTATTACTTATGTAGGAACGGAACGTAAATAGTAGGAGAGAGAGGGGAGATGTGTGTGAGCGAGTGGCAAGAGAGAGGATTGATGTGATGTGATACAGGGGGAGAAAGGAACATGACGCTACTTACACTATGCTGTATGGTGTCAGACGTAGGAAGTAGGGTTTTGGCGGGAACTTGTCCGGCGGCGGTTTGCTGCTCTCGTATTATCGTTCAAATAATAGTTTGAAGTGGTATTTGATTTTATTAAGTGTCTGCGCATGTGAACTATTAGTGGAAACTGTGAAACAAGTGTTCTGATGGTGATGTGATTCTTAAGATAAGGTCTCTGCTTAGGCGCCTAGAGATACCGTCGCCAACTGTCAGCTGTCTGCTGGCTCAAATTGCCGTCAAAATCTCCAAAGTGTTGCACAATGTGACACATCAACATATTGTGAAGCAATGTACTATAAAGGATAATCATACATTGTAACTTCAGGCTCAGAAGGGCTAGAACCTAGAGCCGTAAAGTCTGTTATAAAAAAAAAACGTAGGAAGTAGTAAGTAATTTAAAAAATATATTTTTTAAGTGTTTTTAAAGTTTCATTTCGTGCCCAGTCCCACATGTAGGATGTGTTTGTTTTGTAAGCATTTTGATTTCTTATATTTACGCGAAGACTACACATTAAGTGAAACTAATTTTTACGGATTTCATCGCGTATATTAACTTATTTTATATTCCCGACGTTTCGTGCACCTTACAGCACCCATGGTCACGGGGGGGACTGTGAAACACCTTCACGTCCCGATGTCAGCCCAGCTACCTTCAGTTTTTTGAATATAAATTTATTACATGCGTAGATCGGACACATGTAATAAATTTATATATTACATGCGTGCCGTGTAGTGGCGGTTAAGAATATCCACTACCCCATATCTTCCCGTGGGTGTCGTAAAAGGCGACAAAGGGAAACAGGCAGGAGATGGGCAGCAGCATCTTCCTGATAACAGCAAAATTACAATAAAAAAAGCGTGGCAACTATGGCAAATACCCCCCAATGATGAGAGCAAGAAAGAGACGGCCCCCAGTCCCCGGCGGCCCCGCTATTCCTGGCTACGTTGGCGACAATGTATGAGGATACCTCTAGAGCCATGCATTCCTCCAAAACCAACTATACGGTGTTAATGGGAGACTTCAATGCAAAACTAGGCACAAGAGAGAACGGTGAGCTGAAAGTAGGGAAATTTGGAATAGGGCAACGGAACCCAAGGGGCCAGCAGCTGGCAGACTTCATGGAGAAAGAGGGACTCTTTATGATGAACTCTTTCTTCCAGAAGCGGCCCCACAAGAAGTGGTCGAGCCTCGACGGTTCGACAAAAAATGAGATTGACTTAATTATGACGACTAGACGACAACTGTTCAGTGATGTCTCCGTGATCGCGAGGGTGAAAACTGGTAGCGATCACCGAATGGTTAGACACACTGAACCTAAATGTTAAGTTGGAGAGGTCTCGTCTAATGAAGTCAACGCTCCGTCCCCCTCGTGCTCTAGTCCAAAGTCCCGAAACCTTTCAGCTCGAGTTACAAAACCGTTTTCAGTGCCTAGAAGACTGCAATAAAGTGGACCATATGAATGACAAGCTTGTGGAAACTGTCTATGCGGTCGAAGCTAAGTTCTGCAAGACCCGCCGCAGAAGAACACAAAAACTGTCCGATCACACTCTTAATCTCATGGTTGTTAGACGGGAGATGAAGCTACATTCTTCAACAGATTTGACAGCATACAGGCAACTGAACAGACAGATCTCTAAATGTATGCGGCGGGACTTTCGCAACTTCAATACAGCTTGTATTGAAGAAGCGATCGAGCGGAACCAAGGCTCCAAAGTCTTTGCCAGAGATCTGCCTGGCAGAAAGAGCCAACTGTCAAAGCTGAAGACCGAGTGTGGCAGCATCGTTTCCAGGACACCTGAGATTTTGAGTGAGATTGAGAGGTTCTATGGGCAGCTAGCTGTACACGTCATCGTTGGAGCCACACGCAAGTGTGAGTAACGATCCAAGAGCGAGTCTTATCCGACACTATTCCGAAGATATTTCGGACGTCAGTCTGAGCGAGATTAGAATGGCTCTCCAGCACCTTAAAAACGACAAGTCCCCGGGCGAGGATGGAGTTACAGCGGAGCTTTTGAAAGCGGGTGGAAGACCGGTCTTTGAAGTCCTTCAGAAGCTCTTTAATTCCGTCCTCCATGGTGGCACTACTCCGGAGGCGTGGAGGAGAAGTGCGGTGGTTTTGTTCTTCAAGAAAGGCGACAACGCTCTCTTGAAGAACTACAGACCGATTTCCCTTCTGAGCCGCGTCTACGTGCTGTTTTCTATAGTCATTACGAATCGTCTCGCACGCAGACTTGACGACTTCCAGCCTCCCGAACAAGCCGGTTTCCGAAAAGGCTTTAGTACCATAGATCACATACATACCCTGCGGCAGATTGTACAGAAGACAGAGGAGTATAATCTGCCACTTTGCCTTGCGTATGTGGACTATGAGAAAGCCTTTGATTCCGTCGAAATTAGGGCGGTGCTGCAGTCCCTTCAGCGATGCCAAGTTGACTGTCGGTATATCGAAGTGTTGAAGTGTTTGTACAGTAGAGCTACTATGGCTATCCGAGTACAGAATCAGAGTACGAAACCTATCCAATTGCAGAGAGGTGTAAGACAGGGTGACGTTATATCCCCGAAACTTTTCACCGCTGCATTGGAAGACGTTTTCAAGCTACTGGACTGGAAAGGATGCGGTATTAACATCAATTGCGAGTACATCACTCACCTTCGATTTGCCGACGATATATTCCTTATGGCAGAATCGCTGGAGGACTTAAGCACTATGCTCAATGACCTCAATAGTGTCTCCCGACGGATAGCTCTTAAGATGAACATGGACAAAACAAAATTCATGTTTAACGTCCATGTCACACCATGCCGGTAGTTGTTGGGAGCACTAAGCTCGAAGTTGTTGACGAGTATGTTTACCTGGGACAAATAGTCCGCCTAGGTAAGTCCAACTTCGACCGAAAGGTCAATCGACGGATTCAACTCGGCTGGTCAGCGTTCGGGAAACTACGACACATCTTCTTGTCAGGTATACCTCAAAACCTGAAAACGAAATTGTACAACCAGTGCGTGTTGCCAGTGATGACTTACGGATCTGAGATATGGTCCTTCACTGCTGGCCGTATGAGGAAGCTCAAGGTCGCTCAGCGAGCTATGGAGAGGGCTATGCTCGGGGTTTCTTAGAAATGAGGATATCCGCAGTAGAACCAGAGTAACTGACATAGCCCAACGGATTAGTAAGCTGAAGTGGCAGTGGGCCGGCCATATAGCTCGAAGAACTGACAACCGTTGGGGAAGAAAGGTTCTCGAGTGGCAGCCTCGTACTGGTAGGCGAAGTGTAGGGCGACTCCCTACTAGATGGAGTGACGTCTTGGTAAAACATGCAGGAAGTCGATGGATGCAGGTGGCTAAGGACCGTGTTTTGTGGCATTCCTTGTGGGAGGTTCAGCAGTGGACAAATGTAAGGCTGTAATGATGTAGATCGGACAAAAAATTAATATTCAAAAACTGAAGGTCGGGAATTAAGAAGTTAAATTAAATGCGATAAAATCAGTAAAATTTAGTTTGATTTAATTGTAAGTATTTGTTACTTGTTCGTTTAATATGCATTGCTGTATGTACATTTGTGTTCTGTGAATATTTGTTTACAATATTTATACCTGTTTCTATGTAAATGTATGTATTGTTCGAGTAAATAAACATACAATCTATCTGTGATAAGATGATAGGAGTTATTGTCAAATTAATAAATAATAGTATACATCAACCAAAGTACCCAGATGAATTAAAAATAGGTATTGTGAGACCGATTTATAAAAAAGGCAGTCACAGTGATTATGCCAATTACAGACCAATTACTATCCTACCAGTTATTGACAAGATAGTAGAAAAATACGTCTGTAATCAGATACAAGACTTTTACATTAAAAATGACATCTTATCAAACTCACAATATGGTTTCCAACCTAACAAATCTACCTCTAAGCTGCTATCAAAATTTACAAATGATGTAAACAAATTTCTTGATGACAAAAACCACGTTATCCTGCTATTCATAGATTTCAGCAAAGTGTTTGATACGCTTCGACACGATACGCTCTTGACAAAACTAGAGAATACCGGTGTACGTGGCCCGATTTTAAAGTGGTGCAAAGACTACCTCTATAATCCTAAATATAAAGTTAAAATCTGTGATGAAGTTAGTGATGCTATCGATGTTACTGAAGGAACAGCTCAAGGTTCGGTGCTTGGACCCTTGCACTATTTAGCATATGTTAACGATATGGAACATGTCGTCAACCATTGTTCAGTTTATCAATACGCGGACGACACGTGTATTTTGGCTACCAGCAAGGACCTAAAAGAAGCAGCGCAATGGCTACAACAAGATTTTACACAAATATCCAAATGGGCACATAATGCGGGACTTGTCCTGAATGCAAATAAAACCAAAATCATTCACGTTCACTCAAACTATATAAACACAACACTGATTTTAAGGTGGTTGCTCACAGTCACAGATGTCTGCACAAATCAGTTTCATCTAGGGCTTGTAAATGTGAGGCAATCGAACAAGTAACGCATCACACTTACTTAGGATTAATTGTAGATAATAGATTTAGCTGGAGATTTCACATAGATTCTGTCTGTGACAAATTACGAGCTATATTGGCTAAATTCTACATTTTAAAACCTAAAGTACCATATAATATCCTACTCAATATGTATAAAGCCTTAGCTGAGTCAATTATATCATACGGAATTTCAAGTTATGGACGAACCTTTAAGTCATATACCGAAAAAATATATAAACTACAACTAAGATTACTTAAACTTATTGTACCTCAAAAAATAAAACAACAATATAAAGATAACTTATTAGACATTTTCAAATACTGCAATATATTACCCATGCAGATGAAATTTCATCGAACAATTCAATAATAAAATCATCCAAGTGCCCATATCCCATAAAGTAATTACAAGAAATATTACCAAACAAAAATTAAATGTGCCTAGGATCTCAAATTACTATGGTAGGCGAACAATAGAATTTTTAATTCAAACTCTTTTAAATAACATCACGCAAAACATCCAAAAAGAATTAAACACAAAAAACTATAAAGAAAAACTCAAAAAAATACTATTATAATAATATAAAGAACTTTGTCTTATAAAATGAATCAGAATTATAGTTATTATTTAGTTACTTATTAGTGAAACAACCTGTATATAATTAGTAGTATGCACTGTCTAGTCTAGTAGAACAGGTTCCACAACAAAAGCAATGAGCGCTCAAGTCGGTGGCGCTCAATTCCGGAACATCCCAAGTAAAAATTGCAAATGGGTGCTTACCACTTACACAATAAAGGAGGTATATTTTAATGTATATTTTTGATTACTGTTAAGATTAACTAATTATTTAATGTTAAGCAGTGCGGTAGTTGCGAATGTGAGTACCAATACAAACCATTTTTGGTTTAATGGTACAAATAAAAAAAAATATGTATGAACACTTTGATCAATAAATTAAAAAAAAAAAACAGTTATTTATTATTTCACGTTTCTTCTAGGTTTACTACAATTATACCATAGATATATAATATACTGTACATATAGACTAACCTTGCATCTTACTAAGTGGTAGAGTCACGCTGCAGCTATATTATGGTTGTAGCATGAATGGATCGGCTCGACAGGGGTTCGACGACCACGCTCTCACAGAATACCAGCGTAAAATAGCAGCTCAATGCTGCTGTGTTGCGTATGGTGGGTGTAGAGATCCGTGGATCATTTTCACTGGAAACGATGCATTTCAACTTATTCCTTAGAGGTATAACGCGTCTGCATTTTGATTCTTAATCGAAGGTAAATGTTGATGGCTACATTTATCCTCGATTAAAAATCAAAATCTCGTGTAGTGAGTGTAATAAACTGGAGACCGTTTTATCCGGAACCGTGGCATTCCATCTTAGCCCTGACGCCTGACGACGTATCTGCATTTTGATTCGCAAACGAGGATAGATGTAGGTATCTATGGGCCAGTATTCACTTTCTATCAGGTGGACCGTGTGCTTGTTTGTCACCCATAATCTATTAAAAAAAAATGCCTGCGTATCGACTTCGCGCGGCAAACCATCGAACATTGGCTCGCGTGGCAGCCGCCTACAGTGCATATCAAACATCGGCGCGCTCGAACCAATCCGTGTCAGTTTTTGACGGCGCGGCAATGGAATCTCAGTGAGTTGTGCTCGGTGCTCGCGCAGTTGGGACGGTCGTTTACGTATTTTAGTTGGCGCGCGCGGGAAAAACATGGATAACGTTGTAAGTGTCGTACTTTTATTATATGGTAGTAAACAATTTCTATGGAACAGTAAATGTAGTGATTATCACAACAAACCGCTGCACTTCGCCGACGTACAACGTCCATGGTTGCCGCGCACAAAATGAACGCTAGGCTAGAGCAAAAAATATCGTTATACAGGTGTCCCAGTAATGGTGGATAATAATCTGGTACGTACGTGTTCGGACGGGGTGGGAGGTGGCTTCGGTTCCCTAAAAAAAATTCTATCCCGAACGGTTCGCGGTCGTTATATTTAGAATTTCTGCAAAATGAGCTGCCCCATTTATTAGAAGATGAGCCACTAGCCATCCGGCTAAGAATGTGGCTCCAAAATGATGGTTGTCCGGCACATTACGCCGTCCAAGTAAGGAGTTACCTAAACGAAGCCAACCGTGACCGGTGGATCGGCCGAATGGGACCGATATTGTGGCCACCAAGATCACCTGATATTAACCCATTTGATTTTTTGTTGTCTCGCTCACATAGCTTACATTTCGTCCAAACAAGGCGAGCAGGTAGTAAAGTAAAATTTTCAAGGGTGACAAATGTACTTACCTAATAAAGTCATGCAATGTTAAAAAAACTATCTGCCAATAATTTTGTAATGAAATGCCTACTTTTACACATTAACGGCTATAACTCGGTAAATAATGACATTAAGTACATGGTATGCTACTGTTTTAGAATCCTTATGATATAGGCAAACTTTTTAAATGGTTGGCCACACAGATCCTATACGTTTTTTTTCACCACGTCTTGTAAAATACTACCCATAGTAGTTGGAAAAGTTTTAAGGGTAATTTAAAAACATCTTATTAGGGAACACATTAAAAGAAAAAAATCCGATCTAGGCATTAAACTGCGGACGTGATGACCACAAATGTGAGCAGAAGTACTAATTTTCGGAATTTTATAAAACATGGCGTAGACCGCGAACCGTTCGGGATAGAATTTTTTTTTAGAGAACCGAACATCATGCGAATGGTGACAATATATTGATATATTTTTTCCCTTGCTCGTCCCTAATGAACGTTTGTTGGCGGATCGGCTGTCGCGCGCGGCTGCTTCGCTGTAGTTAAATTGTGCGCTAAAATTGGCTTGCGAGCCAAAACACAGGTTTCACAGCGTTATGGCTATGCGGTCGCTTGCGCGCCGTGTCTAGATGTCGAGGCAGCGCCGCCAGGGTTCTCGCTTGCCTGGTTCCTCTCATGATGGCGCTGTGCGTAGCTCTGTCGAGGAGTTGTGACTACCACCACCACTGGCAAGGTAAGCAATTTTACGAGCACTTTTCTACCGACTTCAAAAGGCGGAGGTACTCATTTCGACTGTGTGTTCTTTTTTTATTATATGTGTTACCTCATAACTTTCTTCCGGGTGAATCGATTTCGATGATTCTTTTTTTATTTGAAAGCTGGTGCTTCTCATGTGGTCCCATATAAATTTAGATCAAGAACTGACCAGTAGTATTTGAATTATCCTTAATAATGTATATTGAATTTTACACGTGGTAGAGCCATGCTGTAGCTATATTAGTAGTATAGTTGTAGCACGAATGGGTCGGCTCGACCGGGGAAGGACCACGCTCTCACAGAATACCAGCGTCAAATAGCAGCTTACCGCTGCTGTGTTTCGTATGGTGAGTGTTGAGAACCGGAGACCCCTCTTACTGGAAACGAGGCATTCCATCTTAGTCCTCATGGGTGACAATGCATCTGCATTTTGATTCGCAAGCGAGGATAGATGTAGATGTCTATGAGTCACAGCAACACACTTACCATCAGATGGACTGTGTGCTCGTTTGTCACACTATCCTATAAAAAAAATTGAAGTTGCTTGTACAAAATTTTAAATTATTAACTTATTTATTTGGCATTCTGTACTGACTTATTAGCATTTTGCAATTTCACTTCATGATGATGATATTGCTGACGTTCCCAACATTTTGTAGCTTGTTACATTGACATATTGTAACCAGTTTTACAAGCACTATGTTTATAATTGAATTTATGATATGTAAATTTCTTAAAATAAATAAATATTCAATTAAAGATGTTAAAATTTATTAGCTAAGGCCCACGTTATAAAATAAAATGTTATGTTTTACCTAGTTTGAGGAGCATCTCCCGTTCTCCCTCAATGAGGCCTAATATGTTTTTGCTCACCAGATGTCGCTAGTTAACACTGAGGTAAAGTTTTCTGTTACACAATGTCAGTTAATTGGGAAGTTAGTTTTTAATAAAAGTTTATCAGTTTCTAGAGTATTATATTAATACACAAAACAATGCCTCAGTGGTTAGCTCTTTAATTTTTTGCGCATTTTTAACTTTTGTTTTTTAAATTTTCTACTTTTATGAATATTTGTGGTTTGGTTTATTTATTTTTAATTTTATTAATCTATACAAATAAATAAAATATAAGTGTCTGTTTTTAATGTCAAAATAACATGTTTTTACTGAATGCTATGAAAGTATATACGTTATATACGTTACTTATACAAAAAAAAATTTTTATAAATTTTTGGCTGTCTGTCGGTCTGTCTGTTTGTTCCGGCTAATCTCTGAAATGGCTGGATAGCTGCTGTTATAAGAAGTAACTTAGTCTACTTTTAATTTAGAAAAACAATTGGGGCTCCGCGCAAAAAAATCAAAACCAATGAAATCCAACTGTAATAAGTACCACGCGGACTAAGTCGCGGGAACAGCTAGTATAAAATACAGCTAATAGTACAGAAAGAAACAATAACCTTTACATTTTCCGAACAAATTAACTTCCCCGATGTGAAATCTGTCAAATATTATACCTCACTTTTAAGTGGCGCCGCCCTGGTGGCAGAAAAAGTCGTCGATGTCCTCATTGCGTGCACTATCCCCGTCACCATTCCCAACACCACTACACTAGGAAAGACACGTTGTTCGCCTTTAAACGAGACATCGAGTGAAATGAAATTTTCACCTGAGTATGCCTCATCATATTATAATTTCCGCAAAGTAACGCCCGACTCTATTAATTAAATAGACAATTTCTTATCTTCCAGACATACTCGTTGGCTCGACACTAGGTTTCACAGTGGCGGTGTTCTGCTATCGCTAGTATTACAACCCGCTCACGTCCGAACTCGCAGGCGTGCCCTATATTGTATCCAATTACAATCTAGTCAAATATTTCAACGGCAAACCCGATATAAGTCCAATAAAAGACAGTAAAAATGCCGAATCTACGCCATTGCTAAATGGCGGGAAAAAGGAGGACAAATGGATATGAAAAAAAAAATATCTCACGTAATTTGATATACGATACGTATGCCTGAAACAAAGTTTATCAAAAGATATAATAAAAAAAAAAGAAAATACTAATAAAACAAATACTAGATTAAGTATATTTCTAAACTGAAGATATTTTTTTCAACTTCATTAAATTAAAGCAAACGTCTTCCTTAAAATAAAAATAAAAATATTTCTTCTGATTTTTATAGATTAAACTAGTTGTTAAAGTCTCTAATAACAATAAACAATAAGGGGGAGCGTTCTATACTACTGCCATTCAACAGGGAGAATATTAAACGGAGCTTACTTACCTATATCCAAGGCGACTGGTCCCTCAGGATTCGGTCAGGTCGCATGTGGTTGTGTGGTGCAAGGGAAACAAGGTGCTGTGATGTGTATCTGGGTGTGACTGGTGGTGATTGACCTTATTAGAACTTTGCCGTCGGCAGCAGCCCGGACGTCAGCACCGCTCCAAATTGAGGTAATCTTCCGCGGCGCCGTCCACAGTCACTTTCTTCGTTCGTCACGATGACAGTCCATTAACTCTATCGTACGATTAACTAACTTACAGAAGCCACTAACTCTCGTTTGTTATAAAGCTTAACACACAAAACGAACACGGAGTGTCCGGATCAAAGGTCACTACCGTTTCGCGTGGCAACAGTTATTTCTAGAATATAAGGAATGCGCGTTACAAATCCTATACAGTATATTTACTAGACGCCTAAACTATTCCGCGGTTCCCGCACAAAAATTGACAGCGTGCTGACGTTAGCACAGCTGGCAGACGACTCGTGCGCTCTCGACACATCGCTCGACCGAACGTCAAAACCGGTATGGCGCCGAGCCGAGCGCCCTCTGACGTCAATCCCGAAATCAGCGTTCGGGCGTAAACAAACCCCCGCCCCGGACATAAGGACTTATGTCCGCGAGCAAACTGGCAAGCTGGACAGTGTCGCGACGGCACGTTGCAAGATCGAATCTACACCCAATTCTAGGACACCTTAGGCTCCTCATCAGATCTTGCAACCCTAACCACCGCCTCAAAAAATATCGCCCCAATGTGGGCAAGCCGGAGGGTTGAACTGGATGCCCTTCCTGGACATCGCAGCACATAAATAAGTCCTATTCCTAGACAGAAGTCCGACGACCTCCTTCAAACACCTATCTGTGCCCCTATGATTAGTTCCGCAATCCGACCGGATCAGGTCTGCAAACAGTGACGCGACACGCAGCGGCCCAGAGTGGTCTCTTAAGCTTCAGTGCAGAGAGCACCCCCAAATTCCCCATGAACGTCGTCTGTGGAGAGCCGAACGAAACGCACAGATAGTCCCTAGTATGAATTTTCAACAAGTAGACATAACCAAGCCATCCACCATATAATCATTTACCAAATGGTGCGACAGCTGATTTCCATCTGATAATCTACAAACTGGCTAGCCCTTTAGACAGGTAGTCCTATGCTCATATTTCAACTAATTTTTCAAAAGCATCAATGTCCAACTATAGAATTAATTCAACCAAATTAATTACCGATGCACATAGGTCAACTTGACAAATTAAACAAAACAATAAACGCAAGAGACAGCCCTATTTCTCATTTAAATAACTTAGACAGTGCCAACAAAATGTAAACCAAAGGAGAATCGACTCCCACTCCCTTCGGCACAAATAGGGTTATCTAATTTCAGCCTTCCTTTTCACAAAGCAAAATGATTAAACACTATCACAAAACATATACATAATTTTCCAAATAGCGCGACATTTAATTTCAAATGAATTCAAACTTTCCTTTCAGCAAACAGACGCAACAATCAAATACAATTACAAAGCATACGCACAAGCATTCAAAAGGGCACATAATTCACTTTCAATTTTCCGTGCAACAACAAACACAGTGATTAAATATATTTACAAAACATATGCAGCAGCATTTAAAGGAGTAGATTAAATTCAACTCTTTTAATCACAACCGCTACAAATATGAAAATTTCGCGGAAAACCTAAAAGCATTTTTTTATTTTAATTCAAAGAATTTTTAACTAAGTGCTCGACCAAATCAAATCTAATACCCCTTGACAGCGTGATTCAACGCTCCAGGGGGGCCCTAATCTTCCCACCACCAAATGGAGGCCACACAGCGTGAACCCGAGACCAATAGAGCGCAAACCGCTAACAGTCGCCACTCGGGTTCTACGCCTTCACTGAGGCCGTCGGCAACAGAACATTTTGACAAGTGGACTGTTGATGGCTTAAGGCTCAGTGGAGGCGGCCGTGGTGGGACCTAAGGTGGCAGCTAGCTAGGGCCGTCTCCATCAAATGGGGAACAGTGGTACACCAGTCGCGGCCACTCAGCTAACGGGAGTGAGAAGGGTCTAGCGAACTGATGAGTGGCCGTGAAGTTCCTCTCCACACGTTGAGGGGGGGTGATGACACCCCCGCCCCTAGGGGAATTACCCCCCGACTCGGGGGGGGGACCCCTTTCAAACCTAGGGGCCTGGTGGCTGACCGGCGGGCGCCAAGAGTCGCCCGTCAGAGGGCGTGGCTGAGCGCCCCCGCCCGTGGGGGTCGAGGGCCTGGCAGAGCCCCGAGAGGAGACGCCGTTTGCATCCAGGCATAAAACTGCATGGTGATTGCCCTGGCAATGCAGACAGGGCCGCCGATGCGGACAGTCTCGCTGGAGGTGCCCTTCCAAACATGAGCAGCACCAGCGGCGCTCCTTGGCGATAATTCGCCTCGCTGGAACCGGCTTACCTAATAATTTCGGGCACGACGTTACCCGGTGATCAGATGTTTGACAATAGGAGCAGGGGGGGTTGACGACGACTTGCCCGGCGGATTCAGCCTCTCACTGGGCACGGCTCGTAAGTCGTCAACGGTGCCCGCCGCGTTCTCGATCTGCCGGCACTGCTCCTCCAAAAACCGCAGCAGGTCATAGAAGGGCGGAATATAGGAGGCCTCGTCCCCGCCGTACCTCTCCTCAAAATGTATTCGAAGGTCGAGAGGTAGACGGGACAGCACGATGCGGAGCAACAAAAAGGCCCATTCGCCCACTGGTAAATCCAGCCGCCTCAACGTATTACAGACCACCAAGACTGGATCCAACAGGTACCGGACGTAGTCTGGCCCGGTCACTAAGCAGCGGAAGGCTTAGAAGCTGCTTAACATGTTCGTCCGCAATTCGCCGGACGTTGGCGTATCTTTTGGCTAGGAGGTCCCGAGCAGTCTGGTACACGTCGTCCGACAATCCCAAGTGGCCGACGACACCCAGGGCCTCCCCCTCCAGTGAGGCCAGGAGGTACGCCATCTTTTGGCTCGGGGTCAAGTCACTCCGGGCGTCCACTAGGCTGTCGAAAAGACCAACGAAGGTCAGCCATTCGGAAAGGACCCCGGAGAACCTTGGCAGGTCCAGAGTTGGGAGCCGTCCCAACAGCTCCGGCTGAAGCTGCTTCCGAGAGGACTCGGGCAGGCCACTCATCCGAGCTTCACGCGTCTCCTCGGCATACCTGCCTTCAGCCTCGATCAACTCGTTCGTGAGCGAAAAGAACTGCTCGTAGTCCGCGAAGCAGGAGTCCAGGACTCCCTTTTCCACATCCGAATCCTCGAGCTCAGCGTAAGCTTCCTCCACTGCGGACCTTCGAGCATCGACCTGCTCGAACCGCTTCATCAAGTTATGGACCCTATCCGGTCGACCTATCAAAGCATGGGCGCTTGTGGCCCAGCGTAACTCAGTCCGCAGGCAACGGAGTAGTAGCTTGGGCGATGACATCACTACTAAATACAATTTACGACGCGGCTCGAGCACCAATTACATAAATAACAAATACAAAAAAAATTAACAGTTAACAATTGACGGCTCCGTGGCGCAGTGGCTTAGCAATGAGTTGCTGCGCTGGGGGGCGCGGGTTCGAATCCCGCACGGAACAAGTATTTATATGGCCTATAATTGATTGTTCCGGGTCTGGATGTTTGTCCTTGTAAAATTTGTATTTGTAAATTGCCTCCACGATACAGGAGAAAATCCTAGTGTGGGGGTAACGTTTTTGTAAAAAAATAAAATAAAAAATAAATAAAAGTAAAAGTAAAAAAAAATGCAGTTCCTATCAAATCGAGTTGAATAGAAATTACACAAATACGAATTACTACTTATCAAACCAAATACAAGTTAGCACAAAAGAAAAGACACAAATCAAATTAACAAATAACCAATACTAGTGCGATCAAATCAAGTTAAATTCAGATTGCGCAAATACAAATTACTACTCTTTAGTTCAAATACAAATTACAATACAAACGAAGATACACATCACGGTCGATCAACAAAAAATGCCTAGCTCGGAAATCGACCTTTCGATAAGTAATCCACTACAACTATCCGACAACGATAATTAACCGATTACGTGATAATAACCATCTACCTACATGACGTATATCTCTAGAAAAACTCCCGCTTGCGCAACCTAGGGCGTCGCAATCGCAACTACCCACTAACAACAAAAAAAGGCAAGCAACAAAGCAACAAAAGAAAAGAATTTTAATTTTACGTATTACGGCCGGGCGTGATTGTAGACACAAATTAAACCAATCAAACAAACGCTCCCTGCCACCAAAATTGTTTAATTTTTATCAAACACTATGGTCGGGATCGACCGGGGAATCGAACCCGGAACCACGCTCTGCTACCAGTTTGTTACGGCCTACGGCTGCTCCCCCAAGGGGTCAAATCCTCTGGGGCCCATTCAGCAAAGTTTCAACGAACAGACGTAGGTCGGGCCTCCTAAGGCCAAAGTGGAAAGTCTCTAATTACAATAAACAATAAGGGGGAGCGTTCTATACTACTGCCATTCAACAGGGAGAATATTAAACGGAGCTTACTTACCTATATCCAAGGCGACTGGTCCCTCAGGATTCGGTCAGGTCGCATGTGGTTGTGTGGTGCAAGGGAAATAAGGTGCTGTGATGTGTATCTGGGTGTGACTGGTGATGATTGACCTTATTAGAACTTTGCCGTCGGCAGCAGCCCGGACGTCAGCACCGCTCCAAATTGAGGTAATCTTCCGCGGCGCCGTCCACAGTCACTTTCTTCGTTCGTCACGATGACAGTCCATTAACTCTATCGTACGATTAACTAACTTACAGAAGCCACTAACTCTCGTTTGTTATAAAGCTTAACACACAAAACGAACACGGAGTGTCCGGATCAAAGGTCACTACCGTTTCGCGTGGCAACAGTTATTTCTAGAATATAAGGAATGCGCGTTACAAATCCTATACAGTATATTTACTAGACGCCTAAACTATTCCGCGGTTCCCGCACAAAAATTGACAGCGTGCTGATGTTAGCACAGCTGGCAAACGACTCGTGCGCTCTCGACACATCGCTCGACCGAACGTCAAAACCGGTATGGCGCCGAGCCGAGCGCCCTCTGACGTCATTCCCGAAATCAGCGTTCGGGCGTAAACACTAGTAGAGCATATGTAACGCCATCTGTTGTTCACAATATTAACTTGATATTTTTAATTCCTACTACCGGATAATAGATGGCGCTGCGTTGTGAATTTTACTAAAATCCGTTACATCATGTTGTGATATATAATTTAATTTAACAAATTAAGAATTATACATATTATTACTTATACTTAAGAAAATATCTCCAAAAGAAAGGTATCATTTTGTAACTTAATAAGGTTACATTCCTAGATAAAATACTAGAACGTATTTCCACATCGATTAATGCATTTAATTTTAGAAAAAAAAAGCAAAATATATAGTTGGTGTTCTTATATTAGAAACCATATATTATATTTACTTTTAACTGGCAAGTGGCATAATCGTGCAAGTCATTTTTTATAACTTTAAAGTAAAAGTTTTAGTAGTTTAGTTTAAAGTGACTACTACAGTATATAGACCTCTGCAACCAACTTCAAAAAGAAATCAACAGATATGTTCTCACCTGCAAAGGCCAAAATGTAACGTTTCACAGGCTGTATTACTGACTCACACATCTTTCCAACCGGAACACGAGAGTGTTTACCTAACTATTCGGCATCCACACCTTCTGGATGCTTGGCGGTCCACCGCTGTACGTTTTACTAGAAGTTTTCTTCCTCGTACAACTTCTCTGTGGAATAGTTTACCACCGGCAATTTTGCCGGACCGATACGATTGAGACCTTCAAGAAAAGGGCCTTTCTAAAAGGCCGGCAACGCATCTGCATTTCCCCTTGTGTTGCAGTTGTTCGTGGGCGGCGGTAGTCACTTAACATCAGGTGAGCCGTATGCTCGTTTGCCTCCTCTCCTATAAAGAAATAGGCTAAGGTATTGCTATTAGTAAAAACTGTATATTTTTCTTATTTATAATTAAAATTGTACTTAATTTAAAACATAAGTAAAAAAATATATTTTATTTGAATGTGATTTTAACATTCCTACAATATACATATAAATATAATTTATAAATAAATGTTTTTGTTTTACTTTAAAAGTAAAACTAAATATAGGATTTGTTTTTCTGTAATATACTCGCACATAATATATTAATATATGCACCTTAAATAATTCTATGTATAAGTAGCGGCACGAAAGTCTAGCAGTGACCGTTATTGCGCATAAGTCGCGCTGATTGGCTCCCCAGTTGCATTCGTGCAATTCAATTCGTGCGCGTTCCCTCTACGTTTCGTTCAGCGCTAAACTTACGTGCCGCGACTTGCATACTACTAGATAGGCAAATCAGATTTAAAACTGCATCATAGCTTACCAGCTGGCACTGTAAATATGCCACGCGAGATAGCAGTTGTATTGCACATCTAACAGTGTCTAGCAGCGAACTTATACGCGACTGTTATAGAAATAATTAAGACGTGTCAAGAAGTTGAGTATGGTTTTGGCGTCGCATGAAATGTAAGCAGCACTCAGCCTATATTCTTCGTTGGTCTGAGGTTCTAATAGAATAAAAATGATTAGGATAATTTTTAAAACAATTTTTATCTTATTTATTACCTTATATGTTTTATTGTGAGGTGCTTTTTTATTCATAAGTGATTTGTGATTAATAAACTATTCCATAAAGATACAATGTGATAACTTGTTACCAATAGTTTATTTCTTTATTTATTATTTTTAATATCATAAAACTAATGATTATAAATGAAATAGAAAAATCTTTCTATTTATGTCAATTTTGTTATTTCTTAATTTACAAATTTTATTTATTTTTGTTATTGTTTAATTTTAATTAAAGTCACCTATATAGTCGATAAAAGACAAATTATTTATATTTGGATTCTTTTTTCTAGCGTTAAATAGCGCAAAGAAAAAAATCACTAAGTTTAAATAGTGACATTTTTTCATAGTTTTTATTATATTTTATCACCATAAAATTAGAAACTTCAAAATACAGCATAGTTTAAAAAAAATTGTATATTTCACTGTCTGTATACAGGGTTATTTTTCAGAGTAGTTAAATTTTAAACTCAAGTTCAAATATATAAATAATGATATATTGTTATTGCAGTATTTGAAAATATGAGTAAATAAGGCTTCTACTTTCGTTTGAAATTATCCCAAATTGAATGTGATTTATGGGCAACAACGTTTTCGCCTACCGATCGAGTCGACCCTTACGAATGTGAGCGTCCGTAGTAAAATCAGTTAAAATACTGCATTACCAGCATTTTGAATTTAAAAGATAAAAAGAATAGAATTATTGAGATTTTTTTTTTAAATAAATTTTTTTTCCCGACGTTTTTTAAAACGAAATATAAAAATAAGTAATATACGCGATAAAATCCGTAAAATTAGTTTTATTTAAAAATTAATTTTTCTTTACAATTGCCTATATTACTTATTCTGAACCTTCTCTGCAAATTTGGCCGGTTATTGCACAATAACCCTGTATATCAGTTATGGTATATTTACAGAAGTTTATTTAGGTATTTAAAGAACATAATATAACGATGTTATGACCAAAACATTTACTTAAAATAAATATAAAAAATGAGACAAAATAC
The DNA here is from genome assembly GCA_963668995.1 of Parnassius mnemosyne. Taxonomy (NCBI): domain Eukaryota; kingdom Metazoa; phylum Arthropoda; class Insecta; order Lepidoptera; family Papilionidae; genus Parnassius; species Parnassius mnemosyne. The sequence goes on from CAVLGL010000096.1 coordinate 2,220,450, forward strand.
TTAACGTTTTCTTGTTATTAATGTTTTTGCATTTTATTCAGTTTGACTAAATCATGCGATTATCTATAATAAATAACCTAACAATTTTAATACAACCTGTGTAATTAAAATGTATTCGCAAGATTTTATGTTAAATCTCTTACTAACAAACAAACTAGATAGAGATAGAGTAAATGGGTGTGCGAGTTCTTGTCCTTGCAATAAGTGTAGCATATGTTCATGCGTGGTAGAGACACGCTGCAGCTATATTATCGTTGCAGTACGAATGGATCGGCTCGACCGGGGTAGGTTCACGCTCTCACAGGATATCAGCGTGAAATAGCAGCTTAACGCTGCCGTGTTTCGTATGGTGAGTGTAGAGAACCGGGAGACCCTGTTTACGAGGCATTATATCTTAGTCCGCAAGGATGAGTAACAATGCATCTACATTTTAATTCTTGAAGGATAGATGTAGATGTCTATGGGCCACAGAAACCACTTACCATCAGGTGGACTGTGTGCTCGTTTGTCATTCCCTCAGAGGTGGGTTAAATAACTAGAGTCGTAGGCTTGCAAATACTTAATTTAAGTGAAACTACTTAATTTTACGATTATATTATGTGTGTTATATTATAATATGAATCGTGATAAACCAGAATAGATTTATATACGTATATAAGAAAAATAAAATTTTCTATTTTACATGTAAACAAAATATTTTATGATTGTTCAATTAAAATATCGTGGACAACAATGATTTGTTTTATTTTCTGTATAGCAGGTCCGCTGTGGTGTTTATGACTGCCCGGACTAGGTTTCCTCCGTTTCTTCATTCCTACATTATTTAAGTATCAACGGAGACCAGCCATCTGCGCAGTACAGGATCATAGTGCCCGAGTGTGTGCGGAAGCACACGGGCACTCTCTTTTGCCTCGCTCTCGTAGTCCGATGGGACGGTAATACACGGCCAGAGAGAGATCAGGCGCAGGAGCAACGGCTTTACGTGCTTTCCGAGGCACGGGGGTGAGACACCGCCAACTTCCTGACTCCGGGCAACTACTGAGAATATATTGAGAAAAAATAACTGATTTTGGCCCGACCCGGGATTCGAACCCAGAACAGAAATAACCCAGAAAGATAACTAACCGCGCTTACAATCACTAGATCAAAGAGGCAGTCAATCTGGTGGTTTCCGGTTTATATAATTAAAGAACTTGCAAAATGCTATTCGCACTATTATTACCAGTCCAAGAAGTTTTTGGAACGAAGTTCTTTATCGGACGGTACGGGTTTGGCGGATGGGAGCTAGGCGACAAAAAGTGTAAGATTTTTTCGTCACTACCCCTTGCGTCATAGTGTAGACGGCATTGGCGGCGAAATAAGGAAGTGAGATGGAATAATATCCATCTCCCTCGCACTTTTTTTATCTTGCCATGAAATAAATATTTTATTTCAAATGACGCTTCATTTTAATAGACGCTAGTAATTTATTTATTTGTATTTTTTAATCAGTAATATAATAACTACGTTTATCAATAATAATATACTAAGCAAGGAACTTCGTTCCAACCGAGTGTTCCACGACACTCACGCATTTTTTTATAGAATAAGTGGTAGAGCCATGCTGCAGCTATATTAATAGTAAAGTTGTAGCACGAATGGGTTGACTCGACCGGGGAAGGAACACGCTCTCACAGAATACCAGCGTAAAATAGCAGCTTAATGCTGCTGTGTTTCGTATGGTGAGTGTAGAGAACCAGAGACCTATTTTACTGGAAAAGAGGCATTCTATCTTAGTCCTCACGGCTGACAAAACATCCGCATTTTAATACACAAACGAAGATAGATGTAGATGTCTATGGGCCACAGCAACCACTTACCATCAGGTGGACTATGTGCTCGTTTGTCACAATAATTCTATAAAAAAATATCTACATAATGTTTTTGCTAAGATGCCTGTCGGTGTGCCCCGAACAGGTTCGTAGCACTTAGGTCACCGTGGGTGATCAAAAAGGAGCCCACTTGCTTTTTTTACTACTCTAAGACTTGTAAGTGCTTGACCACTTACTATTCCACCTGATGGTAGGTGGTGATGCAGCCAAAGATGGTAAAGCGCACTGACTTGACAAACGCATATTCACTCTTACCTTGAAGACACCCTAAGTGGGCTTGGGCTACTCCGAGTGCGTGTACTTTGGTGGACCGAGAGGGGTGTTCTCTCCGTTCCCCACTGCAGCTTGCGTTTTTTTAATTTAGGATAAGAGTGGCAAACGTGCACACAGTCCACCCGATAAATGGATTCTGTGGTCTATGGCATCTATATCCTCGATTAGGAATCAAAATGCAGATGCGTAGCCGCCCCCGAGTACTAAGATGGATTGCCGTTTCCTGTGAAAATGGTCTCTGGTTCTCTACACTCCATACGAAACACATCAGCATTAAGCTGCTATTTTACGCTGGTATTCTGTTAGAAACAGAATCTGAGAGCGTGGTTCTTCCTTGGTCGAGCCAAACCATTCGAGCTGCAACCATAACATAGCTGCATCGTGGCCCGAGCATGACTATCTCTGCGAAGTGGAGTAGCGGGGGAAGAAAACGGGCGACTGCAACTCTTGCTATGCCACTGCGTGACACAGTTGCCAGGTTACTTTGAATACTCAAGTCAATAGATATGTAATAAAACAAAAACAATATAGTCAATCTTTTATTCATCATCATCATTACAGCCCTTCACAAGTGCACTGCTGAACATGAACCTCCCCCAAGGAATGCCCCAAAGCACGGTCCTGAGCCACCTGCAGCCATCGACTTCCTGCACATCTCACCAGGTCGTCACTCCATCTAGTGGGGCCACACCCAACACCTCGCCTGCCGGTACGAGGCTGCCACTCGAGAATCTTTTTTCCCCATCGGTTGTCGGTTCTTCGAGCTATATGGCCGGCCCATTGCCACTTCAGCTTACTAATCCGTTGGGCTATGTCGGTCACTCTGGTTCTACTGCGGATATCCTCATTTCCGAGTTTATCACGCAGAGAAACTCCGAGCATAGCCCTCTCCATAGCTCGTTGAGCGACCTTGAGCTTCCTTATCCGGCCAGCAGTGAAGGACCACGTCTCAGTTCCGTATGTCATCACTGGCAACACGCACTGGGTGTACAGTCTCGTTTTCAAGTTTTGAGGTATACCTGACGAGAAGATGTGCCATAATTTCCCGAACGCTGCCCAACCAAGTTGAATCCGTTGATTGACCTCTCGGTCGAAGTTGGACTTACCTAGTCGGACTAATTGTCCCATGTAAACATACCCGTCAACAACTTCGAGCTTAGTGCTCCCAACAACTACCGGCATAGGTGTGACATGGACATTAAACATGATCTTTGTTTTGTCCATGTTCATCTTAAGACCTATCCGTTGGGAAGCACTATTGAGGTCATTGAGCATAGTGCTTAGATCCTCCAGCGATTCTGCCATAAGGACTATATCGTCGGCAAATCGAAGGTGAGTGATGTACTCGCCATTGATGTTGATACCGTATCTTTTCCAGTCCAGAAGCTTGAAAACGTCTTCCAATGCAGCGGTGAAGAGTTTCGGGGATATGATATCACCCTGTCTTACACCTCTCTGCAATTGGATAGGTTTCGTACTCTGGTTCTGTACTCGGATAGCCTTCGTAGCCCTACTGTACAATCACTTCAGCACTTCGATATACCGACAGTCAACTTGTCATCGCTGAAGGGACTGCAGCACCGCCGAAATTTCGACGGAATCAAAGGTTTTCTCATAGTCCACATACGCCAGACATAGTGGCAAATTGTACTCCTCGGACTTCTGTACAATTTGCCGAAGAATGTATGTGGTCTATGGTGCTAAAGCCTTTTCGGAAACCGGCTTGTTCGGGAGGCTGGAAGTCGTCAAGTCTGCGCGCGAGACGATTCGTAATGACTCTCGAAAACAGCACGTAGACGCGGCTCAGAAGGGAAATCGGTCTGTAGTTCTTCAAGAGAGCGTTGTCGCCTTTCTTGAAGAACAAGACCACCGCACTTCTGCTCCACGCCTCCGGTGTAATGCCACCATGGAGGACGGAATTAACGAGCCTCTGAAGGACTTCAAGTACCGGTTTTCCACCCGCTTTCAGAAGCTCCGCTGTAATTCCATCCTCGCCTGGGGCCTTGCCGTTTTTAAGGTGCTGGAGAGCCATTTTAATCTCGCTCAGACTGACGTCCGGGATATCATCGGAATAATGTCGGATAAGACTCGCTCTTGGATCGTTACTCACACTTGCGTGTGGCTCCAACGATGACGTGTACAGCTGCCCATAGAACCTCTCAATCTCACTCAAAATCTCAGGTGCCCCGGAAACGATGCTGCCACACTCTGTCTTCAGCTTTGACAGTTGGCTCTTTGTGGCAGACAGATCTCTGGCAAAGACTTTGAAGCCTTGGTTCCGCTCGATCGCTTCTTCAATACGAGCTGTATTGAAGTTGCGTAAGTCCCGCCGCATGCATTTGGAGATCTGTCTGTTCAGTTGCCTGTATGCTGTCAAATCTGTTGAAGAATGTAGCTTCATCTCCCGTCTAACAACCATGAGATTAAGAGTGTGATCGGAGAGTTTTTGTGTTCTTCTGCGGCGGGTCTTGCAGAACTTAGTTGGACAGTTTCCACGAGCTTGTCATTCATATCGTCCACTTTATTGCAGTCTTCTAGGCACTGAAAACGGTTTTGTAACTCGAGCTGAAAGGTTTCGGGACTTTGGATTAGAGCACGAGGGGGACGGAGCGTTGACTTCATTAGACGAGACCTCTCCAACTTAACGTTTAGGTTCAGTGTGCCTCTAACCATTCGGTGATCGCTGCCGGTTTTCACCCTCGCGATCACTGAACAGTTGTCGTCTGGTCGTCATAATGAAGTCAATCTCATTTTTTGTGGAACCGTCGGGGCTCGACCAGGTCCACTTCCTGTGGGGCCGCTTCTGGAAGAAAGAGTTCATCATAAAGAGTCCCTCTTTCTCCATGAAGTCGGCCAGCTGCTGGCCCTTTGGGTTCCGTTGCCCTATTCCAAATTTCCCTACTTTCAGCTCACCATTCTCTCTTGTGCCTAGTTTTGCATTGAAGTCTCCCATTAACACCGTATATTGGGTTTTGGAGGAATGCATGGCTCTAGAGATATCCTCATACATTTCCTCCACTTCCTCATGGGGGTGTGCCGAGGTTGGTGCGTAAACCTGTATGACCTTCAGCGAATACCGTTTGGTGATTCTGAGTATAAGGTACGCAACCTTCGTCGACACACTCTCAATCTTTACAACGTTGTTAACGAGAGACTTGTGGACGATAAATCCGACACCTCCTTGGGACAGATGGTCGCCCTCCCGGTAATAGAACAAGTTGCCGGATTCGAGGATTACCGTGTCCTCCCCCTCTCTTCGGACTTCGGATAATCCTATAATATGCCAGCGTAACTTGTCTATCTCTTCTTCCAGCTCCACAATCTTCTCGTCAGTCCTCAGGGTGCGTGCGTTGTATGTTGCCAGGTCGAGTCGTCGTAGGTGGCAACCGAACCTCCACCGGAGATTCTTAGCACCCCCTGCCCCGCTGTTACCATGGTCGCCACCGTAGCCAGGAATAGCGGGGCCGCCGGGGACTGGGGGCCGTCTCTTTGTTACATTCATTCATAGGGGGGGTATTTGCCATAGTTGCCACGCTTGGCGAGCGGGTTGGCAACCGCAGTTTTTTTATTGTATTTTTGCTGTTATCAGGAAGATGCTGCTGCCCATCTCCTGCCTGTTTCCCTTTGTCGCCTTTTACGACACCCACGGGAAGATATGGGGTAGTGGATATTCTTAACCGCCACTACACGGCAAAAATCTTTTATTTACAATTATTAAATTCATTATCTTCTTAATAATTAATGACAAACTGTACGTACTATTTTATTTATAAAACAGTCATTTTTAAATTATGAATGTCAGACAGTACACAATGAAATATCAATCAGGCTCATTATATATTTCTTATAGTGAACATTTATCATTTTTTCCTGTTGTAGGGCACATACCTCCTCGATCTATTATTACTGTTGGACTTAAGTTCTACCCGTGTGCAGAGCCGATACATTGATACCGCGTAAAATCGATTCAAAATCATCATATAAAAAAGGCGCTAGAGGGCGGTGTAGGTGAAGACAGCAATTCGTGGGTTTCTATCTCCCGTACATACTCTTGTCTATGGTTGTTATTACTACAAGTTAATCAAGCAAGAGCAATACAAAATGTCTAAACTTGCAAGCAACTAGAATTTGTTATAATTATTTAAGCCTAAGTTATTACTATTCCAATTATGATAGAACCTATTTGTGAAGTTTTCTTTTTTTCAATTTAAACAACACGGCTACACTGTCTATAAATAATAATTAAATATAGGAAGAGTAGCCATCCTAGTTACTTATTAATAGTAAGTGTATGTATGAATAATTCCAAATAAAAAAACCGTCATAACTATATTTACCAACTATCTAGAAACTAATAGTTTGGTTTGCTTAAATAGAACATGTAAATCAAGAAAGGTTTCTTGATTTACATGTTAAATCTAGGCAGTTCTTGAAGAAACTATATCACACAAGGCAGCATTTTTTTATAACTTAGTGAGAAAAAGTCATCTACCCTCATAATTCTTAATAGAAAACAGTTTTTAACTATGGCATACCGTTACTGCCTATCAAAAGCTAGCTGAACATAGGTCTCCACTATAGATTGCCATAGTTGCCACGCTTGGCGGGCAGGTTGGCAACTGCAGTGTTTTTTATTTTTTGTTCATTAGTAAGACTGCTGCTCATCTAGTAGGTTGTTTCTCTCTGTCGCCTCTTACGTCACTAACTGGAACGAACTAGGGTAGTGTATATTCTTATATCGCCAGTATTATTATCGTAATTAAGGCTTAAATTAAATTGAACGATAAATACATATTATAATAATTAAGAAAAAAAAACTTAAAATCATTAAATAGGGCAAAAAGAAGGGAATTTATGTTGTAAACATTTAAAGACGTATACATAGTTTTATTAATGTACTAAATAAGTTGATTTATTAGTCAAAACTCACTTATTCGTGTTTTTTTTTTTTTATTTCAGGTGTTTAAAAAAACCAAATAGAAATTTTATGCAAATAAATTTGTATCTTTCTGTATTTCATAATCATGCAGAAATGTGTTTTTAATATTTATAACAAAATTATAATTACTATTTACAATAAAAATACAATCAGAACAAATTTATACCTACCCTCACTTATTTCAAGCAATGATTATATAATAGTAAACAAGTCTTATAAGATGCAATATTTTAAACACACCACATTTTTGTTAATTATTCCTGTAATAATATTATTTCCATTTATTAAAAAATTAATCAATTATTGTAGATTTTTTTATTAAAAAATAATAAGCCTACGAAAGTTCTCAAGTAATATTGCAATTCAAAGATTTCTATGTGTACTACTATTATATTGCAATTCAGAACAAAAACTGTGTTACGAGCTGTGGTAGACGCTGACACTATAGGGCATAGATAAGCCACTCTTGACAAATTATTAGGTGACCAAAACGAGGGAAGTTTCTTATGCACTCTAAGAGATGGAGTTGGGATTATAAATTACTGAAAATTACACTAGAGGTCGCTATCAACTAGGTTCAATATTATTTCGTACATATTTCAATAAAATTAAAAGGAAATGCTTTTAATTACTAACTAATCTGTTTTAAAGAACACTTCATTCAGTTTGTTTTAGATGACCATGGTATAAATTGCTTCGTATATTTTCATAGAATTATTCTATATATATACCGCTGTATTTCAAAACTTTGCTAGCATGATTTAGGCTTCGGTATAAATAATGAATACCAGCAGTGGCGCCATGTTTTTGATAAAATTTGTAAAAATATTGGGGTAAATAGTACTTTTATTGACTATGAGGTGGCGCTAGTATCAACGTAAAAGCAAGCTACTGACGACTTTCATATCCCTGGCTGACACGCGGGTTACTGTTTTTAGGTAAATACAAAATAAAGTTACATACTTATTTGAAATAAACTTTTTTTTTTATAGGAGAGGGGGCAAACGAGCATGCGGCTCACCTGATAGTAAGTGACTACCGCCGCCCATGAACAACTGCAACACCAGGGAGGGAATTGCACATGCGTTGCCGGCCTTTTAAAAAGGAGTACGCTCTTTTCTTGAAGGTCCCTAAGTCGTATCGGTTCGGAAAAATCGCTGATGGTAATCGATTCCACAAAGAAGTCGTGCGAGGAAGAAAACATCTTCTAAATCACACAGTGGTGGACCGCCAATCATCCAGATGGTGTGGATGGTATCGGGAGTTCTGCCGCGATGTGCGTTCGTGAAATTTGGCGGCTGGGATTAATCAGAACAATTCCTCAGAGCACTCCCCATGGTAGATGCGAAAGAAAATGCAAAGGGATGCAACATCCAACAACAACAACAGCCAATGAATCGAGCCGATCGGAAAGGGCTCGGTCTTTGACGATTCGAGCCGCTCTGCGCTGGATGCGGTCAAGAGTAAGGAGCTGGCACTGGGGAGCACCTACCCAGAGATGGGAACAGTATTCCATGTGAGGCCGAACCTGCGCCTTGTAAAGTTGCAGGCGGTGTGCCGGCATGAAATACTGTCCCGCTCTGCTAAGCACGCCAAGCTTTTTAGAGGCCAATTTGGCCTTCTCTTCCAAGTGACCACGAAACTGCACGTCACTCGATATGTCGACTCCGAGGATACCGATACTGGCTGAGGCAAGAAGGGGATTGCCTTGAAACTGAGGAGATACGACAAAGGGGTTCTTTTTAGCGGTAAACGCGCAAACTTGTGTCTTCTGAGGATTAAACTGGACTAGATTTAGTCGCCCCCAATCCGAGACTTTGTTCAGCAAAGACTCGACTTCAGACACAAGTTTGTTCCGGTACTCAGCGACGTTTTCCCGAGAAATATTGGCACGGCCGGTGTATAGAGCATCACCAGTGCTGTCATCCGCATAGCAATGAATGTTACCAGTTAGCAATATATCATTGATATGCAGAAGAAACAGCATTGGTGATAGCACACAGCCTTGTGGAACACCAGCGTTAATAGGCTTGTAGTCAGAACATGCACCGTCTACAACAACCTTGATGCTCCGATCTGCAAGGAAGCTGGTGATCCAATTGCACAATTTCTCGGGAAGCCCATAGGAAGGGAGCTTCGAAAGAAGCGCTTTGTGCCAAACCCGATCGAAGGCCTTCGCAATGTCCAGACTAACGGCCAACGCCTCCCCCTTGGACTCTACTGCCTCCGCCCATCTATGGGTCAGGTAGACCAGAAGATCACCAGCTGATCGACCCCGACGAAAACCGTATTGGCGGTCACTAATCAGCTGGTGATCCTCAAGGTACCGAATGAGCTGGCAGTTAATAATGGATTCCATTATTTTGGAGAACAAGGAGGTGATCGCGATAGGCCTATAGTTGGACGGGTCTGAGCGGTCGCCTTTTTTAGGGATCGGGTGGACAAAAGCTGTCTTCCATGAGTTCGGGACAGATCACGTTGACAAAGTGCGCACATAAATAATGACAGAGTTCTCTTAGTGACATTAAACAAAATCTGTGTTATATTGTCAAATAAGAACGTTCAGTTTTACAAATCAAAGAACTAGTCTTCTCGCCCGCTCGCAGTCGACTAAAGGAGTTATGGAGAGTTGACCGTAACTTAGAGCGCAAAAGTCCGTCTAGTAGTCTAAATAGAAGTTTTGGTTGCAATTAATATAATCATAAATTAATAGAAAAAGATACAGTCTTTGCTACAAAGCGTGGACAAAGGAAGGTTTAAAATATATGAAACGAATGTTAAGTCTACTTTATATTATGTTAGACTTAATGTTGAGATATGTTATTCCCATTTACATTTATAGTTTTCTATCAGCGTAAACTATCATAGAAATACGACTAAGCTACCCCATAGGTTCACCATATCTTGCACTCATAGTAATATCCCATAATATTTAGTTCCTATTTTCTACATATAGTTTACTGTTTTACTTTGTAAGACTAGATTTTGCAAACTACGATATTAGATCCCACAACCTTATTCAATGTATTAGCAACTTCAGAACTAAATGAATATGGCAGCAATATCTCCCGAAACAATAAATTTTTAATTTTCTCAAGCTCCAGCTACACGATGGTATCTTGCATGCGTAAACAGTTTGTACAAAATTTTCGCAAAGAACATGTTTGTGTGGCATCCACACGCCGTCTAACGTCTAACAGCCTGGCCACGGGACATTCGCCATAGCGAAAATTCGCGCGGTGCGAACGACGAGGCGTCTTGCGACTAAAATAAATGTATAGAAATGTACGGATCAAGCCACGCGCAGCGGCGAGTGGCGAAGCGACCGGCGAAATTTACCGAGCAAATCGCGCGGGCGACTGGCGACGCGGCGGGCGACTGAAACAAAGGCATGAATCAGTACGACGCAAGCCACGGAGTCGAGCGGCAGTCGCGGCGAATAGTATAAGAAACAAAATATTTTAGTCGTTTTCGCCGCGAAAAATGAATACGGAAATTTTTATTGCTGAAATACTTGCTAGACCAGCTATTTGGAAGTCTGGCCACCCACAGCATAAATTCAAAAACGTAATGAAAAAATTGTGGGAAGAAATAAAAATAAAATTTTCTGAATGTGAAGGTAAGTAGCAATTTTTTTATTCATAGTTACAAATAATTAGTCAATAGGTTACAAAGTAGTCTTTGAAATTATTTCTTATGTTTATAGCTTGTGACGTAGCTCGATTATTCCGCCGAGACGCTATAACTTGATTAGATGTAGATCTAGAACTCATGTACCGTCTAAAATCGGGATCACTGTTTCCATCTTTTTCTCTTACAATATTATGTAGTAGACATCCAACCTTAATAATTAGTTTTGCATGTTTAGTGTCTGTTTCGATTGCTTTGAGGAAAATTCGCCACTTATTGGTCATTATACCATACGCACACTCAATTGTCACTCGAGCTCTTGACAACCTCTTATTAAAAACTCTTTTCGAGTCATCTAAACCACTGGACGGAAAGGGTCGCATTAGATACGTTTTTAGTGGATAGGCTTCGTCGCCTATTAGGACATGTGGCAGTAAAATATTTGACCCAGGTAATGTTCTTGGCGGTGGCATATTAAATTGATTGTTAGTAAGCAATTCATTAAATTTTGAAAAATGAAACGTGCCTCCGTCACTTTGTTTTCCTTTTCCACCAATCTCAATCACAGAAAATTTATAATCTGCATCAGAAACTGCTTGTAGGACCATTGAAAAAAATTTTTTATAATTATAATATTGGCTACCGCTCCGTGGTGGCTTCTGTATGCGAAAATGTTTTCCATCAATGGCTCCTATGCAATTAGGGAATTGCCATCTAGAAAAAAACATGTCTGAAATTTTTCTTAAATCTTCACTTGTTAATTTTGGTGACATATGCTGTATAACCAACTTTTTCCAAATTGCCTTTAAAGTTTGATATATCGTTTTGGCGACGGTGCTTCGGCCTAGAGAGTATGACTGAGCCAGAGATTTAAAAGTCATCCCAACAGAGAGAAATCTGAAAAACAAAAGATTTTCTTTTTATGTACCTACACATTTACTCTCGTGCATTTATATTTATTATTTTTTCAAGTGCCTAACTTCTATTTTATACTAGATTTCATTTCACCCGCGGCTACGTCCGCGTGGTTTTTGTTTCCCTTGGGAATTTTCTTTCCCGCGGGAATTTCGGAATGAAATGGAGCCTATGTCACTCTCAGGGCCATAAACTATCTCTATGCAAAAAATCACGTCTATCCGTTGCTCCATTAAGGAAGGACATACCAACAAACACGCATTTATAATATTAGTAAGGATTTAAATTAAACCTTTTTTTTTTCAGTCAGCGATCTCAAAAAGAAATGGAAGAACCTGAGGGACACATATAGTAAAGAATTAAAGAAAATGCCTAAATCCCGGTCGGGTGATTCATCTTCGAATTATGAACCAGCCTGGAAATACTTCACGCTACTAGGATTTTTGAAAGATGAGTACATGCCTTTAACTGCCGAATCAAACTTAGACGAAGGAGACAGTGAAATAATAATCGACTACGGAGACGATCATGATATAGCTGTTGAAGTTTTAAATGAAGTGAGGTCACCTTCTCCTAGTCGTACATCTTCACCGATTGAACCCTCTACATCTAGTTATCAAAGTTCAAAAAAAAAACGACAAAATATACAAGATATTCGAGCAGAATATTTAGAGATTGAGAAAAAAAAACTAAAAATTCTAGAAAACGATATCTCTAAAAATATACCTCTTGACAGTGAAAAAAAAACTGATGATTACTATTTTTTAATGAGTATTTTGCCTGAAATGGAAAAACTGCCTCCTACGCAAAAACTCAGGTTAAGAAATAAAATTAACCAGGCTCTTTTAGAAGAAATAACTGTCACGATATACGGCGAACCTTATGGGCGATGTTGTTACTCGTCTCAACCAAACCAACTAAATAATGTTAATAACGAATAGAGTACCTATATAGTTAACATCGAAAAGGCTATATGATTATAATAATGACTGAAGTGAACATAAAAGGCTGATTAAAAAGTAAAAAGTTATAATATTTTAGTTGTACGAAGAGTTAAAGTCATATAATTTAGATTGTTTCAATAAATAACATAATTGTCTAAAAGTATTTTCTTTTTATATATATATATATATATATATATATATGTAGGAAGTATAATGGAGATAGTACAGAGACTAATTTTGTAGTTAGGAATAATAATTAATTCATTTACACGAATTAATTATCCAACGAGTCGAGGATAAACTGTAACGCAATACGACAAGTGCACCGTTCCACGTCAGAGCCAAGACTGCCCTAACGGCGGCAGCTCCGTCCGCTTTATACAAGCTAAACGGGCGCTACCGCAGGTGCAATGGTGCAGGTGTGCGGAGCACGTGTTATTTACAAGAATTCTGTCTAGCTATACCGACAGCGCCGCACCTGCAATGGTGCTGGTGCCGTCACGGCCATACTGACATGCGTGCGTCCTCGCACGCGCTCCATCACAATTTTAGTTACCTGTAGACAAAAAAAAAACATCGCTCGACTATCCTGACATAACAGCGTCTGGTCCGGTCTATATTGACCCTTCAGACTTGGGTGACAATCAGTTTTGTTCCGGCAGTAAGCCCTACAAAACTTTAATCAACTTTATGCTAGCTCGGAATGATTAGTCTGTAGCTTTCTCTATTTTCTCTTTTGTTTTTCAAGTACTGTTTTCGCTAGTCCGGAATAACTATTCCCTATAGCCATATCATTGGACCGGCACAAAGCCCTGCAATGATAGTAAGAACTATTTTTTTTTCTTACGCTTTTTTTTCAAGTACTATTTATGCTAGTCCGGAATCACTATTCCCTTTAGCTATATCATTGGACCGGCAAACGCCCTGCAATGATAGTAAGAACCACATTTTTTTTCTTACTCTCTTTTTTTTTCAATTCAGTATAGAACAGTTACAGACCAAACATACCGCAAACATGTCCCCGTCACAATCACACAAAAATGTATCGTGACGGACGTAGTGACACGATAACACCTAAGTATGTAAACCAACAGCAACTCTACACATATCCTAGTGCAGCACAAACCAGCCTCCCTGCAACTCCATCTTCCTTTTCTGCACTAGAATAATTACTTCGCTAGAGTGTTGCAACGTCTCTGTACTCGTATTTTCTATATGCACAGACACGGCTACCTCTGACTGTCGCACGTCCTCATGCGGTTGACAGTGAACATCATACGGTCTATCAGTTATCACCACCTGCTAACAGATATTAACTCTTGTTAAATATTACAACGGTCGACCATCCCAGACTTCATTTAAATCATGAACGCGCCGATATGGCTACCTCCAGGCAAACGCACTCCAGCTTTCCGTTCTGCTGCGTCCGTGCCACATTCGCGCCAGCGAGCCGTCGCGCCGTACTAGCGCTAGCGAATCGTCGTACTGCTTTGCAAAATTAAAAGAAATCGAGATAAATGTATTGCGAACCATGAAATTCCGAGCTTCCAAAATTCATCACAAATTCTCTTAAGAAACGGCAACTGTATGGACATTTGAAAACATTGCAATAAACGGAAACTATGTGTAGAGACGGATACCATCACATATTTCAAAGGGAAGGAGGCAACTCCGCAAAATATACGAAAGCCGACCAAGCTTCAGACGTTCATTTACAGCACCAAAGGACCATGTGTTCGGCGGCCGCTTGAATTGCATTGCCGTAAGATCTGCCGATAAGTTACAGACTGTAGCGGTGTAGGCTCAATCTTACTAGCGCTCGGCCGTACCTGACCATGTTCGATTAGTCGTCACAACACCTTCCTCATTGATTATTGTTGTAGAGACTTCTACGAATCTCTCGACATCAAACGCCAATCTTGTCGACCACACAGTATTCGGAGCAAACTGCAACACTGATCAACACATTAGAACACAAAAATGTCACTTATTATTTTCAATTCCTAGCATGTTAAAGTTAATCCTTTATTGTAGTACAACCCTTAAAAGTTTTAAACTTCAAAATATAGCAAATGATAATCATGTTTCGCGTGAACTATCAAATTACAACAAAACGAGAGCAGCAGGAGCACCTGAGGGTTTACAAGCATCGTCGGGGTTGTAGTCATCATGATCTGCATGCCTGTTCTCTTATCTATCACACATACGAGGCCCTAAAACAGAAATACGTTCTCATACCTTGGACTATAATAAAGCACTTCGCTTTCACAAGTAAACATAGGTCTTCATACGAAGTATCTGACACATACTCTTACTTGAACTTGCGAGATCCCACGTTAACTACGTGAACCACATTAAAAACGTGAACCAGGGCAGCGCCTGCCAGGACAGAGCCTAATACATGTTCAGAAAACATTACCGTGCACACAGTATACGACTTCCGCGCACACAGTGTGACTCCCACGCATACAGAGTACACGACTTCCGAGGCATCGCCATGTACAGCATACGCGCGCTCCGGCATGGCGCCTGCGTATACGCGCATACGCATCTGCCGAAACCAGGCCATGTTACAGCTGGACCTGGCAGTCCGTTACGACCAGCAAGGCACACACACACGCACTTGTAATCACATCACACGTGCTACTGTAACACATAAAAGAAAACATTAAAAATACTCAGCCGGAACTTGATTTCAAGAAATGCAGCACTACTCTTGGTACACCATTCGCCTTTCTAGGGCACCAAATACTGAGCTGCGGCTACACGACAACCTCTGGTATGGTCCGATCCTCGTGTAAACTTAAATACTCTCTTCAATGTCAGAACTAATTGGCTCTACTTCACTTCCATCAGTTATACTTCGGTTTTCCGGCATTTTTCGCAACCAATTAAAAATGTAAACACTCATTCTTACAAAATATTTTCTGAGCCAATATTTAGGATAAATTTACTTTCCTCATGTATCTAATGGTGATCAGTAGCAGCGACAAATAATAAGTCCGCGGCGTCATAAGCCGACAGCATACTCAAAAGCGAGCGCTACAGCTCCACGCTTTCCACTAAACCATTCCAAGTTTGTCGACTACGTAATGCTCGGAGTAAACTGTAACACTTATCATCACATTAGATCACAAAAATACTACTTAGTGTTTTTAAGTCATAGCACGTTAAAGTAATCATGTTCTTTTTTTCGGTACATCGTTTAAACATTTTGAACTTTAAAACTAGGCCATGTAAATCACACCTCGTATCAAATTATAACATTACTTGAGCAAGTTAAACTTCCACTGAATGCAAACTATAACTCATTCAGAATATCTCCAACATTTCTTTCATTTGTTAACATATTTAGGTACGTCAGAAATAATGAAAATACTTGAGGGTACTTTTAATACAAATCGAACAAAAGGATTTATCTTTTGTCTTAAATAATTTCATTTTATCTTTTCTCTACACTTTAATGATATGACAATATCTTAAGTAGGACAGCAAATTTCATTACGGTATTTAACACAAAAAGAGATCCATCAGTGCGAAATTCATTATAGCCTTTACAAATGTAATAATTCCCATACTATTCGAAGATTATATGTGGGCAATAAGGGGGACTTTATCCCACTTCTGATGTAGGAAGTATAATGGAGATAGTACAGAGACTAATTTTGTAGTTAGGAATAATAATTAATTCATTTACACGAATTAATTATCCAACGAGTCGAGGATAAACTGTAACGCAATACGACAAGTGCACCGTTCCACGTCAGAGCCAAGACTGCCCTAACGGCGGCAGCTCCGTCCGCTTTATACAAGCTAAACGGGCGCTACCGCAGGTGCAATGGTGCAGGTGTGCGGAGCACGTGTTATTTACAAGAATTCTGTCTAGCTACACCGACAGCGCCGCACCTGCAATGGTGCTGGTGCCGTCATATATATTATTGAAGACGAGACGGGCCGCTAGTATCAATATATGTTACCTTAGTGTCAAAAACAATTTTTCAGCGGCGCGTAAAATTCTATCTGCATTGACTTTTTTCTCCAATTCTGGTTGAATATTAATAAGAATATAATCGAAGGTTTCGACACTCATTCTGGTATACTCGAAAAATTTTTGTGGATACATTCTATACTTCTCGTACTTCTTGTGGAATTCTCCATCTATCACCCGATTCCTATTTAAATCATGTACTCCACAATCTCTTCCAAATACTATGTCTTGAACCAAAAAACTATTACTTTCTAAGCAATATCGAGATAACTTTGATAAAGGCATTTCAATCTCGACCTATCTGGTCGCGGTGCCGAACGTGACTAGACTCATAGATCTGTATATATACTAGAGATAGATGCGCGCGCGACTCAATTTTTTTTTTTTTAGTATCGTGCTTTGCGTAACAGACGGCGCTTACAAAATAAGGATCTTGAAAAAAAGTGTAAAATTAAACACATAATATGTTGGACGCGATCCGGGGTCTTTAGATTCCGGGACCGCCCAATTATCCACCTGAGCTATTTTAACCTTAAGTATGACGGCGAAATTTGTTGTCGTATTGTAATAATATTTTAGCAGATTTTCATTACCTGAAAACACAGATAAAATGGCTTTTTCTAAAAATAAATAATGTTCAATAAATATTAGTAACAATTTAAGCGTAACCAGTGACCGCTACTAACTGCGTAGTGCGCGTGGATTATTGCGTATGCATAGACTTTATATATAAGTGCCCTCTAGTGAGATTAAAATAAGTAAAATAAGTCTAGCCTAGCGCTTAGGAGTGTAGATGGGAGCACATAAAACGTATCATTTTGTTCGTAAAATAATGTTCTAAGTTGCATGCCCATGTTCAAATCTTGTATTCCACAATGTCTTCCAAATATTATGTCTTGAACCAAAAAAACGATTACTTTCTAATCAATATCGAGATACTTTGATAAAGAGATTTCACTCTCGGCCTATCTGGTCGTGGTGGCGAACGTGACTGCCCGTGGCCGTCAAACCGCGCCGCGCGAATTGTCGCCCCGCCTGCCGCTTCGCCGTTCGCGCCGCCGATCCCCGTGGCCAGGCCGTAACGTATATGCTTGCTTGTGCAACTTTAGTTTGATCAAGTTAAGCACTTGTGCAAGACATTTTTTTGCTTTACTATTCCTAGTAAACAATATCAAAAACTACCTTCTCCACATAAATAGTATAGAAAAAAAAAAACTACTATAAATTATATATAATGTAAATGCCAAAAATGTTTAATATTCTGTTATTCAATTTAGTTTATGTAAATGTGAATTTAAATGTTATGTAAATAAAACTTTAAGTAAAATAATATATAAGAGCAAACTGTGTAGTGCATAGTAAAACAAAATGATGTTTATTGGTACGAAGAAATTGTATTGAAATTAAGACTGTTACTTTGTTGAATTAAAATAAATGCACAGTATACCGTTTTACCGGCTTAACGTACATGCAATGAAAATTAAAATGTGAGCAAGTAAGATTGAACGTGTAGCCGGGCCTTTATCCTTTGTTATATTTAATACTTGACATCTATATGAATAATAAAAGTTTTTCTTAAGATTTATTCTATCGATATTAAATTATTAATTTTATGCCTTTGTGCATCCCAACATCACAAGATAGACATCCTACCAAATAATTCTTTGGGCATACTCAAAATCTTTCCAATATATCTCTTTAGTGAAGAACACATTGAATGTGAGAGCATTTATAATTAAATACCAAATAAATTCAAATGAAACAATCTCATATGTAGGTCGTACAAAGCGAAGCCTGAGAATTATATATGGAACCAAAAAGTACCGGATGTCTATCATTTTTTGCAACGCAACCACAACAAAGGTACTATCAAAGTCATCATCATTCTCTAAACCATTTCCCATTATCTGGGGTCGGCGCAGTAAATCTTTTTGTTCCATTCCTCTCTATCAGCCGTCATTTCCATACTCACTCCTTTCATTCTCATATCACTCTTCACACAATTGATCCATCTTTTATTCGGCCTTCCTCTGCCCGTGTGTCCCTCCACATTCATATTCAACACTCGTTTTGTGACATGACTTTCATTCCTCCGCATCACATGCCCAAACCATGCCAATCTGCTTCCTCTCACCTTTCCTACCACTGGCGCTACTTTCAGGCTTCCTCTTATATACTCATTCCTTATCTTATCCATCCTTGTCACACCACACATCCATCGTAACATTCTCATTTCATTCGCATGCAGTCTATTTTCATCCTTCTTCTTGACGGCCCAGCATTCACTTCCATACAGTACTATCAAAGTATGGGAGGAAAAATGATATACAGTTTTGATCTTTCAAATTGTCATACAAACTGAATAGCAAGAAGACGTAGACGGGTGTTGTAGTGTATTTTGCATGACTGTACTTTCCAAACCAATGATTCCATATATAAAATGTGTAATGCCGATTATCAGCTAATAAATATGGATGAGTTATTGTATTGTAATGTACTATTATTATGAATAAAATTAAAAGTATCAAAGCTTTAGTTTTATTTGAGAGAATCAATTTTAAGGTTGATGGAACTTTTGCCAGGACATACGGTAGTCCAAATACACCATAGAACAACAAGAAATACAGTAATTGGGGCATATGAATGGCAGCCTCATGAGCCTTCTTATCTCCAACAACAATACCTTCGTTAATAATTACAAATAAAATGAAAGAACCCAACAAAATACCATGTGTAACCAAAAGTAGCCAGTCCTGAAATGTTATAAATTTTAAGGATGTCATAAAATTAGTAGATATGTGATATTTTGAAGCAATAAGAACATCAGTAATTCCATAGTATCGTTTCAACTTGGACGAGTCAATATCTTTAGCAATTACCGACTGTTGGTTTAACGTTGTCCTACTCAAGTAATGATTGCCAAAAACTCTGGAACTCCTTATAAATATATCTAAGGCCTTGTGCCCAAAAACCATAGCTATCCATACCACATTAGTCTGTCTCATGACCATGCTACACAATCCATAGACAAACATAATAATTCTATTTCTATTGCTAAAGCAAAGCCTTGTAAAAAGCCAGTAGGAAGGTCATAGACAAAGTGTCTGTATAATAGATGTGAGAGAAGAAGTACATAGGTGGTAGAATGGTCAAATTTAACGCTTGCAGTACAATCTTCACGGGACTCTCAGAGTGACTTCCATATATAAATCTCAACATAGATGAGAACAGTAATAAGTTAATACAGGATGCTAACAAGTTAACAAATCTCAAGTTGTATATGTTGCATGTTAAGTACGGTGAAACGAATGCTGTAGAGACAAGATATAATCCCGGTGGTGTAGTGATCTTTTCATTCCAATATGTGAAGTTATGGTTGCAATAGCTCATGCCCTGCGGTAAATGATATAGTTCATCTACAACTGTCTGTATGGTGTTGTAGATTTTGTTAAATATCAGTTTTGAAACTCCAAAGTAGGTCACAAGGGCTACTGTTAGTAGCGTGTAATATTTTGAATTCCTCATTTTACAAGCTTCCCGGATTCAGTTTCTGTAAGGAACAAAAAAAAGTATAATGAAGTTACAATTATTGCAGTAAGCCATTTTAATTACTTTATGATTTAAGCATAAGTAACCTGATGGATATGGACAACAAAACTTAAAAAATTGTATGTTTATTTATTTATTTTTAAAAAACTTAACCTCTACACTAGGATTTTCTTCTGTATCGTGGCGGCAGTTTACATACATGAATTTCATAAGGACAAATATCCAGACCAGGAACAATTATTTGTCGGCATTACAAATATTTGTTCCGTGCTGGATTCAAACCCGCGGCCTTTAGCTCTGCAATTCATTGCTAAGCCACAGAGTTCACAGAATCACTATACAAGCATATTATGCTTAACAGGAGTGGCTAACAGAAATAGTAGTGTTAACAGCACTGCTAGTATTCAATAAGACAATATGTATAGTACGTAATATTAAAAATTATGGTTACGGTATAAATCAGACCAATTTCAACCAACAAAAACAAATAACAACTGGTAAATTTGTTAATTGCAATACTAAGTGCTGATTCATCACGTGCTCGCCGGTGAAGGCAAACTTCGCGATGAAACTTGTATGTCTGAGAAATAATAATTATTTTGACGATGTGAATTCTGTTAACACGTAATTACCGAGTGGCAGACACTTCCTTGCCTCTTAGAAACTAAGGGAAGGCAGTGCAACGTAACTTCTAAATAAAATTACTACAAAACTTGTCGCGAAAACCCACAATTACCGTCTTTGCGCATTTATTGGATCCAACTGTTATTTGTAACACGAACCTGCTATGCAGCCACAAACTTTACCTAAGGCCATGCTATTTTGGTGTAAGGCAAGCGCAAATTTATAAAGAAAAAGCACGGTAGGCGCTAGGTGATAATAATAACAATACTACCGGTAAATAAACCAAGCAACCAAAAAACTATTTTTACTCACTGAACATCCAATATGTAGATTCTAATACATTTTCCTGTCTATAAACACAAAATACAGTTCATTATTGCATTTTACTATTTGATGTTTATTGAATCAGTTCTATTTTATTTAATTCGGACATGAAATCACATGAAATCATGAGCATGAGGGAACTTAGGCTTGGGCAAAGACTATAGTTATATAGTAATCAAAGAGTATAGTAACTGTACAGGAAGGCTTGGGTAAAAAAAATCGATATATCGAAATATCGTTTTTTGCTCATAAAATATCCATATATATATATATATATATTGTCGATAGTTTAAATCGCGATATATCGATATTTATTTAAGAGTATTGAATTCGTATTTATTTCGATATATTTTAAAATGTTGTATACAAGGACAAGGACAAACATGAAGCTACAAAAAAATTCATGTTGTGAGTTGGTGCGGTTGCCGTTTTTGTCATTCATTAAATTTTGGGCCTTATCCTAGTACATATTGATATTTATCACACGATATACATCGATGCTGTTTAAAAATATCGATACGAAATATTTTTTTACTTGCTCATCCTTAAGAGAATTCTTATCTAAAGATAAATATTTTATGCCCGGGCTACACTAACGAGAAATGCCGTTAATTATCGCGTTGATGGGCGTTGAATGTAGGTGTGGCCACCACTTAACGCGATAATTCTACAACGGCAAGAATAATGCCGTTGCCGTTGAGCGATAACTCGAGTGGCGATACATCAAAGAGATTAACGCACGATTTAACGCGTTGAAGCGGCCACACTACGTTGCTTAGGCAATGATAAAATATATTCATATAATAAAAATTTACACTCATCAAATATAGAGTAGCAGCGTCAACGTTCATCTTGCTTGAAATTCAAGGAATATTGACGTAAAATGACCATACGTCCCATTTTGACCGGGCTGTCCCTTTTCTTGGTCACCTGTCCCGTTGTCCCCAAATAAAGCTCCGGGACGCAAAATAGTCCCGTTGTCCTAAACCGCGAGAAAATTTAAAACTATGAAGTTCGGCAGACACGAACGGTGCGAGAGCGGGACCGAACAAAAATAACCGAATGGGATAATTTCAAAGTTTTCGCAGAAATTCGTTGGGTGGAAGTATTCA
The DNA here is from genome assembly GCA_963668995.1 of Parnassius mnemosyne. NCBI lineage: Eukaryota > Metazoa > Arthropoda > Insecta > Lepidoptera > Papilionidae > Parnassius > Parnassius mnemosyne. The sequence continues at coordinate 2,242,619 of CAVLGL010000096.1, forward strand.
AACATTTCTCACCAACAATCTTTAACATAAATTCTTTTGCATTTTCATCAAATATATTTTATGTCTACCTGGTGCAAATGCTCCAATAGAAAAAGTATTTTTCTGTTATGAATAAATTGTGGACGTCTGAAAAAAATCACTTACAGTTCCAGTTCTAAAGGCGATGTTGATAACAAAAATCAATGTAAAAAAAACTTGCTCTTATTTAAAATCATCACCAACTTTATTAAAGCAAATTTGTTCCACTGACAAATATAAATATAATTAAAAAATATGTTGCATTTAATAAATACTGTCTTAGGAAGTTTGCTTTAATGAAGCTGGTGAACTGGTGATTAATTTTTATTTTTCACAATTTGTTAAAATAAAAATAATTATAATTAAGTAATGTGATTATAATTATAGTGAACACTAATTTTATAAAGTTACAGTTTTTAAATAAATAACATAATATTGTTTTTATTGGTAACTTGCTAACTGGGGAGTATAAATAAACCCATGTCCCGTTATGAGTTAAAAATTAAATGGTCACTATACTTTAACGCCGTTCAAAACGGCATTGAAATTGAAAAAACGCTGACCTATCCAAGTGTGGTCACTCAGTTTATCGCGTTAAAATTAAGGCAATAATTGTTGCGTTTATGGGCATTGACGTTTCTCGTTACTGTGGCCCCAGCATTAGGACTGCTGATAAAATATCGATATATCGAAATATGGATATTACTATTTAGAAATATCGATATTTATTACTAATATTTTTTGGCCGGTATATCGATAGTTTGATATTAAAATATAGATATCGACGTTTTTTAAGTAATAAGTTTTAATTTAAATTTTTTTCTAGTAAATCATTTAAACTACAACACCATCTACATTTTACTTCTGTACTATCAGAATCCTCATACAAGCATTGCAATCTCTTTATAAGGATTCCAGTGCTTGTGTAAGGATCAACGGGGCATACACTGAATGGTTTAGAACACAGAACACTAATACCCTTAGACGGGGTTTAGTATCGAAAAAGGTGTTAGACAGTTATGTGTAGCATCACCGTGGCTGTTTAATCTGTTCATAGACAATTGCTTGACAGATTTAAAAGAGAATGAAAGTGGGTTGAAAATAAAATGTTTTCTCTATGATGACGACCAAGTATTACTTGTGTCTTCGGCCGAGGAGTTGCAGGAGATGGTAACTGCTATGAGTGGATCTTTTGTTAGAAAGGGAATGAGGATGAATGTAAAGAAGACGAAAGTGATGGTGTTTGAAAGAGATGAGGCAGTGACAGACTGCAATATCGTGATTGGAGAAGAACAAATTGAACAGGTGAAAGAGTTTGTGTATCTGGGTTCAAAGTTTACGAGAGATGGAAAGTGTGAGAGTGATATCGAAAGAAGAGTGAATGCAGGAAACATGGTGAATGGACCTTTGCACTCCTTTATGAGCAGTCGGAAGATGTCTAACAAGGCTGGTTTGGCTGTGCATGAGGGGGTGTTGGTTCCGACACTCATGTACGGAAGTGAAAGTTGGGTATGGCAGAAGAAACATGAAAGCAGAATGAATGCAGTTGTGATGAGAGAGTTAAGAAGTATGATAGGAGTTCAACTGAGTGACAGGATAAGAAATAGTGAGATAAGGAAACGTTATGGTCTGAAAGAAGATGTAGTGACAAAAATTGAGAAAGGTATGCTGAGATGGTTTGATGAACAATTGACGAAAAGGTGTATAAGGCGAGTGTGAATGAAATTGTTGGAAGGGGTAGGCCTAGGCTCACGTTTCTAGATCAAATCAGGGACGTCTTAAAATAAGGCCAGATCAAAAGTACCCTAAATCGAAGAGCATGTATGAAGGGAATAATGAAAGTAGACGAAGCGAAACAAGTATGTAAGGATCGGAGCAAGTGGAAAGAAGTGGTCTCTGCCTACCCCAACGGGAAAGAGGCGTGATTATATGTATGTATCAGAAATAGCTGTTAAATATTTAATTTGTTCAGCTACATCTGTAGCATCTGAACGAATTGCTTCTACAATCAAACTTTTAGTGCCCAATAATCAAAGTCAAACAGCTGAATCAGCATATAAAACAACCATTATTTTTGAAAACTCTTACTGAATAATTTTGGTAGACATATTTGTCTTATTTCAATTAAACAATAATTACCAAAAACTATAACCTAACATTTTCATACATTTGTAATTTAATTTGTTTACTAAATATACTAAATTATAAACTGTGTTAATCATTTTTGAGCTGACCTACTATTGTTTTTTTTTTTTTAAATAGAGCCGATATATCGATATTTTTTTCGATAGATCAAACTCCAATATTGATATATTTATAATTATCAATATAACGAAAATCCGATATTTATAAAAATATCAACAACTTTAAAATAAATATGTAGTTATGTAGGAAGCAAAGCTACTCTTTACTCTTGTCCATGGACGTATACTAGGAGTGCTCGACATAAATCGATATTTCATAAGATATCGATTTATGTCGAGATTTAACTCCGCCATTGCCGGTCCCAAGCCCGGATGAGAAAGGAGGAGGGGACGGATCCGCCGGAGAGAGTGGGTGTATCCGGTGGACTAACAAACCCACCTGCGCTAGGACCTGCGCAGTTGAGCGCTGTACGCGGGGATGAAGGAGTCTTGGAGGGTTGAGCCGATCGTCGCTGGGGTATATAGTGGCGAGAGGCAACACGCCCTCTTTGGTCCGGATTTCAAGCTAAACGGTAGCCCTATCTGCTAGCCACAGACAGGGTAATGGCCAAGCGTCCCGTCAGAGGGTCGCAGGCGAGGGATGTGGGGGCTGCCTAGTTTTCCTGAAAAGGGGGCTGGGTGGTGGTAAAGGCCATGCTGACGGAGCAAGTGACAGTTTATTTGGGTGGTGGGGATGGGCCTTGTCAGCCCCATCTACCAGCTGGATCGAGCTCTCGATGTCGCGCTGTGAGCCAACTTCGCGTCCCTATATTCTCCCGGTAATCCTAACGCCTGAAATTCTTTTTTAAAGTAGGGCGTTCCCAAAGGTGCGGGCTCCATGGAGGTTGGGAAGCTGGGGGGACGAATTTTAAAGAACAAAAGTTATGGACAATTTAAGACCCAATAAGAAAGAGGGAGAGGTGTCAGACGTGCTTACCAGAGACACCAAAGAACAAGGGGGAACCGTCACTAAACCGACGGTACCACGGACAGTACCGTCCAGCGTAGGTGGCCCCACCAAGGGGACAACTACCTCACTGAACGTTTCCAAAACCAGTTACAAACCTGAGGAGCTGGACGAGAAAAAAGAACAAGAGCCCGCGAGTAACAAAACTGCGGAGCCACAAAGAATTGACGACCTTTTCTCTGCAGGCTGGCAAGTGGTGAGCCGTAAGGGAAAAGGCAAGGCACCCAAAAAGGTGACTTGCCGACCTGACGGACCATCAGGAGGGTCTATCCCAGCAGGCAGTAGTGGAAAGACCATAAAGAAGAATAAGAAGCTGCGGGAAAAAGGCCGAAGAAAACGAGCCGCATTAGCTGCTTCTGAAACTAAAACCAAGGAGGCTGGGCAAGCTACTGCGACTGGTGTGCTTGGCGCTGGAACCAGTAGCCGCGCTGAAGCTGGGAAGGATAAAAATCCAGCCCAAGTGGAAGTCGCGGCTGCTGGAACCAGCTGTAGGATATCCGCCAGGAAGCAGCGAGTGGCCAAGCGTCCTGGGTAGAAGGAAAGAGCAGCCAAAAGGATGCTGGAAGAGTCCACCTGGACTAGAGGGGAACACAAAAAAGTGCGACTCGAACAGCAACTAAAGGCTGCAAGAACGAGCTACGCTTCCGCTGCTATAGCAGATTTGGGTGTGGCCTTAACGTGTGCGCGTTCAGGTCACATTACGAAGGAAGTAGCAGACGACATCCTCGTGGCAATACAGAGGAAGATGATCAGCGAGGCCTGGAGTAGCCAGGACCCTGATGTATTCTTGGGCAAAAACATAACTGCTCGGGGCAAGCGGAGCAATACAACCAAGGTGACCCCTGTCACGCTATCCGTGAATTTTTGCAACATCAGGGGACTTCATTCCAACCTTAACGCTGTTCATTACCATCTAGAGACGGCGAAGCCGGCCTTGCTCTTTTTAACCGAGACTCAGGTGTCCTCTCCGGCTGATACTTCATATCTCTCCTACCCGGGGTACAAATTGGAACACTCCTTTTTGCCCCGGGCTGGAGTTTGCGTATACGTCAGAGAGGACATCTGTTTTCGACGCCTCGGCAGTCTTGAAGGTACGGACCTGTCCATCCTATGGCTGCGCTTAGACAGCGACGACCATCCCCGCGTCTACGGGTGCCTCTATAGGTCCCATAGCGGTAATGCTGACACAGACCGACTCATCGACCACGTCCAAATGGCTGCAGACTCCGTGCTACAATAGGTCCCATCCGCAGAGATCGTGATACTCGGTGATTTTAACGCCCACCACGCTGAATGGCTTGGTTCTCGTTTAACCGATCATGTGGGTAGATCTGTCTATGACTTTGCTTTGGCATATGGTCTAACACAACTGGTTACTTCGCCTACGTGGATCCCAGATGTGGAAGACCATGTACCTTCCCTGTTGGACCTTCTGCTGACCTCTCATCCGGACGGATATCAGGTCTCCGTCGATGCCCCTCTGGGCTCTTCGGACCATTGTCTGATCCGGAGTACGGTGCCACTCACGCTCCAATCGCAGTTGCGATCTGCAGCTTGCCGCCGTGTTTGGCACTATAGGTCAGCTGATTGGGACGGGATGCGGTCTTTTTTTGCATCGTACCCTTGGGGGCGGGTTTGCTTTTTGCCGGAAGATCCCAGCGTTGTTGCCGATTCTGTTGCTGATGTGGTGCTTCAGGATATGGAACTTTTTATACCATCCTCTGTGGTGCCCATCGGAGGCAGATCCCAGCCATGGTTTGGTCGCTCCTGTAAAATAGCATCACGCTATAAGTAGGAGTGCTACCGGGCCTGGGCTGACGCATCAACGTCTCGGGATGTAAACACCAGCGCACTTAAAAAGAAGTATAATTCCGCCTCCAGGTCCTTCAAAAGCGTCATTGCCAAGGCAAGGTCTGAGCAGAATTGGCGAGAAGCTAGTTCGCCTTCCTTCGGAAACCCGTGCATTCTGGTCTCTCGCCAAGGCTGTCCAAGAGAACTTCTGTCAGCCATCTCTTCCATCTCTGCACAGGGAGGACGACTCACTGGCCCATGCCGCAAAGGAGAAAGCCGATCTGTTGAGCTCTCTTTTTGCGTCCAACTCGACTCTAGATGACGGGGGGAACACACCGACGACCATCCCGCGATGTGAGTACTCCATGCCGGATGTTCGGTTTACACAGCGTTCGGTTCGCAAAGCACTCTTCTCCCTGGACGTCAGCAAGTCGAGCGGGCCCGATGGAGTCCCTCCCATTGTGCTGAAGACGTGTGCTCCGGAGTTGGCACCGGTTTTAACGCGTCTTTTCCGATACTCCTACTCCCAAGGCGTAGTCCCGAATTCATGGAAGACAGCTTTGGTCCACCCGATCCCTAAAAAAGGCGACCGCTCAGACCCGTCCAACTACAGGCCTATTGCCATCACCTCCTTGCTCTCCAAAATAATGGAATCCATTATAAACTGCCAGCTCATGAGGTACCTTGAGGATCACCAGCTGATTAGTGACCGCCAGTACGGTTTTCGTCGAGGTCAATCAGCTGGTGATCTTCTAGTCTATCTGACTCATAGATGGGCGGAGGCAGTAGAGTCCAAGGGGGAGACATTGGCCGTTAGTTTGGACATAGCGAAGGCCTTCGATCGGGTCTGGCACAAAGCGCTTCTTTCGAAGCTTCCTTCCTATGGGCTTCCCGAGAAATTGTGTAAATGGATCACCAGTTTCGTTGCAGATCGGAGCATCAAGGTCGTAGTAGACGGTGCATGCTCCGGCTGCAAGCCTATTAACGCTGGTGTTCCACAAGGCTGCATGCTATCACCAATGCTGTTTCTTCTGCATATCAATGATATGTTGCTAACTGGCAACATTCATTGCTATGCGGATGACAGCACTGGTGATGCCTTATATACCGGCTGTGCCAATATTTCTCGGGAAAACGTCGCTGAATACCGGGACAAACTTGTGTCTGAAGTCGAGTCTTTGCTTAACAAAGTCTCGGATTGGGGCCGACTAAATCTAGTCCAGTTCAATCCCCAGAAGACACAAGTTTGCGCGTTTACCGCTAAAAAGAACCCCTTTGTCGTATTTCCTCAGTTTCAAGGCACTCCCCTTACTGCCTCAGCTAGTATCGGAATCCTCGGCGTCGACATATCGAATAGTGTGCAGTTTCGTGGTCACTTGGAAGGGAAGGCCAAATTGGCCTCTAAAAAGCTTGGCGTGCTCAGCAGAGCGAGACAGTATTTCATGCCGGCACATCGCTTGCAACTTTACAAAGCGCAAGTTCGGCCCCACATGGAATACCGTTCTCATCTCTGGGCCGGAGCACCCCAGTGCCAGCTCCTTCCACTTGACCGCATCCAGCGCAGAGCGGTTCGAATCGTCGACGACCGAGTTCTTTCTGATCGGCTCGATACACTGGCACTGCGTAGAGATGTTGCATTTCTTTGCGTATTTTATCGCATCTATCACGGGGAGTGCTCTGAGGAATTGTTCGGACTAATTCCAGCCGCTCAATTTCACCATCGCACATCGCGATAAAACTCACGTTACCATCCATACCATCTGGATGATTGGCGGTCCACCACTGTGCGATTTAGAAGAAGTTTTCTCCCTCGCACAACTTCCTTGTGGAATCAATTACCACCAGCGAATTTTCCGGACCGATACGACTTAGGAACCTTCAAGAAAAGAGCTTACACCTTTCTAAAAGGCCGGCAACGCATCTGCAATTCCACTGGTGTTGCGGTTGTTCATGGGTGGCGGTAGTCACTTACCATCAGGTGAGCCGCATGCTCGTTTGCCCCCTCTTCTATAAAAAAAAAAATAAAAAAAAAAAGCTAAACTAATTACGGGATGGCATGTGTCGAAAGAGGCCTCATGCTCAGATCATAGATGGATCTGCTTCGCACTACAGGTCGATATCCCCTCTACACCACCATGGAGAAATCCCCGCAAGACGGATAAAACAAAATACCTAAATAGGCTAACGTCTTCGCTCGCGGGTTTTGAGGGGATAAATACTATAGCAGATCAGTCGCTCCTAGAAGAACAGGTAGCAGCTGTTACTAAGGCTATGATAGATAGCTACCATGAATCATGTCCAGAGATCACTCCACCAAGGCATGCTGAGGCAAAGCAACCGTGGTGGGGTAAAGAACTCGATAGGAAACGTAAGAAGGTAAGAAAAGCCCTAAATAGGGCCATGCATACCTCAATGGATGAAGACTGGCTACTATATAAGAAAGCTAAGTCTGAATACAAAAAATGTATCAGGTATCGACGCTCGAATGGGTGGCGTAAATTCTGTGGCAACATAGAAACCTGCGAACAAGCAAATAGGATAAGGAATATTCTAGCTAAACAGAACACGTCGGGATCCATGTCTCTAAAGAAACTCGACGGTAGCTACTCAACATCGCCGGATGAAGCCCAACGCATCCTAATTGAAACGCACTTCCCAGGTTGCCGCGTAACTCAGGAGGCAAACCGGCATGACGACATACTGACACCAACAGCAGAAGACTGGAATTTAGCACAGAGAGTGGTAACGATGGACAAAATCCATTGGGCCATTCACAGTTTCCTCCCCTATAAGGCGGCAGGACCTGACGGCATATTCCCGGCACTCCTACAATGGGGGGGTAAAGCCCTAATAGTCAGGCTTGTTGCCATAATGAGAGCCTGTTTGGCTTTTAAATATGTTCCTAGGGGATGGAGGGAAGTGAAAGTCACATTCATACCCAAACCAGGTAAGAGCGACTACACTGACCCTAAATCCTACAGGCCCATTAGCCTCACATCCTTTCTCCCAAAGACGATGGAGAGGATGTGTGAAAGGGAATTAAGGGGGTCGGCGCTAATGAACTTACCACTACACGACAAGCAACACGCCTACAGTCTAGGCAAATCAACAGAATCGGCACTTCACCAGGTAATTACAAAGATTGAAGAGTTCATCCAAAACAAAGAAATATGTCTAGGTTCCTTCATAGATATAGAAGGTGCTTTTGACAGAACGAACTCCTCCAGCATAAGATTTTCAACCGAATGTTCGCTTTCGGTTTCGAAACCGAAACCGAAAGCGAACATTCGGTCCGGGTGTCAGTTTTGGCCGAAACCGAAACCGAAACTTATTTAGACATGTTATTTTTTTTATTGTATACTGAAATCCGGTATATTTTTTATACATATACAGATAGGTAATGCGTGTTAATGAAAAACAGTCTTTGTAATAGTCTTGTAGCAATATATTTATTTATTTTAAAGTAAACATTAACAATTAAACGTTAAGAAATATTTTTTAAGTCATTTTGTAAAAAAAGTCAACACTTGCACCCATAAAAAGTTTTCGTTTTTTGAGTTTAATTGAGAACATATTTTATTGTGTTCACAATGTTTTTAATGTTATTCAATGAGAGCATTAACTTAATATATCACACTCACACAATATACACCACCACTCCACCAACAATATACCAGAAAATATACAAAACCTGCTCAAAGTTCAAAAACTTTAATAAACCAAGTTTGTATAAAAAGGGTTATTATAATATTAAGAAATTTATGAATGATAATAACCCATGGGAATGAGGTGATCACTACCAAGCTATTTTATTACCAATATATTTTTTATTTTTATGGAATTTGTTTTGTGTTGTTAATTGTGTAATATACATGATTGTAAGCAGTGGCGTAGCTAGGCGTGCGTGAAGTAGGTACTCGGCCAGGGCCTCGCACTTAAAGGGTCCTCACGAGGCTCCCTAAAATGCGATGCCCCCAGACTTTACCACAGATGACTAATTAATTTGATAACTTTTACGCTTGAACAAGAAAGTCACAAATTTAAGTGTGTTTGTTTGGGGCCTCACAAGAAGCCCCCCTTAAGTGCGACTGCGAAGCCGTTGTAACTACTTTCAAAGACCGTGACTGTTACTTTGAACGAATTAATAGATATGAGTAGGTACGTCATGTCATAGCATGTTTGGTAGGATAGATCTATTGGGTAGATCCTTGGAACGAAAGAAAAGAGGCCTCGCTGATGCAACTTCGCCCACGTTTATATTTTTTCCACGCTACGCCTCTGATTGTAAGCTGTTATTTAAAAAAGTCCCGCTGGGTTTCTTGCTGATTCTTCCAAGGACAGAGGTTTTTTTTTCGAACCAATGGTAATTAAACAAAGGATTAACTTTCAATAAGTATTATTTATAATCTATATTGAATAAAAAGTTTCTGTATAATTATGAATAATACACGAGTCACGAACTCATCCGAACGACGCACGATAATCGACGAACACTGAGTTTCGGCACCGCCGAAGGTTCGACAGATTTTTTGCCGAAACCGAAACTATTACCGAAACTAGTGCCAAAACTTGCTGAAACCGAAACCGAAACCGAATCTTCGGTCGGTCACTACTCTGAACATAATTTCTATATAATAGGAATTTACCTTTAAAATTGCCATTCTGCAGTACTGGCCATTTTAGATCAAAATTATTTTTGTTTGGCTAAGAATTCTAATTTCAAATTAATTTTATTTTAAAAAATGATTTTTTTTTCATAATTAATAATTTGTTTAAAATATATATGTTTTTAAAAGATAAAACATGCAATGTACAATTTGTGGGAGAAAATAATAAAGGTTTATTTTTTTTTTTGTTTATTGATTAGCGTTATGTTTTCACCGCATTTGAATACTTTTGGTCATTATGGATATGTTAAAAAATCGAGTAATTATGAAATATAAGTACCGTTATGGCAGCAACGCGGCACAAGCGGCATGCAATATCAACGACGTTTACAGACTGAATACCACAAACGAACGCACCACTTTCGTACCAGAAACGCACACTTCCGTTCTGGAAATTTCGACCTGAAAATGAACCCCGTGGTTTCCGAAAACTTTGGTTGACAATAACGAGTTAAAGGTGATTATGGAAGCTGATGATCATTGAGCTGAAGCTCTACGGCTACGGCTGAATTAGCAGCAGCTTTCAACGTTAGCATCAAAACAATATTTGACCATTTGGTAAGAAAGCTTGACAAATGGGTGCACCACGAACTTAATGATCGCCAGCGCGAAGTAGCGCTAGGAATTTTGAACCGCATTGTTACCTGCTACAAAACAACTATAAAAACTAAAAAAAAACTTTCAGTTTTAAATCAGATAATCTCTATAACAGCATATGTTTAGATTGTATTATTTAGTAAATATCTAATATATAAAATTAATTTTTGTTTGTTCGTGTTTTATACGCTGCCATACCGTTCATCGGATTGTGGTAAAACTTTGTCAATTATTGTGTATCATAATTATGTCAATATTGCTTGCATTTCCGCGAAGATTATAGGCATGGTACAATTAACTTACAGTAGGTGGCGTGCGTATCGTACCGACAAATTTATTTGAAAGTAATATATCACTCAATCTCAATAAATGCATTAACATTCTTAATTAAATAATATAAGTCTTCCAAATTTAAAACGATATTTTATTTGTAGGGTACAGCCCAGCGTACTATAAAGCGCACACTATATTTCATCCATCCAGAAATCAATAAGCGATTATCGATAAGTGACGCACCGCATGTGACTGTCCCTAGCGCACCGATAATGTATTGCACCGCGGGTAGCCAGTGTTTAACACACAAACTAATAAGAAGTAGTTTAACATTAGTATAGTATACATATAATATGTGTAGTACTATATACACATCCAGAAGAAGAGTTGTCGTACGAGTGTCGTAAGTTGAATGTGGTTTATTTATTTATTTTATTTATCTTCACGCACAATCCCTGACGGGGTAGCCAGAGAGAACAGATCGCCAAGTGTCACGATCCTTACATACCTCTTTCGCTTCTTTCAGATTCATTATCTTCTTCATACATGCACGTCTAGGTATCCGAGTACTCTTGACCCTACCCTCTTCGAGCAATTTGCTCACATGGTCTTCGAAAGTTAGTCTCGGTCTACCTCGACACCTTTTAATATTAACTTTCGCGCTATATATTTTCTTCACCATTCGGTCTTCACTCATTCGCTCAACGTGCCCAAACCACCGAAGCACGCCCTTATCAATTTTTGTGATAAGGTCATCTTTCAAACCTGCCATATTGCGAATCTCTTCGTTTCGCTTACGGTCGGCCATGGTAACGCCGCACATTTTACGAAGAGATCGCATCTCCACTGCATTCAACTTGCTTTTGTGCTTCTTCTGGCATACCCAGGTTTCGCTGCCATATAACAAAGTCGGTACCAACACCACAGATTAGTTAATAGTTTACTAAACAGATACATCACTCCCATACAAAAGCGAAAATACCTACGCTATAATAGCCTACAAAATCTTAATAATAATATCTACTGTTCGCAGCGAGAGGAAAATGTATCATAAATACGCGCATAAAGAGTCGAGATTGTGTTGACCACCGTGCGACTCACGTGCAAGCGCGTCATCGCACGAATGCTCTAGGGTTGTACCTATGATGATTATTGTAATAAAACGAATCTTGCGACATTACCATATTTTTTATTTGCCAATAAAATATGTTTGAGTTTTATAAAATGATTTATACATTTTTTTCCTTCAATTTGAATTCTCGGTTATAAAATTTTATCGTTGAAAATGGTTGTCACTCAATTTATAAATTACAGAACTGTTATGCTTTGTTTCGATGTAATCTTATAGTTAAGAAAAAAAAAGACAATTTTTCAATTGTTTTTTGACTCTGACACCCATCCACTGCACAATAATTACGTGGTTTCGGCATTTCGGCGAGTAAGCGCGGGAAACGTGTGCGGTGCAAGCGCTCAGGCGGGCGTGCGGCAGCCCAATGTCGGTTGTATCGTGGGCGATACGCAAAACGGTAGGCATATGACGCAGGGTCTTGAGCGAGTGACGGAGGCCTGCCAACACTGCGTTATGTATTGCAAGGCGTGCACTCTTCACTACGCCTTGCCTTTTGACTAACGCAGTTTTTTTTTTTTTTTTTATAGGATAAGGGTGACAAATGAGCACACAGTCCACCTGATGGTAAGTGGTTGCTGCGGCCCATAGACATCTACATCTATCCTCGTTTGCGAATCAAAATGCAGATGCGTTGCCACCCGTGAGGACTAAGATGGAATGCCTCATTTCCAGTAAAAAGGGCCTCCGGCCACCTGCACTCACCGAGCGAAACGCAGAGGTAAACCTCTACTTCACGCTGGTATTCTGTGAGGTCGTGGTACCACCCCGGTTCGAGCCGGCCCATGCGTGCGACAGCAAAAGCTGCCGCGTGGCTCTACCACTGTCATAGTCAGGGCACCATTGACTTTGTTCCCGGCAGCGACACGCCTGTCCACATCTAAATCACATCTTCCATCCCGGCTAAAAGCACTCCCCAAGTATACAATTTCATGTACTTGTTCTAGACATTCCTGATTTACCCATATTTCACACTTCGTTCTCTCTTCGTCCCTTTCAAATACCAGAACCTTAGTTTTATTAGCGTTCAAACGGAGACCTTTAATTTCACATTCCTCTTTCATACACGTGACTAATGCCTGCAGTTATGCCTCTGATGGTGCAATAAGCACTGCATCATCAGCATACAACAGACAATTTACTTTAATGTCACCCAATTTCACACCCAAACAGCTATCTTTCAGCTTCTGTAAACAGCTATCGAGATACAGTATGAACAGCCAGGAAGACATGACACAACCCTGCTTTACGCCCGTTTGGACATTAAACATGGGTGACAGGTCATGCCCTACTCGCACACAGGCTTTACAGTCACAGTAAAGAGACTGCACAGCCCTTAGCAATCGACCATCCACACCATACCCCGGCAACAGTTCCCACATTTTCTTCCTTACAACCTTATCAAATGCTTTCTCAAGATCCACAAAAGCACAGAAAATCTTCTGGTTAGCAGCCAGAAGCTTTTCCGTGATCATGCGGAGAGAAAACATTTGATCCGTGCATCCTCTTCCAGGTCTAAATCCGCATTGTGCCTCCCATAGAAATCTTTCCGATTTCTCTTGCATCCTACGTGTCAAAACCTTCGAGTAAACTTTACTTGCTAAACTGGTCAAGCTGATCGCCCGATAGCACCCACAGTCAAAATGTGAACCTTTACCTTTATATAAAGGCACAATGACTGCGGATCGCCAATCATCCGGGACGTCCCCCGTCCGCCAGCACAAATTGCACAGCAGATGAAAGCTGTCCCAGACGCGAGGCCCACCATACTTGACCATTTCAGCAGTAACTCTGTCTAGTCCCGCAGCTTTACCACATTTCAAACTTCGAATCGCACGTTCAATCTCTTTCATACTGATGACCTTAGTGTCATCGAGGTCCGGGTCTGGCGTACCAGTCACGGCGTCATCCCCGGATCCCTCACTAAGATCATCACACGCATACATTTCTCTATAAAGTTCGCTCCATCGCTGCATGACGTCCGATTTTTCTGAGAGGACGTCATTAGTTCTCGAAAGCACTTTGTTCATTCTTAAGGCCGTCGCACCACTTCGGGTCCTTCCAATCTCTTTCCAGAAGAGTTTGGAGTTCTCCTTAAAGTTGTGCGACAACCTTTCGTCTGCTTCCATTCTACACCTTTCACGCACTTCCTCAATCAGTGCTTTCGTGTGAACTTTCTGCAGCCTATATCTTTCTTTCATCTTCTCTCTCATATCCTTATCATTACTAGAGGCCAAGTAGTCTAACCATGCTTTCTTCTTCTTCTTTACAGCTTCTTTCACTTCATCATTCCACCATGCATCTCTTCTTTTACTACTGCCTCTTTTTATTGTTCCACACACTTCTTCCGCTGCACTTACCATTCCATCCCTAAGGTTCTGCCATGTTCTTTCTACACATTCGTTTCTGCCATCGATGGTGTCAAGCTTTTCGGCTACCCTCGCATGATATTTGTCCCTAGTATCCGTTTCCTGAAGCTTCCAGCTTCGGATGCGACAGACCGACTGTGGTTCTGTCACTGCCGTCCGGTAGCGCCAACCCGCGAACAGACCCCTAAATCTAGTAATCACTAGATAGTGATCCGTTCCCAGGTCAGCACCCCTGAACACTCGCGTATCCATAACCTGTTTTCGCAGTCGGTCATCCACCAAGAACAAATCGATCATACTTCTCTCATTCTTTCTTTCTCTAGTATACATATGGATTTTCTTGTGATTAAACATAGTGTTTGTCACAAGAAGACCCTTTTCCTTGCATACCGCCAGTATAAGCTTGCCAGCATCATTAACCATTTTATCGCCAAACTTTCCAAGTACCGACTCGTACCCTGGTCGAGCGGTACCAACCCATCCATTCAAATCACCACATACAACAATTCTTTCGTTTCCCCTAGCCAAATCTAGAACTTCTCTTACATTCTCCCAAAACTCCTCCAGCTCAGCCCTGGACGACGAAGCTACCGGCGCATAAACAGCCAAAAGGAATAACTTCGTCAGTCCCAATTTAAAGCGAACCCAGAGAAGTCTTGAGTTCACAAACTTATATTCAGTCATAACATCGACCAGCCGAGAAGACAGCAGCACCCCCACTCCCTGGCAGGCGTTCTCGCTCTCCGGGACTCCGGACCATAGAGCTAACGCCCTGCCAGGGAGCTCTTCAGTACCACTGCCCTTCCGTTTGGTCTCCGACATACACACGACATCTAATTCTCTTTCTTTCATTATTTCGATCAACTCATTCGTCTTATCTCTCATGCCTCCTCTAACATTCCACGTGCCAACTCTGCACTCTATCCTCCACCTTCCGCCGTGTCGGGCTGTGCGTGACGGGTGGCGGTCCCCATCGCCGCTTTGCGCGCTGCATTCCACACCAACGGGGACGAGCTGGTGTGCGTCGCCTTGGGTGGACGCCCTAACCCTCGTTGGCATGGGTGCGCAGCTGAGTAGAATTGCAGCCCTGAAAAGGGCTGGCAGGGGTCGCGACGAGCACGCTTCTACAATGTTGAATGTGGTGATTATCTTTGGTTGAACGTAGTGAGTAGTGATTAAGGCTCAGAAGGGCTAGAACCCAAAGCTGTAAAGCCAGTTATTAAAAAAATTCGACCGTAGACAGAGAATCCAATTGGATACGGCATAAGAAAAGGAGCGGCGGGAACCTTGAAACGTGATAGGCGCCTTTTTTTAAACTAAAATTTTAATTTTGTTTTGTTTAGTTAAAAGGCACTAAACTTTTATTGTTTTATTGTTACTGGGTTTCGTCATCATGGGGAAACGTAGAAAAAAAAGAGAAGAAGAAGTCTTTGAAGAAACGACTGAGGAGGAAGAAGTTGATACCAGTACTGAGGAAGATTCTGAGAAAGAGCAACGCAAGTATAAGCCGTACTTTCTATCTGACTACAACACGAGGTACCCTGAGGACTCTGTCCTTGTTGATTATGTTGTCTTTGTCGAATCAAATGATGAAAGAAAGTCAATCGGCACGCGGGACATGATGTCTCTGTCCACACATATGAAGAGGTTCAATAAAGGCATTAAATATTTGCAATCTATGAATAAATACAAAATAGGCGTTCATTTTGAAAAGCCCACTCTAGCGAATGCATTTTTAAATAATGTTACATTTCTTAATGAATACAAAATGAAGGCATCTATCCCAGCTGTAGAGACAGAAATAACAGGAGTCATAAATAATGTTCCCACTAATCTTTCTAATTCAAGAATTTTTGGTATGTTAACAACTTACAGGAATATATTATGTGTAAAAAGGATAATGAGGAAACATAAGAATGACGTAGGACGTAATTTGCTGCAGCCGACTGGCACCGTGGTCATCACGTTCGCTTCTAATGTTTTGCCGGACCACGCCAATCTTCATGGTTGGCGGTTCGTGGTAAATCAGTATATTCTACTAGTGAAGCAGTGCTACAACTATCTGAGGTATGGCCACTTACCAAAGTACTGTAAAAATTCAGTGAAATGCTCAATTTGTACTGAAAATCACAGCTACAAAGATTGCCAAGTCTCTTCAGATAAAGCGATATGCATACATTGCAAAGGAAACCATCTAAGCATTTCTGGACAGTGTCCTGTTAAGAAACAAAAGATAAAAGAAAATCAGGCTAAATTACACAAAACCCCGTTTTCAGACCTCTTTAATAACAACGAATTCCCCGAATTAAACAAAAAAAAATCCTAAAGATGCTCTTATGTCACTGCTAAAGAATGGTGACATTATTAATATAATTTTAAATACAGTCATTAAAGTATTAATAATAATAAAAGCAATTTTTATTTCCTTAACAATTCCATATTTACATTCACAAAATGACAGATTTTTATTTTATTTATTTATGTTGTTAAGGCCCCTTTTCGGGTATAGGCCTCCTCCAGTTTATTAAAGTATTAACTCTTAATAAATCAAATGCACAAACCACCATATCTTCTCAGCTTGTTAAAGATGTTCTCATAGATACAATGAAACCAAAATAGATATTTCATTATTTAGCATTTAATATTTTATGGATCAGTTTAACATTTTACAATGGAATGCACAGAGTTTAATTAAAAATCGCTTTCAATTTACACAATTTTTATATGAGAACACTATAGATGTTGCTCTCATATGTGAAACTTGGCTTAAACCTAGGCACAATTTTAGAGTAAAAGGTTATAAATAATATTATACGATTAGATTCAGGTAATGATCATAATGGAGTAGCAATACTTCTACATAACAAAATTGGATTTCGTGTTATCAATACATTCTCTGATAACTCATTACAAAATATAGCTGTACAAATACAATATAATGATAAATTATTAACTTTATTTAGTGTTTACTGTCCCCCTAATTCACCAATTAATTATAATAAATCCAAATTAGATAATTTAATCCAAAGATTGCCACAGCCAGTCTTTATAGCTGGTGATTTCAACGC
The DNA here is from genome assembly GCA_963668995.1 of Parnassius mnemosyne. Taxonomy (NCBI): domain Eukaryota; kingdom Metazoa; phylum Arthropoda; class Insecta; order Lepidoptera; family Papilionidae; genus Parnassius; species Parnassius mnemosyne. The sequence goes on from CAVLGL010000096.1 coordinate 2,259,678, forward strand.
CCATTACACGTTATGGGGATGTACTGAATTGGATTCACGAGGTAGGGATGTTCTTGCAAGTATAGATGACAACAATCTTGTAATCTTGAATGATGGTCAGATGACTACAGTAGGATCTCATAGATGGAAGCAGAATGCATTAGACTTGACACTTGTTTCATCTTCACTGGCTCTGTCTTGTGAGTAGCAAGTATGTGATGATGATTCTCTAGGCAGCTATCACTTTCCTGTAAAGACAAAAATTACGGTCAATAATCAAAATTTTCAAGAAACAGCTGTATCAAATAACATAAGCTTAAAATTGGTAGATAGGTCAAAATATCCAAATTTAACAGATAATTTAATTAAAAATTATAGTTTTGATTATAGTAATCCTTTACAATGTTATACAGATTTAATAGAACTAGTTAAACAAGCCATGAATGAATCCACACCATCCAATCAGTCTTCTAATCGAAATGTTAACATCAACTTGCAATCTCTTAAAAGAAATAAAAAAAAATTCTACCTTGGTGGAATTTAAAATGCAAAGAAGAATGATCCCATAGAACGAAATTATATTAATTTTAAAAGACTACAAGCTGATAAAAAATTACTCTGAAGACTGAAAGACAGCTTAGCTGGAAAATACTATGTGAAACTTTTAATAGATCTACTCCATTGGCTAGAGTATGGAATTACATTAAAAAATTTAACAAAACTTTTGTTCATAATAACACATCAGTCATAGATTCTAATTGTGCTAATGAATTTTTGAAAAAATATACTCAAGAAACAGATGAATCACCTCTAACTCCTCACTCCTCAAATGATAATCATTGTGATTATCTTACCAAACCTTTTACCTTGACCAAATTCAATTTAGCTGTTTACTCTAGAAAGGACACTACTTGTGGTTTAGATTCTGTTCCATATAAAGCTTTAAAAAATATGAATACTGTGTGTAGAGAACTAGTTTTGAAAATATATAATATGTTATGGTTTTGTAACGAACCCCCCCCCATCTTTTTTTTCTTTTCCACTATATCCCACTTATACTTGTATTTCTTTAGAATCTATATCTGTAAGATATATAAATACATCTAATTTACGTGACCAGTATAACTTGATCTTTCTAAAGGTTTAAATATAGGCCGTTTAATAAATTTATGGCGTGATCGTCTTAGTTAGGACCCTTTTTTACGTTGTGTTTGTATAGTAACTTAGTTCTTTTAGGTGTATCTTGGAAGAATGAATATTCACGAGAGCAATCGAAAGCTGTTGGTAGAGTCTTATAAGCTAAAGAACCCCGTTCACGAAGACAGAGCTCAAAAAGGTTAAGAACAATAAATTGTCCCTATTCCACTTGTATCTGGTTCACAACAGTCAATTCCTTATTAATTAATCCCTTCCCGCTTGGAAAAGGCTCACAATATTTATATCAAATACCAGCTACAAGGGCTTCGCTCTCCCACATTTAAAAAAAAATGTGGAGGAGGTACACGGCCCCACACACGCCGCGCACGGTGAGCGCCAACCATTTTAATGCGCTCCCCCCGAAGGGTACGCAAAGTTGGGAACTGGACCGTAGTCCACAGCAAAATAACTGGCGAACCAGTAAAAGAGGACTTGGCCCCTTGATAGTGCGTAAGCACAAACATCGACCGAAGTCGCGCATGTCAATGCGTGTAAACGCCATACAGAATACGATCAAATCCAGCCACAGTGAAATGTACGTCACACGGGTTAGGCAACAATCGGCACACTGGCCATAAAAAGCCTTCCGTGAGCGCCACCACCTGCCAGACCGCCGTTCCTGCAGACGTGATGTAAGTGTAAGGCATCACCACCAATTGCATGGTCAGCACGGCCAATTGGCCGCAGAGCGTGTCATGAGTCTACCGCTCACCTCAAGGGAATGGGGTCCCACGTTGCGCGGCTTTCGGCCGCAGCCTTGAGAGCCTCCTCAGATTCTCCCTCCAGCTACCACCCGCATGAGGTCAACACATATGCTCCACCAACCAATACAATGGCAGATATAGCCAATAGGCAGTTATAAGATAATATTAATAATTCGCCATCAGAAAGGGTTTGTGTCACTGACGTTGAGTATATGCATTTTTCGATCATGTTTGTCTCACCCACCAACAAGTTGCCTTCAATCTCTCAAAGGTGGGAACTTTATAGAGATATATTATTAAGTTGTTATATAAAACATCATGGAGGGCAGACAGTCTGCAGCCCCGCAATGAAGGGACCCGACTTGGGCAAAGCTACTTAGGTTGTGAGTCAAACCAAGACGCAGAGAGCGCCATTGAGAATAGCGACCCGCCAAACAACCATCGTAGAGACGCAATGCTACAGAATGCAACAAGCATCAATACGACTATCGTCGGGCTTACACCATCCCAAGGTCCCCCATACAGTCCCAGCAGACATCACCACCCGCATACCTCCATCGACCAGAACCACAAGATGCATCGAATCAGGTGCAGCACACCCGCAGATCCATCACAAGACACAATACTGCAAGTAGCAGTAAGCATCAATGCAACTATCATACGGATGGCGCCCCCTCACAACACACCCACATGATCCCTATCGACTTTGGTAACAAAATTTGATAATGTTGTTAACTAAAAATACCACCAACGTATCATAGTAGCACGGTACTAAGACGTCAGTAGCCAATACTCCACGTATCATAGCGCTATTGCACTAAGACATGAAGTTGAGTATGCTTGCTGCACTTAAAAGTACTACCAAACACACTCACCCTAATCCGAAAGATAGCCGACGTATCATAACGCTATGCGCTAAGACGCCGCCCACAACCGGTAGGGGTGTGCGATGTCCACGGGCAAGTCGTATTGCTACAACAAACCCGCTTACCACCGGCACTAAGATGATATGTCTAGGACACATCGGTTAGTGAGTCCAAGTTTACCTCGGTCTCAGAGGCTGCGAAGCAACCTACACGCCACTATAATAATCCTTTTCAAGTCCCATTTCTTTCAATATAATGCTTTTACATATTTGAGACCTTCCACATATTTGCTTTATTTCATAGACCATACTACTGTATGTCTTATTCATATGGGACTTCAAGTCATAACTCTGCTATCATAATGCTTATGCATCATAGAGACCTTCTATATTAATGCTTTGGTTCGTCAGACCTTACTATGTTAAGTCCCTAATATAGGACTAGTCATTGTGCAACCTTAGTACTAGCAGTCGGTCAGCCGACCACCCCATATATATGTACAACCTTGGGTATGTGTCTCCGACAACGCCCCAATATAAGGGAACATTACAAGAACACGTTCATTAACTTAGAAATTTTCCAATTATTACACGAACACCTTCATCAACTTAGAAAATTTTAATCCATTTTTTCTATTATATTACAAATGTTATTTATCTTTGTTATTGCAATATAATCGCCTTGTATTTATATGATTTGATATATTTTAAACATTTTAAGTAGGTTTTTAATAAATTTAGAGATTTTTTGAAACATTTTATGCGTTTACTAATATATATAATATTCAATATTCCAAATGGATATTTTTGAACTCTATGCTTATTATTTGCATTTTATTGTTTAAATTATAATTTCTATGACATTTTTAAATGTCTGTATAATGAATTTAATTATTATTTATTAATAATAATTATGAGGCGTCACAGTTTCATTCACTTATTCCTAACGATTGGAAAGAAGATTGTTTGATACCCATTTTAAAACCTGGAATAAAACCTCACATTGCAGAATCTTACAGACATATAGCACTTACATCTTGTATGGGTAAAATATTTGAGCAACTTATAAAATCTAGATTAGAATTTTATCTAGAAAAAAAATTGTCTTTTACCATCAAATCAGTTTGGATTCAGACGCCGTCATCTAGAGAAAGTATTGCATTTCTTCATTTAGACATCTTTAAAGCTATGGAAAATAATGAAGTATTAATTAGTACATTCTTTGACCTTGTTGGTGCATTTAATAACGTTATTCTTCATGTACTCGCTGCAGAGTTGAGGTCTTTGGGCATTCCTGAAAAAATTGTAAAATTGATATTTAACTTTTTACATGAAAGAAGAGTTTTTGCTAAAGTTAATAATAATAATACAATTATTGGTCCTAGGCTCAGTTATAAAGGTGTTTGTCAAGGAGGAATATTAAGTCCTCTTGTCTTTATTTTATACTTATTTAAATTAAATAATATTTTAGGATCAAATGTTACTAATTTACAATATACAGATGATTTGGTCATATATGCCTCAGAAACAAATGTCAAAAACTTGGTAACCATTTTAAACGTGGCTTTAAAGAAATTGCACATTTACTTTTCACACTTAAATTTAGATATTAGTGCTGAGAAAAGTAAAGTTGTAATATTTAATAAAATTCGTCCATTTAACACTAGAATAATATATAATTATACATTTTTACCAATAGAAAGTTGTGCAAAATTCTTAGGTGTAATTTTTACAAATAATTTATCTTAGACCAAATTAGTGAATTCTATTTCAGACAGAGCTTCTAAGGCCTTTAATGTATTAAAAGCTTTGGCTGGTACTAACTGGGGAGCTGATCCAGAAATATTATTAATGTTATATAAGTCTTTGGTGAGGAGCAATTTTGAATATGGCTTCCTTTATTTTGCATCAAATAAAAAACTAGTAAACAAATTAGATATTATACAAAATAAGAATTTAAGACTTATTACCAGCTCTATGAGAACAAATCCTATTGTTTCTTCACAGGCTGAATGTCTTACTCCTCCTATCTTACTTAGGTTTAAATATCTGAAATTTAGATATTTATTAAATATTAATTCTTTGTCTCATCATCCTCTTTTTCAAAAAGTATTATTTTACTATAATAGTATGTCTCCTATATCTAACCATATATACTCCATGACTTTCATGAAGTGATACGATATGATGAACAATATAATATTCACAAAAGCACACATACTTGGCCTTATGGGGAATTATGAAAGTAAATTCAGTGATATACACATAAATATTGGTGAAAAATTGAAAAGAAAAGAGAGTTTATGAACTTATATCTACATATGATGAATATCGACAAATTTACACAGATGGTTCAAAAGTTCAAAATAAAATAGCCTGTGCATTTTACATACCTCATCTGAAAACTGGACGTGCCCTTTCCATTCCTGCATCAGTAAGCTTATACACTGCAGAAAGTTTAATGCTGTCTTAATCGCTCTTAAATATATAGAAGAACACCCACATGTATCTAATAAATGGTTACTTATCTCTGATAGCATGAGTGTCTTGAAGGCACTGAAGGCAAGAACTTTAGATGGTAAAACGTCTTTTATCATATATGAAATCAAAAGTTTGTGGTGTACGACTTTCCATTGACTCCCATCGAGTTGGAGGTTGATAAGTATTTTTACAGAAAAGTTACACTATTATAAGCACACACACAAATTTTCAATATGCGGAAACACGTACTTATTGAGAAAAAAGTTATTGAAAATTTAAAAAAAAAATTAAATTCTTGCATTGTTTATGTCTAATCCTACAATAAAACTGACGCCATTTTTTTATTGTTATTGTCAGTAGGGATGTCGATTCTTTCCGAAAAAGACCGATTTTTTAAATAGATTCGAATTGTAAGCTGGTGTATCGATTCCCAAAAAATCGATTTCTAAAATATCTATATTTTCTTCATGTTTGCATTTATAATGTAAATATAAATCCATTTTATGAGAAAAAAATCCCCTTCATCATAAAATATAGAGGGACTGATTCAGAAGGATTTCTGTATCTATTTTGAGACTGCTACGTCTCCGGCGCTGCGGGAATCGTCTCGTCCGATGCCTACGATTTGTTACAGCAGGCGGAGGCTGTTCCCCCTACGCGCCTCCGGCTCTTTAAAACCACTCTAGGGGTAGGACAGACTCGTACCAGGTGGAGTCGGGGTCAATCAATTCGGTTCTTTGACATAAGTTGAACCTAACCTATTTTATTTGTTATCTGCCCTAATTGGTACTGTGAAAATAAAACAAAATTCAATAACAGATCATTTATTATGGTATCTTTCTTGTTTTTCATAAAATGGAATTATATTTACATTATAAATGCAAACATAAAAAAATATAGATATTTTAGAAATCGATTTTTTATGAATCGATATTTTTATGAAGCTTACGATTTGAATCGATTTAAAAATCGACCCTTTACGGAAAGAATCGACATCCCTACTGACGACAATGACATTACAAAATGGCGTTAGTTTTATGGTAGGATTAGATATAAACAATGCAAGAATAATTGATTTTCAATAACTTTTTTCTCAAAAATTACGCGTTTCCGCATGTTGTAACTTTGTGTGTGTGCTTATAATAGTGTAACTTTTCTGTAAAAATACGTATCAACCCCCAACTCGACGGAAGTCAATGGAAAGCTAAACCGGTTGTGGTGGAAATTAAAAGAAAATAATTTGGAAGTAAAATTTTTATTGACTCCGTCACATATTGGTGTTCAAGGAAATGAAAGCGCAGACCATTTAGCTTAAATTATAGTTACAGCTGATATTGACAGGATAACCGGTGTTGCAATACCACATACAGATTTATATTGAAGAAGAATGGAAAATGCAATGGAATGCTGTTTTAGAGGCAGGAAAAGGTCGTTAGTATACATCAATTAATTCAGAATTAAGTATTCCTTGGTTTTCTCGCAACGAGAGATATCATAGCAGAAAAGAACAATGGCAGACTTTCATACATAAAATTAGTTGAGAAGAAATGGTAGCGTCTATATATCAAAAATATCGTGAAATGTTAAGCGTCAGTCCCTTAATAACTCTGTCAAAGAATTTTGTCCAGAGAAGGCGTCAAAAAAAAGATATTTAGATTTGAACCTTTTTAGGTTATGTCCTATGTCACTTGGAAAAAATCATGTTTCCTGTGGTTGTTTAGTGTTAGCTTAATACATAATACATAATTGAGAGTTTTTAGATTGTTGTGTCTCTATTATATATTTGCATACTATAAATCTATATTTCAGGCATGGCTCCAGGGCCTTTGTATCATAGTGACATTATCAGAAGGTCTAGAACCCAGAGCCGTAAAGGCAGTAAAAAAACAGTAACATTTTCTTTTACCTATGATTGAGGTAATGTATTATTTTAGGAAATTCTTTGTAAGAGACTTATTCTCAACGACTTTTATTTTTATTGTTACTGATAGTATAGTTATTACTAATAATATCTTAATATAAAAATAATTTGTGTGTTGTGTTGGTAGTCTTACAAAGTGTATACGACACACGAACAGTATGAATATTTAGTATATTATATTATATAGTATGAATATTTATATGGCAACACATGAATAGAGTGAAATGATTTAAGTCATTTGATATTCCCAAAAATGTTTTTTTTTTTGTGGCTTCAATTAAAATACACTTTTATTTGAAAAATCATAAAAAAATAATAAAACTCGTTTTATATATAACTTATTTCTAGACGCGATAATTTTTGTCAACTATTTTTCTGCCATTGCTCTTTTATACAATAATGTGTAGACTTAGATTTGGCCATTATCGACTGAACGCTCATCTTTCCAGGATGAGAATAGTAGCATCTGCAACATGCAACTTCTGCGATACAGAAGCAGATCGGACTGCAGAACATATAATATTTAACTGCCCAGCGTACGCCATAGAAACATTGCCACTCATTGAAAAACTTATACAAGTTTATGAAAACTCAGAAAGCGTCCCGCGTGCCCTGCAAGATGTTCTTAGGAATACTAAGACATATTTTGCACTTTGCAATTTTATTCATAATACTGTAAAAGAAATGTGAAATATGGTATCCCTGTTTTTGAAAATATTGGATTGACAAATCTACATGGATTGAAACTTACAATGATTATAATATAAAGAAGACTTGGCTTTAACCTTTACGGTTTTTGAAAATATGAAGAATTAAAGAAAATAAGACTTGGCTCCGGCCTTTATAGATTTTGAAGAGATGGAAAGAAGAATAATAAGACTTGGTTCCGGCCTTTACACTTTAAAATTCTATAAATTCAAAATAAAAAAGACAAGGCTGTATGGCTTAGTTCCTTTGCCTGCTCTCTCGAGCGAATAATAAAAACAACAACAACCAATTGGATACGTTTAGGGATGGGCAAGGGGAAAAATATATCGATATGTATCGAATCTATATTTTAAAGTTTCGATATATATCGCGTGATAAATATTGATATATCGTCATCATTTGCATGATGTAAAGATAAGGTCCAAAATTTTATTTACTGACGGTTGGACGACGAAAAACTAGGATACAACATTATAATACATCGAAATTCATACGAATTCGATACTCGTAAAGTAAATATCGATATATCGAGATTTAAAATATCGACGATATATATCGATATATTTATTTTAAAATATCGATAATTCGATATATGAGATATTTTTTGGCCACGTCTAGATACGTTTTTGACAGATATCAATGCAATATTAACGGACAAAAATTTTAAACTTTGTAATAACTTTTATACTAATAAACTTAATAACTTATAATAAGTAATTTACTACGTGGTAGAGCCGTGCTGCAGCTATATTATGGTTGTAGCACGAATGGGTCGGCTCGAACGGGGAAGGACCACGCTCTCACAGAAAACCAGCGTAAAATAGCAGCTTAACGCTGCTGTGTTTCGTATGGTGAGTGTAGAGAACCGGAGACCCTTTTTACTGGCAAAGAGGCATTCCATCTTAGTCCTCACGGGTGACAACGCATCTGCATCTTGAGTCTTTATTGAGGATAGATGTAGATGTCTATGGGTCACAGTAACCACTTACCATCAGGTGGACTGTGTGCTCGTTTGTCACCCGATCCCATAAAAAAAAAAAAGACTTTGCTTTGAGGTTAAGGTGGCACAAGTCGCGGGCTCGAACTCGCTGGTGGGCGCGGCCAAAAAGCACGCTGTCTCACCTGGCATCGTGCCCGACAGAGATAGTATCAGTGATGAGCATATCGACACTAGTATTCACGCATGTCTTGTTCGTACGGTGTTCCGAACCCTTAGAATAAAAACGAAGTTACACGAACACGATGCAACATCTATACTAATATAATAAAGCAGTAGAGGGTCTAATCTCTGGAACTACCAGTCCAATTTGAAAAATATTTTTTTGGATATTATAGCCAGATTCATGTTGAATAGTATAGGCTATACAGCATTAGGCTATATATCTCAGCTAGCCTATATTTGTTAAGGAAGTCAGAAGAAAAAGCGCTGTTATGGTTCGGGATACGTAAATACAATGTTCTAGAAAAATATAGATCTTTACTCCGTCTAAAAAAAGTCCGCGATACCATATGTCTATTTCTTATATATAAGCCACAATTAGGCATTTTGTGACAAAAAAAAATGAAAATTTAATTATTAGGCACCTTACGAACCAAAGTTACTTCATTATCAAGACAATTTTATGAAGATAAACTTCGTTCTTTATACCATGTTTATATAGTACATAGTTTAAGAGATAATGTAAAATTAAAATAATTCAATACCTACTTGGCTTGACGCGCAAACAACGCATAACCCCTAGCCCGGTGCGAACTGAGAAGCCAGTATTGAAAGCTTCTATGAGCGAGGTTAGGTTAGCCGTTAGTTCAATCGTTATCTATATCTACACAAATAAATAAAATTGAAGTGTCTGTTTTTAATGTCAAAATAACAGCTTTTTACTAATTGCGTATGAAACTGTATACGATACTTATAACATTAACACAATATTTAACATTTTTGTATGTCTGTCAGTCTGTTTGTTGCGGTTAATTTCCAAAACGGCTGGACCGACTTTGGCGGGACTTTCACTAGTAGATAGCTCATGTTATAAGAAGTAACTTAGCCTGCTTAAATTTTAGAAAAATTATTAGGTGTCTTTGCAACAATATTAACGCCCTAAACTAAACGCGGACGAAGTCGCGGGGTACAGCTAGTAGCTAAAATAAATTCAAAATTAATTGAGTACTTTTATCTATCTCCCGGGTGACCGTAGCAATGATTAGTTACATCTTTATTTCTGAACTCTTTCATTTCACGTTGCTATGGTATTTTGAAAGTTTAAATTTAATTGATTAATAAGTATAAGAGGTTGATAGCAAATTTATCAAGAATCATTTCTTGCCTACACACTTTTCATGTATCGTGTACGTTTTTCTTTAAAACTGGAAAAAACCGCGCATAATATGCCGACAGATAAAATAAAAGTACTCCATTTATCATGACAATTTTTCCATACATTACAATCAAATAAAATATTTGATTGCAATTATAAAATGCTTGAACTAGGTGTCATGTCATGCCACGCATCTCGGACACGTGATGACGCGGGTGAAACCGCGAAATTATTAGGTATACCTCTGTGGCTCTATATACCTAATATAGATTGCTTATTTTATTATGTTTAGTTTTCCCCGAGTGGTCATGCAGCAATCACTCAAGAGTTCGGCTTCGAACGTGTGTAACTCGATAATTATCCCACGGCAACGAAATACCTGAATAAACGGTATCATATATGATATTTGGCAGCTCCGTGGCGCAGTGGCTTAGCAATGAATTGTTGTACTGGGAGCCGCGGGTTCGAATCAATCGAACAAGTATTTGTATGGTCTACAAATAATTGTTCCGGGTCTGGATGTTTGTAAACTGCCTCCACGATACAGGAGAAAATCCTAGTGTGGGGTAACGTTTATTTTTGAAAAAAAAAAATTCCGGACTATAGCCTATCTCTGAGCAAAATATCATCCAGATCCCTTCAGCCGTTCTGGCGTGATTGAGTAACATACATCCATTCATCCGTCCATCCAAATATCCAAACTTTCGCATTTATAATATTTAGATAATAATCGTAATTGGTCTGCCTACCTATAAATTGTTTTCAAAAATACTTACTTACCTGGCTTCTTATTTTTTTATATATACTCAATATCACTAAACGTAAGCACAGGTTTTTATCAAGACAGGTGACCCATCAAGATTGTTTTCTTAGTACTGACGTACCTACCTAAAGTTTACAATTTTGTGGCCACGACGCGGCGAGGTTTTGTGATATTTTGTTGTATTGTAGATTGTAGGTATCTAGGTAATAACAGTAGGTACAAAGATGTTTTATAGGTCCAGATACCGTGTACGCGCGCCTAAAACGCTTCCATTTCAAAGGCGCCAATATTGGCGTATTCGTTCGATCGTTCCGACATTACGCCAGCAACGTCCGCTGTGAACATACGTCACGCACCGGTGTTTTTAATTTCGCAAAATGACTGTTTGTGCTGTGAAATCATTTAAAAATTACTCTTGGAAAAAAGATAAGGATAAGAACATCACTTTTCATAAGTAACTATACAATTTTATGGTGTATTTCTTTGTAAAAGAATACGAAAGCTAAATGTCAATACAAGTAATAATACTACGCAATAATATTCGAGTGTTGCCTAGTCTATGAAATGTTTTTCCATTTTTTAATGTCATGATCAACCACAAAGTTTATCTGTATAGGGGTTTTAAACAGTCTAATTTTACAGATTTTACCCAACTATAGAGTTAAACCGTTTTAAGGGTTAGGGTTGAAATACATCTGGCAGCATGAAATTGCACTTTCCTGTGCTTCTATCGTTTTTGGTCACTCAGAACCGTTATAGTAGTAACCGGTATAGTTCCACTCTCAAAAAGCCGATTGTAAACCGGTTTTAAAAGTTTATCTATCATTCTTAACAATTCATACTAATATAATATTATAAATGAAAGTGTGATTTTTTCGTTTATTTGTTTTTGTCCTTCCTTCAGGCAGCAACGGAACGGAGCAATTTAAAAAAATTAAACATTTTGCTATCTCTTGGCTGAAGTTTACGCTTAACCAAACTTACTTTTTTTCGTCATTTTACTTAGGATTGAAAAATAATTTAATGTCTTCGTAAAAAGCGGCAATATTTTGTGTTCTACAGTACAAAAGTGTAGTACTCTGTATATATTTAGTAATAATAGATTATAAATATATGTTACAAACATAAATATCTACTGTGCTTTTTTATTTATTTTAACTGTTACATTAATTATAGGTTTTATTACATATCTTCAATATTTTAGTGCGATGTTCGTACCTACATAAAACACACATAAGTAACCATATCCCCATACACACACACAAATGCACACGCCACGCACACACATTTTATACTCTTAGAATCAATAGGTACGTCAATAGGAATGAAATATAAAATCTCCCACATTTTTTGGGTAATCGATTCACACTGTTATTACCGAAGTCACGCACATTAATGCAGCTATGGTGCGTAAGATATGCGCGTCACGTGGTACTCACGCACACATGAATCAAAGACTGTCTTCACTATGAACGTTGCGGTGTGTTAGCAACACGGTATCTGGACCTATAAAACATCTTTGAGTAGGTACCTATGAAAATCCCACATAATATACTTTGTTTATCCGCCGCAAAAGTCGTCTAATAAATAATTAAACTGTTTTGTAATTCTTTATTTATTTATAACACTTGCATTGAGAGCCGTGGTAGCTCAGATGGTTAGCGCTCGCTGTAAGTATCACATTACGCGAGCAACCCGGGTTCGATCCCCGTCGGCACCAATGAAATTGTTGCAATTTTATATAGTAATCGAATATAGACTTTACTTTTTTTACTTTTATAATTATATTGTATTACAGACGAAAATTTTAAAATATTGTCTGTCGTCCAAAACGCATCATCTCTTTCAATTATATCAATTTCCATGCCGTCTTTTGTCTTTGGCGTCCAAATTACAAAATAGCAAAACTTTTCGTTTCGAATAAAACTCGAATACAAGCGCGCGTCACCGCCTGTGCATGTGTGTGTAAGCATCGTCCTCCCGCACCGCACCGGGGGAGACATTATTCAGTGAGATGCACGATAATTCATAGTAACATGCGCGCGTAAAAAAATACGAAAAGGCCTTTGGAAGAAGGTGTTTTATGAAAAAACCACTGCATTAATCAATTACAAATAAAATTTATTGAGTTCTTCGATAATTGACCTGTGTCGGTACCGACTTTGTTTTGGAAATTTTACACTTCTTTTATTACTAATTTACGCCCAAAGTTGTGTTAAAATTGGCAATAAAAACGAATCTTTGGTAGCTCGTAACTTTTTAATAACATTTTATTTTACTATTCTGTTTCCGTACAGACAAATTTAATAATGAGACAAAACGATATCATGTTTAATTTTGGATGTACACTGTCAAACAGCGGAGTAAAACCCCTCCGAAATTTCTATGGAAATAATGTCGACTAGTGTCACCTTAAGTGAGAGATACAAGTGTTGTAGTTTTTTTCGCTTAAATTTATTGTTACATTAAGTCATGTTGAATCACTATAGTAAATTTTTTTGTCTTGGTGGTGGTTTTAACATCTGTAGATTAGTAAGTGTTTTTAATTGTGCCGTTTTTATGTAAATTTTAGTTATAGAAATATAATGGAGGACGAACCTCCCGATCCCGAAAGGGTTCACAATGACTCCTTTACTTTACCCGTTGATTATGTAGAATCTATTAATCGTAAACGCGCCCAAATAAGCAATGAGTCTGCCCATCCACAAAAAATAGTTATTACTGATCCAAACCAACAGTTTCCTTCAATACAATCCTCATATACCCATCCTGATTTTATTAATAAGAAAGTAAAGTACTCTTAAGATGATACCGCGCCTTTTCTAGTTCACGTAAGTAAAACGTCAAATGATCAAGTGTCCGGAGTAACTCTCAAATCAATTAAATTTGGTCACTTTCTGTATCATAATAACATTAAAAATATAGTTTGTAACGGCGTCAAAAAAGTTGGACGAAACAGGATATCAGTTGAATTTAAAACAGCAGCGGATGCAAACACTTTTATTGATCACCCAGTACTTCAGACTTCTAAATATGAAACAACTATCCCTTCATATAATATCACTCTTATGGGGCTAGTCAGACAAGTTCCTATAGAGTGGACATTACAAGAATTAATAGCAGCTATAGAAATTCCCTCTGGATATGGTACTATAATTAAAGCTCGCCGACTCAATAGACGATCAGTGGGTGACAGCAATAACGTTTCATGGATTCCAACTCAAACAGTAGTTCTAACTTTTTCTGGACAAAAACTTCCACCACATATTTACTGTTTTTACACCTCTATGCCAGTAGAAAAATATGTTCTGCCACTCATTCAGTGTCATAAATGTTGCAGATTTGGCCATGTTACTTCTCAGTGCCGATCATCCCCTCGCTGCTTTATATGTGCACAGAATCATGAAGGTTTATCATGTACTAGGCAAACTACTACTTGTCTATTCTGCTCAGGACCCCACACAGCAAAAGACCCTACCTGCCCTGAACATCTAAGGCAAAAATCTATTAAACTAGTTATGTCACAAGAAAATTTAACATATTTAGAAGCTTCAACTAGATTCCCTCTGGTACGAAGATCCTTTGCTGACGCAACAAGAAGTCCGCCTCGTAATTCTTTTCATCAGACCCCTTATCCCATAAATGACAGTATTTCCGCTCCTTCGGCTCAGCCTTCACAATGTATATCATATAAAAAAACAATCTTTATTCCTCAACGTACTTACATACAATCATCAAATTCTGGATATGATAAGCCAGCCCATCAGGCAATTGTTGAAAACCCTCTTTCTTCCCTTCCAAATGGGTGTGCTTTACTGGGGAATGACAACATCTCTAATAATGATAACTTCTGCGAACTTATGGTATCAATGTTAATTAACATGATTTCCCGTTTCAGTGACGCAGAACTTCCCCTCACTTTACGTCATAAACTTACTCAGCTTACTTCAATAACTAGCAACATTCACAATTCTACAATGGAATTGTCGGAGCATCAAACATAAAAAGAATGAACTTATCTTTCTTATAAACAAATTTAGACCATCTGTTCTTGCCATTCAGGAGATGTGGCTTCGACCTGACTCCCAATTTAGGATCTCAGGTTATTCATGTCTTCGGGATGATAGGAGCGATGGACATGCTGGTTCCTCTATTCTGATTTCAAAAAAAATTACATATTCTTCTATACCTCTTCCTTCCCACAGCTCCTCGATTAATGCTGTTGCAGTCAAGGCTCTCAACATATCTTTTCTGTGTGTATACATTCCTGATCCTAATGTTACCATCTTAAATGAACTTTTTAATCTTATTTCTTGTCTAACTCCCCCTGTTGTTATAATGGGAGATTTTAATATTCAGCATACTTCATGGGGCTCACATCACTGCGATTCTCTATCATCTACGTTTCTAGATATGATAGACGACTTAAATCTTTGCATCCTTAATGATGGTTCTCCTACCCGCCGTGTTTCACCTTCTCAGAATGTAAGAAGTGTAGTGGACTTGACTCTTTGTTCTCCTGGCTTAGTTTCCCTTCTATCATGGAAAACATTACCAAATTCACATGGTAGTGATCACTATCCAATTTCTATCACATCTGCTGACTCTACAAGAGCAAATTCTGAATTCAACCCGAGGTTAAAATATAATTTATCAAAGGCAGACTGGCATTATTATTCTTCTGTTTTAGATCAAGCAACATCAACAATTCCTTCTTTGCATCATGAAAATGTACATTCAGTCTATATGGAATTCAAAAACACATTATTATCTTCTGCCAATAAGACTATTCCTTTAAAACAACTCTACAGAAGCAATTTGGCCTCACCTCCTTGGTGGGACCAGGATTGCACATCTGCTTGCAAAAAAAGGAAAGAGTAGTAAATCTTTATCAATGACCATGGAAAACTACATTTCCTATAAACAAATAGCAGCTGAAACAGTGAAATTGCTATCTCAGAAGAAAAAAACGGCTGGCATAGATTTTGTTCTACTTTATCTCCTTCCACACCTCCTTCTCTAGTCTGGAAAAACATTAAAAGATATCGCTGTTCTAATACAGTTGAACAGAATGTGTCTTCTAATGACCCTTCAATTTGGCTTGAAGAATTTGCACTTAATCTTGCTCCTCCTTCAGTGCCCACACATGCTGAATGTTTAGTTTTTAATTCTCCTTCTACACAATCTCTAGATGAAATTGATGCCCCCTTTTCTTACGAGGAATTATTTACAGTCCTTCAGGGTCTTAAGGACTCCTCTCCAGGAGTAGATGGAATTCCTTACTCATTCATTATTAAAAGCAGTAAAAAAACTAAAACTGTATTTCTTGACATTCTGAACCACATTTTTAACTCTGGAATTCCTCCCAAAGAATGGAAGACCCAAATAATACTTCCTATTCTCAAACCGGGTAAAGCCAGTGAAGACTTTTCAAGTTACAGACCCATTGCACTGTCGTGTACAATGGCAAAGATACTAGAACATTTGATAAAAAATCGGTTAGAATGGTTCTTCGAGAGTAAGGATGTTTTACCGAAGAGCCAATTTGGCTTTCCAAAAAGCTTAAGCACTATGGATAGCCTCAGTACACTAGTAACTGACATCCGTATTGCTTTTTCTAAAAATGAATACTTTGTTGGAGTCTTTCTCGATATTTCATCTGTATACGACAATGTATTTCTTCCTGTACTCAGGCAAAAAATGCTGAAGCTGAGTATACCAGTGAAGATAGTAAATTATCATATATTATCAAAACTCACTACTCCCCCCCCCCCCCCCGACATATTTGGAAAGGTCTTCCACAAGGCTCAGTCCTCAGTCCTATTCTCTATACTATCTACACTTTCGATTTAAATCTTGCAGTAAATTCATTTTGTAATGTCCTACAGTATGCAGATGATTTAGCCCTATACATTTCTACAGATAACCTGACTACAGCTAATTCCCGGTTAAATTCTACTATGGAATATTTACAATGCTGGTTAACTGATCATGGTCTATCCCTCTCTGTTTCCAAAAGCAGTATAGTGATTTTTACTCGCCATAAGAATGTCCCTAATATTCCAGTTTTATATAATGGCTTACCTATTCCTATTCGGGACAAGGTAAAATTTTTAGGTATGGTACTAGATAATAAATTATCCTTTACACAACACATTGAATACATTTCTAAAAACAATTTTTTTGTCTGTCTTTTGTTTTAGGTGATTCAGCAGTTAATTTGACCAATATCATTCACATAATATTCGTTTGTTACCATTTCTTGTATTATCAATTTCCTTTTTTAAGCAGAGTTTGTGTCCCAATTAAACCTTCTCACATGTAACATGTCATTGGCGAATTCATCGTAACCGCCATAAAGGAAGAAGAAGAACTTATAATAAATGCAAATTGTTCACAAATAATACTAGATTGTGATAAAACTAAAGATGACTATTGAGAAATCCGCCAAGGCCGCAAATGACTTTGTTGCAAAATTAAAAGCCGACGGTTCTGAAATGGACTTTTATGATTAGGGAATATTTTACAAGGAGTACAAAATTATTTTAACTGATTTACCCACAAAAGACAAAGGAACCTTCTCGCTTAATGTGTTATGTATGCTCTGCAGGTGGGTACATATGTGACATTTCTTTAAAGAAGTTCAATTGATTTAAGTTTTACTTTTAATCTAAAAATGAAGTGGCAAACGGACTTACAGCCTATCTGATGGTAAATAACTACTGTAGTCCATGGATTCCTGCAGCCAACTTTGAAAAAAAGGCTACAGATGTGTTGTCACCTCTAAGGATAAAGATAGAATACTTTTTTTTTATAGGATAACTGACAATCGAGCACACAACCACCCGATGGTAAGTAGCTGCTGTGGGCCATAGACATCTACATCCATCTTCAATTATGAATCAAAATGCAGATGCATTGTCACTATGGATTGAGATAGAATACCTTGTTTCCACTATAAGGGGCTCCACACTCACCATATGAAACACAGCAGTATTCCGTGAGAGTGTGGTCTTTCGCCAGTCAAGCCGACCCATTTTTGCTACTACTATACTACTGATATAGTTGCAGCATGGCTCTACCACATATACATTGTAATTAACTTTGATCTCTATATCTTATTTATTGTAACTTGTTAAACATGAGTACAGCTCAGTTTTGCCTTTCATGTTAGCAGCAAACAATTTCATTCTCCTTTCTATATATCCAAACTATGAGTCGATGAGGAAATAGCAATAAAAGTTTCTGACATTTAACATTTAATGTGTTCCTCTATGTCGTATCAATCTCATTAAATACTTGCGTAAAATCAGAACCGTGTAAAAATATCACAGTGTGCATTGTTGTTTGGGTACCATAGGGGTCCAGATCAGTCAATACCTAACTTGTGTTTTTTGTGGACTATTATAGTTATTGTTAATAAGTTTTAGCAACAGTAAATATCAGTCTCATATTAATGCTCTTGTATATTTATGCACTATATATACATGCCTAAGTGTACTACATGATAATTTTACATATTAATACTTAAAAAATGGGAGGAGGTACTCAATTCGTCTGTATTTTTTTGTGTGTTACAACAACTTTTCTAGGTATAAAGAATTTGATGACTCTTTTTTTATTTGAAAGTTGGTGCTTCTCATGTGGTCCCATATAAATTTGATCAAGATCTGACCAGTAGTTTTTGAGTTATCCTTAATATTACGCATTTGATTGACTTTAACTACATTGATGATATTCTCATTTTATTTATATTGAATTAGATTGTACAAAATTTTTCAATTTACCACTTGTTTGAAAAAAATTCTGCTAGATTTTTTGCTGATTCTTAATAGGACTGGTTCAGAAAATAGATCGTTTTCCAAACTAGTGATAAATTTAACCACAACACATGGTGGACAAACAATAGTCCGCTGTGTAGTGGTGGTGTAAGAATATCCACTACCCCATTTCATCCCGTGGGTGTTGTAAGAGGTGACAGAGGGAAATAAATTGTAAGATAGGTAGCAACGTCTTGCCAAGCGTAGCAACTATGGCAAATATCCCAGCTATGAGGCAATCTATGGGGGAGGTCTATGTTCAGCAGTGGACTTAGGCTGTAATAGATGGATGTATAGAAGATAATCATCTACCAGGAGCACATGACCCACTGAGAGGTGAAATTTTCAAATCAACGGTAACATTACAACTATGGAAAATATTCCCACTCTGAGGCAATCTATGGGGGTGGGCCTATGTGCAATAGTGGACTTTAATAAGCTGTAATGTTTAACCCCCGATGATACCGGAAGGGTGTTATATGTTTGTAGTGTATCTGTACATCTTTGTGTCTGTCTGTGGCATCATAGCTCCTGAACGAATGAACCGATTAAGTTTTTTTCGTTTGAAAGATGTCTTAATCAAAAGTGTTGTTAGATATGTTTCAAGAAAATCTGCTCAGCCATTTGAAGATCACCAGCTGTTTAAGTTTCAGGGGGTTATAAAATTTTTAATTTAAGTTATCTATACAAATAATGTAATGTCACAATTACAGCTTTTTACGAAATGCATATGAAAGTATACACGGTTTAGGGGGTCATTATAGAAGCGTGCTCGTCGCGACCCCTGCCAGCCCTTTTCAGGGCTGCAATTCTACTCTGCTGCGCACCCATGACAACGAGGGTTAGGGCGTCCCCCCAAGGCAACGCACACCAGCTCGTCCCCGTTGGTGTAGAATGCAGCGCGCAAAGCGGCGATGGGGACCGCCACCCGTCACGCACAGCCCGACACGGCGGAAGGTGGAGGACAGAGTGCAGAGTTGGCACGTGGAATGTTAGAGGAGGCATGAGAGATAAGACGAATGAGTTGATCGAAATAATGAAAGAAAGAGAATTAGATGTCGTGTGTATGTCGGAGACCAAACGGAAGGGCAGTGGTACTGAAGAGCTCCCTGGCGGGGCGTTAGCTCTATGGTCCGGAGTCCCGGAGAGCGAGAACGCCTGCCAGGGAGTGGGGGTGCTGCTGTCTTCTCGGTTGGTCGATGTTATGACTGAATATAAGGTTGTGAACTCAAGACTTCTCTGGGTTCGCTTTAAATTGGGACTGACGAAGTTATTCCTTTTGGCTGTTTATGCGCCGGTAGCTTCGTCGTCCAGGGCTGAGCTGGAGGAGTTTTGGGAGAATGTAAGAGAAGTTCTAGATTTGGCTAGGGGAAACGAAAGAATTGTTGTATGTGGTGATTTGAATGGATGGGTTGGTACCGCTCGACCAGGGTACGAGTCGGTACTTGGAAAGTTTGGCGATAAAAGGGTTAATGATGCTGGCAAGCTTATACTGGCGGTGTGCAAGGAAAAGGGTCTTCTTGTGACAAACACTATGTTTAATCACAAGAAAATCCATATGTATACTAGAGAACGAAAGAATGAGAGAAGTATGATCGATTTGTTCCTGGTGGATGACCGACTGCGAAAACAGGTGATGGATACGCGAGTGTTCAGGGGTGCTGACCTGGGAACGGATCACTATCTAGTGATTACTAGATTTAGGGGTCTGTTCGCGGGTCGGCGCTACCGGACGGCAGTAACAGAACCACAGTCGGTCTGTCGCATCCGAAGCTGGAAGCTTCAGGAAGCGGATACTAGGGACAAATATCATGCGAGGGTAGCCGAAAAGCTTGACACCATCGATGGCAGAAAAGAATGTGTAGAAAGAACATGGCAGAACCTTAGGGATGGAATGGTAAGTGCAGCGGAAGAAGTGTGTGGAACAATAAAAAGAGGCAGTAGTAAAAGAAGAGATGCATGGTGGAATGATGAAGTGATAGAAGCTGTAAAGAAGAAGAAGAAAGCATGGTTAGACTACTTGGCCTCTAGTAATGATAAGGATATGAGAGAGAAGATGAAAGAAAGATATAGGCTGCAGAAAGTTCACACGAAAGCACTGATTGAGGAAGTGCGTGAAAGGTGTAGAATGGAAGCAGACGAAAGGTTGTCGCACAACTTTAAGTAGAACTCCAAACTCTTCTGGAAAGAGGTTGGAAGGACCCGAAGTGGTGCGACGGCCTTAAGAATGAACAAAGTGCTTTCGAGAACTAATGACGTCCTCTCAGAAAAATCGGACGTCATGCAGCGATGGAGCGAATTTTATAGATAAATATATGCGTGTGATGATCTTAGTGAGGGATCCGGGGATGACGCCGTGACTGGTACGCCAGACCCGGACCTCGATGACACTGAGGTCATCAGTATGAAAGAGATTGAACGTGCGATTCGAAGTTTGAAATGTGGTAAAGCTGCGGGACTAGACAGAGTTACTGCTGAAATGGTCAAGTATGGTGGGCCTCGCGTCTGGGACAGCTTTCATCTGCTGTGCAATTTGTGCTGGCGGACGGGGGATGTCCCGGATGATTGGCGATCCGCAGTCATTGTGCCTTTATATAAAGATAAAGGTTCACATTTTGACTGCGGGTGCTATCGGGCGATCAGCTTGACCAGTTTAGCAAGTAAAGTTTACTCGAAGGTTTTGACACGTAGGATGCAAAAGAAATCGGAAAGATTTCTATGGGAGGCACAATGCGGATTTAGACCTGGAAGAGGATGCACGGATCAAATGTTTTCTCTCCGCATGATCACGGAAAAGCTTCTGGCTGCTAACCAGAAGATTTTCTGTGCTTTTGTGGATCTTGAGAAAGCATTTGATAAGGTTGTAAGGAAGAAAATGTGGGAACTGTTGCCGGGGTATGGTGTGGATGGTCGATTGCTAAGGGCTGTGCAGTCTCTTTACTGTGACTGTAAAGCCTGTGTGCGAGTAGGGCATGACCTGTCACTCATGTTTAACGTCCAAACGGGCGTAAAGCAGGGTTGTGTCATGTCTTCCTGGCTGTTCATACTGTATCTCGATAGCTGTTTACAGAAGCTGAAAGATAGCTGTTTGGGTGTGAAATTGGGTGACATTAAAGTAAATTGTCTATTGTATGCTGATGATGCAGTGCTTATTGCACCATCAGAGGCATAACTGCAGGCATTAGTCACGTGTATGAAAGAGGAATGTGAAATTAAAGGTCTCCGTTTGAATGCTAATAAAACTAAGGTTCTGGTATTTGAAAGGGACAAAGAAAGAACGAAGTGTGAAATATGGGTAAATCAGGAATGTCTAGAACAGGTAAATGAAATTGTATACTTGGGGAGTGCTTTTAGCTGGGATGGAAGATGTGATTTAGATGTGGACAGGCGTGTCACTGCCGGGAACAAAGTCAATGGTGCCCTGACTGCGTTAGTCAAAAGGCAAGGCGTAGCGAAGAGTGCACGCCTTGCAATACATAACGCAGTGTTGGTACCGACTTTGTTATATGGCAGCAAAACCTGGGTATGCCAGAAGAAGCATAAAAGTAAGTTGAATGCAGTGGAGATGCGATCTCTTCGTAAAATGTGCGGCGTTATCATGGCCGACCGAAAGCGAAACGAAGATATTCGCAATATGGCAGGTTTGAAAGATGACCTTATCACAAAAATTGATAAGGGCGTGCTTCGGTGGTTTGGGCACGTTGAGCGAATGAGTGAAGACCGAATGGTGAAGAAAATATATAGCGCGAAAGTTAATATTAAAAGGTGTCGAGGTAGGCCGAGACTAACTTTCGAAGACCATGTGAGCAAATTGCTCGAAGAGGGTAGGGTCAAGAGTACTCGGATACCTAGACGTGCATGCATGAAGAAGATAATGAATCTGAAAGAAGCGAAAGAGGTTTGTAAGGATCGTGACACTTGGCGATCTGTTCTCTCTGGCTACCCCGTCAGGGATTGTGCGTGAAGATAAGTAAGTAAGTAAGTAAGTATACACGGTACATAAGTACAAGTAAAATCTTGTACTTATGTACCTTATACAATTTTTATAAAATAAAAATACAATTTTTAATTTTTGTCTGTTTGAATTTGTTCCGGCTAATCTTTGAAATGGCTGAATCGATTTTGACGTAACTTTCACTGGCAGATAGCTGATGTCTTAAGGAGTAATTTAGGCTACTTTTATTTTGGAAAAAGAATTAGGGTTCCCTGCTAAAAAATTAAATCCCTAAATTACATGCATGCGAAGTCGCGGGGAACTGCTAGGTTATTAATAAAACTGTTTTTGTTTTTGTGTACATACATTATATTTTCGTAAATATACTGAACTACTTTAAGTCTTATATATTATATTCAGGTTAGTAAGTCATGTATATAATCATAATAAAATTTTCAGGAATCTAGATAAAGTTCCAATATGGTGTGACAAAATCTCCAACAAGGACCTGCTAGAGCTGTGTATAGAGTGCTTGAGACAAACTAGAGCACTAAACAAACCTGAACAAGTGAAGACACTAGCATATGTGTATCACATTCACAGGCATATAATTCGACAGGTTGGTATCCTTAATATATTTTCTTTTCAACCGACTTCAAAAAATGGAGTCAATTTGATTGTATATATATTTTTTTAAGGCAAAAACATCTTTAGGCCTGAATTCCTCCTTTGCTGACGTCGTTTGCGTACGGTCGATCGTGTACGTCAGCGATAAATAAAATACCATAGTGCGATACCGAGCTATAATGTGGTACAGTCGTCCGCTAAGTTGATTTTGGAAAGGAGATCGGTCAGTAAAATTCAATGTTAATAATTATGATTGTTAACATTGTCTTTTACATACCAATCTCCTTTTTTACTATCGTCCTCATTATTGCAATCCAGAAATAAAGCCTCGAAAACTTCTACCCAGTATTTTGCTCTCCTATCTTTGTACAAATCATTAAATTTTTTTTCGGTAATTCGGTAAATAAGACGTTCTGTATCGATATTCATTGCAATTGTACGTGCACACGTGGATCGTCCGTAACAGAGTGAGGGTGCTCGCACTATTCCACGCTCGTCCGTCGACTGACGTACGCGCCGCTGTCGTCAGCGTTGTAGTGTGGGGCTATATAGAACATAATGTACATTAGTACGCGCGACCTACGTACGCGACCGACGTCAGCGTAGGAGGAATTCAAGCCTTAAGCACATTGGGAACTTTTAGGTTGGGGAAAAAGCACTAATTATAAATTTAATTAATTGTTGAAAATCTAATTGATACAATTTTATAAAATTGACAGTATTTTATAAATTTGTTTGTATTATACAAGTAGATAATAACCATTCTTTTCTACCGACTTTAAAAAGCAGATGGTACTCAATTCAACTGTATGTTTTTTTTATGTGTGTGATGGGTGTTATAAGTTTGTAGTGTGTATCTGTGTATCTGTGCATCTGTTTGTGGCATCATATCTTAGCTTAGTTTTAAGAAAATCTGTTCAGTCGTTTGAAGATTGTCAGCTATTTTTGTTTTGGGTTTTTTTTTTTAAATTTAAGTTGTTACTATTTGACAAATGCTGCTGACAACAATATTCTTATCGGTAATTAACCACTGCATTTGACATGGACGGTGCAGTCAATTTTAAACAAAGAAAGCTGTACATGTGTGTTGCCCATGCTCTAAGATAAAAATGTCTCATACACTTAAGTTTTATCTAATTTACCCAGATTAGAATGCTTTAGTTTATCTGGAATGTAGCTAGGTTTGTTTTGTAGCATTTGAATCCACACAATGGTGCAATTTTGGATTTTCCAAATTTTTTTTTGTGATTTTTGCCCAAAACTTGATTTCGTAAAACTGTTAGAGTTATAGATGCGGATCCTACACCGAGCTGTCTAGAGTTCTGAGTTCAGAGTACTGCATTTCGTGTTTACTGTTATCTATGGTGATGGCTTGGATCTTTACACACTAGCAATCAGACTGTCACAAACAAAGAGCAATAGTGGACACAGCACTTTGTATTTATAATATTTGTAATAATAATATTTGAATTTTGACTCACATACAACTTTTGAATTCCCGATTGCTGGAGCGCAACCCTTCTGAGCTATAGTAAGCTCAGTTACCGTTACCGTTACAGCTTATTAAAGTCCACTGCTGAACATAGGCCTCCCCCATAGATTGCCTCATAGAGGGTGATACGGCGTGCAGCTGCTTATCTAAAATAGTAGGATCCTCCCGGCCCATGAAGAAGGAACCTACAGGCAGGTGTAGGTCTGGCCTTCTAAGGCCAAAGTGGAAGGTCTCTAATTACAATAAACAATAAGGGGGAAAGCCAGTAAAGGGAAGGCACTTACCAGCTTCTGGAGCGGAGACGGTTCACCAGGATCTGCCCGGCTGATGGAAGTGTAGTGAATGTATGTGTTCTTTGTATGAATCTGTGTGTAAGTGGCCTGGGCTAGATGACACAATACTGTCCTGGAGAAGGTATCCGCCGGTAGCCCCGGAACTATTCCCTTCTTGAGGCACTCTTTCCGTTTGTCACGTAATGGTATAGGCAAACGAAGAACTTCAAAGGAAAATCACTATCGGAGTTGCACAATTAATTTAACAAAAGTTAATAAGTCCTAAGAACAATACGTGTTCTCGTCGACGCAACGATTTAAGCGGGTTCTATACGTTCGTAACAAATTAGGCGCTAATCACTAAGACGTCAGTCTCGATCGCAAAAACTTTACAATGCTTCTCGAGAAGTCCGTCTGTGAAATGCGACCGGGCGGGGAGCGGGTGACTTTGCAATCGATGCTACGCTTCTAACGTACGTTTAAAATTCACGTTTCAAATGTTTAATATTTTTGCCTAAACAAACCCCTGCCCCGGACATAAGGAATTATGTCCGCGAGTAGATTGGCAAACGGGACAAGGTCGCGACGGCACGTTGCAAGACCGAATCTCCGACCAAAACCTCGGCCACTCTAGGCACCCCATCCGCTCTTAACAATGCGCCCACGGCGCCAATACAAAGGCAGAGCGTTGGGTTCTTTAACCAACACGAAGTCTCCCACCCGAGGAGGATCCGTCTTGTCAGACCACTTAATGCGCTGCTGCAAAAGATGTAGGTACTCCAGAGACTATCGGTGCCAAAAGCTCTGAGTCATCTTGTACACGCCCCTAGCTGCCCCAACAAAGGTTGACGGGACTAGGGCCCATGAGTAATCCCATCGACGGGCAGCAGAGGGACGGGGCCACGTGGCCACATGGAATTTCCTATCACTATAAACTATATGGGAGAAAGCTAGAAACACATCGTACTTACCATTATCCGAAGCTAACTTCGCACCAAGGCTTGGGCAGGCCGTGAGTGTGTGTAATAGTGGATAGCGAGTAGTGTACAGTGAGGTGTGAATGTGTGGGGCTTGGCAAGCATAGGCGACCAGCAGCGGCCGAGTTTCAGGCTGCTCCAAAATGCTGCATCGCTCTGCTTCGGCGCCGGACCACTTCTTTCTTCACTGTCACTATTCAGTCTCTTAGCTTCATTGTACATTTAACTAACTTCAATTCGCCTAATTCCACACTCATCGCAGAGTTGAACACGTGTTACCCGACACGGCAACGGACAGTAGTTCAAGTTCAATGTCCCGGATTCACTTATCACAAATTATAAATTCGGCACCAGAATAACACGTCGCGACAGAGTCAAAATACGCCTCGTTGACATGCAAATTAATCTAACTAGGCAACCAAAACACAAAAGGCACTAACGCGACGATTCAATTATAACGATATCTTCATCTAGCTATCTAGATCCACGACGGGCCGCGAATTTGCGTAAGAGGCCTGACGGCCCTCGTGGCCGGCGGGGCACCGACCCCTCGACCACGCGTCGAGCGATAGACTGCCACGCAGCCCTACCTTGGCGTTTTTCTCACCTACATACCAAATCAGGTGAGGCGATAGCTCGAACGCCATTGGAGGGCGTACTTACTTACTTATCTTCACGCACAATCCCTGACATGGTAGCCAGAGAGAACAGATCGCCAAGTGTCACGATCCTTACAAACCTCTTTCTCTTCTTTCAGATTCATTATCTTCTTCATGCATGCACGTCTAGGTATCCGAGTACTCTTGACCCTACCCTCTTCGAGCAATTTGCTCACATGGTCTTCGAAAGTTAGTCTCGGTCTACCTCGACACCTTTTAATATTAACTTTCGCGCTATATATTTTCTTCACCATTCGGTCTTCACTCATTCGCTCAACGTGCCCAAACCACCGAAGCACGC
Source organism: Parnassius mnemosyne (assembly GCA_963668995.1). Taxonomy (NCBI): domain Eukaryota; kingdom Metazoa; phylum Arthropoda; class Insecta; order Lepidoptera; family Papilionidae; genus Parnassius; species Parnassius mnemosyne. Next base: position 2,286,693 of record CAVLGL010000096.1, read on the forward strand.
CCTTATCAATTTTTGTGATAAGGTCATCTTTCAAACCTGCCATATTGCGAATATCTTCGTTTCGCTTTCGGTCGGCCATGGTAACGCCGCACATTTTACGAAGAGATCGCATCTCCACTGCATTCAACTTACTTTTATGCTTCTTCTGGCATACCCAGGTTTCGCTGCCATATAACAAAGTCGGTACCAACACTGCGTTATGTATTGCAAGGCGTGCACTCTTCGCTACGCCTTGCCTTTTGACTAACGCAGTCAGGGCACCATTGACTTTGTTCCCGGCAGCGACACGCCTGTCCACATCTAAATCACATCTTCCATCCCGGCTAAAAGCACTCCCCAAGTATACAATTTCATTTACCTGTTCTAGACATTCCTGATTTACCCATATTTCACACTTCGTTCTCTCTTCGTCCCTTTCAAATACCAGAACCTTAGTTTTATTAGCATTCAAACGGAGACCTTTAATTTCACATTCCTCTTTCATACACGTGACTAATGCCTGCAGTTCTGCCTCTGATGGTGCAATAAGCACTGCATCATCAGCGTACAGCAGACAATTTACTTTTATGTCACCCAATTTCACACCCAAACAGCTATCTTTCAGCTTCTGTAAACAGCTGTCGAGATACAGTATGAACAGCCAGGAAGACATGACACAACCCTGCTTTACGCCCGTTTGGACGTTAAACATGGGTAACAGGTCATGCCCTACCCGCACACAGGCTTTACAATCACAGTAAAGAGACTGCACAGCCCTTAGCAATCGACCATCCACACCATACCCCGGCAACAGTTCCCACATTTTCTTTCTTACAACCTTATCAAATGCTTTCTCAAGATCCACAAAAGCACAGAAAATCTTCTGGTTAGCAGCCAGAAGCTTTTCCGTGATCATGCGGAGAGCAAACATTTGATCCGTGCATCCTCTTCCAGGTCTAAATCCGCATTGTGCCTCCCATAGAAATCTTTCCGATTTCTCTTGCATCCTACGTGTCAAAACCTTCAAGTAAACTTTACTTGCTAAACTGGTCAAGCTGATCGCCCGATAGCACCCGCAGTCAAAATGTGAACCTTTACCTTTATATAAAGGCACAATGACTGCGGATCGCCAATCATCCGGGACATCCCCCGTCCGCCAGCACAAATTGCACAGCAGATGAAAGCTGTCCCAGACGCGAGGCCCACCATACTTGACCATTTCAGCAGTAATTCTGTCTAGTCCCGCAGCCTTACCACATTTCAAACTTCGAATCGCACGTTCAATCTCTTTCATACTGATGACCTCAGTGTCATCGATGTCCGGGTCTGGCGTACCTACCAGTCACGGCGTCATCCCCGGATCCCTCACTAAGATCATCACAGGCATACATTTCTCTATAAAATTCGCTCCATCGCTGCATGACGTCCGATTTTTCTGAGAGGACGTCATTAGTTCTCGAAAGCACTTTGTTCATTCTTAAGGCCGTCGCACCACTTCGGGTCCTTCCAACCTCTTTCCAGAAGAGTTTGGAGTTCTCCTTAAAGTTGTGCGACAACCTTTCGTCCGCTTCCATTCTACACCTTTCACGCACTTCCTCAATCAGTGCTTTCGTGTGAACTTTCTGCAGCCTATATCTTTCTTTCATCTTCTCTCTCATATCCTTATCATTACTAGAGGCCAAGTAGTCTAACCATGCTTTCTTCTTCTTCTTTACAGCTTCTATCACTTCATCATTCCACCATGCATCTCTTCTTTTACTACTGCCTCTTTTTATTGTTCCACACACTTCTTCCGCTGCACTTACCATTCCATCCCTAAGGTTCTGCCAAGTTCTTTCTACACATTCTTTTAGAGCTTCGGATGCGACAGACCGACTGTGGTTCTGTTACTGCCGTCCGGTAGCGCCAACCCGCGAATAGACCCCTAAATCTAGTAATCACTAGATAGTGATCCGTTCCCAGGTCAGCACCCCTGAACACTCGCGTATCCATCACCTGTTTTCGTAGTCGGTCATCCACCAGGAACAAATCGATCATACTTCTCTCATTCTTTCGTTCTCTAGTATACATATGAATTTTCTTGTGATTAAACATAGTGTTTGTCACAAGAAGACCCTTTTCCTTGCACACCGCCAGTATAAGCTTGCCAGCATCATTAACCCTTTTATCGCCAAACTTTCCAAGTACCGACTCGTACCCTGGTCGAGCGGTACCAACCCATCCATTCAGATCACCACATACAACAATTCTTTCGTTTCCCCTAGCCAAGTCTAGAACTTCTCTTACATTCTCCCAAAACTCCTCCAGCCCAGCCCTGGACGACGAAGCTACCGGCGCATAAACAGCCAAAAGGAATAACTTCGTCAGTCCCAATTTAAAGCGAACCCAGAGAAGTCTTGAGTTCACAACCTTATATTCAGTCATAACATCGACCAACCGAGAAGACAGCAGCACCCCCACTCCCTGGCAGGCGTTCTCGCTCTCCGGGACTCCGGACCATAGAGCTAACGCCCCGCCAGGGAGCTCTTCAGTACCACTGCCTTTCCGTTTGGTCTCCGACATACACACGACATCTAATTCTCTTTCTTTCATTATTTCGATCAACTCATTCATCTTATCTCTCATGCCTCCTCTAACATTCCACGTGCCAACTCTGCACTCTGTCCTCCACCTTCCGCCGTGTCGGGCTGTGCGTGGCGGGTGGCGGTCCCCATCGCCGCTTTGCGCGCTGCATTCTACACCAACGGGGACGAGCTGGTGTGCGTCGCCTTGGGGGGACGCCCTAACCCTCGTTGGCATGGGTGCGCAGCTGAGTAGAATTGCAGCCCTGAAAAGGGCTGGCAGGGGTCGCGACGAGCACGCTTCTACAATGACCCCCAAAGGGCGTACAAATTACCTTTTTTGCCTAAACAAACCCCCGTCCCGGACATAAGGACTTAGGTCCGCGAGCAAACCGACATGCGGGACAGGGTCGCGACGACACGTTGCAAGACCGAATCTACAACCAAAACTAGGCCACCTTAGACACCTCATCCGATCTTGCAACCCTAGCCACCGCCTCAAAAGACAGCCCCAATGTGGGCAAGCCGGAGGGTCAACCTCCACTGGATGCCCCTCCTGGGCATCGCAGCACTAACAAGTCCTGTACTGGACAGAAGTCCGACGACCTCTTTCAAACACCTATCTGTGCCCCTACGATTAGTTCCGCAATCCGACCGGATCAGGTCTGCAAACAGCGACGCGACACGAAGCGGCCCAGAGCGGCCTCCTAAGCTTCAGTGCAGAGAGCACCCACAAATTCCACATAAACGTCGTCTGTGGAGAGCCGAACGAAACGCACAGATAGTCCCTAGTATGAATTTTCAACAAGTAGGCCTAACCAAGCCATCCACCATATAATCATTTACTAAGCAGTGCGGCAGCTGATTTCAATCTGATAATCTCCAAACTTGTTAACCTGTTAGACAAGTAGTCCTATGCACATATTTCAATCAATTTTTCAAATGCATCAATGTTCAACTACAGAATCAATTCAAACAAACCAATCACCGATGCACATAGGTCAACTGACAAATTAAACAAAACGACAAACGTAAGAGACAGCCCTATTTCTCATTACAAATAAATATCTTAAACAGTGCCTACAAATGCGAAAACCAAAGGAGGAATGACTCTTTATTTCTTTCGGCACAAATAGGGTTATCCAATCTCAGCTTTCTCTTCAACAAACCATCATGACAAAACACATCCACAAAACATATATACAGATATTCAAATAACGCGTCATTCAATTTCAATTGAATTCAAATTTTCCTTTCAGCAAAACAGACGCAATAATCAAATACAATTACAAACATATGCACAAGCATTTAAAGGTCACACAATTCAATTTCAATTTTCTGTGCAACAAAACAAACACAGTGATCAAATACATTTACAAAAACATAAGCACAAGCATTCAAGGAGTATATTAAATTCAACCCTTTTAATCACAACCGCCACAATATGAAACATTTCGCGGAAGGCACAAACCACTTGTTGTGGATCGAAGTGGACTGTATTAATTTACTATTGCAAGTGAACTGTATTAACTGACTACGCTAGGGAACTGCTTAAAGAAAAGATGATACTAATAAAACTATACTGTATTCAATTATTTACAAATGGCACTATAAACTATCCTATGTACAGAGGGGAGTCTTCTGGATTTCTCTGGAGTCTTGATTTCTTCTTGCTTCTTCTAGTGCCGCTTCCGAAGTGAAATGAACAGCTCACAGATCAAAACGCCCTTCTTATATCCCGCAAGAGAGCGTCTCGGTTCGTGAGTAACGTCGTAAGGCGATGCCGCGCGCTGATTGGTCGGCGACATCGCGTGATCTGCTGCCGGTGTACGGGGTGCGCGGGGCGCAACGGGGTGTGAAGGGGCGACGGGGCGGCGGCCTTCCTCGCTGTCCGCAACATCCTCCCCCCGGCGTAGCCTGCGAGCCTAAGCTTCTCTCGGGAGGACGGCGATCTTCCTGACGGGCCGCCGCAGCACTCCTCCCTTGGTCCTGACCTCGACGTTGCGCACCACGCCGTCTGGTCCAGGAAACGTCTTCGTCACGATGCCCCGCGGCCACACATTTCTTGGCAGGTTGCTATCTGCAACCACGACGAGGTCCTCTTCCTGAATTTGGCGCTGCTGAACATCGCGGGAGTCCCCACGCGCAACCAGCGTCGGCAGGTATTCCTTCACCCAGCGCCTCCAGTACTCGTCGGCGAGACTCTGCGCCGCTCTCCACGCCCGACGATCCATGAGTGTGCACGGCGCGGTGACTGGTAGGCCCGATGGTCCCAACAGTAGGAAGTGGTTGGGTGTCAGCGCCTCTTCGTCGTTGATGTCGAGCGGTACGTGCGTCAACGGTCGAGAATTAACTGTATTTTCGGCTTCTGTCAGGAGCGTTGCCAACGTCTCTTCTCGTGGGCTTTTCTGATGTAGAGTGGCTTCGAGTGCGGTCTTCACTGAGCGCACGAGACGCTCCCAAGCGCCTCCCTGGTTAGGCGCACCCGGTGCGATGAATTTCCATTCGACTCGCCGAGTCAGCGCATAATCCTTCAGCTGTGGTGCCCACTCTTCCATCGCCCGTTGCAGTTCTGTATTCGCCCCATGAAAGTTGGTCCCATTGTCGAAGTAAATAACCCGTGGCCACCCACGCCTAGCCGCCATGCGCCGCAATGCCGATATCGCCGAGTCCGCGGTCAAAGAGTAGACTACTTCTAGATGCACTGCGCGCGTCGTTAGGCACGTGAATAGTGCCACCCACCGTTTTTCGTGCCGTCGTCCTATCGTAACCGTCAGAGGCCCGAAGTAATCAATTCCGGTGTACTTGAATGGTCGCGCAAACGCCCCTAACCGTTCAGGTGGTAAATCCCCTGTAACCGCAGGCCGTGGTGTCGCCTTCCGTACTCTGCATCGTAGGCATCTCCGCTCCGCTTCTCGTACTGTAGGTCGTAATCGGAGGATATGAAACCTAGTGCGCAGGTCGTTCACCACTCTCTCTCTGTTGGCGTGGCTTGCTTCCTGATGCGCCTTCTCCACAAACAGCTTTACGAATTGGTGGCGCCCGTTCAGTATGATGGGTCTCTTCATTTGGCCGTTCACGTCGGCTGCGTCGATCCTTCCCCTGGTTCGTAGCACTCCATCTTCCAATATGGGGTCGAGCTTCCTCAGTGCGCTGCCGGTGACCAAATTCCTTCCCCGCTGAAGGCGGCTGATGTCTTCAGCGAAGCTTTCACGTTGGCTATGTTCTATCTACATTTTTTTTTTATAGGAGAGGGGGCAAACGAGCATGCGGCTCACCTGATGGTAAGTGACTACCGCCGCCCATGAACAACTGCAATACCAGGGGAATCGCAGATGCGTTGCCAGCCTTTTAAAAAGGAGTACGCTCTTTTCTTGAAGGTCCCTAAGTCGTTGAAAAATCGCTGATGGTAATCGATTCCACAAGGAGGTCGTGCGAGGAAGAAAACATCTTCTAAATCGCATAGTGGTGGACCGCCAATCATCCAGATGGTGTGGATGGTATCGGGAGTTCTGCCGCGATGTGCGTTCGTGAAATTTGGCGGCTGGGATTAATCCGAACAATTCCTCAGAGCACTCCCCATGGTAGATGCGAAAGAAAATGCAAAGGGATGTAACATCCCTTCGCAGTGCCAATGAATGGAGCCGATCGGAAAGGGCTCGGTCGTCGACGATTCGAGCAGCTCTGCGTTGGATGCGGTCAAGTGGAAGGAGCTGGCACTGGGGAGCCCCTGCTCAGAGATGGGAACAGTATTCCATGTGAGGCCGAACTTGCGCCTTGTAAAATTGCAGGCGGTGTGCCGGCATGAAATACTGTCCCGCTCTGCTGAGCACGCCAAGCTTTTTAGAGGCCAATTTGGCCTTCCCTTCCAAGAGACCACGAAACTGCACGTCACTCGATATGTCGACTCCGAGGATACCGATACTGGCTGAGGCAAGAAGGGGAGTGCCTTGAAACTGAGGAGATACGACAAAGGGGTTCCTTTTAGCGGTAAACGCGCAAACTTGTGTCTTCTGAGGATTAAACTGGACTAGATTTAGTCGCCCCCAATCCGAGACTTTGCTCAGCAAAGACTCGACTTCAGACACAAGTTTGTTCCGGTACTCAGCGACGTTTTCCCGAGAAATATTGGCACGGCCGGTGTATAGAGCATCACCAGTGCTGTCATCCGCATAGCAATGAATGTTACCAGTTAGCAACATATCATTGATATGCAGAAGAAACAGCGTTGGTGATAGCACACAGCCTTGTGGAATACCAGCGTTAATAGGCTTGTAGTCAGAGCATGCACCGTCTACAACGACCTTGATGCTCCGATCTGCAAGGAAGCTGGTGATCCAATTGCACAATTTCTCGGGAAGCCCATAGGAAGGGAGCTTCGAAAGAAGCGCTTTGTGCCAAACCCGATCGAAGGCCTCCGCAATGTCCAGACTAACGGCCAACGCCCCCCCCTTGGACTCTACTGCCTCCGCCCATCTATGGGTCAGGTAGACCAGAAGATCACCAGCTGATCGACCCCGACGAAAACCGTATTGGCGGTCACTAATCAGCTGGTGATCCTCAAGGTACCGGATGAGCTGGCAGTTAATAATGGATTCCATTATTTTGGAGAACAAGGAGGTGATCGCGATAGGCCTATAGTTGGATGGATCTGAGCGGTCGCCTTTTTTAGGGATCGGGTGGACAAAAGCTGTCTTCCATGAATTCGGGACTACGCCTTGGGAGTAGGAGTACCGGAAAAGACGCGTTAGGACCGGTGCCAACTCCGGAGCACACGTCCTCAGCACAATTGGGGGGATTCCGTCAGGCCCACTCGACTTCTGGATGTCCAGGGAGAGCAATGCTTTGCGAACCGAGCGCTGTGAGAACAGCACATCCGGCATGGAGCACTCACACCGCGGGATGGTCGGCGGTGTTTTCCCCCCGTCATCAAGAGTCGAGTTGGACGCAAAAAGGGAGCCTAAAAGGTCGGCTTTGTCTTTTGCGTCATGGGCCAGTGAGTCATCCTCCCTGTGCAGAGATGGTAGTGATGGCTTACAGAAATTCCCTTGGACAGCCTTGGCGAGAGACCAGAATGCACGGGTTCCCGAAGGAAGGCGAACTAGTTTCTCGCCAATTCTGCCTATGTGCTCTGACTTTGCCTTGGCAATAACTCTTTTGAAGGACCTGGAGGCGAAGTTATACTTCTTTTTAAGTGTGCTGGTGTTTACATCCCGAGTCGCCGAAGTCGCAGCCCAGGCTTGATAACACTCCTGCTTACTGCGTAATGCAGTCTTACAGGAGCGACCAAACCAAGGTTGAGATCTGCCTCCGATGGGTACCACAGATGATGGAATAAATAGTTCCATTCCCTGTAGCACCACATCAGTGACAGAGTCAGCAACAGCGCTGGGATCGTACGGCGAGAAGCAAACCCGCCCCCATGGGTAGGATGCAAAGAAAGACCGCATTCCGTCCCAATCCGCCGACCTGTAATGCCAAACACGGCGGCAACCTGCAGAACGCAACCGCGAAGGGAGCGTGAGTGGCACCACACTCCGGATCAGACAATGGTCCGAAGAGCCGAGAGGGGCATCGACGGAAACCTGATATCCGTCCGGATGAGAGGTCAGCAGAAGGTCCAACAGGGAAGGTGTATGATCCTCCACATCTGGAATCCGCGTAGGCGAAGTAACCAGTTGTGTCAGACCATATGCCAAGGCAAAGTCATAAACAGATCTCCCCGCATGATCGGTTAGACGTGAACCGAGCCATTCGGCATGGTGGGCGTTAAAATCGCCAAGGATCACGATCTCTGCGGATGGGACCTGTTGTAGCAAGGAATCTGTAGCCATTTGGACGTGGTCGATGAGTCGGTCTGTTTCGGCATTACCGCTATGGGACTTATAGAGGCACCCGTAGACGCGCGGATGGTCGTCGCTGTCTACGCGTAGCCAAAGGATGGACAGGTCCGAACCTTCAAGACTGCCGAGGCGTCGAGAACAGATGTCCTCTCTGACATACACGCAAACTCCAGCCCGAGGCACAAAGGAATGCTTCAATTTTTACCCCGGGTAGGAGAGATACGAAATATCAGCCGGAGAGGAAACCTGCGTCTCGGTCAGAAAGAGCAAGGCCGGCTTCGCTGTCTCGAGATGGTAGTGGACGGCGTTTAGGTTAGAGTAAAGTCCCCTGATGTTGCAGAAATTCACGGATAGCGTGGCAGGGGTCGCCTTGGTGTTCTTGCTCAGTTTGCCCCGAGCAGTTTTGTTTTTGAGCGGAATTTGGATCGGAATAACATGGTCGTGGATGCTCAGCGAGGGATTCTCCAGGGGTACTGGTACCCTCCTGGGGTAGTTCATCGTGTAATTCCGCTACCATGTTGATGGGGGGGGGGGGGAATTGGGCCTTGGCTCGAGCTTCTACTTCACGCCGGTATTCTGTGAGGTCGTGGTACCAACCCGGCTCGAGCCGGCCCATACATGCAACAGCAAAAACTGCTGCGTGGCTCTACTCTACGCTCTGCTCTCTGGATGTGCTGCAATGTCAATCCTTGGGCCCTTCCTCGTGCCGTATCGACGAACTGTAGTACTCTCGCTGTGGCCCTGATTAATCTCTCGTAGGCAGAGAATCGTCTTATGTCTGGCAGGTGTGGAGCTTCCTGGGTGTCGCTCTGGTGCGCCAGGATTTCCTCCAACTCTTCATCATCTCCTGCCTTCTCTTCCTGTCGGTGAGGCCATCTGTCTTCATTCTCGTAGAGGAAGGGCGGTCCCGTGAACCACTTATCGCTTTCTTCCTTGGTTGCGAAATTCATACGCGTTGCTTGATCCGCTACGTTTTCCGCAGTCGGTATCCACCTCCATTGCTCGGGTGATGTCTTCTCAGCTATCTCCCCTAACCGGTGAGCCACGTATGGAGTGTAACGCGCCGTATCATTCTGTATCCAGTGGTGCGCCGTAGTAGAGTCCGTCCAATATACGACCCTATCTGCTACCACTCTGTGTTCGCCTTGTACGAATTCCGCGAGTCGCGCACCTATTAAGTTCGCCTGCAACTCTAATCGCGGTATACTTTGCGCTTTGATTGGAGCGACTTTCGCCTTAGCCGCCACTAATCGCACCCTAACCGTTCCGTCGCTATATCGTATACGCCAATATACCACGGATGCGTACGCACGTTCGCTTGCGTCGTTAAACACGTGAAGTTGACGCTCTACCACTCCCCCCGTAGGAGCATAGCACCTTGGCAGTCGCAGTCGTGACACCTCCTCGACGACTTGCAGCCACCTCTGAAATTTTTCTGCTGCCTCCTCGGGTAGTACGTCATCCCATCCGACCTTCTTCATACGCCATAGGTCTTGTAGCAGGATCTTGGCGGTGATGGTGAGGTAGCTTAGCAGTTCAAGCGGGTCAAAAACAGACATGACTGCGCTTAACGCTTCCCTCTTGGTCGGTGGTCGCTGTAGCGCCTTTACTTCCTGCGGCACCCTATTCATCGACGTGTTGAATGTTAGGGCGTCTTCGTCGGCCATCCATAACAACCCTAGGGTTCTGCCTGGGCTGTCTTGCCTTAAGGCTACTTCCTTAGGCTTGCGCGCCAGTAAGTCCTCCGGCTTGTCTTCCAATAGGGCTGCGTGATTAGAATTCCAGCCTGCCAAGGTGAAACCGGCCTGCTGGTGCACTTCCGTAACCTGCTTCGCCGTATTTACCGCTTCCTCTACTGTTGCATAGCTGTCTAAATAGTCATCCATATAATGGCTACGTACGATAGCGTTAAGTGCCAACGGGTGTGTCTCTGCGTGTGCGCGCGCGTTATGATCCCTAACACTATGTGCGAGAAACGGCGAGCTCGCGCCGAAAATCATAGACGTCATAACGTACTCCCGCGGTGGGCTGTGTCGCTCGTTTCCTCGCCAGAGAAACAATTGCGCGGGCTGATCGCGACGGTCGATTTTCACACGCAAGAAAATTTCCCTAATATCCGCGGACACTGCTATCTCATTCTCTCTAAACCGAAACAGTATGCCCGGTAAGTTCCGTAATAAGTCGGGGCCGTCGAGTAAATAATCATTAAGACATCTACCGGATGCGCGCGCTGCCGCGTCGAACACTACTCTTGTCTTCCCCGGCTTGTTCGGATTCCGTACTGCGAAGTGTGGCAGGTACCAACTCTTGGGATCCTCTCGCTCCGTCCCCTCGGCTTCCCTTGCGTATCCTTTCGCCAGGAGGTTGTCTATCTGGGCTGTGTAGGCTTCACGAAACTCCGGCGACTGGTCCATCTTCCTTTCAATCGTCCGTAGTCTTCGAGCTGCCATCTCGTAGCTGGGTGGCATCCGCACGTTGTCGTCCTTCCATGGCAGTCCAACTTGGTATTGCTCGCCGACCTTCTTGACGGTGCGCTGGAATATGTCGATAGCGCGCTCCTCATCCCGTTGCGGCCTACTCTTTAGCGAGATGCCTATAGAGTCTATCTCATACTGCCGTTTGAGGAGTTCCGTCAGCTCCTCGTCCTGACTGGTAAACGTTTGGATGTCCCTATCTGACCGTCCGCTAGTGCTCGCTACGTGTAATACGGTCTCGCCGTCTTCCCTACACGTTAACCGCGGCACGGTTCCCTGGATTACCCATCCTAATAACGTACGTGCAGCTATGGGCTGACTTCGACAAACTACGGGTAATAATTAAATGCCAATTGTCGGCGCCTAATAACAATCTCGGCTTCGCATCGTCGTAACACACCGAACTCGGTAAGTCACGTAAGTGCTTTAACCGTAAGCACTCCCTACTCACAGACTGCGAGCCTATCTTTAAATCGGTTATCGTTCGCGCGTTTATGTTATACATCTCGCTGCGCGTCTTGCCACGTATCCCTATATTAACTAGTCTACTATTAGCCTCGCGTTGATGACCTACGCCTCTAATATTGAGCGGCTTTACCGGTCCTTCCGCTCCTAACTCGCGAGCTAAGTCGTTGTCGATTAACGATATGGTAGAGCCTTCGTCAACTAGCGCATACGTATTAACTTCCTTGCCGCGCGGTCCGCGCAAGGTTATCGGGCACACTTTTAACAGTACGGACGCACTACTGATAACTCTCGACGCGACGAGCACGGTTTCGTCCGGTTTAACCGACGCTTCAGGCGTGCGGGCCTTGCGGGTGTGAAGGAGAGCGTGGTGGGGGGCGTTGCAGCCGTCGACGCCGCACTTCCTAGCTTTGGAGCGTATGCGTCGGTGTTTGCTGTTTAAGCACTTAAAACACACCCCATCTTCCCTAACCCACTTCCACCGGTCGTCCGAACCCATTTGCTCTAGCTTCCTACATTTGACGATAGGGTGTTCACCCCCACAACACATACATGAGGCACTACCGGTGTCCTCCTGGGCGGTGAACGTCTTTACGTCGCGGGCCCTATCCTCTACGCGGCGTGTCAACACTATTCTTTTCGACGGCGGCGCCTCTCGTCTTACGGGCGATTCCTTAGTCGACGTTACGTACGTATAGGCATGACTTAACGCACGGTCAGCCTCTCTCATCATAAACCGGGATAACGTGACTATGTCCGGTTCGTCCGCACTACCGTAGTGCTCCGCATAATCGCACCAACGCGACCGTAAGTGAGGGCTAAGTTTGCTAGTAACCTCCCTAGTCAGCATCGGATTTCGTAAGTATCCTTTGCCGTCGACGTTCTGCATAATGCACACTATATTCTGTAATTTAATCGCGAACGAGTTTAATTCCTGGGCGGTTTGACCCGGGCGCGGAAGGCGTTTTAATTCCTCTAACGCACGATCTATAATTACTTCCGGGCGGCCGAAACATTGCTCCAGTGTCCGCATAATGTCTGCCGGATCCTTTGCGGTAAACAGCAGCGCCGATATTACTTCTCTAGCCTCACCGCGTAAACAGTTCCTTAACCTTGCCATATTTTCCGTATTTGTGAATCCATATAAACGCGTGGATTCTTCCATCGCGGCTTTAAACGCTAACCATTCCGCGGCCGAACCGTTAAAAATAGGCAAGTCCTGCGTCTGCTTCGCGGCGGCTGGTCTAACTCTAATCATGCTTTCTAAAGCTTCCGCTAGCCGTTCTATACCCCTTTCTTTCCCTCGCGGGGTGAGCGACCTATCTCTATCCCTATTTCCTTCTAGCCTACGCTGTGGCGCTGGCGACCTATGTACACCTACATCCCTATGACACGGCGACGATAATCTACGATCCGCAAGGTGATGTGGCGATTTATTTCTGCCTACATCATTACACGGCGACGGTGATCTACGATCCGCGTGGTGATGTGGCGATGGCGATCTACGTGTACCTACATCCTTACACGGCGACGGTAATCTACGATCCGCGTGGCGATGTGGCGATCTATGTATAGGCGATAGAGTGTGGCGTTGGACGCGCGACGGCGACGTAACCCGTACACGGCGATCCACCTGGTTCATTTCTACGGCGACTCCATTGTCCCTTTGTATCGTATTTACGCGGCGCGGTTGAACATCATTCGCAACTAACCTCCCCTGGGCATCTTCAGCGTGGTCGTAACCGGTTCCCCTACTCGGCGGGGCCTGCTTTATCTCGATGCGGGGCGCGGGCTGAGACGGGCGGTAGGGCGGCTCCCCCCGCACAGTCTCTATGTTCTCTAACCACCTATCAACGCGTACCCTATTTTCGACTAATTCGTCCTCGTTTAGATTTTCCCTATCTGTTTCTTCTTGCAGTTGAGCGATATCCCAAGCGTACTTCTTCTTGATGAGATCTTCCTCGATTTGCAATTGCTTCTTCCTAATTGCAGCTAGTTCCTCCACGGTATTATACTCGATTTGCTTTAACCTTGCTATTGCGCTAGCTGTCGACCGGGCTGAACGGATTGAACGGACCGACGGGGCGCGGGGCGCGGGCCTATGTACAACGTCTGCTACAGGCGCGACGGTACGCACTATCGAACTAGTTTCCGTAGTCGGAAGATCTTCCATTATCGCGGCGAGCGTTTCTGTGCGCGGCGCGGATGTGCTAACTTCTCCCAAGCGATCGGTTGTAGACACGGACATAGCGGGGCGCGGCGGCGCGGGCGCGGGCGCGGACATAGATGCGGGCGCGAGCGGGGGCTGCGGCGCGGCGGAGGGCGCTTGTGCCAACGCGAGATAATCGGACGGGAACGCGGGTGCTTCCTCGAATATCCGCATTCCTACTGGCGTTTCGTCGTCGTTCCGTGTCTTCTGGCTTCTTGTCTTCCGCATGATGGTGTCCCTCGTTGCGACCTCCGATTGTCTTCAAAAAGACGCACGTATTGGACGCCGTTCCCGCCTCAAGGGCGTTACCAGATGGTCACAGTTTGGCACCGTTAGGGAGCAACCACCCAGCCGCGTAAACGCGGTTTAAGAAACAAGAATTGTCTGGAAACAGACAATATGCGTATATGACGTAGATGTAAACAAGAAACGAGGAAGGAATTAGTACCGACGATCTTCTTTCTTCGTCGACGTACTTCTTTCTTCCTTGAAGATCTTCTATAATGATCTTCTTTCTTCTGTAATTATGTTCTTGCTTCTGTAATTATGTTCTTTCTTCTGTAAATAACTTCTTTCTTCTGGCTTGAATCCGGCGACGATGGACCAAAATTTTGTTGGGGATCGAAGTGGACTGTATGAATTTACTATTGCAAGTGGACTGTATGAACTGACTACGCTAGGGAACTGCTTAAAGAAAAGATGATACTAATAAAACTATACTGTATTCAATTATTTACAAATGGCACTATAAACTATCCTATGTACAGAGGGGAGTCTTCTGGATTTCTCTGGAGTCTTGATTTCTTTTTGCTTCTTCTAGTGCCGCTTTCGAAGAGAAATGAACAGCTCACAGACCAAAACGCCCTTCTTATATCCCGCAAGAGAGCGTCTCGGTTCGTGAGTAACGTCGTAAGGCGATGCCGCGCGCTGATTGGTCGGCGACATCGCGTTATCTGCTGCCGGTGTGCGGGGTGCGCGGGGCGCACCGGGGTGTGAAGGGGCGACGGGGCGGCGGTCTCCCTCGCTGTCCGCTACACCATTTTTAATTTTAATTCAAAACATCGTTAATTAAGTGCTCGACCAAAACCAAATTTAACAATCCTTAATAGCGCAATTCAACGCTCCCATGAAGCCCTAGTCTTCCCAAAAACTAAGCAGAGGCTAACCCGGGTGTGAACCCGGAACAATAAAGGCCGTCGCCAAGAGAACAGATTGACATATGAGCTGTTGACGGCTCACAGAATTAGTGGAGACGGCCGTGGTGGGAGCTAGGGCGGCAGCTACCTAGCTGGGCTGCCTACATCAAAGGGGGAACGGTAGTACCCCGAGCCGCGGCCACTCAGCTGACGAGGACGAGAAGTGTCTAGCTGACCGCTGAGTGGCAGTGAAGTCCCTCTCAACATACTGAGGGCGGGGGTGATGACCCCCCGCCCCTGGGGGAACAACCCCCCGACAGGTGGCGCGGCCGAGCGCCCCCGCCCGTGGGAGTCGAGGGCCCGGAGAGCCCTGAGACGAAACGCCGTTCGCACCCAGACACAAAACGGCATGGCGATAGCCCTAGCCGCGCGATGGCATTACTTCTAAATACAAATTACTACGCGGCTCAAATTCAAATTACAAATTAACAAACACAAAAAGAATTAACGAGTAACAAATACCGTTCCTATCAAATCAAGTTAAATACAATTACACAAATACAAATTACCACTTATTAGATTTATATTATTACCATTTATTAGATTAAATACGAACAACAATACAATAAAGATGCACATCCCGTTCGATCTACAAAAAATGCCTCGCTCAGACAACCGACCCTTTGATAAGTAATCAACCATAATTATACGACAGCGATAATTATCCGATTACGTGATAATATCCATCTACCTACCCAACGCATCTCTCTAGCAAACTCCCGCTTGTGCAACCTAGGGCGTGGCAATCGCAACTACCCACTAACAACAAAAAAAGGCAAGCAACAAAGAAAAGAATTTTAATTTTAAGTATTACGGCCGGGCGTGATTGTAGACACAAATTAAACCAATCAAACCAACGCTCCCTGCCACCAGAATTGTTTAATTTTTATCAAACACTATGGTCCCGGGAATCGAACCCGGAACCACGCTCTGCTACCAAATTGTACACGCCCCTAGCTGCCCCAACAAAGGTTGACGGGACTAGGGCCCATGAGTAATCCCATCGACGGGCAGCAGAGGGACGGGGCCACGTGGCCACATGGAATTTCCTATCACTATAAACTATATGGGAGAAAGCTAGAAACACATCGTACTTACCATTATCCGAAGCTAACTTCCCACAAAGGCTTGCGCAGGCCGTGAGTGTGTGTAATAGTGGATGGCGAGTAGTGTACAGTGAGGTGTGAATGTGTGGGGCCTTGGCAAGCATAGGCGACCAGCAGCGGCCGAGTTCCAGGCTGCTCCAAAATGCTGCATCGCTTCAGACTGCTTCGGCGCCGGACCACTTCTTTCTTCACTGTCACTATTCAGTCTCTTAGCTTCATTGTACATTTAACTAACTTCAATTCGCCTAATTCCTCACTCATCGCAGAGTTGAACACGTGATACCTGACACGGCAACGGACAGTAGTTCAAGTTCAATGTCCCGGATTCACTTATCACAAATTATAAATTCGGCACCAGAATAACACGTCACGACAGAGTCAAAATACGCCTCGTTGACACGCAAATTAATCTAACTAGGCAACCAAAACACAAAAGGCACTAACGCAACGATTCAATTATAACGATATCTTCATCTAGCTATCTAGATCCACGACGGGCCGCGAATTTACGTAAGAGGCCTGACGGCCCTCGTGGCCGACGGGGCACTGACCCCTCGACCACGCGTCGAGCGATAGACTGCCACGCAGCCGGCGGCCGGCCCTACCTCGGCGTTTTTCTCACCTACATACCAAATCAGGTGAGGCGATAGCTCGAACGCCATTTGAGGGCGTACAAATTACCTTTTTTGCCTAAACACATCTGTTGCAGCAGGGCAAACCTGCTCAGCCGCGAAGCGTTAGTTTCCCTGAAGGGGTACTCGGGCAGAGCGTTAAGTGGCTGGCCAATCAGGAAGTGCCCCGGGGTTAGAACCTCCAAATCATTCAGGTCGGATGAGAGGGGACAGAGGGGCCGAGAGTTGAGTACCGCCTCAATTTTATAAAATACAGTGGCGAGCTCCTCAAATGTCAAAATAGTTTCACCAATAACGCGACGGAGATGCGTTTTTGCCACTTTAACCACCGCCTCGAAAATACCGCCCCAGCGGGGACACGCCGGAGGGTCGAATTTCCACTGGATGCCCCTTTTTGACATAGCATTGCCTAAATAAGTCCGGTGGCTGGACAGAAATTCGACGACCTCTTTTAGATACCTATCCGTGCCCTTATAATTCGTTCCGCAATCCGACCGGATCAAGTTCTGGCAAACCGCGCCGCGATACGAAACGGCCAAGCGTGGCCAAGAAGGCTTCCGTGCTGAGGGCGCTTACAAGTTCCAAGTGAACGGCCTTAGTGGAGAGGCACACGAAGACGCAAAGATAGGCCTTATGCGAACGCGCGTTACGAGGGTTAGAGGACTTGACGAGGAAGGGGCCAGCAAAGTCTGTTCCGACTCCAGCGAATGGTCGGATGGCCCGGACGCGGTCGGGCGGCAAGTCACCCATCAGAGACTGCGATATGGTGGCCTTCAGTTTATAACAGGATATGCACTTAAAGATGACGCTCCGAATGGTGCGTCGGCCAGCCAAAATCCAAAACTCCCGCTGCAAAATAGCTGAAAGAGCGTTACACCCAGCGTGGGCATTCTTAACATGGTGGTGGGCTACCAGCAACCGGACAAGGGCGCCGTCCTTAGGGAGCAGCAACGGGTGCCGAACCCCGTACGGCAGTTGAGAATTTTTCAAACGTCCGCCAACGCGCAGCATCCCAGCGTCGTCCAGAAAGAGGTTCAGGCGGGCCAGAGCGCCCTTGATAACGGAGCCACGCTTCAAGTTTTCAATAACGGGCTCAAAATGCTCCGTTTGGACCATACGGGTCCAATGCATCAAAGCTTCACGACGCTCGCTAGGGGACAAAACGCAATCAGAGAGTCGGTTGGACGGGTCTCTCGAATTGCGGACAAAGCGGCGCAACCAAGCAGTCACTCCTAAGAGCTTATCGAGAGAGCTGTACCGTTCCTGAAGAGAGAGATCCCGAGTGGGCTTATCCTTGCCCACTCCTACTCGGGCTCGTAGGCCCGGCAATTCGGTAGGTTCGGAGTAATTACCCGGGGGCCAGAATGACTGAGACTCAGATAACCAACCGGGACCCCACCACAGTGGGTGGTTAACCAGCGAGGGGGCCCCACAGCCGCGAGAAGCGCAGTCTGCGGGATTCAACTCCCCTGGGACATGTCTCCAGTTGAGAGAAGTCTCAGAACTCTGGATTTGAGACACGCGGTTCGCCACAAAGACCTCAAGATTGTGAGGTGCAGCTCGGAGCCAACAAAGTACTATCTCACTGTCCGACCATGCGTAGACGTCCGTAATGTTGATTACAGGCTTCAAGGACGAGTGAACGTGGTTGAGGAGTCGCGTGAGAAGAGCGGCACCGGACAGTTCCAATTTAGGGATAGTTAAGCGGGACCTAATGGGAGCAACCTTGCTTTTAGCGAGTACGAGATGGACGGCAGTGTGACCAGAGGAACTCTCAGTCCGCAAATATACGGCAGCAGCATAGCCCTTTTCAGAGGCGTCGCAAAACCCATGTAGGCTAGCCTTGCATTTCCCTGGAGGGAGGAAGCACCTTGGCATGGAAACCCGGTTGATGTCCGGAAGGGAGGAGAGCATGGAGAGCCACTCTCGCAAGAGGACTCCGCTAATAGGCTCGTCCCAACCCAACCCGGACATCCAGAGCTTTTGAAGAAAGCACTTAGCCAAAAAGATGACCGGGGTGATCCATCCATTAGGGTCGAAGGTGCGGGCTACGGTAGACAGCACGGAGCGTTTGGTCCATGCTTTGGGAGGTGGGTCTAGTTTTACTCTATACGTGAAGGTGTCCTGAACAGGCTGATGTTGAATGCCCAGCACAATCAACAAATTAGGATTCTCAGGGTGCTCGAACAGATGAGGGTTTTGTTGATCCTCTCCTTGGAGGTCCTTCAAAATATGAGGGGAGTTCGACAACCACTTGCGCAACTCATAGCCTCCGGACTTCAGGATGGCAATTAATTCGTCTCGCAAGACAAGAGCCTCCTCGACGGTGGAAGCGCCCGTACAAATGTCGTCCATGTAGACCGAAGTCTCCAAAATAGAAGCTCCCCGAGCGTATCTCAGGCGCTCTCTCTCAGCGAGTTCAAGGAGGGTTCGCATGGCGATATACGGGCTGGACCGGAGTCCGTATGTGGTGGTGTTCAACTCAAACACCTGTATAGGATCGCTGGGCTTCTCGCGCCACAATATCAGCTGATATCGACGGTCATCACGATGGACCACTGATTGTCCAAACATCATCCGAATGTCCGCTACAAAAACCACTTGGTGTCGACGGAATTGGGTCAAGATGTCGGATATGTCCTTGATCAGTTTAGGACCAGAGTGAAGACACTGGTTCAGGGACACACCATTTGATGTGGGGGCGGAACCGTCAAAAACTACCCGAATCTTACTCTCAGGGGTCCTCAAGACCGCATGGTGAGGGAGGAAGTAGTGCTCCTGTGAACGCCATTCGAAGTTGGACGGTGACATGTGACCCAGCTCTAGATACTCGCGCATGAACTCGACATATTTGTCGCGAAAGGCGAGGTCGCGCCGCATGCGGCGCTCCATGGAAAGCAACCTCTTCTCGGCTAGTGCACGTGATTGGCCGAAAGAAGGACGTGAGTCCAGAAAGGGTAAGCGAGTGACGAAACGACCGTTGACCCGACGGCCGGTATTGTTCTGGAAGAACAACTCGCACTCACGGTCCAGAGGGTTGATTCGAGCCGCATGTGGTGGTTCCTCAATTTCCCAGAACCGCTGGACGGCGTCCGAAAGGGACACGCCCACAACGGAGAGTGGGTCGGCCGTCGGAGGGGGAGGAGACCACATAACCGGTCCAAAGAAGCTGTGCCCAAATATCGTGGACATGGCTGACAGGCCATCGGGCTGTAGAGCTCGTATCTCACCTAACAAGATGACCCCTAGCGTGTCGGCCCCCAGTAACAAATCTATAGGCCCAGGTTGGGCCCACTGAGGGTCTGCCGGTCTCAAACCCGACGCACAGCAAACCGAGCTGTCATATATACGAACGTTAGGGAGAAACCCTACAATGTCATCGAGGACATTTACCTTGACTAAAATGCGAAGGTGTTCGCTGGCAGGGCTGAACACCAACTCCGCTTGTCCCCTAGGAGCAGGAGGCTCGACACCTCCGATCCCTACCATCGGACGTGATTCACAGCTCCAGGGGAGCCCCAGTCTTCCCACCAACCAAGTGGAGGCCACACTACGTTGGGAACCCGAATCCAATAGAGCTCGAACCGTTAAGCGGTCGCCGCTCGGGTTGTACACCTTCACTGAGGCCGTCGGCAATAGAACAGCTTGACAGGTGGACTGCTGACGGCTCAAAGGCTCAGTGGAGGCAGCCATGGCGGGAGCTAGGGCGGCAGCCTCCTATCTGGAGCAGCCTCTGTCGGACCGGCACCCGAACCGGGGGCCCCGAGAGCGGCACTCCGACGGCGTCCCGATGTCCCTCGACTGGAATTTCCCGAACGGGCCGAACTGGGGAAATTCGGGGATCCTCGGCTCCGAGGCCCGGGGCCGATACGCGGTCTCCGGAACCCGGTAATACCGGCACCGACCAAAGGGGGGCGGGCAGCGTTCCAGTCGCGGCCACTCAGCCAACGGGGGTGAGAACGGTCTAGCTGACCGCTGAGTGGCTGCGAATCCACTCTCAACCCACTGAGGGGGGGTGAAGACCCCCCGCCCCCGGGGGAACGACTCCCCGAGCGGTCGGGGGAGGGACTCCTCTCAGAACGAGGGGCGCTGTGGTCAACTGGCGAGCGCGGAGCGTCGCCCGACAGGGGGCGTGGCGGAGCGCCCCCGCCCGTGGGAGACGGGGGGCTGGCAGGGCCCGGAGAGGACGCGCCGCGCGCACTCAGGCACAACATGATGTGGTGGTTGCCCTGGCAGTGCGTGCCGGGCCGCTGGTGCGGGCAGTCTCGTTGTAAATGCCTCTCCAGGCACGAGTAGCACCAGCGGCGCTCCCTGGCGATGGTTCGCCTCGCCGGAGCCGGCTTGCGCAACAACTGTAGTATAGGAGGGTAGGAGGGTACGACGACTGGATTCACGATGTCCTCACGTAGTCTGGTCCGGTCCCTCATCAGCGGAAGGTTCAGCAGCCTCCGAACATGCTCGTCAGCAATCCGCCGGACGTTGTAGTACCTTCCAGCGAGGAGGTCCCTGGCGTTTTGGTAGGCGTCGTCCGACAACTTAAGGTGGCCGACGACGCCCAGGGCCTCCCCCTCCAGTGATGCCTGGAGGTACCCCATTTTTTGGCAGGGGGTCAAGTCCCTCCGGGCGTCCACCAGGCTGTCAAACATACCGACGAAGGTCAGCCATTCCGAGAGGACCCCGGAGAACCTTGGCAGGTCCAGCGTGGGGAGTCGTCCTAACAGCTCCGGCTGAGTGGGCGGCTTCCGAGGGGACTCGAGCAGGCCACTCAGCCGAGATTTGAGCTCCTTCTCCTTGGCCTTGGCCCCCGTCTCAATCAAGTCGTCCGTGAGCGCGAGGAACTGCTCGTAGTCCGCGCGGCAGGAGCCCAGGACTCCCTTTTCCACCTCCGAGTCCTCGAGCTCAGCGTAAGCCTCCTCCATGGCAGCCCTTCTAACATCGACCTGCTCGAACCTCTTCCTCATGTTATAAACCCTATCCGGTCGACCTATCAAGGCGTGTGCGCTGGTAGCCCAGCGCAGCTCAGTCCGCAAACAACGAATTAGTAGCTTGTGTGACGGCATCCCTACTAAATACAATTACTACGCGGCTCAAATATAAATCAATTAGCAAATAACAAATACAGTTCCTATCAATCTAGTTAAATAGAAATTACACAATTATTAAATTAAATACAAGTTAACACGAAAAAACACAAATCAAATTAGCAAGTAACAACCCTAGTACGATCAACAAATTATCCGATTACGTGACAACCTTATCTACCTAATCAAGTACTTAGCCTCAACAAAATTCCCGCTTGTTAACCTACGGGCGCGGCATTCAAATCTACCCGCTAACAAACAAAAAAAGCGAGGAAAATAATTTTATTATTACGTATTATTAATGTTACGGCCGTGGCGTGATTGAAAGTCAATCAGCCACGCTACTGCTACCAAAATGATACGGCGTGCAGCTGCCTATCTAATAGTAGGATCCTCCCGGCCCATGAAGAAGGAACCTACAGGCAGGTGCAGGATAGGCCTTCTAAGGCCAAAGTGGAAGGTCTCTAATTACAATAAACAATAAGGAGGAAAGCCAGTAAAGGGAAGGCACTTACCTGCCTCTGCAGCGGAGACGGTTCACCAGGATCTGCCCGGTTGATGGAAGTGTAGTGAATGTATGTGTTCTTTGTATGAATCTGTGTGTAAGTGGCCTGGGCTAGATGACACAATACTGTCCTGGAGAAGGTATCCGCCGGTAGCCCCGGAACTATTCCCTTCTTGAGGCAGTCTTTCCGTTTGTCACGTAATGGTACAGCCAAACGAAGAACTTCAAAGGAAAATCACTATCGGAGTTGCACAATTAATTTAACAAAAGTTAATAAGTCCTAAGAACAATACGTGTTCTCGTCGACGCAACGATTTAAGCGGGTTCTATACGTTCGTAACAAATTAGGCGCTAATCACTAAGACGTCAGTCTCGATCCCAAAAAACTTTACAATGCTTCTCGAGAAGTCCGTCTGTGGAATGCGACCGGGCGGGGAGCGGGTGACCTTGCAATCGATGCTACGTTTCTAACGTACGTTTAAAATTCACGTTTCAAATGTTTAATATTATTGCCTAAACAGAGGGAATATTTGCCATAGTTGCCACGCTTGGCAAGCGTGTTGGCAACTACAGTCTTTTATTTATAGTTGTTATTAGAAACATGCTGCTGCCCATCTCCTGATTTTTTTCCCTCTGGCGCCTCTTACAACACCCACAGGATGGTATGGGGTCAGTATTCTTAAGAAATTTAAAGGACGTGGGTTTGAATCCGCCATTCGACTATTGACGTAAGACACTCCTAACAACGTTTACTAGGAGTTTTCTTCCTCGTACAACTTCTCTGTGGAATTGTTTACCACCGGCGATTTTTCCGGACCGATACGACTTAGGGACCTTCAAGAAAAGAGCTTACACCTTTCTGAAAGGCCGGCAACGCATCTGCAATTCCACTGGTGTTGCGGTTGTTCATGAGCGACGGTAGTCACTTACCATCAGGTGAGCCGCATGCTCGTTTGCCCCCTCTTCTATAGAAAAAAAACTCCTAACACAATCATTGTAAGTTTACCTAGAGTTGTTAACAAGACTATTAGTATTGTTAACAGTATTGCCAGTATTTTTTTAAATGTACCTGATTTATAAATGTACTACCGATCCGCCCCGGCTACGCACGGGTGATTTCCGGATCTCGATACCAGCCTCAAACACACGCAAAAATTACATCAAAATTAGTCAAGCCATTTCGAGACTAAAAACAGCAATTGATTTTTATAACTGTATTATTATTATTGATTTATGTTATGTGATAAAAATTAAAATTCAAAAATGTAATTTCATTTACAGAGTACGTCAGTACCTCCCGAGCTTATGCTGAAGCTATCGTACATGCCGTTTGAAGTCAGTGGTGATTGCCTCCTGAAAGAGTACTGCAAAACTTATTGGAGCATACTCGCAGAACGTTTTGTGTACGTAGAAAAATTGAAATCCAGCCAGCTGGCTATAGTTAAATTATTACCAAAATTGACCGAAGACATTGTAACTATCATTAGTTTGTATGACCCCGTGCAATTCTGTGCAAACATTTTACCATTTGTTATCAAAAAATTGCATACACTTTACAGCGATAACTGTTTGAAGGACGTAAGGGAGACTTATAAAAATATTTTAGAGTGTATTGCATCCAAGAATAACTTGAATTTATTTAGAAATGCAACGGAAAAAGAAATGTTGGATCTGTATATAAAATTTAATGAATGTTTATACGTTATAGTTGAGAATGATTCGAAATCACATTTTAAAGATTCTAATTTTGATTGTATTGTCAGAACTATGATATCTATGTTGGGGCACAACTCCGACATATTCCACTGCTTTCAAACGGTCTATTTGAATTGTTTCTGTTGCTTGTTCAAAGATAAAGTAAACTCGTCCTACATGGAAACAGTGTTACAAAGTCTTCAAGTGTCCTGCGAGACTGCAGAGAAACTGGGATATCAAATGTACACTACATATCCCTTCATCGCACAATTGTTGAGACTTTTTGTAGAATATTTTGTAACTAACTGCGATAGCAAAAAGTGGGATAAACATTTTGATGTGCAACTGCAAGAGATTTGCTTAAAATTGACTCTATTTTTGGTAAAGAAATTGAGTAAAACCCAGCAGATTGCTAAATGCGAGAACTGTACCGCAAAAACTGGCTTACATGATGCACTGCGCCTGACATTTCTTGTCAGACACTTTGTAATCATATCCATAGATCAACAATTAAATATAACGTATATTCTCCCATACTTTTATGAAGTAGTAAAGTTACAGTATACAATTTTGACAGAGCTGAACAAGCTTGGCTGTTCGAACCGGACGAAATGCCTTAGAAAACTGCAAACTGACGTACATAACACGGCAATCACATTAAACAAGGCCCAATACTATGAGTTTTCTATAAAATTATTTAATATATATCTCAAAAATGAAATATGTTATATGAAAAATGACTCAGAATTTAAAAATATAGCCAGGGCACTCTACAATAAAAGTATCAGTGAACTCGATTGTAAACTATATGAAAATGAGTTTGGTAATGGATATTAAATCTAGGACATTGAAGAAGTACGAAGAAGAGAGTGAAACAGAAGGAAGTCAAGAAGGCTTACAGTTAATGACAGTTTTAGGTGCATGCCAGTTGTTAGAGGGAAATAATGATTACGGCAATTTGAAACCGGTCTTCTCTACATTAAAATTTAGGTAAGTTATATCTTGTTTATGTAAATATTTAATCCGTCCGTCCGTCCGTCTGTCTGTCTATCTGTCAGCGGGCTGTATCTCATGATCCGTAATAGATAGATAGTTGTAATTTTCACAGAATGTGTATTTCTGTTGCCCCTATAATAACAAATGTTAAAAATAAATTTAACATTAAAAGGGGCTCCATACTAGAAACGTGTATAACGATGGTACGGAACCCTTCATCCGCGAGTTCGACTCGCACTTGGCCGGTTACTTTTGTAGTGTACTGGCCAAACTTTCAAATGATACTCAATTTTAAGATGTCGTTAAGTCTCGTGGTGTCACAGTCACTTTGACTTAAAGTGATAGAGACAGCACGAGACGGCATCTTAAAATTGAGTATCATTTGAATATTCGGGCATAATAGTGACAAACGAACACAGTCTACATGCTGATGTAGTGTAAATGCAGATACGTTGTCACCCCTGAGAACTAAGGTGGAATGTCTTACTCAATTTGGACTTCTTTAAAACTCTTATGAATGTCAGAATCTGCACCGGTTCACACAAACAAAAGCCACATAGAAGAACCATCAAGAAACTCTGGGGTTGTTCTTTTTTAAGATTTGTTGCAACTTTACAAGGCGCAGGTTCGGCCTCACATGGAATACTGTTCCCATCTCTGGGCTGGCTTCCCAGTGCCAGCTCCTTCCATTTAATCACATCCAGCGCAGAGCTGTTTGAATCGTCGGCGGCCGAACTCTTTCCGATCGCCTTGACTCACTGGTACTGCGAAGAGATGTTGCATCTCTTTGCGTATTTTATCGCTTTTACCACGGGGAGTGTTCTGAGGAATTGTTCGGACTAATTCCAACCGCACAATTTCACCATCACACATCGCGATAAAACTCGCGATATCATCCATACCATCTGGATGACTGGCGGTACACCACTGTGCAATTGAAAAGAAGTTTTCTTCCTCGCACAACTTCCTTGTGGAATCGACTACCACCAGAGATTTTTCCGGACCGATATGACTTAGAGACCTTCCAGAAAAGAGCGTACTCCTTTTTAAAAGGCCGGCAACGTATTTGCAATTCCTTTTGTGTTGCAGTTGCTCATGGGCGGCAGTAATCACTTACCATTTGGTGAGCCGCATGCTTGTTTGCTTTCTTTTCTCCTATATGTATAAAAAAAGCCCCATCTACCGGGTCCAATTGTGAATCAAACCATCCAGGGACCCACTCTAACACATGCAAAAATTTCATCAAAATTAGTCGAGCCATTCTCCTATAAAATTTTTTACTTTACTTATAATAAAATAATATAGTGTCAAAGGTCAATAAATGTTTAAATAAAACTAGTTTTACGGATTTTATCGCGTATATTAACTTATTTTATATTCCCGACGTATCGAGCACTTTACAGCACCCATGGTCACGGGAGGGACTGAGATGTTTGACGTCTCAATATCATAGTTAACCACGGCTTCCTCCAAATTAAAATCATTAATTTTTGTTCTTATCTACGCATTATAAATTTATGATATCTTGAAGTCTTGCAGTTGTATACATGTGTTGGGATTTAATATGATTAATTATAGGGTCCCAAGCAGATGGTAGCACACAGCCATCTTCTCTATTGAAATTAGGATGTCTTTTGATTTCAATAGCCTCGCGAATCATCCTTGGAAGGAAATGGTGTTCTTTAGCGAGGATTTGTGGTCTATTAAACCACTACATTATATTTGAAAAACATATCAGTAGCAATTTTTTTAAACTGGCTTTACGGCTCTGAGTTCTAGCCCTTCTGAGCCTTATCAGTTAGCAAAGGGACTTGCAAGTGCAGAGTATGAGTTGAGTATACTAGAGCTTAAGCTTAAGCCACTGCGGCCACACTGTCAAATTCAATTAAAGATTGACTTGTTTCTTCCATTTTCAGCACCCTTCTGAAACACGAGTTCTCCATGTATGTGAAACTTTGGCCTTCGATAGTCCCCATAGCGGGAGTCTGGACTTCGTTGAAACAACTCCTGAATCGCAATCACAGTGCCTGGCTTACGGGTAATAGATCATTTCAGTTTACACTAAGCTAAGGTAAAGTTAATTTTGGTAATTATAAATACTTGGAAAACTTGTAAGGGTTACGTTTGGGTATTTACATGGCACCCGCAGGTTGTTGGACAATTTCTTGTCCAACAGATAGAAAGAGCCAAATTCAAAGAATTAACAAGTGGTGAAATTAAAAATTTTGTACAACCGACTTTAATATTACGAGGGCGGCACTGAAAATTTCGGGAATCAAGGAAGTGACACAACATTACTATTTAAAAATGTATTTATTGCTTTTCGAAGTATTCTCCGCGAAATTTGACACATTTTTCCATACGATGGAACCAATCATTGAAGCAACCATTCCATTCGGAAGTTGGGGTCTCCAAAATGGCCGTTTTGTAGGCGTCCACAGCTTCTTCAGGTGATGAAAATCTCTGTCCCCGCAATTTATTCTTTATTTTAGGGAAAGTATAGAAATCATTAGGGCTTAGGTCGGGGCTGTACGGCGGATGGTCTAATAATTCTATGTTTTCTTGCTCTAAAAACTTTTGTTCTGTGTGCGGTGTGAGAACTCGCATTGTCGTGATGGAGGATGATGCGGCGGTTGCAGTTCTCTTTACGGAGTTCAGAAACGACCTGTGGCAAAGAAATGCTAGCATACCATTCTGCATTAACCGTTCTTTGTCCCTTAAGAGGAATAGTCGTAACAAGGACTTTTCAATTAAAAAGATTTTAATATGACAGGAACAGTGGAAATATTCCATTCCCGATACTTTTAGTGCAGCCTATGTATAAGATAATTAATAGAATCAGGCGTTACTTTGCGGAAATCCATTATATTAAAGATTTAAAAAAATTACCTCGCGTATATCCGCTCGATAAAATAAAATGATGGGTCTTACCTAGTTTGAAAAGCACCTCTCGCTCTCCCTCAATGGCGTGCACTATCCCCGTCACCACTAATCCCAGCACCACTACTCCCAACACCACTACACTGGGAAAGACACACCACTGACGACAATACGACACGTGTTTCGCCTCTAAACTAGGCATCTTCAGGTGATGTAGACTCTGCGGTGGCTGACCGCTAAGTGAGCCGGCTCGCAGCTCACTTAGCGGGAGGTGCTCTTCAAACTATGTAAGACCCATCATTTTATTTTATCGAGCGGATATACGCGCGATAACTTTTTAAACACTTTAATTTAATATTATAAATAAAATGAGAACATCATCAATGTAGTTGAAGTCAATTAAATGCGCATTATTAAGGATAACTCAAAAATTAGTCTTGATCAAATTTATATGGCATCATATGAGGAGCACCAGCTTTCAAATAAAAAAAAAAAGAATCATCAAAATCGGTTCACCTAGAAAAAAGTTCTGAGGTAATACACATAAAAAAACAATCGAATTGAGAACCTCCTCCTTTTTTTGAAGTTGGTTGATAAAACATTAATCTTCTTAAATAAGAAATCATCCGTATGAGCCCATTACAAAAAAAAAAGAACAGTAATAACTGTCATTTGTTTTTCAGTTGAAAGCGAAGAAACTATACTCTGGACTCTGTATGAAGTGATGCTGGAGACACCGACAGCTGTCAGGACTGTTCACTCTGAACACTACAAAGCTATTGTTACCGAAGTGTTGGGCAGATTCGATAAAAAACCAGTAAGTGAATTGTCATAGTTACAGAAAGGCACGGGGTAAGTCCCCCTCCTTTCATCATTATCATTGTTCTAAGTAATGCCACAAAGCATTGTCATGGGCCAACTGAATCTATCGACTGCATTTCTTACCAGGTCATCACTCCATCATCTAGTGGGGAGCATCTTAGGCTGCCACTCAAGAACCTTTCTTCCCCATCGGTTGTCGGTTCTTCGAGTTATATGACCGGCACATTGCCACTTCAGCTTACTGATCCGTTGGGCTATGTTGGTTACTCTGGTTCTACTGCAGATGTTTTTTTTGTATAAAATAAGGGTGACAAGCGAGCACACAGACAGTGTCAGGATCGTGCCAAATGGAAATCCGTAATCTCTGCCTACCCGTCTGGGTGACAGGCGTGAGTGTTTATGTATATGTATTATGTATAAGATACTGCCCATCTTGTTTACTGTTTGGTTTCCCTCTGTCGCCTGTTACGACACCTACGGGACTATTTGGGGTGGTGGATATTCTTACAGTGCCACTACACGGCGATTCGACAATTATTTATGTATTAGAAAAAATTAGGTGACTAATTATATTTAATAGCTTAGATACTTTCATAGAAAAGGTACAAAAATACACACATTAAAAGCATTATACACACTTAAAGTTTGACAGTACAGTGGACCCCCGGTAATCCGACAAACATTTTGCAGGGCAGTGTCGGACTATCGAATTTGTCGGATTATAGAGTACTGCCTAAGACCCCCTATAGTCCGGAATTTTTTATAAAAGAGTACCTTGTAATCCGACAAATTCCAGATCCAAATGATAAGATTCTATATGTTATATATGTACTCTGAAGTACAAATTATACTTCATTATGTATTTCAAATTTAGTAAATTAAGCAACACAATAGGGAGCTTACATTTTATTATAAAATTAACGTCATTAATGCTATAGAACTTAGAAAAAATATGCAATAACTTTACATTAGGAAATAATTCTGTACAAACAAATATACATACTAAAAATAAAAAAAATAAATTATGAATCAAGTTATAACTTGTTCAATCATGCATTTGCGAAGATTGTCAAAAAATATCTAATAATAAATAATAGACCGTGTCGGATTACAGGGGGTGGTGGATTAGACAGGGGTCGGATTACCGGGGGGTCCACTGTATTAAAGTTCTTTTTCATAAACCCGCAAAAGTTCACAAGAGTAGAATGATCCCGCTCGATGGACCAAACAAGACCATTTTCATATATATATAGTACAGTCTATTTATTTATTGACGGCTCGGTGGCGCAGTGGCTAAGCAATGAGTTGTTGCGCTATAAGGCACTCACGGGTTCGAATCCCGCACGGAACAAGTATTTGTATGACCTACAAATAATTGTTCCGGGTGTAAATTGCACCCACGATACAGGAGCAAATCCTAATGTGGAGGTAACGTTTTTTTTTAAAGAAAAGAAATAACGAAGTCTAATTAATAGAATCAGGCGTTACTTTGCGGAAATCCATTATATAAAAGCTTTTAGCAAAATTTACATATAACATAAATACATAAACGCTCACGCCTGTCACCCAGAGGGGTAGGCAGAGATTATGGACTTCCATTTGGCACGATCCTGACACACCTCTCTCGCTTCCTCCACATCCATATACCTACGCATACACGCTCGTCGGTTAAAGGTACTCTTGATTTGGCCCATTTTTAATATATCGCCAATTTGGTCGATAAACTTTCGCCTAGGGCGACCCTTCCCGACTATGCCGTTCACCTCTGCAACATAAATTTGCTTTGTCACTCTTTCCTCATTCATTCTTTCTACATGGCCAAACCACCGAAGCATTCTTTTCTTAATCCTGGTCACAACATCATCTTGCAAACCACACTCTTCTCTTATTAAACAATTTCTCACTCTGTCATTCAGCTTCATCCCTAACATACTCCTTAATGACCGCATTTCTACAGCATTTATTCTACTCTCATGCTTCTTCTGCCACACCCAACTTTCACTACCATACATTAAAGTAGGTACTAACACAGCATTGTGAATTGCCATACGTGCCTTTTTGGACACATTCTGACTTTTCACAATAGAGTGTAGAGCCCCATTCACTCTATTTCCTGCATTCACTCGTCGTTCTATATCCTTATCATATCTACCATCCCTGCTAAACACACATCCCAAATATACAAACTCATCTACTTGCTCTACCAACTCCCCTTCTATTCTTATTTCACATATCGTTTTACTTTCTTCTCTTTCAAAAACCATAACTTTCGTCTTACTTGCGTTCACTTTCATTTCCTTTTCTTTTAATGTCCTGTTCATTAATGTAACCATCATTTGCAACTCGGCTGCCGACGACGCAAGTATGACTTGATCATCGGCGTACAAAAGGCATTTGACGGTTAACTCACCCATTCTTAACCCGCATTCTTCTACTTTCAAATTTTCCAAACAACTGTCCATAAATAGGTTAAACAACCACGGGGAAGCCGCACAGCCCTGTCTGACACCTTTATAGATGTCAAACCAGTCCGAGTAGGCCCCGTTGATCCTGACACAAGCACTAGAGTCCCTATATAGAGACTTCAATGCCTGTATCAGACCAGCGCTCAACCCAAATGAGTTCAGTGTTTGCCATAACACATCCCTGTCCACTCTGTCATAAGCCTTCTCCAAGTCCATGAACGCACAAAAAACTTTTTGGTTTTTGGCCAAAAACTTCTCGGCGATCATGCGCATAGAAAAGACCTGATCGTACGGATCCCATTCCCTTTCTAAATCCCGCTTGCACATCCCAAATTTTTCCGTCAGTTTCTTTCATAACTCTTTCAATTAGTACCTTAGCATACAGTTTTCCCACAATGGTAAGAAGGCTGATACTACGGTAGTTTTTACAGTCCTGCTGTGATCCTTTTCCCTTATATATTGGGACTATCACGGCTTTGCACCAGTCTCCCGGTACCCGCTTAAGTTCCCAACATAAATTAAACAAGGTGTACAACAGGTCTGCCACCAATCCTTCTCCAGCCCTTAGCATTTCGAGAGATACTCTATCATAACCGGCTGCCTTACCTGCTTTCATACTTTTCATTGCTTTCATTATTTCATCTATACTTATATCTCTATCTATTTCCTCTTCTTTCGGAATTTCTATTTCATTTAATTCAAACGTCTCATCATTCATAAACACGCTTTCAAAGTATTCCTTCCATCTCCTTAAACTCAAAACTTCGTCATTCAGAATACAGCCATTCTGGTCTCGTATAGCATTCATTCTGGGCTGTTGTGAATGTCCCCTGGTAGTACTTACGAGTTTCCAGAACATTTTAATGTTTGCCTGGAAGTTATCCGATATTCTTCTATCATTCTTATCCGTTCTTTCTTGCTTTTTCCTTTCAACTACTTCTTTTACTCTCTTATTTAGGTGTCTAAAAACTGCCTTTTTCCTTTCAATATCATCATTCATACTACTAGAATTACTAGCCTTGGTTGCTAGTAAATCTAGCCATGCTTTCTTCTTTGCTTCAACTTCCATCCGTACCTCATCATCCCACCATAACGTGTTATTTTTCCTTTCATTCGTTCTCTTACTTACACCACATACTTCGGTAGCTGCATCCACTAATCCTTTCTTGACATTAAACCACACAGTCTCCAAGTCTAAATCATTCATACACAATTCAGCCATACCACTTATATTTTCTCTCAATCTACATTTGAACTTCTCTTTCACACCTTCATCTTGTAACCTCTCTGTTCTTATACGCTGTAATGCTGTAGTAGACACAGATGTCCGATGCCTCCAACGTCTGAAAAGACCATTAATTCGGCATAAGACCAAGTAATGATCCGTCCCTACGTTAAAGCCCCGGTAAACCCTTGTATCTACCACCGCGCTCCTCATTCTTTCATCAACAATTATGAAATCTATCATACTTCTATCATTACCTCTTTCCCATGTATACGTGTGAATCTTCTTATGACGAAAGAAAGTGTTCGTCACAACAAGATTCTTTTCCACGCATACGGCGAGAAGGCTTTCACCATTCTCATTTATACTTTCATCACCAAACGTTCCCAATGTCCTTTCATAACCAAGCTTCCTCACCCCAACCCTTCCATTAAAATCGCCTAATATCACAATATTTTCATTAACCTTGCATTTCATTAGCACCATCCTTACCAACTCCCAAAACTGCTCTCGGATATAAGTGGGCTTAGACATGTCTGGGGCGTAGACCCCTAAAACAAACAACTTCTTTAAGCCCACTTTCATTCGTATCCATAGCAGTCTCGGGCTTACACATTCATACTCTTTTACACAATGACCCATTCTTTCTGAAAGGATGATACGGACTCCCTGGCATGCCCGCTCGGTCTCGTCTACACCAGACCAGTACGCGGTATACATGCCATGTGTAGTGGCATCCTTTCCCTTCCGTTTCGTCTCATTCACACATAACACGTCTATTCCTCTATCATACATCATATCGCATACTTCATCCATCTTATCATTCATTCCTCCACATACATTCAATGTAGCCAGACGAAATGTGACAAAATGTGTCTTACCTAGTATGAAGAGCACCTCCCGCCCTCCCTCAATTGACGGGGATATTGCACGCAATTGAGGAAGGGCGGGAGGTACTCTTCATACTAGGTAAGACATATCATTTTATTTTATAACGCGGATATTTGCGAAGTAAATTTTTCTAAAAGCTTTTAAATAACGAAGTCTGCTGAATGACAAAAATTCTCTTAAGCTGCCCTGATATGGCTATGCCTGACATTATAACATGGTATTATTAAATACTAGCTGTTCCCCGCGACTTCGTCCGTGGTTTATTACGACTGGATTTCATGGTTTTTAATTTTTTTACGCAGAACCCAAATTTTTTTTTACGCAGAACCCAAATTTTTTTTGCCACACTTGTGGTTGAAAATTATCATATTAAATAAATCGCCGTGAAATATTTTTAATTATTTTATTTCATTTAAAGGTTTCTCTTTTACCGCAAGTCAACTACACACATGTTTTTCTTTCGATATGGTTTTATTCAATAAATACGCCCAGAGCTGAGAATTGGCCTTAAAACAACTAGAATTTCTGTATCTGTTATTTTGATATTACAAACAGACACTTCAATTTTATTTATGCGTATAGACAGATTAAATATGGTACTTACAGGCAGAGAAATTCGAAGAGAGAGCAGTGCACGCAACACTGCTGTTCCTCCAGTCTGAATATGATATAAAAGAAGCCACTGAGAAGTACGGTTGGAAGCCCACAGAACCGGTGAGTTGTCTATATAAACAACTAGCGATCCATCTCAGCTTCGCACGATTGATTTCTGGATCTCGACATCAACGCCACCTACCGGGTCTAATTGTGAATCTAAACCATTATCTAATCAACTTATCTCACACACAAAATTTCATCTATGGCGGCGCTGTCGTCGCGCCACAAGCGAAGCACATCGAAGCGTAAATCGCGCTACAAAGTTCCGAATTTAAAGTAGTATATATAGAATAGCTCCGTGTTACCACTCGGAGCGTAGGTCGCTCCCCGGGCAGAACACCTTGCCCGGCGGGAGATCTCCCCTTTTCTTCCCATCCGCTACACATCAAAATCGGTCCAGCCGTTTAGGAGGAGTTCAGTCACATATACACTGACAGAAGAATTATATACTATATAATATGCATGTATTATAAATATAAACCTTCCTCTTGAATCATTCTGTATATTGATGAAAACCGCATCAAAATACGTTGCGTAGTTTAAAAGATCTAAGCGTACAGACGCCGGGAAGCGACTTTGTTTTATACTTTGTCGAGAAGAGATTTCAGAGACATATCGCTGGATGTCTGTTGAACAAACTAAGATAATGTAAGTAACGTTTTTTTTATAGAATAAGGTGACAAGCATCCACACAGTCCACCTGATGGTAAGTGGATGCTGTGACCCGTTATGTGGTACATCTATCCTCGATTAAGAATCAAAATACAGACGCGTTGTCCCTCCTAAGGACTAAGATATTGTAGCACGAATGGGTCGACTCAGAAGAATAGAAGTGTTTCGTATGGTGAGTGTAGAGAGCCGGACATCCTTTTTACTGGAAACGAGGCATTCCATCTTAGTCCTCACGGGTGACAACGCATCTGCATTTTGATTTGTAATAGAGGATAGATGTAGATGTCTATGGGCCGCAGCAACCACTTACCATCAGGCGGACTGTGTGCTCGTTTGTCACTCTTATTCTGTAAAAATATAATTCTTGTACCGAAACATTTTATTTCTCTGCATTCACTAACAAAACTTCTTCATTCGGACATGATGTTGATATTTTAGATTGCTCTGACACGATTTTTGTCTATGTAATCATTTAGTATTCTACAATTTTTCAATTAAAAAAGTACTTTCAAATTTTCCAAACAACTGTCCATAAATAGGTTAAACAACCACGGGGAAGCCGCACAGCCCTGTCTGACACCTTTATGGATGTCAAACCAGTCCGAGTAGGCCCCGTTGATCCTGACACAAGCACTAGAGTCCCTATATAGAGACTTCAATGCCTGTATCAGACCAGCGCTCAACCCAAATGAGTTCAGTGTTTGCCATAACACATCCCTGTCCACTCTGTCATAAGCCTTCTCCAAGTCCATGAACGCACAAAAAACTTTTTGGTTTTTGGCCAAAAACTTCTCGGCGATCATGCGCATAGAAAAGACCTGATCCGTACATCCCATTCCCTTTCTAAATCCCGCTTGCACATCCCAAATTTTTCCGTCAGTTTCTTTCATAACTCTTTCAATTAGTACCTTAGCATACAGTTTTCCCACAATGCTAAGAAGGCTGATACTACGGTAGTTTTTACAGTCCTGCTGTGATCCTTTTCCCTTATATATTGGGACTATCACGGCTTTGCACCAGTCTCCCGGTACCCGCTTAAGTTCCCAACATAAATTAAACAAGGTGTACAACAGGTCTGCCACCAATCCTTCTCCAGCCCTTAGCATTTCGAGAGATACTCTATCATAACCGGCTGCCTTACCTGCTTTCATACTTTTCATTGCTTTCATTATTTCATCTATACTTATATCTCTATCTATTTCCTCTTCTTTCGGAATTTCTATTTCATTTAATTCAAACGTCTCATCATTCATAAACACGCTTTCAAAGTATTCCTTCCATCTCCTTAAACTCAAAACTTCGTCATTCAGAATACAGCCATTCTGGTCTCGTATAGCATTCATTCTAGGCTGTTGTGAATGTCCCCTGGTAGTACTTACGAGTTTCCAGAACATTTTAATGTTTGCCTGGAAGTTATCCGATATTCTTCTATCATTCTTATCCGTTCTTTCTTGCTTTTTCCTTTCAACTACTTCTTTTACTCTCTTATTTAGGTGTCTAAAAACTGCCTTTTTCCTTTCAATATCATCATTCATACTACTAGAATTACTAGCCTTGGTTGCTAGTAAATCTAGCCATGCTTTCTTCTTTGCTTCAACTTCCATCCGTACCTCATCATCCCACCATAACGTGTTATTTTTCCTTTCATTCGTTCTCTTACTTACACCACATACTTCGGTAGCTGCATCCACTAATCCTTTCTTGACATTAAACCACACAGTCTCCAAGTCTAAATCATTCATACACAATTCAGCCATACCACTTATATTTTCTCTCAATCTACATTTGAACTTCTCTTTCACACCTTCATCTTGTAACCTCTCTGTTCTTATACGCTGTAATGCTGTAGTAGACACAGATGTCCGATGCCTCCAACGTCTGAAAAGACCATTAATTCGGCATAAGACCAAGTAATGATCCGTCCCTACGTTAGAGCCCCGGTAAACCCTTGTATCTACCACCGCGCTCCTCATTCTTTCATCAACAATTATGAAATCTATCATACTTCTATCATCACCTCTTTCCCATGTATACGTGTGAATCTTCTTATGACGAAAGAAAGTGTTCGTCACAACAAGATTCTTTTCCACGCATACGGCGAGAAGGCTTTCACCATTCTCATTTATACTTTCATCACCAAACGTTCCCAATGTCCTTTCATAACCAAGCTTCCTCACCCCAACCCTTCCATTAAAATCGCCTAATATCACAATATTTTCATTAACCTTGCATTTCATTAGCACCATCCTTACCAACTCCCAAAACTGCTCTCGGATATAAGTGGGCTTAGACATGTCTGGGGCGTAGACCCCTAAAACAAACAACTTCTTTAAGCCCACTTTCATTCGTATCCATAGCAGTCTCGGGCTTACACATTCATACTCTTTTACACAATGACCCATTCTTTCTGAAAGGATGATACGGACTCCCTGGCATGCCCGCTCGGTCTCGTCTACACCAGACCAGTACGCGGTATACATGCCATGTGTAGTGGCATCCTTTCCCTTCCGTTTCGTCTCATTCACACATAACACGTCTATTCCTCTATCATACATCATATCGCATACTTCATCCATCTTATCATTCATTCCTCCACATACATTCAATGTAGCCAGACGAAATGTGACAAAATGTGTCTTACCTAGTATGAAGAGCACCTCCCGCCCTCCCTCAATTGACGGGGATATTGCACGCAATTGAGGAAGGGCGGGAGGTGCTTTTCATACTAGGTAAGACATATCATTTTATTTTATAGCGCGGATATTTGCGAAGTAAATTTTTCTAAAAGCTTTTAAATAACGAAGTCTGCTGAATGACAAAAATTCTCTTAAGCTGCCCTGATATGGCTATGCCTGACATTATAACATGGTATTATTAAATACTAGCTGTTCCCCGCGACTTCGTCCGTGGTTTATTACGACTGGATTTCATGGTTTTTAATTTTTTTACGCAGAACCCAAATTTTTTTTTACGCAGAACCCAAATTTTTTTTGCCACACTTGTGGTTGAAAATTATCATATTAAATAAATCGCCGTGAAATATTTTTAATTATTTTATTTCATTTAAAGGTTTCTCTTTTACCGCAAGTCAACTACACACATGTTTTTCTTTCGATATGGTTTTATTCAATAAATACGCCCAGAGCTGAGAATTGGCCTTAAAACAACTAGAATTTCTGTATCTGTTATTTT
This sequence comes from Parnassius mnemosyne, assembly GCA_963668995.1. NCBI lineage: Eukaryota > Metazoa > Arthropoda > Insecta > Lepidoptera > Papilionidae > Parnassius > Parnassius mnemosyne. Next base: position 2,324,239 of record CAVLGL010000096.1, read on the forward strand.
GATATTACAAACAGACACTTCAATTTTATTTATGCGTATAGACAGATTAAATATGGTACTTACAGGCAGAGAAATTCGAAGAGAGAGCAGTGCACGCAACACTGCTGTTCCTCCAGTCTGAATATGATATAAAAGAAGCCACTGAGAAGTACGGTTGGAAGCCCACAGAACCGGTGAGTTGTCTATATAAACAACTAGCGATCCATCTCAGCTTCGCACGATTGATTTCTGGATCTCGACATCAACGCCACCTACCGGGTCTAATTGTGAATCTAAACCATTATCTAATCAACTTATCTCACACACAAAATTTCATCTGTGGCGGCGCTGTCGTCGCGCCACAAGCGAAGCACATCGAAGCGTAAATCGCGCTACAAAGTTCCGAATTTAAAGTAGTATATATAGAATAGCTCCGTGTTACCACTCGGAGCGTAGGTCGCTCCCCGGGCAGAACACCTTGCCCGGCGGGATATCTCCCCTTTTCTTCCCATCCGCTACACATCAAAATCGGTCCAGCCGTTTAGGAGGAGTTCAGTCACATATACACTGACAGAAGAATTATATACTATATAATATGCATGTATTATAAATATAAACCTTCCTCTTGAATCATTCTGTATATTGATGAAAACCGCATCAAAATACGTTGCGTAGTTTAAAAGATCTAAGCGTACAGACGCCGGGAAGCGACTTTGTTTTATACTTTGTCGAGAAGAGATTTCAGAGACATATCGCTGGATGTCTGTTGAACAAACTAAGATAATGTAAGTAACGTTTTTTTTTATAGAATAAGGTGACAAGCATCCACACAGTCCACCTGATGGTAAGTGGATGCTGTGACCCGTTATGTGGTACATCTATCCTCGATTAAGAATCAAAATACAGACGCGTTGTCCCTCCTAAGGACTAAGATATTGTAGCACGAATGGGTCGACTCAGAAGAATAGAAGTGTTTCGTATGGTGAGTGTAGAGAACCGGACATCCTTTTTACTGGAAACGAGGCATTCCATCTTAGTCCTCACGGGTGACAACGCATCTGCATTTTGATTTGTAATAGAGGATAGATGTAGATGTCTATGGGCCGCAGCAACCACTTACCATCAGGCGGACTGTGTGCTCGTTTGTCACTCTTATTCTGTAAAAATATAATTCTTGTACCGAAACATTTTATTTCTCTGCATTCACTAACAAAACTTCTTCATTCGGACATGATGTTGATATTTTAGATTGCTCTGACACGATTTTTGTCTATGTAATCATTTAGTATTCTACAATTTTTCAATTAAAAAAGTACTTTCAAATTTTCCAAACAACTGTCCATAAATAGGTTAAACAACCACGGGGAAGCCGCACAGCCCTGTCTGACACCTTTATGGATGTCAAACCAGTCCGAGTAGGCCCCGTTGATCCTGACACAAGCACTAGAGTCCCTATATAGAGACTTCAATGCCTGTATCAGACCAGCGCTCAACCCAAATGAGTTCAGTGTTTGCCATAACACATCCCTGTCCACTCTGTCATAAGCCTTCTCCAAGTCCATGAACGCACAAAAAACTTTTTGGTTTTTGGCCAAAAACTTCTCGGCGATCATGCGCATAGAAAAGACCTGATCCGTACATCCCATTCCCTTTCTAAATCCCGCTTGCACATCCCAAATTTTTCCGTCAGTTTCTTTCATAACTCTTTCAATTAGTACCTTAGCATACAGTTTTCCCACAATGCTAAGAAGGCTGATACTACGGTAGTTTTTACAGTCCTGCTGTGATCCTTTTCCCTTATATATTGGGACTATCACGGCTTTGCACCAGTCTCCCGGTACCCGCTTAAGTTCCCAACATAAATTAAACAAGGTGTACAACAGGTCTGCCACCAATCCTTCTCCAGCCCTTAGCATTTCGAGAGATACTCTATCATAACCGGCTGCCTTACCTGCTTTCATACTTTTCATTGCTTTCATTATTTCATCTATACTTATATCTCTATCTATTTCCTCTTCTTTCGGAATTTCTATTTCATTTAATTCAAACGTCTCATCATTCATAAACACGCTTTCAAAGTATTCCTTCCATCTCCTTAAACTCAAAACTTCGTCATTCAGAATACAGCCATTCTGGTCTCGTATAGCATTCATTCTAGGCTGTTGTGAATGTCCCCTGGTAGTACTTACGAGTTTCCAGAACATTTTAATGTTTGCCTGGAAGTTATCCGATATTCTTCTATCATTCTTATCCGTTCTTTCTTGCTTTTTCCTTTCAACTACTTCTTTTACTCTCTTATTTAGGTGTCTAAAAACTGCCTTTTTCCTTTCAATATCATCATTCATACTACTAGAATTACTAGCCTTGGTTGCTAGTAAATCTAGCCATGCTTTCTTCTTTGCTTCAACTTCCATCCGTACCTCATCATCCCACCATAACGTGTTATTTTTCCTTTCATTCGTTCTCTTACTTACACCACATACTTCGGTAGCTGCATCCACTAATCCTTTCTTGACATTAAACCACACAGTCTCCAAGTCTAAATCATTCATACACAATTCAGCCATACCACTTATATTTTCTCTCAATCTACATTTGAACTTCTCTTTCACACCTTCATCTTGTAACCTCTCTGTTCTTATACGCTGTAATGCTGTAGTAGACACAGATGTCCGATGCCTCCAACGTCTGAAAAGACCATTAATTCGGCATAAGACCAAGTAATGATCCGTCCCTACGTTAGAGCCCCGGTAAACCCTTGTATCTACCACCGCGCTCCTCATTCTTTCATCAACAATTATGAAATCTATCATACTTCTATCATCACCTCTTTCCCATGTATACGTGTGAATCTTCTTATGACGAAAGAAAGTGTTCGTCACAACAAGATTCTTTTCCACGCATACGGCGAGAAGGCTTTCACCATTCTCATTTATACTTTCATCACCAAACGTTCCCAATGTCCTTTCATAACCAAGCTTCCTCACCCCAACCCTTCCATTAAAATCGCCTAATATCACAATATTTTCATTAACCTTGCATTTCATTAGCACCATCCTTACCAACTCCCAAAACTGCTCTCGGATATAAGTGGGCTTAGACATGTCTGGGGCGTAGACCCCTAAAACAAACAACTTCTTTAAGCCCACTTTCATTCGTATCCATAGCAGTCTCGGGCTTACACATTCATACTCTTTTACACAATGACCCATTCTTTCTGAAAGGATGATACGGACTCCCTGGCATGCCCGCTCGGTCTCGTCTACACCAGACCAGTACGCGGTATACATGCCATGTGTAGTGGCATCCTTTCCCTTCCGTTTCGTCTCATTCACACATAACACGTCTATTCCTCTATCATACATCATATCGCATACTTCATCCATCTTATCATTCATTCCTCCACATACATTCAATGTAGCCAGACGAAATGTGACAAAATGTGTCTTACCTAGTATGAAGAGCACCTCCCGCCCTCCCTCAATTGACGGGGATATTGCACGCAATTGAGGAAGGGCGGGAGGTGCTTTTCATACTAGGTAAGACATATCATTTTATTTTATAGCGCGGATATTTGCGAAGTAAATTTTTCTAAAAGCTTTTAAATAACGAAGTCTGCTGAATGACAAAAATTCTCTTAAGCTGCCCTGATATGGCTATGCCTGACATTATAACATGGTATTATTAAATACTAGCTGTTCCCCGCGACTTCGTCCGTGGTTTATTACGACTGGATTTCATGGTTTTTAATTTTTTTACGCAGAACCCAAATTTTTTTTTACGCAGAACCCAAATTTTTTTTGCCACACTTGTGGTTGAAAATTATCATATTAAATAAATCGCCGTGAAATATTTTTAATTATTTTATTTCATTTAAAGGTTTCTCTTTTACCGCAAGTCAACTACACACATGTTTTTCTTTCGATATGGTTTTATTCAATAAATACGCCCAGAGCTGAGAATTGGCCTTAAAACAACTAGAATTTCTGTATCTGTTATTTTGATATTACAAACAGACACTTCAATTTTATTTATGCGTATAGACAGATTAAATATGGTACTTACAGGCAGAGAAATTCGAAGAGAGAGCAGTGCACGCAACACTGCTGTTCCTCCAGTCTGAATATGATATAAAAGAAGCCACTGAGAAGTACGGTTGGAAGCCCACAGAACCGGTGAGTTGTCTATATAAACAACTAGCGATCCATCTCAGCTTCGCACGATTGATTTCTGGATCTCGACATCAACGCCACCTACCGGGTCTAATTGTGAATCTAAACCATTATCTAATCAACTTATCTCACACACAAAATTTCATCTGTGGCGGCGCTGTCGTCGCGCCACAAGCGAAGCACATCGAAGCGTAAATCGCGCTACAAAGTTCCGAATTTAAAGTAGTATATATAGAATAGCTCCGTGTTACCACTCGGAGCGTAGGTCGCTCCCCGGGCAGAACACCTTGCCCGGCGGGAGATCTCCCCTTTTCTTCCCATCCGCTACACATCAAAATCGGTCCAGCCGTTTAGGAGGAGTTCAGTCACATATACACTGACAGAAGAATTATATACTATATAATATGCATGTATTATAAATATAAACCTTCCTCTTGAATCATTCTGTATATTGATGAAAACCGCATCAAAATACGTTGCGTAGTTTAAAAGATCTAAGCGTACAGACGCCGGGAAGCGACTTTGTTTTATACTTTGTCGAGAAGAGATTTCAGAGACATATCGCTGGATGTCTGTTGAACAAACTAAGATAATGTAAGTAACGTTTTTTTTTATAGAATAAGGTGACAAGCATCCACACAGTCCACCTGATGGTAAGTGGATGCTGTGACCCGTTATGTGGTACATCTATCCTCGATTAAGAATCAAAATACAGACGCGTTGTCCCTCCTAAGGACTAAGATATTGTAGCACGAATGGGTCGACTCAGAAGAATAGAAGTGTTTCGTATGGTGAGTGTAGAGAACCGGACATCCTTTTTACTGGAAACGAGGCATTCCATCTTAGTCCTCACGGGTGACAACGCATCTGCATTTTGATTTGTAATAGAGGATAGATGTAGATGTCTATGGGCCGCAGCAACCACTTACCATCAGGCGGACTGTGTGCTCGTTTGTCACTCTTATTCTGTAAAAATATAATTCTTGTACCGAAACATTTTATTTCTCTGCATTCACTAACAAAACTTCTTCATTCGGACATGATGTTGATATTTTAGATTGCTCTGACACGATTTTTGTCTATGTAATCATTTAGTATTCTACAATTTTTCAATTAAAAAAGTACTTTCAAATTTTCCAAACAACTGTCCATAAATAGGTTAAACAACCACGGGGAAGCCGCACAGCCCTGTCTGACACCTTTATGGATGTCAAACCAGTCCGAGTAGGCCCCGTTGATCCTGACACAAGCACTAGAGTCCCTATATAGAGACTTCAATGCCTGTATCAGACCAGCGCTCAACCCAAATGAGTTCAGTGTTTGCCATAACACATCCCTGTCCACTCTGTCATAAGCCTTCTCCAAGTCCATGAACGCACAAAAAACTTTTTGGTTTTTGGCCAAAAACTTCTCGGCGATCATGCGCATAGAAAAGACCTGATCCGTACATCCCATTCCCTTTCTAAATCCCGCTTGCACATCCCAAATTTTTCCGTCAGTTTCTTTCATAACTCTTTCAATTAGTACCTTAGCATACAGTTTTCCCACAATGCTAAGAAGGCTGATACTACGGTAGTTTTTACAGTCCTGCTGTGATCCTTTTCCCTTATATATTGGGACTATCACGGCTTTGCACCAGTCTCCCGGTACCCGCTTAAGTTCCCAACATAAATTAAACAAGGTGTACAACAGGTCTGCCACCAATCCTTCTCCAGCCCTTAGCATTTCGAGAGATACTCTATCATAACCGGCTGCCTTACCTGCTTTCATACTTTTCATTGCTTTCATTATTTCATCTATACTTATATCTCTATCTATTTCCTCTTCTTTCGGAATTTCTATTTCATTTAATTCAAACGTCTCATCATTCATAAACACGCTTTCAAAGTATTCCTTCCATCTCCTTAAACTCAAAACTTCGTCATTCAGAATACAGCCATTCTGGTCTCGTATAGCATTCATTCTAGGCTGTTGTGAATGTCCCCTGGTAGTACTTACGAGTTTCCAGAACATTTTAATGTTTGCCTGGAAGTTATCCGATATTCTTCTATCATTCTTATCCGTTCTTTCTTGCTTTTTCCTTTCAACTACTTCTTTTACTCTCTTATTTAGGTGTCTAAAAACTGCCTTTTTCCTTTCAATATCATCATTCATACTACTAGAATTACTAGCCTTGGTTGCTAGTAAATCTAGCCATGCTTTCTTCTTTGCTTCAACTTCCATCCGTACCTCATCATCCCACCATAACGTGTTATTTTTCCTTTCATTCGTTCTCTTACTTACACCACATACTTCGGTAGCTGCATCCACTAATCCTTTCTTGACATTAAACCACACAGTCTCCAAGTCTAAATCATTCATACACAATTCAGCCATACCACTTATATTTTCTCTCAATCTACATTTGAACTTCTCTTTCACACCTTCATCTTGTAACCTCTCTGTTCTTATACGCTGTAATGCTGTAGTAGACACAGATGTCCGATGCCTCCAACGTCTGAAAAGACCATTAATTCGGCATAAGACCAAGTAATGATCCGTCCCTACGTTAGAGCCCCGGTAAACCCTTGTATCTACCACCGCGCTCCTCATTCTTTCATCAACAATTATGAAATCTATCATACTTCTATCATCACCTCTTTCCCATGTATACGTGTGAATCTTCTTATGACGAAAGAAAGTGTTCGTCACAACAAGATTCTTTTCCACGCATACGGCGAGAAGGCTTTCACCATTCTCATTTATACTTTCATCACCAAACGTTCCCAATGTCCTTTCATAACCAAGCTTCCTCACCCCAACCCTTCCATTAAAATCGCCTAATATCACAATATTTTCATTAACCTTGCATTTCATTAGCACCATCCTTACCAACTCCCAAAACTGCTCTCGGATATAAGTGGGCTTAGACATGTCTGGGGCGTAGACCCCTAAAACAAACAACTTCTTTAAGCCCACTTTCATTCGTATCCATAGCAGTCTCGGGCTTACACATTCATACTCTTTTACACAATGACCCATTCTTTCTGAAAGGATGATACGGACTCCCTGGCATGCCCGCTCGGTCTCGTCTACACCAGACCAGTACGCGGTATACATGCCATGTGTAGTGGCATCCTTTCCCTTCCGTTTCGTCTCATTCACACATAACACGTCTATTCCTCTATCATACATCATATCGCATACTTCATCCATCTTATCATTCATTCCTCCACATACATTCAATGTAGCCAGACGAAATGTGACAAAATGTGTCTTACCTAGTATGAAGAGCACCTCCCGCCCTCCCTCAATTGACGGGGATATTGCACGCAATTGAGGAAGGGCGGGAGGTGCTTTTCATACTAGGTAAGACATATCATTTTATTTTATAGCGCGGATATTTGCGAAGTAAATTTTTCTAAAAGCTTTTAAATAACGAAGTCTGCTGAATGACAAAAATTCTCTTAAGCTGCCCTGATATGGCTATGCCTGACATTATAACATGGTATTATTAAATACTAGCTGTTCCCCGCGACTTCGTCCGTGGTTTATTACGACTGGATTTCATGGTTTTTAATTTTTTTACGCAGAACCCAAATTTTTTTTTACGCAGAACCCAAATTTTTTTTGCCACACTTGTGGTTGAAAATTATCATATTAAATAAATCGCCGTGAAATATTTTTAATTATTTTATTTCATTTAAAGGTTTCTCTTTTACCGCAAGTCAACTACACACATGTTTTTCTTTCGATATGGTTTTATTCAATAAATACGCCCAGAGCTGAGAATTGGCCTTAAAACAACTAGAATTTCTGTATCTGTTATTTTGATATTACAAACAGACACTTCAATTTTATTTATGCGTATAGACAGATTAAATATGGTACTTACAGGCAGAGAAATTCGAAGAGAGAGCAGTGCACGCAACACTGCTGTTCCTCCAGTCTGAATATGATATAAAAGAAGCCACTGAGAAGTACGGTTGGAAGCCCACAGAACCGGTGAGTTGTCTATATAAACAACTAGCGATCCATCTCAGCTTCGCACGATTGATTTCTGGATCTCGACATCAACGCCACCTACCGGGTCTAATTGTGAATCTAAACCATTATCTAATCAACTTATCTCACACACAAAATTTCATCTGTGGCGGCGCTGTCGTCGCGCCACAAGCGAAGCACATCGAAGCGTAAATCGCGCTACAAAGTTCCGAATTTAAAGTAGTATATATAGAATAGCTCCGTGTTACCACTCGGAGCGTAGGTCGCTCCCCGGGCAGAACACCTTGCCCGGCGGGATATCTCCCCTTTTCTTCCCATCCGCTACACATCAAAATCGGTCCAGCCGTTTAGGAGGAGTTCAGTCACATATACACTGACAGAAGAATTATATACTATATAATATGCATGTATTATAAATATAAACCTTCCTCTTGAATCATTCTGTATATTGATGAAAACCGCATCAAAATACGTTGCGTAGTTTAAAAGATCTAAGCGTACAGACGCCGGGAAGCGACTTTGTTTTATACTTTGTCGAGAAGAGATTTCAGAGACATATCGCTGGATGTCTGTTGAACAAACTAAGATAATGTAAGTAACGTTTTTTTTTATAGAATAAGGTGACAAGCATCCACACAGTCCACCTGATGGTAAGTGGATGCTGTGACCCGTTATGTGGTACATCTATCCTCGATTAAGAATCAAAATACAGACGCGTTGTCCCTCCTAAGGACTAAGATATTGTAGCACGAATGGGTCGACTCAGAAGAATAGAAGTGTTTCGTATGGTGAGTGTAGAGAACCGGACATCCTTTTTACTGGAAACGAGGCATTCCATCTTAGTCCTCACGGGTGACAACGCATCTGCATTTTGATTTGTAATAGAGGATAGATGTAGATGTCTATGGGCCGCAGCAACCACTTACCATCAGGCGGACTGTGTGCTCGTTTGTCACTCTTATTCTGTAAAAATATAATTCTTGTACCGAAACATTTTATTTCTCTGCATTCACTAACAAAACTTCTTCATTCGGACATGATGTTGATATTTTAGATTGCTCTGACACGATTTTTGTCTATGTAATCATTTAGTATTCTACAATTTTTCAATTAAAAAAGTACTTTCAAATTTTCCAAACAACTGTCCATAAATAGGTTAAACAACCACGGGGAAGCCGCACAGCCCTGTCTGACACCTTTATGGATGTCAAACCAGTCCGAGTAGGCCCCGTTGATCCTGACACAAGCACTAGAGTCCCTATATAGAGACTTCAATGCCTGTATCAGACCAGCGCTCAACCCAAATGAGTTCAGTGTTTGCCATAACACATCCCTGTCCACTCTGTCATAAGCCTTCTCCAAGTCCATGAACGCACAAAAAACTTTTTGGTTTTTGGCCAAAAACTTCTCGGCGATCATGCGCATAGAAAAGACCTGATCCGTACATCCCATTCCCTTTCTAAATCCCGCTTGCACATCCCAAATTTTTCCGTCAGTTTCTTTCATAACTCTTTCAATTAGTACCTTAGCATACAGTTTTCCCACAATGCTAAGAAGGCTGATACTACGGTAGTTTTTACAGTCCTGCTGTGATCCTTTTCCCTTATATATTGGGACTATCACGGCTTTGCACCAGTCTCCCGGTACCCGCTTAAGTTCCCAACATAAATTAAACAAGGTGTACAACAGGTCTGCCACCAATCCTTCTCCAGCCCTTAGCATTTCGAGAGATACTCTATCATAACCGGCTGCCTTACCTGCTTTCATACTTTTCATTGCTTTCATTATTTCATCTATACTTATATCTCTATCTATTTCCTCTTCTTTCGGAATTTCTATTTCATTTAATTCAAACGTCTCATCATTCATAAACACGCTTTCAAAGTATTCCTTCCATCTCCTTAAACTCAAAACTTCGTCATTCAGAATACAGCCATTCTGGTCTCGTATAGCATTCATTCTAGGCTGTTGTGAATGTCCCCTGGTAGTACTTACGAGTTTCCAGAACATTTTAATGTTTGCCTGGAAGTTATCCGATATTCTTCTATCATTCTTATCCGTTCTTTCTTGCTTTTTCCTTTCAACTACTTCTTTTACTCTCTTATTTAGGTGTCTAAAAACTGCCTTTTTCCTTTCAATATCATCATTCATACTACTAGAATTACTAGCCTTGGTTGCTAGTAAATCTAGCCATGCTTTCTTCTTTGCTTCAACTTCCATCCGTACCTCATCATCCCACCATAACGTGTTATTTTTCCTTTCATTCGTTCTCTTACTTACACCACATACTTCGGTAGCTGCATCCACTAATCCTTTCTTGACATTAAACCACACAGTCTCCAAGTCTAAATCATTCATACACAATTCAGCCATACCACTTATATTTTCTCTCAATCTACATTTGAACTTCTCTTTCACACCTTCATCTTGTAACCTCTCTGTTCTTATACGCTGTAATGCTGTAGTAGACACAGATGTCCGATGCCTCCAACGTCTGAAAAGACCATTAATTCGGCATAAGACCAAGTAATGATCCGTCCCTACGTTAGAGCCCCGGTAAACCCTTGTATCTACCACCGCGCTCCTCATTCTTTCATCAACAATTATGAAATCTATCATACTTCTATCATCACCTCTTTCCCATGTATACGTGTGAATCTTCTTATGACGAAAGAAAGTGTTCGTCACAACAAGATTCTTTTCCACGCATACGGCGAGAAGGCTTTCACCATTCTCATTTATACTTTCATCACCAAACGTTCCCAATGTCCTTTCATAACCAAGCTTCCTCACCCCAACCCTTCCATTAAAATCGCCTAATATCACAATATTTTCATTAACCTTGCATTTCATTAGCACCATCCTTACCAACTCCCAAAACTGCTCTCGGATATAAGTGGGCTTAGACATGTCTGGGGCGTAGACCCCTAAAACAAACAACTTCTTTAAGCCCACTTTCATTCGTATCCATAGCAGTCTCGGGCTTACACATTCATACTCTTTTACACAATGACCCATTCTTTCTGAAAGGATGATACGGACTCCCTGGCATGCCCGCTCGGTCTCGTCTACACCAGACCAGTACGCGGTATACATGCCATGTGTAGTGGCATCCTTTCCCTTCCGTTTCGTCTCATTCACACATAACACGTCTATTCCTCTATCATACATCATATCGCATACTTCATCCATCTTATCATTCATTCCTCCACATACATTCAATGTAGCCAGACGAAATGTGACAAAATGTGTCTTACCTAGTATGAAGAGCACCTCCCGCCCTCCCTCAATTGACGGGGATATTGCACGCAATTGAGGAAGGGCGGGAGGTGCTTTTCATACTAGGTAAGACATATCATTTTATTTTATAGCGCGGATATTTGCGAAGTAAATTTTTCTAAAAGCTTTTAAATAACGAAGTCTGCTGAATGACAAAAATTCTCTTAAGCTGCCCTGATATGGCTATGCCTGACATTATAACATGGTATTATTAAATACTAGCTGTTCCCCGCGACTTCGTCCGTGGTTTATTACGACTGGATTTCATGGTTTTTAATTTTTTTACGCAGAACCCAAATTTTTTTTTACGCAGAACCCAAATTTTTTTTGCCACACTTGTGGTTGAAAATTATCATATTAAATAAATCGCCGTGAAATATTTTTAATTATTTTATTTCATTTAAAGGTTTCTCTTTTACCGCAAGTCAACTACACACATGTTTTTCTTTCGATATGGTTTTATTCAATAAATACGCCCAGAGCTGAGAATTGGCCTTAAAACAACTAGAATTTCTGTATCTGTTATTTTGATATTACAAACAGACACTTCAATTTTATTTATGCGTATAGACAGATTAAATATGGTACTTACAGGCAGAGAAATTCGAAGAGAGAGCAGTGCACGCAACACTGCTGTTCCTCCAGTCTGAATATGATATAAAAGAAGCCACTGAGAAGTACGGTTGGAAGCCCACAGAACCGGTGAGTTGTCTATATAAACAACTAGCGATCCATCTCAGCTTCGCACGATTGATTTCTGGATCTCGACATCAACGCCACCTACCGGGTCTAATTGTGAATCTAAACCATTATCTAATCAACTTATCTCACACACAAAATTTCATCTATGGCGGCGCTGTCGTCGCGCCACAAGCGAAGCACATCGAAGCGTAAATCGCGCTACAAAGTTCCGAATTTAAAGTAGTATATATAGAATAGCTCCGTGTTACCACTCGGAGCGTAGGTCGCTCCCCGGGCAGAACACCTTGCCCGGCGGGAGATCTCCCCTTTTCTTTCCATCCGCTACACATCAAAATCGGTCCAGCCGTTTAGGAGGAGTTCAGTCACATATACACTGACAGAAGAATTATATACTATATAATATGCATGTATTATAAATATAAACCTTCCTCTTGAATTATTCTGTATATTGATGAAAACCGCATCAAAATACGTTGCGTAGTTTAAAAGATCTAAGCGTACAGACGCCGGGAAGCGACTTTGTTTTATACTTTGTCGAGAAGAGATTTCAGAGACATATCGCTGGATGTCTGTTGAACAAACTAAGATAATGTAAGTAACGTTTTTTTTTATAGAATAAGGTGACAAGCATCCACACAGTCCACCTGATGGTAAGTGGATGCTGTGACCCGTTATGTGGTACATCTATCCTCGATTAAGAATCAAAATACAGACGCGTTGTCCCTCCTAAGGACTAAGATATTGTAGCACGAATGGGTCGACTCAGAAGAATAGAAGTGTTTCGTATGGTGAGTGTAGAGAACCGGACATCCTTTTTACTGGAAACGAGGCATTCCATCTTAGTCCTCACGGGTGACAACGCATCTGCATTTTGATTTGTAATAGAGGATAGATGTAGATGTCTATGGGCCGCAGCAACCACTTACCATCAGGCGGACTGTGTGCTCGTTTGTCACTCTTATTCTGTAAAAATATAATTCTTGTACCGAAACATTTTATTTCTCTGCATTCACTAACAAAACTTCTTCATTCGGACATGATGTTGATATTTTAGATTGCTCTGACACGATTTTTGTCTATGTAATCATTTAGTATTCTACAATTTTTCAATTAAAAAAGTGGTTTTAAGTGCGACGGTTTAAACTTTACACGGTTCGATAGTATTGTAATGTATTATTGCAGGCCCTGGACCCTGATCAAGCGCGAGTCCTCAGGACTCTGCCACAGGAGCATGAAGCCCTGCGTTGTGCTGTGCAAGCTGTACACATTTGGACCGAAATATTACCTCGGTTAAATGCAGGTAAAGTACACTTGCCATTTTGGGTTGTGTCAACCTGAATTAAAAAAAATAATAGGGTCAAAACTAAATGAGAAACGGATAAGACTATTCGGTTTTGACTGAATGATGGCTAATAATTTTCTGCTCACCAGATGTCGCTAGTTGACACTGAGGTAAAATTTTTTTGTTACACAATGTCATTTAATTGAGAAGTTAGTTTTTAATAAAAGTTTATCAGTTTCTACAGTATTATATTAATACACAAAACAATACCTCAGTGATTTGTTCTTTAATTTTTTTGCACATTTTAAAACTTTTTTCAAGTTTTTCTACTTTTATGAATATCTGTGGTTTGATTTATTTATTTTTAACCTAATTACCTAATGTAAATTATAGCTAATAGTACAGAAAGAAACATTAACCGTTACATTTTCTGAACAACTTAGCTTCCCCGCTATGAAATTTGTCAAATATTATACCTCACTCATTTAAGTGGCGCCGCCCTGGTGGCAGAAAAAGTCGTGAATGCCCTCATTCGATCATGATTTCTGATAGGGGGTTAGCAGGCGGGTTGGCAGCCGAATTTTTTATTACTTTGAATTATTAGGAAGACACTGCTGCCCATCTCCTGGTTTGTTTCCTTCTGACGCCTCTTACGAAACCCACGGGATGATATGGGGTAGTGGATATTCTTACACCGCCACAACACGTTAAGATATTCACTTAATTGATTCACTGAAAATATTTTCCAGCTCCGGTGACGCCACTTCTCCACCACTGCTTGCAAATCGCCGAGGTCTTCGTCCAGCAGTTCCTGCACACATATCGCCACGTATATGGTCTCCAACTGGCCCATATGTGCTGCGAGCTGGCACATCATATCGGTGCCAAGTAAGTTCAACGTTTAACATTTTTTTTAACTATTAGAAAGTAATAATGAAGATAAGTTTATTAGTAACACACTAAAGCAATGTTTAAGAAGCAAACAGAAACAGAAACTTTTTTATTCAATATAAATTATAAATAATACTTATTGAAAGTCACTCTTTTGTTTAATTACCACTGGTTCGGAAATTACCTTTGTCCTGTGAAGAACCAGCAAGGAACCCAGCAGCAGGACTTAAAAAAAAAAACAGCTTACAATCATGTATGTTACACAATTAACAACACAACAAATTAGAAATAGCTTGGTAGCGATCACCTTATGCCCAGGGGTTATTAACATCCATAAATTCCTTAATATTATAATAACCCTTTTTATACAAATTTGGTATAATCAAGTTTCTGAACGTTGAGCAGGCACAATAATAACATATTATAAATTTGGTAAATCTATACAAATAAATAAAATTGAAGTGTCTGTTTGTAATGTCAAAATAACAGCTTTTTACTAATTAATAAAATGTATATGAAAGTACCGAATGCTTTTTTTAAATTTTGTCTGTCTGTTTGTTCCGGATAATCTCCGAAATGTCTAGACCGATTTTGACGGCACTTTCACTGTCTGTTGGGACTTAAGCTGGCGTTATAAGGAGTAACTTATGCTACGTTTTAATTAGAAAAAGGATTAGGGTTCCGCGCAAAAAAAATTTAAACTCATGAAATTCTATCGTAATAAATTCCACGCTGCCGAAGTCGCGGGTAATAGCTAGTTTTTAAATCATCATCATCATTATTACAGCCCTTCATAAGTCCACTGCTGGACATAGGCCTCCCCCAAGGAATGCCACAAAGCACGGTCCTGAGCCACCTGCATCCATCGACTTCCTGGATGTCTTACCAGGTCGTCACTCCATCTAGTGGGGGGACGCCCTACACTTCGCCTGCCAGTTCGAGGCCGCCACTCGAGAACCTTTCTTCCCCATCGGTTGTCGGTTCTTCGAGCTATATGGCCGGCCCATTGCCACTTCAGCTTACTAATCCGTTGGGCTATGTCGGTCACTCTGGTTCTACTGCGGATATCCTCATTTCTAAGTTTATCACGCAGAGAAACTCCGAGCATAGCCCTCTCCATAGCTCGCTGAGCGACCTTGAGCTTCCTCATCCGGCCAGCAGTGAAGGACCACGTCTCAGTTCCATAGGTCATCACTGGCAACACGCACTGGTTGTACAGTATCGTTTTCAAGTTTTGAGGTATACCTGACGAGAAGATGTGCCGCAATTTCCCGAACGCTGCCCAACGGAGTTGAATCCGTCGATTGACCTCTCGGTCGAAGTTGGACTTACCTGGTTGGACTATTTGTCCCAGGTAAACATACTCGTCAACAACTTCGAGCTTAGTGTTCCCAACAACTATCGGCATAGGTGTGACATGGACATTAAACATCATCTTTGTTTTGTCCATGTTCATCTTATGACATATCCGTTGGGAAACACTATTGAGGTCATTGAGCATAGTGCTTAGGTCCTCCAGCGATTCTGCCATAAGGACTATATCGTCGGCAAATCGAAGGTGAGTGATGTACTCGCCATTGATGTTGATACCGTATCCTTTCCAGTCCAGAAGCTTGAAAACGTCTTCCAATGCAGCGGTGAAGAGTTTCGGGGATATGATATCACCCTGTCTTACACCTCTCTGCAATTGGATAGGTTTCGTACTCTGGTTCTGTACTCGGATAACCTTCGTAGCCCTACTGTACAATCACTTCAGCACTTCGATATACCGACAGTCAACTTGTCATCGCTGAAGGGACTGCAGCACCGCCGAAATTTCGACGGAATCAAAGGCTTTCTCATAGTCCACATACGCCAGACATAGTGGCAAATTGTACTCCTCGGACTTCTGTACAATATGCCGAAGAATGTATGTGGTCTATGGTGCTAAAGCCTTTTCGGAAACCGGCTTGTTCGGGAGGCTAGAAGTCGTCCAGTCTGCGTGCGAGATGATTCGTAATGACTCTCGAAAACAGCACGTAGACGCGGCTCAGAAGGGAAATCGGTCTGTAGTTCTTCAAGAGAGCGTTGTCACCTTTCTTGAAGAACAAGATCACCGCACTTCTGCTCCACGCCTTCGGTGTAATGCCACCATGGAGGACGGAATTAAAGAGCTTCTGAAGGACTTCAAGTACCGGTTTTCCACCCGCTTTCAGAAGCTCCGCTGTAATTCCATCCTCGCCTGGGGCCTTGCCGTTTTTAAGGTGCTGGAGAGTCTCAGACTGACGTCCGGGATATCATCGGAATAATGTCGGATAAGACCCGCTCTTGGATCGTTACTCATACTTGCGTGTGGCTCCAACGATGATGTGTACAGCTGCCCATAGAACCTCTCAATCTCACTCAAAATCTCAGGTGTCCCGGAAATGAGGCTGCCACACTCGGTCTTCAGCTTTGACAGTTGGCTCTTTCTGGCAGACAGATCTCTGGCAAAGACTTTGGAGCCTTGGAACCAATGATCGCTTCTTCAATACGAGCAGTATTAAAGTTGCGTAAGTCCCGCCGCATGCATTTGGAGATCTGTCTGTTCAGTTGCCTGTATGCTGTCAAATCTACTGAAGACTGCAGCTTCATATCCCGTCGAACAGCCACGAGATTAAGACTGTGATCGGAGACTTTTTGTGTTCTTCTGCGGCGGGTATTGCAAATCTTAGCTCCGACCGCATGGACAGTTTCCACGAGCTTGTCATTCATATCGTCCACTGCATTGCAATTTTCTAGGCACTGAAAACGGTTTCGTAGCTCGAGCTAAAAGGTTTCGGGACTTTGGATTAGAGCACGAGGGGGACGTTGACTTCATTAGACGTGACCTCTCCAACTTAACGTTTAGGTTCAGTGTGCCACTCACCATTCGGTGATCGCTGCCGGTTTTCACCCTCGTAATCACGGAGACATCACTGAACAGTTGTCATCTGGTCGTCATAATGAAGTTAATCTCATTTTTTGTCGAACCGTCGGGGCTCGACCAGGTCCACTTCCTGTGGGACCGCTTCTGGAAGAAAGAGTTCATCATAAAGAGTCCCTCTTTCTCCATGAAGTCGGCCAGCTGCTGGCCCCTTGGGTTCCGTTGCCCATTAACACCGTATAGTGGGTTTTGGAGGAATGCATGGCTGTAGAGATATCCTCATACATTTCCTCCACCTCCTCATCGGGGTGTGCCGAGGTTGGTGCGTAAACCTGTATGATCTTCAGCGAATACCGTTTGGTGATTCTGAGTATAAAGTACGCAACCCTCGTTGACACACTCTCAATCTTTTCAACGTTGTTAACGAGAGACTTGTGGACGATAAATCCAACACCTCCTTGGGACAGATGGTCGCCCTCCCGGTGATAGAACAAGTTGCCCGATTCGAGGATTACCGTGTCCTCCCCCTCTCTTCGGACCTCGGATAATCCTATGATATTCCAGCGCAACTTGTCTATCTCTTCTTACAGCTCCAGGATCTTCTCGTCAGTCCTCAGGGTGCGTGCGTTATAAGTTGCCAGGTCGAGTCGTCGTAGGTGGCAACCAAACCTCCACCGGAGATTCTTTGCACCCCCTGCCCCGCCGTTACCATGGTCGCCACCGTAGTCAGGGATAGCGGGGCCGCCGGGGACTAGGGGCCGTCTCTTCGTTACTCTCATGTGGGGTATATTGCCATAGTTGCCATGCTTGGCGAGCGGGTTGGCAACCGCAGTTTTTTTATTGTTGTTTTGCTATTATCAGAAAGATGCTGCTGCCCATCCTCTGCCTCAGTTTCCCTCTGTTGCCTCTTACGACACCCACGGGTAGATATGGGGTAGTGAGTATTCTTTCCCGCCACTACACGGGCCTTTTAAATAGAAATTGAAATAACTTTAGGCTCTGTTAGAGTATTATAGAATAATTTAACTAATTTCCACCAAGCGTTCTTTAATCCATTATTTGTATCTCTCGTCCCCAGGGAAGCCTACATCCGGAATGCAGGAGCTATTCTGCTCCAAGCAAGTAAGCCAAGCGCTCAAATCAACCACATTATGGCATTGGCTACAACTTACTGGACTGAGCTGATGAAGTCCAAGGGATCTCTGGAGGCTGCACTAGTGTTTGCTTGCGAGCTGGCTGTAAGTGAATTAATTTTGTTGAAGGGTTTTGTACGTGGTAGAGCCACACTGTAGCTGTATTGTGGTTGTAGCACGAAAGGGTCGGCTCGACCGGGGTAGGACCACGGTCTCACAGAATGCCAGCTCAATGCTGCTGTGTTTCGTATGTTGAGTGTAGAGAACCGGAGAACCTTTTTACTGGAAACGAGGCATTCCATCTTAGTCCTCACTGGTGACAACGCATCTGCAATTTAATTCTTAATTAAGGATGGATGTAGATGTCTATGGGCCACAGCATCCACTTACCATCAGGTGGACTGTGTTGGGTTTATAATTATGCATACATACATTTTCTATGCGCCGTGTAAAATATGATTGTGATGAATCAGTTTGCAATAAACACTCCTCAGTGCAAGACGTTATTTTATTTACAAATCTATAGTCAGTGCAAAGTGAACCTTAAACACAGTAACATATGGTCGAGTTAGAGCCGGATCAATAGTTGTTTACTACATCGAGCGGCCGGCAACTAAGAACAATAGGAATGCATTCACAAGGCCCTCGCTAAAGAAACTGAATAGCTACAATTTGTAAAGTGCAATATTATAAACATCGTTAACGTTCTTAATTGAAGTGCTTTAGTCTATTACAAAACGTGAAAATGAGTGAAAAATTATTAAATTTATTAGAAGAAACGGCAGTTCTTTTACAAAAGACACAAGTAAACTTAAAAAAGTGTCCGAAACAACGTTTAACAAAAGGTTATATTGAAACGAGATTACAGTGCATTGAAGAATATTGGCAAACATTTAAATCGACGCACCAGGACTTGGTTAAGTCTGTACCCAAAGAACAAAGGCCAAATATATCATATTTTGTTAACGAAGATTATTTCATCATCGAGGATTTGTAGTTGTGTCTAAAGGGCGACTTGAAGGACATGTTGAGCGTAATACCATCTAGGAGGTTGGAATCTACGGACACCATGGGCGTGACCGGAGGCCTGGCGTCACCGCCAGAAGTCAAACTACCTCGAATACAGTTACCTTCATTTGGTGGGAGTTATGAAGAATGGCCGTCTTTTAATGATTTGTTTTCGTCGCTGGTACATAATAACAGTTCACTCAGTAAGGTTCAAAAGTTGCATTATTTAAAATCCAGCATAGTCGGAGAAGCGGAAGCGTTATTAAAACATATTAAAATTACAGAAGACAACTATGAACACGCATGGTGTTTATTAAAGGATAGGTATGGAAATAAAAGGCTTATCGTTAACTCAATAATGAAAAGGTTATTTGGACAAAAAAAGGTAATTGCACAAACAGCTTTTCAAATAAAATTATTACTAGATACAACTACGGAATGCTTAAATAGTTTAAATAACCTTCAGTTATCTACCGATTCTTGGGATCCATTAATAATATTTCTGGTCGTACAGAAATTGGACCCAGATTCACATAAAGCATGGGAAGAGCATGCCTACAAAACCAACCACAATGAGTTACCTACCTGGAAGGATTTAAGAAGTTTTTTGGAATCAAAATTCCGCACATTAGAATTAATAACGCCATCTTCATCCATTTCACGGGAATCTAAAACAACAAAGGAAAGGTCATTCCATACGTCTGCTGTATCTCCGACGAGAACTTGCATAAAATGTAATGAAGAACACACTATAAGTCACTGTAAAGATTTTGCAAAGTTGACACCTGAGGAGAGGTCTGAGTTTGTAAGAAATAAGAACTTATGTTACAATTGTTTGGCTCCAGGACATACTGCAACGAAATGTCGTCTTCATGTGTCCTGTAAGATATGCCATCGCCGACACCATTCATTACTACACCAACCAAAAGATGTTAACAAGCCAAACAATATACAAGCTCACCTTAATTACATGGAACCCCTTGAGGATGACAAGGGTGTAAAGGAGGAAGAAGTAGCATTATCATCACACTTAGCAACAAGAAGATCCACATCGTTATTGGCTACTGCATTAGTACCTGTAAGAGATGAGAACGGGCATACGACGATGTTACGCGCTTTAATTGACCAAGGATCGCAGGCAAACTTCATAACTGAAAGAGCGGTACAATTGCTAAGGTGTAAAAGAACGGCTGCAATGGGTAATGTAGTCATAACGGGAGTTGGTTCAACACAAACAAGGGTTAAACATGAAGTACATCTCGAGCTTCTTTCTAAATATGACCACCAATTCAAGCTTCGTATAAACGCATATGTCATGTCTACACGTCTGCTACCATCAAGTTTTATCACTTATCTCGAGCAAGCCTGGCCGCATCTACAAGGACTTATCCTGGCCGATCCTAGTTTTAACCATCCAGGACGAGTAGACATGCTGCTTGGAGTTGAAGTATACGCCCAAATAATGAAGAATAATATAATCAAAGGACCCCCTGGTTCTCCATGTGCGCAAGAAACAAACCTAGGCTGGATCCTTTTTGGGACTGTTCGAGACAATACTGTACGGGATGACATACTGGTAATGCATCACCACGTCAATTTTGATGATATGCTACAAACATTGTGGGAAATAGATCCTGAAGTTTCTAAAAAACTTACGAAGGATGAAGAAACCTGTGAACAATTATATAAAGAAAGTTACACAAGGAATGAAGACGGGAGGTACATAGTTAAGCTGCCATTCAAAAATAATAATCAAAAGTCACTAGAAGGAAACACTAGAGATATAGCAAAATCTCGACTACTACAATTAGAAAGGCGATTTGTCAAAAACCCAAAATTAAAGGAGGAATATGTTAAGGTTATGGAAGAATATTTAAAACTACATCATATGGAAGAAGTGCCACAAAATGATATAAACAAGGCCGCAGTGTATCTTCCACATCATCTAGTAGTCAAAGAAACGAGTGATACAACCAAGATTCGAATAGTATTTAACGCCTCATCTCCTGGAGCAAATAATGTTTCTCTTAATGATGAACTACTTGTTGGACCTCAACTTCAGGAAGATATGAGATCATTAATGATGCGGTGGCGACTTAGGAAAATATGTTTTGTAGCTGATATAGAGAAAATGTATCGCCAAATCTTAGTAAAAAAAGAGGACGCAGATTACCAGCGTATTTTGTGGCGTAATAACCACATGGACTCTATGAAAGACTACCGCTTATTGAGGGTTACATTTGGCACAGCTTCGGCACCTTACCTTGCTGTGAAAACTCTCCAACAAGTAGCTGACGACGAAGGCAAGGATCACCCAGTTGCTGCTAAAACAATAAAGGAAGATTTTTTTATGGATGATTTAATGTCTGGTCAAGATAATATCACAAATGCAATAAGAACTGCAAAAGAAGTTTCATATATTTTACAAAAGGGTGGTTTTAAATTACAAAAATGGGCGTCTAATAGTTTGGATTTTTTGAAGGAATTCGAACCCAACGAACGAAGCTATCTCATTAATATTGATTTAGATGTACATGGGACGGTGAGAGCACTTGGTTTATCCTGGAACATAGAAAAGGATATACTGGAGTACAATGTTAATTTACCAACGCCCTCTGAAATCATTACTAAAAGAGTCATACTTGCAGAAATCCAACGATTGTTTGACCCACTCGGCTGGTTAACTCCAACACTCCTCCCTGCAAAAATAATAATGTAGAAGTTGTGGCTAAAGAAAGTCTCCTGGGATGATGCCGTTGAACCTGAAATTAAAAAAGAATGGTTAGACATAAGAAATGGCTTAAATCAACTAAATGAGATTAAAATACCTAGGTGGCTTGGTACTACAGAGAAAAATATAAAAAATGTCACAATACATGATTTTTGCGATGCATCAATAAGAGCGTATGGAGCAGTTACTTATTTAAGAGTTAAACATACAAACGATACTATCACCACTTACCTTATTGCTGCAAAAAGTCGTGTAGCACCGGTAAAGCCACTTTCCCTTCCACGACTAGAGTTGTGTGGTGCGCTACTGTTGTCAAAATTACTAAAACAAATAAGTGAAGCTACTCGCATACCACTTGCACAGATTTATTCCTGGACCGACTCAACAATCGTTTTATCATGGCTGCAAGGGGACCCATCTAGATGGCAAACTTTTGTAAGAAACCGTGTCGTCACTATTTTGGAGAACAGTGGAGACCAATGGTATCACGTCCAATCCAAGGAGAATCCAGCCGATATTGCTTCTCGGGGATTAATATTACCTGAATTAAAGGGGTGTAAGTTGTGGTGGCAAGGTCCAGATTGGTTAAAGCGGGAAGATATTTATTTGATAATGAAAACATCAAATGCCGAAGAAACGGACATAGAACGAAAGATTATTATCAACTCCAATCTTAAGAATGAAAATAAATTACTATCAAAAGGGTGTTCATGGTCCAGCCGTTTTGGAGAGTTTAATAATTGAAATGAATTGCTAAGGACACTAAGTTACTGCAAAAGATTTTTAAAATTTAAGAAGCAAAAAATAAAGGATATAACTCAGTCTATTTCTACAGAAGAATTAAATCTTGCCCTAGAAATTGCTGTAAGAATTGCTCAAGAAGAAGATTTTGCAGATGAAATTACATGTCTTAAAGGAAGAAACCGCATAAGTAGCAAGAGTTCCATAAAGAATTTAAATCCTTTCCTTGATAGTAAGAATATTCTCAGGGTGGGCGGTAGACTGAGACATGCGTCAATATCGGAGAACATGAAATATCCAATGATATTAAGTCACCAAAATTACTTGGCTATACTGATTGTACGCGATGCTCATAAAAAAACCCTACATGGAGGTATTCAACTAACCATGAACTATGTAAGGTCTCGCTTCTGGATAGTAAGAGTTAAATCACTGATAACATCTACCATACATAAGTGTCTTATTTGTGCCAAACAACGAGCTAACACTAGGACCCAAATTATGGGTGACTTACCAGAAGTAAGAGTTACACCGTCGCGGCCATTCTTACATGCGGGTGTCGATTTTGCTGGTCCGCTGCAAATTCTTACGACAAGAGGTCGAGGAATCAAAACTAATAAGGCATATATTTGCATCTTCATATGTATGGCTACAAAGGCAATTCACTTGGAGCTGGTTGGAGATATGAGTACCAATGCATTTTTAGGGGCCTTCAAAAGATTTATAGCAAGAAGAGGTAAATATAGTCATATTTGGAGTGACCAGGGGTCAAATTTTATAGGAGCTAACAGGGAGTTAAAGGATTTGTGGCAACAGGCAAGACTAGAAATTCCTGGATCTTTATCAGATATACTCGCAGAAGATGGCACACAATGGCACTTCAATCCACCATACAGTCCAAATTTTGGTGGCCTTTGGGAGGCAGGCGTGAAGTCCATTAAATACCACCTAAAGAGGATTTTAAATAGCCACCTTACATTTGAAGAGATGTCCACCACTCTGTGTCAAATAGAAGCCTGTTTGAACTCTAGACCTTTGTGTCCAATAGATACAACAGACATTGACTCTTTGGAGATACTCACTCCAGGACATTTTTTAATTGGTGAGGCTCCAATTAACATTCCAGAACCAGACTTAAGGCAAATTAAAGTAAATAGATTATCACATTGGCAGTATACACAGAGATTATTACAGGATTTTTGGCATCGATGGCAGAATGAATATTTGTCTAGGCTGCAACAAAGACCTAAATGGTTAAAACACACTCAAGAGTTTAAAATCGGTGACATTGTACTTATTAAGGAAGAAAATCTTCCTCCTGGGAAGTGGTCTTTGGGGCATATCGTACAAAAGCATCCTGGACCGGATAATATATGTCGTGTTTATAGTTTAAAATGTAGAGATAAAATTGTTAAAAGATCTGTTACTAAGTTATGTTTGCTTCCAATTAATGGTTATGATTAATATTTGTTACGAAGGGTTTCTAGTATTTAAGATAATTAATTTTAACGTTTAAAACAA
Source organism: Parnassius mnemosyne (assembly GCA_963668995.1). Taxonomy (NCBI): domain Eukaryota; kingdom Metazoa; phylum Arthropoda; class Insecta; order Lepidoptera; family Papilionidae; genus Parnassius; species Parnassius mnemosyne. The sequence goes on from CAVLGL010000096.1 coordinate 2,348,546, forward strand.
ACTATATTGTTAGTTTATCTGCTTATATCTCATCAGTAAAAACAATTCATAATATGATATGGAAATTACCGAATTGTATAACTGTTTAATTTACCTTCCGTTGTTTATACTTTCATTTGTAATTTAATATCCTTGTTATTTTCTTAGTTAAGGAATAATGTTTGTTTAATAAAAACCGTGGGTTTTTGGTGGGCGGTGTGTTGGGTTTATAATTATGCATACATACATTTTCTATGCGCCGTGTAAAATATGACTGTGATGAATCAGTTTGCAATAAACACTCCTCAGAGCAAGACGTTATTTTATTTACAAATCTATAGTCAGTGCAAAGTGAACCTTAAACACAGTAACAGACTGTGTACTCGTTTGTCACTCACGTTTTTTAAAAATTTTCTTATAATACGGATGTTGATTATGTACCATTGATTACTGCAATGATTACAAAAATACATTATTATATGTTTCACGCACATAGTTGCCCAAACTAAGGTCTACCAGACAGGGGCCCATCCAGCTGTTAGGTTCGACGAACAACTAAGTGTGGGGCTCAAAATGGTTTATGGAAAATGTTCTATCCTACTACCCTTTAATGGGGAGGTTAGTCAAATGAAGAGTACTTACCTATATCTGAGGCGACGACTGTCTCAAGGTTCGGTCATGACGGAGGTGTGTATGTGCTTGTGTATTGGTGTTTTTTGTGGTGTGGATGTGATTGACCTGACTGGACCGTTGAAGGGGGCAGCTGCTCGGACTCCGGCACCGCTCCAAATTATGGTAATCTCCAGCGGCGTCACCCACGGCCAATTTCTTTCTTCTTTACTATGTCAGTCTATTAACTTTATCGTACACTTAACTAACTTCAAGACGAAACTACCTCCCGTTTATTATAAAGCGTAACACACAACACGAATACCGAATGTTCGGATCAAAGTTCACTTCCGTTTCGCGTGGAAACAATTATTTCTAGAACCTAACACTATCTTCTCTAGTGTCACAAAGTTCAGCGTTCAACCGACAACCGATGACGTGTGATCGACCGCACTGCTTTCAAGCAACTCCCGTTCTGCGCTCTCGCCCTCTCCCAAAGCCACACCGCTCGGCCGAACGTCAAAACCGGTATGGCATCGAGCCGAGCGCCCTCCAGCGTCAAATCTTGAAACCAACATTTGGGCGTGAACAATATGTATGGTTTACAGGGCCATATACTTTCAAGAAGTAGAGTTGAAGTTAGTTGATGAGCACGTCGAAAGGAAAAGATCACCAAAGTTAAAAGGGTTTATTAAAAAAGTAATGTAGTTACAAAGTTATTGTGGCAAATACTTCCTTGAGTAGTTACTGTTTAGTAGGACAGTTGTTGACGTACTGACTTTTAAATATAATAAATTTTAAATTTAAATATAATAAAATTATTACTAATTAAACATGCGCCCGGAAAGTAGGTCGCAACGTGAGCACAAAATAAAGTTGAATGTACGATGGCTTACCCGTACAGTATAAAATAAATCAATATTTTCATTTTACCAATTATCTGAGTACAATAAAACATCTTACTTAAGTATTCGGTATTCGGCCGAATACCGAACTATGTATATCTGAATAATCGCATCAACATCCACCAAATTTCTGCCTTCATTAAGTTCTAGATCAAAATTGGATATTTTTTTATATTTCAGATGTATTACGATAAATGTGTTTCAACTACGACTGCAGCCAAGTTGGTGCAGTTTGCTCAGGCTCGGCTTCTGGACGCTTGGGGCGATCCGGACGTAAATTGTGAGTGTCATTTATATATTCTTTGTTAAATTTATTTTTTTATTTTTAAAAACATAACCTCCCCACTAGGATTTTTTCCTGTGTCGTGGGGGTAGTTTACAAACTAATTGCACAAGGACCATCCAGACCCGGAACAATTATTTATAGGCCATACGAATACTTGTTCCGTGCGGGATTCGAATTCGCGGCCCTTACCGCTAAGCCACTGTGCCACTATCATGTATCGAAAGAGTACATACAGACAGACATGTATACATAAGTACTATTGAGTCGTAGGGATACATCCAATACTGATACCGATACCGATTTATCGGCATCGGTGATATTTTCATTGCCGATTTTTTTTTAATATAAGGGTTTTTTAGCCATAGACAGCCCATAGACATTATCCTACATTTATCCTCGGTTAAGAGATCCTTGAGGAGTAAGATTGATAATAATGATAATAACCGGCGAATTGTGAGTCGGACTCGCGCGTGAAGGGTTCCGTAATAGGGTCCCGTTGGTTACCCTTCAGGTACGGAACCAAAAAACGGTCTCCGGTTCTCAACACTCTTTGTAAGCGTATTTATTTTTAGTCGTTATTAGGAAGACGCTGCTGCCCATCTGGTTTATTTCCCTCTGTCGCCTCTTACGACACCCACGGGATGATATGCGGTAATTTATTCTCTATCGTACTATACAAAACAAATTAATTTTTTTATATTTATATTCCAGTGGACTTCGCGCTGGGTCGTTTAGTGGAAGCCCTGAGCCAACAGTGCAGGGACTCCGGTCCGAGCACCATGAGCTCTGTCAACGCTATACAGAGGCATTTTGTAACCGTCACAAACCCCGGTGAGTCCATTTCTTGAGTAATACACTAATTAATACCACGTAGTGGTGTTGTAAGAATATCCATAAACACAAACAAATCAGGAGATAGGCAGCAGCGTCTACCTAATAACGATTAAAAATAAGAAACTGCGGTTGCCAATCCGATCGCCAAACGTGGCAACTGTGGGAAATATCCCCCCTATGAGGCAATCTATGGTGGAGGCCTATGTTCAGCAGTGGACTTTAATAGGCTGTGATGGTAACACAAATTTATTCTGTACTGCATATAGTCATACGAATATTCCCTATATTATTTCGTAACTTAAACGGTGGTAGAGTCACGCGGCAGCTTTCGCTGTTGCACGTATGGGCCAGCTCGAGCCGGGTTGGTACCACGACCTCACGGAATATTGGTGTGAAGTAAAAGCTCTGATTTTGCATTTCGTCTAGTGAGTGCAGGTGGCTGGAGCCCCTCCCCCCCCCCCCATCAACATGGTAGCGGAATTAAATAAAAAACTACCCCAGTAGGGTACCAGCACCCCTGGAGAATCCACGACCATACTACTCCACTCCTGAGCATGGGTGCTCAGGCTGCCCCGCGTATTCCGGGGGAGAGGGGGGGGGCAAAATTCCGCTCAAAACAATAACTGCTCGGGGCAAACTTTGCAACAAGCCCAAGGCGACCCTTGCCACGATATCCGTGAATTCCTGCAACATCAGGGGACTTCACTCGAAACTAAACGCCGTCCACTACCATCTCGAGACGGCAAAGCCGGCCTTTCTCTTTGTGACCAAGACGCAGGTGTCCTCTCCGGCTGATACTTCGTATCTCTCTTACCCGGGGTACAAATTGGAACACTCCTTTGTGCCTCGGGCTGGAGTATATACGTTTACGTATACGTCAGAGAGGACATCTGTTCTCGACGCCTCGGCAGTCTTGAAGGTTCGGACCTGTCCATCCTTTGGCTACGCGTAGACAGCGACGACCATCCGCGCGTCTACGGGTGCCTCTATAGGTCCCATAGCGGTAATGCCGAAACAGACCGACTCATCGACCACGTCCAAATGGCTACAGATTGCTTGCTACAACAGGTCCCATCCGGAGAGATCCTTGGCGATTTCAACGCCCACTACGCCAATTGGCTCGGTTCACGTTTAACCGATTATACGAGGAGACCTGTTTATGAATTTGCCTTGGCATATGGTCTGACACAACTTTTATACGTTACGTCGCCTACGCGGATTCCAGATATGGAGTATCATACACCTTTTCGCAAAGCACTCCTGTCCCTGGACATCCACAAGTCGAGTGGGCGGGACAGAATCCCCCCAATTGTGCTGAGGACGTATGCTCAAGAGTTGGCACCGGTTCTAACGCGTTTTTTCCGGTACTCCTACTTCCTAGGCATAGTCCCGAAATCATGGAAAACAGCTTTTGTCCACCCGATCCCTAAAAAAGGTGACCGATCAGACCAACACCTCCTTGTTCTCCAAAATAATGGAATCCATTATAAACTGCCAGCTCATGCGGTACCTTGAGGATCACCAGCATTAGTGACCGCCAAGACGGTTTTCGTCGGGGTCGATCAGCTGGTGATCTTCTCGTCTACCTGACTCATGGATGGGCGAAAGCAGTAGAGTCCAAGAGGGAGGCATTGGCCGTTAGTTTGGACATTGCGAAGGCCTTCGTTCGGCTTTGGCACAAAGCGCTTCTTTCGAAGCCCCTTTCCTATGGGCTTCCCGAGAAATTGTGCAATTGGACCACCAGTTTTCTTACAGATCGGAGCATTAAGATCGTTGTTGACGGTGCATGCTTCGACTACAAGCCTATTAACACTGGTGTTCCACAAGGCTGCGTGCTATCACCAACGCTGTTTCTTCTGCATATGAATGATATGTTGCAAACCAGTAACATTCATTGCTATGCGGATGACAGCACTGGTGATGCTCTATACACCGGCCGAGCCAATATTTCTCGGGAAAACGTCGCCGAGTACCGCACAAACTTGTGTCTGAAGTCGAGTCTTTGTTGAACAAAGTCTCGGATTGGGGACGACTAAATCTAGTCCAGTTCAATCCTCAGAAGACACAAGTTTGCGCGTTTACCGCCAAAAAAAACCCCTTTGTCGTATCTCCTCAGTTTCAAGGCACTCCCCTTCTTGGAATCCTCGGTGTTACGGCCTACAGCTGCTCCAGCAAGGGTCGAATCCTCTGGGGTCCATGAGCAGAAAATTCCACGAGCAGCCGCAGGTCGGGCCCAAAATGACCACATGGAAGAATTTCCTATACCACTAAGCTATATGGGAGAATGCTAGAAAAACATATTACGTACCTGTTTGCGACTCTTAGATCGCCCCAAGGCTCGGTCAGGCCGTAAGTGGGTGTGAGGTGCATGGCAAGTAGTGTTTAGTGATGTGTAAATGTGTGAGACCTTGACCTCCTTAGGCGAACAGCAGCGGCCGAGTTCCAGGCTGCCCCAAAACGCTGCATCGCTCCAGCAGGCTCCACCGCTAGACCATTTCTTTCTTCCTTGTCACTATTTCAGTCTATTAGCTTCATTGTACATTTAACTAACTTAAACTCGCCTAATTCCACATTCATCGTAGAATCGAACACGTGATACCCGACACAGTAACGGACAGTAGTTAAAAGTTCAACATTCAATGTCCCGGATTCACTAATCACAAAATTATAAAGAGGGAATTAAAGCGATCTCTTAATGAGTCATACTACTCAGCGTTAAACACAATTAAATTCCTTCATTCGACACCAGAAACCACGTCGCGAAAAGATTCAAAATACGCCTCGTTGACGCGTAAACTAACAAGCCAACACACACAAAAAGGGGCACTTAACGCGACGACACGATTATAATGATTTCCTGATGATCAACCGGGAGAAGCTCTCGAACAAGGAATGCGCGGTTCGAACCCTAGACCGTATATCTACTCAACGCGCGCGTGCACAATTCCGCATCCCCGAACAAGTTAAATATTGCAAAATTCACATATCCACGTAAGGAAGTAACACGCACTTAATCTAACTATCTAGACCCGACAACGGTCGCGTGAACTTACGCCGCAATCACCAGCTACGCGGGTTCCCCTCATCGCGGCTAGTGGGCAACTCAGAAAACGCGCCCACGCGTCGAGCCACTGCAAGCCGCACACGGTCGCCCCACCTCGGCGCTTATCTCACCTACATACTATCGGGTGACGCGCCAGCTCGAACGCAATTGGAGGGCGTTCAACATGGCCAAATTTGGGCATAAACACTCGGCGTCGACATATCGAGTGACGTGCAGTTTGGTGGTCACTTGGAAGGGAAGGCCAAATTGGCCTCTAAAAAGCTTGGCGTGCTCAGCAGAGCGGGACAGTATTTCATCATATCATCCTGCGGCCGCCCTAAGGGACGTACTAGTCGGGCATGATCGTCTGTACGTTGGCTGGGACGCGGTTGAGCCATGTGACTACGTGGATGTCACGTGCTGCCGGAGGTGTCAACAGTATGGGCATTTAGCAAAGTACTGCCGATCAAAGGAGGTGGTATGTGGAAAATGTGGAGAGGCAGGCCACGAACGTGGTGACTGCAAGTCAACCGAAGAGAAGTGTGCCACATGCAAGCGATTATCCGACCTGACTCTGACTCGCACGTGACCATGGCGCGGAACTGCCCAGCACGTCTATACGTAGAGCAACACTCCGTGGCTACCACCCAATACTGCTGGTAAGGGCGACCCTACAGGAAAACCAGATTAGAAATTTTAAATTGGACAGATTAACCTGGGTCAAGGTGAGCTCGCCGTGGCTGAGTTGCCTATCCTGGCGCGGGAACTGCATTTGGACATTGTTCTTGTACAAGAACAGTACTCCCAGGCTGCAGGAATCGTCCAGGTGGGTAGTGACCCGTGGCGGATATCTATCTGGCCGATCCGACAATGGGAGTAGATGTGTTGAACCATCTTAGCAACGAATTTTGTGTGGTGCGCTACGTTAACCGATGGGACCTTTATGTGGTGTCAGCGTATTTCAAGTTTAGTGACCCTATCAGTGACCACCTGCATCACTTAAGCGCGGCGCCCACCTACGTAACGTAACGCGTGATCTGAGGCGTGATTTGACGCGTAACTTGTCACTCGCCTCAACATTCAAAGAGATTGTATGTAGTAGCGCCCATTCGTGTGGAGTGACGCCGCATGACCTGACGTGCCATTCAGCTTGCTACTAGTGACGCATTGTAGTGGCGCGTAACACGAAACTTGTAGTGACTTGTTTTATTATATTTCGATTATAGTAACAGGAACTCTTGCAACTTGTAGTGCAAATACCACCACTTTTCAATTTTTTTCCCTTAGGGACATACCCAAAATCTTCTGCCGGCACTTTGAATGTTTGAAATCTGTAGCAAAGCAATGGCATGTTTATCCTCTTCAGGCGACATTTTGGCTCAAACTAAATTCTGCTACATGCTATGGTTGCACAGGTTGGTGCAAGCAGTGTCACCCGTGGTCACGTCAGAGCATCGTCAGAATCATGCTACAAGTCATGTCGAAATCATGTAGCTAAGGTGGGCACCGCGGCTCAGAGGTCACCCTGAGTTGCCTAAAGGGCAGAAGGGTCATCGTCGGCTTCAACGCTAATGCGCACTCGCCACTCTGGCACTATGATAGACGGCACTATGTGGGAAGAGGACAAAATATCACACACAGAAGACAGCAGATGGAAGACTTTATATTTTCACAGGCGCTATCGTTAGTAAACCAGCCTGACCAGCCCTACACTTACTCTGGGCCTGGAGGGGAGTCCAATATGGACCTCACGTTAACCATGGGAGATGTCTACGTTGCTGTGTGCGCGAGGGTGTCTGCGCCAGCGACTATAATCTCATTACATTTACGGCTACAACCAGCAGGCAGGCTGATAACTCGCGCCACACCTGTTAGGGATCCCCCCCCCCGTATCCCCCCCCCCCGTTTTCGTGACCGAGGGGTGGACTGGGACAGGTTCCTGACGATTGTCAAGTTATGAATGGGATGGTTGCATGTGGAGAAACCCGCGGCCCTCCTGGCGGAGGAGTTCTCAGGGGTCGTCATCCGCTCTGCGGAGGAAGGCCTAGGGGAGCGTCGCCCTAGGGGGTTAGGGGGTATGAATGGTGGACATCTGAATTAGACAAAACTCGGAAGTTGCTCGGGAGGTAGGTCTGAGGAGATAGCAAAGATGGCTTTTCATAATGTGCGTACAAGATACAGAAAGATGATGGTGAAGGCGTAGCAGTCGCAGCACATAAAGGTCGCCAACTCTGGTAACGAGGGCCCATGGGGCCTGTCATACAGGTTAGCCGGCGGGACGGTGCGCCCGCCTGCAAATGTTATCAACGGTATCGCCTTTGCGGGTCGGCACCCGAACAGACTGGAAGCGGCGATGCACAACCTAATGTCTGCGCTCTGTCCGGATGACAGCCTTGATCGCTTACTACACGACTTATCACCAGCAGGTCCGTTTGCTGGCGGCATTTGTGCCATCTGGTGGGGCTGCGCCTCCGCTCACGGTTGGGGACCTGGGAGGTACAGTCAAGGCCTTGCCTAACACGGCTCCGGGACTCGATGGGGTAAGAGCGAGAATCGTGAGGAATGTGTGGATGGCAGCACCAAGGGAATTTCACTCGGTGTATGCTAAGTGTGTAGTAGAGGGGGTTTTCCCCAAGGTATAGAAGGACGGAAGACTGATTGTCATTCCCAAGGGTAATGACAAGCCGCGCACCGACGCCAAGGCATACCGTCTAATAACGCTCCTCCCCCTGTCTTGGGAAAATTACTAGAACGAGTATTGCTAAGATATGCTAAGATGTGCTCCTGCGATTAGTCGTGGGATATCTGAATACCAGCATGGATTTTCTCCGGGGCGATCTACGGTAAAAGCGCCGCGTGTCTTGCTCAGCACGGCAACTTATTCTCAGGTATGCTACGTGCAGGCAATCTTTTTAGATATCTCCAGCGCCTTCGACAACGCCTGGTGGGTGGCCGATAATGATGGTTAAAGCGAAACGAGGTGGTTGTCCACCCAACATTTACAAAATGCTCATGGACTACTTCACCTCCAGACGTGTGGGCCTCTTCATCGGCGATCGGGTAGAGTGGAAGACCTCGACCATGGGATGTCTTCAAGGCTCTGTGCTGGGCCCTACACTGTGGAACGTATTGGTGGACGACCTACTCCGACTCCCTCTGCCTGAGGGAGTAGCCATGACTGCCTATGCAGACGATGTCACGATTCTTATTGATTCGCCAACCAGAGCGGGCATCGAACCCAGGGCCAGTCACTCTGGACTTTATACGGGAGTTGGGGCTAATGAATCGACTGGAGTTCCTCATCGAAGTCGACCACTATGACTCTGAGGGAAACTTCAACCCCCCCCCCCCCCCGTTGTTAAACTTGGTGGAGAATCTATCAAGACTGTGACCAATGCTAAAGTACTAACTGAGGTTTTGGACTCGGAACTATCGTTTTGTGCAACACGCATCCGATATTTCTGAAAGAGCGACCAAGGGATTCGGTAAAATGACTCGCGTATCGACATCATCATGGGGTGTCCGACACCCGAGCTTAAAAATAATCTATAGAGGAGTGTATGTAACCACGCTCACGTACGCGGCAGAGTGCTGGTACGAGCGTGCGAACATGTACACAGTTCGTAGTGCACTACTGAGATCGCAGCGAACCGCCCTTGTATTGTTAACTAAGGCGTACCGATCCACTAGCACAGCGGCCTTACCGGTGCTGGATTGGTATAGCAGACTGCAAGGATGGGTATAGCACGTATGACCGTGTCCAAAGAGGAGTTGAGCAGACGCAAACGCGAAATTTGGACTGATCGAAATTTGGTGATCGGTGTTTGGCAGGATCGATGGATGAGTGACTCAAAAGGACGCGAGCTCTATTGATTTTTCCTGGAGATGGTGTTGAGACACAGGTATAACTGGGTCTCACCGGACTATCAAACCTCTCAGATTCTCACCGGACATGGATGCTTTCGGAAGAGACTGAGTGAAATGCGACTGTGCGAAACAAGTATGTGTGAGTGTGGTGCGATAGAGGAGGACGTTCACCATGTTCTATGGGAATGTCCTTTGTATGACGACCTAAGAGCGAAAATGATGGATGGACTAGTTCGTCCGGTTCAAGGACCGATCTTTACTCGGATCTCGTCAGCGGTGGGGGGAACTACGGGCTGTTGCGCGAATTAGCGCATAGATGACATGACCGCAGGAAAAGACATGAAAGAATGCTGGGAGAAAGGCCTGACGACGTAGCCCCTAAAGGGGGAGAATGACGTTAAACTGGGACAAGGTACAGACGAAATATTTGTAGGGAGTCAAGAAAGTGCGCGCAGGAAAGAGCCACGTGCAAGTGCCGCGCGCATTTCCCGAGATTCGGCCTATATGACCTTAGGGTTGGTGGGGCCATGGGAGGTGGTGGGTTGTTCCCATCTCTGGGCTGGGGCTCCCCAGTGCCAGCTCCTTCCACTTGACCGCATTCAGCGCAGAGCGGCTCGAATCGTCGACAACCGAGTCCTTTCCGATCGGCCCGATTCATTGGCGCTGCGAAGAGATGTTGCATCCCTTTGCATTTTCTTTCGCACTTACCACGGGGAGTGCTCTGAGGAATTGTTCGGGTTAATCCCAGCCGCCAAATTTCACGAACGCACATCGCGGCAGAACTCCCGATACCATCCACACCATCTGGATGATTGGCGGTCCACCACTGTGCGATTTAGAAGATGTTTTCTTCCTCGCACAACTTCCTTATGGAATCGATTACCACCGGCGATTTTTCCGGACCGATACGTGTTAGGGACCTTCAAGAAAAGAGCCTACTCCTTTTTAAAAGGCTGGTAACGCATCTGCAATCCCCCTGGTTCTCCTGGTGTTGCATTTGTTCATTGGTGGCGGTAGTAGTTTTAATATGGCGTTATTTAGATTTAAGTCATAGTCTGTTCGCTAAGATAGTGTCGGTACACCTGGAGGCGCACTATTTTGTATTGTGTTTGTTAAATAAATATCTTTCTGTTCTAGGAATAAAAAATAATACTATTTTATTCTTATGGTTTTTGTAAATTCGAATAAAATAATAAACACAAGTAAGGTAGCAAAAATTAACCTTTCATTTTAGCGCTTCGTTTTAAAATGCCAAATTATTCTGCGGATTGCGGTGACCTTTAACGTCGCGACGGCACTTTTGACAAAATGCGACACGTGCCAAGGCGGCGCGCCACAAAGGCGTCCGTATCTAAGCGAATATACTATAGTCAAAAACCATTTTTTTTTTATAGGATCGGGTGACAAACGAGCACACAATCCACCTGATGGTAAGTGGTTACTGTGACCCATAGACATCTACATCTATCCTCAATAAAGACTCAAGATGCAGATGCGTTGTCACCCGTGAGGACTAAGATGGAATGCCTCTTTGCCAGTAAAAAGGGTCTCCGGTTCTCTACACTCACCATAAGAAACACAGCAGCGTTAAGCTGCTATTTTACGCTGGTTTTCTGTGAGAGCGTGGTCCTTCCCCGTTCGAGCCGACCCATTCGTGCTACAACCATAATATAGCTGCAGCATGGCTCTACCACGTAGAAAATTTATTTTACTTATTTCCGGTTTTTTGTGCCTCAAGGTTTTTGGATTAAATATAGCCTGTTCATAAAGGTTTATCATATTTGGTTCAGCCATTGTGATAGATAAGAATAGAATAGAATAATTTTTATTCAAAATAAATTACAAGAATGTTTATATTGAGTCATTTAAGCTTTACCATTGGTTCAGAGTAAACTGTCGTGGGAAGAATCAGCAAGGAACTCAGTGGATCTTTAATCTCATTCAATCGTGTGTGTACTATCCGTGCGGTTAAAGAAAAGGATTGAAAATGGCGTTGCTTTTATTCACATCTCGCTCGCACACTGTTGCTATCTAAACTCACACATGTCGGTAAAGACTGCAAAAAAAACGTTGCGATGTGTTTCATGTTTTTGTACGTTCTAAAACTTCCGTCCAACTTGTCAAATAGAGAGTAATACCAGGAGAGCAGGAGTGATGTAGACTAAATTTTATCAGAAAAAATTGAGATTTTCTTAAAATAGAACTTGATAAGTATAAAATAAATGGTCTTTAATGATTACTTTTGAGTCTGTATAACGTGACATTAGTATATCCTACCCAAGTAAAGTTTAACAGTGGTAGAGCCACGCGGCAATTTTCGTTGTTGCACGTATGAGCCGGCTCGAGCCGGGTTGGTACCACGACCTCACAGAATACCAGCTTGAAGTAGAGGTTTACCTCTGCGTTGCGCTTGGTGAGTACAGGTGGCCGGAGGCCCAATCCCCCTCCCTCCATCAACATAGTAGCGGAATTAAACAAAGGACTACCCCAGGAGGGTACCAGCACCCCTGGAGAATCCCTCGCTGAGCATTCACGACCATGTTATTCCACTCCTGAGTGTGGGTGCTCAGGCTGCCCCGCATATTCTGGAGGGGGGGGGCAAAATTCCGCTCAAAACAATAACTGCTCGGGGCACACTGAGCAATAATACCAAGGCGACCCCTGCGATGATATCCGTGAATTTCTGCACCATCAGGGGACTTCACTCGAACCTTAACGCCGTCCACTACCGTCTCGAGACGGCGAAGCCGGCCGTACTGTTTGTGACCGAGACGCAGGTGTCCTCTCCGGCTGATACTTCGTATCTTTCCTACCCGGGGTACAAATTGGAGCACTCCTTTGTGCCTCGGGCTGGAGTTTGCGTATACGTCAGAGAGGACAACTGTTCTCGACGCCTCGGCAGTCTTGAAGGTTCGGACCTGTCCATCCTTTGGCTACGCGTAGACAGCGACGACCATCCGCGCGTCTACGGGTGCCTCTATAGGTCCCATAGCGGTAATGCCGAAACAGACCGACTCATCGACCACGTCCAAATGGCTACAGATTCCTTGCTACAACAGGTCCCATCCGCAGAGATCGTGATCCTTGGCGATTTTAACGCCCACCACGCCGAATGGCTCGGTTCACGTTTAACCGTTCATGCGGGGAGATCTGTTCATGACTTTGCCTTGGCGTATGGTCTGACTGTTTTATGACAACTGTTTACTTCGCCTACGCGGATTCCGATGTGGAGGATCATACACCTTCCCCGTTGGACCTTCTGCTGACCTCTTATCCGGACGGATATCAGGTTTCTGTCGATGCCCCTCTCGGCTCTTCGGACCATTGTCTCATCCTGAGTGTGGTGCCACTCACGCTCCCCTCGCGGTTGCGTTCTGCAGGTTGCCGCCGTGTTTGACATTACAGGTCGGCGGATTGGGACGGAATGCGGTCTTTCTTTGCATCCTACACGGGGACTCGAGATGTAAACACCAGCATCCTTAAAAAGAAGTATAACTTCGCCTCCAGGTCCTTCAAAAGAGTTAGTTCGAGCACATAGGCAGAATTGGCGAGAAACTAGTTTGCCTTCCTTCGAGAACCCGTGTATTCTAGTCTCTCGCCAAGGTTGTCCAAGGGAATTTCTGTCAGCCATCTCTTCCATCTCTGCACGGAGAGGACGACTCACTGGCCCACGCCGCAAAAGAAAAAGCCGACCTTTTAGGCTCCCTTTTTGCGTCCAACTCGACTCTAGATGACGAGGGGAACACCGCCGACCATCTCGCAGTGTGAGTGGTCCATGCCGGATGTGCGGTTCTTACAGCGCTCGGTTCGCAAAGCACTCCTCTCCCTGGACATCCACAAGTCGAGTGGGCCTGACGGAATCCCCCCAATTGTGCTGAGGACGTGTGCTCCGGAGCTGGCACCGGTTCTAACGCGTCTTTTCCGGTACTCCTACTCCCTAGGCGTAGTCCCGAAATCATGGAAGACAGCTTTTGTCCAGGTCTCTTTTTTAGGGATTGGCCCTAAAAAAGCGACCGCTCAGACCCGTCCAACTACAGGCCTATCGCCATCACCTCCTTGTTCTCCAAAATAATGGAGTTCATTATTAATTGCCAGCTCATGCGGTACCTTGAGGATCACCAGCTGATTAGTGACCGCCAATACGGTTTTCGTCGGGGTCGATCAGCTGGTAATCTTCTGGTCTACCTGACTCATAGATGGGCGGAGGCAGTAGAGTCCAAGGGGTAGGCGTTGGCCATTAGCTTGGACATTGCGAAGGCCTTCAATCTGGTTTGGCACAAAGCGCTTCTTTCGAAGCTCCCTTCCTATGGGCTTCCCGAGAAATTGTGCAATTGGATCACCAGCTTCCTTGCAGAACGGAGCATCAAGGTCGTTGTAGACGGTGCATGCTCCGACTACAAGCCTATTAACGTTGGTGTTCCACAAGGCTGTGTGCTATCACCAACGCTGTTTCTTCTGCATATCAATGATATGTTGCAAACTGGTAACATTCATTGCTATGCGGATGACAACACTGGTTATGCTCTATACACCGGCCGTGCTAATATTTCTCGGGAAAACGTCGCCGAGTACCGGAATAAACTTGTGTCTGAAGTCGAGTCTTTGCTGAACAAAGTCTCGGATTGGGGGCGACTAAATCCAGCCTAGTTCAACCCCCAGAAGACACAAAGAACAATGGCAGAAAAATAGTTGACAAAAATTATTGCGTCTAGAAATAAGTTATATATAAAATGAGTTTATTATTTTTCTATGATTTTTCAAATAAAAATATATTTTAATTAAAGCCACAGAAACAAAACAAACATTTTTGGGAATGTCAAATGACTTATATCATTTTACTCTATTCAAGTGGTGCCATTTACTATATACATACTATTTTCATATACTCTTTGTAATACTTCCAACATAACACACAAACACAAAATTATTATCAGTAATAATAAAAATAAAAGTGATATAGTTGAAAATAAGTCTCTTACAAAGAACTTCCTACAATAATACATTATCCCAATCATAGTACTATGTAACAATTCCATTTAATGTTATGGCAACACTAGCTAAAATAAAATGTCACCTTTTTTTTTTAACTGGCTTTACTGCTCTGCGTTCTAGCCCTTCTGAGAATGTCACACTATGACACAAAGGCCCACAAATATCGATATATAGAAATATCGCCGATATTTTAAATCGCGATATATCGATGTATCGATATTTATTTTAGAATATCGAATTAGTATCAATTTCGATATATTTTAAAATGTTATATATCGTTTTTTTCGTCGTCCAAGTAAATAAAATTTTGGACCTTATCTTTACATCATGCAAGTGATGACGACATATCGATATATCCATATTTATCACGCGATATATATCGATACTGTTTAAAAATATAGATTCGATATATTTTTCTCCCTTGCCCATCCCTAATTTATAGTATGCAAATATATAATAGAGATACAATAATCTAAAACTTTCAATTATGTAGGTAGGTACATTATGTTGAGAATGTAATATGCTAACATCAACTAACCACAGGAAGCATGACTTTTTCCAAGTGACATAGGACATAACCTAAAAAGATTCAAATCTAATTATCTTTTTTTGACGACTTCTCAGGACAAAATTCTTTGACCGAATTATTAAGACAGACGCTTAACATTTTAAGATATCTTTGATATATAGACGCTACCATTCCTTCTCAACTAATTTTATGTATGAAAGTCTACCATTGTTCTTTACGCGTTTATCGCTAAAAAGAACCCCTTTGTCGTATCTTCTTAGTTTCAAGGCACTCCCTTTGCTGCCTCAGCTAGAATCGGAAACCTCGGCGTCGACATATCGAATAGTGTGCAGTTTCGTGGTCACTTGGAAAAGAAGGCCAAATTGGCCTCTAAAAAGCTTGGCGTGCTCAGCAGAGCGAGACTGTATTTCATGCCGGCACATCGCTTACAACTATACAAAGCGCAAGTTCGGCCCCACATGGAATACTGTTCTCATCTCTGGGCCGGGGCACCACAGTGCCAGCTCCTTCCACTTGACCGCATCCAGCGCAGAGCGGTTCGAATCGTCGACGACCGAGTTCTTTCTGATCGGCTCGATACACTGGCACTGCGTAGGGATGTTGCATCCCTTTGCATTTTCTATCGAATTTACCACGGAGAGTGCTCTGAGGAAAGCAAATTTCACGAACGCACATCGCGTTAAAATTCACGATACCATCCTCACCATCTGGATGCTTGGCGGTCCACGACTGCGTGTTTTACTAGGAGTTTTCTTCCTCGTACAACTTCTCTGTGAAATTGTTTACCACCGGCGATTTTTCCGGACCGATACGATTTAGGGACCTTCAAGAAAGGAACTTACACCTTTCTAAAAGGCCGGCAACGCATTTGCAATTCCTCTGGTGTTGTGGTTGTTCATGGGCGGCGGTAGTCACTTATCATCAGGTGAGCCGCATGCTCGTTTGCCCCCTCTTCTATAAAAAAAAAACTAAACTTATAAATAAAATAAACGTTGACAATGTCAAAATGGTTTAACGGTCTGTGGAAATGCTCAGTGCTTCAAGGACGTTATGAATTTGTTTTGGCGTGATTGATTATTAATTTTAGTCTTAGAGACAGTTCCGTGTTGACTATCACGTGCGCGTGAGCGATAGTTCAATTGTTTTGTTTATTACATTCTTGTTAAGTTTTGTTTTTCTTGTTTTGTTTTAATAATGCCTAACGCGTAGGTACGTTTATAGTGCTCGTAAATACGGCAACATCTTAATGTGCCTTGGAGAATCTCATAAGTCCACGTAGAATTTAGATTGGTAAGCTGTTTCATACCTAATTTTTTTTAAATAATTTAGTACTGAACTCATCTGAATAGGTACATAATTGAATACATCAGAATAATAAACATACTTACACGATGGATAAAAAAGCATGACTCTAATCTTGTTAACATTTCATTTAACTAATTTTTTTTATTAGCGGGTAATCGAACCAGGTATTTGGTTTATTTAACCTTTGAATAAAGTGGCTAGGTGGAGACAAGTACAGTGGCAAAATAGTAGGTTAAGTAGATAAGTTAGGTATTTAGACAAGTATTCTAAATGATTAGGTATTGTGGTACCATCGCTAGCTGCGGGCCGCGTGAATTCGGCGTCCGCGCGTACATTGATCCCTAGTCAGTTGATTGTAATTCCACTGCTGGTTTTATGTTTAGGTACTCGTATTTTCATGATTTTTTTTTTGAATTATCATTTCATTTAGCTGTACTAACATGATGGAGCGTGACAGTATAGATCTTGTACCGTTTTGTAAGGTTTAATAAAGATCTTTCATTATCATCATTACAGCCTTTAAGTTTACTGTTGAGTATAGGCTTCCCCCAAGGATTGCTACAAAACAAGTTCCGAACCACCTGCATCTATCGACTTCTTGCATCTCCTACCAAGTTGTCACTCTATTTAGTGGGAGAACTTTTCTTCCCCATCGATTAATGAAGATTAAATAAATAATTTGGGTATAGAATCGCGATGGTGCAAGCGTAGATTGGTGGGCGTGGCGCTGAAGCGGAGCGTGTGTGGGGGCGGAGCCCTGGCGGCGGTGCTGGCGCGCTCGCTGTGCCTGTGGCGGCGCGCCCGCAGCGCCGCGGCCGCCGCGCTGCCCGCCGTCAGCGCGCCGCTCGCCGCCCGCCTGCACGCCGCACTCACCGACCCGCACCACGACGATGCGCAGGTCAGTACGCACACTTGCATGTGTACTGTGCACTGTGCACTGTGCACTGTACACTGTACACTGTACACTACTAGCGGGCTCTGCGGCCCTATTGCAATGCGCGCCTGCCGCCAGCGCGCCGCTCGCCGCCCGCCTGCACGCTGCACTCACCGACCCGCACCACGACGATGCGCAGGTCAGTACGCACACTTGCATGTGTACTGTGCACTGTGCACTGTGCACTGTACACTGTACACTGTACACTACTAGCGGGCTCTGCGGCCCTAGTGCAATGCGCGCCTGCCGCCAGCGCGCCGCTCGCCGCCCGCCTGCACGCCGCACTCACCGACCCGCACCACGACGATGCGCAGGTCAGTACGCACACTTGCATGTGTACTGTGCACTGTGCACTGTGCACTGTACACTGTACACTGTACACTACTAGCGGGCTCTGCGGCCCTATTGCAATGCGCGCCTGCCGCCAGCGCGCCGCTCGCCGCCCGCCTGCACGCTGCACTCACCGACCCGCACCACGACGATGCGCAGGTCAGTACGCACACTTGCATGTGTACTGTGCACTGTGCACTGTGCACTGTACACTGTACACTGTACACTACTAGCGGGCTCTGCGGCCCTAGTGCAATGCGCGCCTGCCGCCAGCGCGCCGCTCGCCGCCCGCCTGCACGCCGCACTCACCGACCCGCACCACGACGATGCGCAGGTCAGTACGCACACTTGCATGTGTACTGTGCACTGTGCACTGTGCACTGTACACTGTACACTGTACACTACTAGCGGGCTCTGCGGCCCTATTGCAATGCGCGCCTGCCGCCAGCGCGCCGCTCGCCGCCCGCCTGCACGCTGCACTCACCGACCCGCACCACGACGATGCGCAGGTCAGTACGCACACTTGCATGTGTACTGTGCACTGTGCACTGTGCACTGTACACTGTACCCTGTACACTACTAGCGGGCTCTGCGGCCCTAGTGCAATGCGCGCCTGCCGCCAGCGCGCCGCTCGCCGCCCGCCTGCACGCCGCACTCACCGACCCGCACCACGACGATGCGCAGGTCAGTACGCACACTTGCATGTGTACTGTGCACTGTGCACTGTGCACTGTACACTGTACACTGTACACTACTAGCGGGCTCTGCGGCCCTATTGCAATGCGCGCCTGCCGCCAGCGCGCCGCTCGCCGCCCGCCTGCACGCTGCACTCACCGACCCGCACCACGACGATGCGCAGGTCAGTACGCACACTTGCATGTGTACTGTGCACTGTGCACTGTGCACTGTACACTGTACACTGTACACTACTAGCGGGCTCTGCGGCCCTAGTGCAATGCGCGCCTGCCGCCAGCGCGCCGCTCGCCGCCCGCCTGCACGCCGCACTCACCGACCCGCACCACGACGATGCGCAGGTCAGTACGCACACTTGCATGTGTACTGTGCACTGTGCACTGTGCACTGTACACTGTACACTGTACACTTTACACTGTACACTGTACACTACTAGCGGGCTCTGCGGCCCTAGTGCAATGCGCGCCTGCCGCCAGCGCGCCGCTCGCCGCCCGCCTGCACGCCGCACTCACCGACCCGCACCACGACGATGCGCAGGTCAGTACGCACACTTGCATGTGTACTGTGCACTGTGCACTGTGCACTGTACACTGTACACTACTAGCGGGCTCTGCGGCCCTATTGCAATGCGCGCCTGCCGCCAGCGCGCCGCTCGCCGCCCGCCTGCACGCTGCACTCACCGACCCGCACCACGACGATGCGCAGGTCAGTACGCACACTTGCATGTGTACTGTGCACTGTGCACTGTGCACTGTACACTGTACACTGTACACTACTAGCGGGCTCTGCGGCCCTAGTGCAATGCGCGCCTGCCGCCAGCGCGCCGCTCGCCGCCCGCCTGCACGCCGCACTCACCGACCCGCACCACGACGATGCGCAGGTCAGTACGCACACTTGCATGTGTACTGTGCACTGTGCACTGTGCACTGTACACTGTACACTGTACACTTTACACTGTACACTGTACACTACTAGCGGGCTCTGCGGCCCTAGTGCAATGCGCGCCTGCCGCCAGCGCGCCGCTCGCCGCCCGCCTGCACGCCGCACTCACCGACCCGCACCACGACGATGCGCAGGTCAGTACGCACACTTGCATGTGTACTGTGCACTGTGCACTGTGCACTGTACACTGTACACTGTACACTGTACACTACTAGCGGGCTCTGCGGCCCTAGTGCAATGCGCGCCTGCCGCCAGCGCGCCGCTCGCCGCCCGCCTGCACGCCGCACTCACCGACCCGCACCACGACGATGCGCAGGTCAGTACGCACACTTGCATGTGTACTGTGCACTGTGCACTGTGCACTGTACACTGTACACTGTACACTTTACATTGTACACTGTACACTACAAGCGGGCTCTGCGGCCCTAGTGCAATGCGCGCCTGCCGCCAGCGCGCCGCCCGCCTGCACGCCGCACTCACCGACCCGCACCACGACGATGCGCAGGTCAGTACGCACACTTATATGTGTACTGTGCACTGTGCACTTTACACTGTACACTGTACACTGTACACTACTAGCGGGCTCTGCGGCCCTAGTGCAATGCACGCCTGCCGCCAGCGCGCCGCTCGCCGCCCGCCTGCACGCCGCACTCACCGACCCGCACCACGACGATGCGCAGGTCAGTACGCACACTTGCATGTGTACTGTGCACTGTGCACTGTACACTGTACACTACTAGCGGGCTCTGCGGCCCTAGTGCAATGCGCGCCTGCCGCCAGCGCGCCGCTCGCCGCCCGCCTGCACGCCGCACTCACCGACCCGCACCACGACGATGCGCAGGTCAGTACGCACACTTGCATGTGTACTGTGCACTGTGCACTGTGCACTGTACACTGTACACTGTACACTTTACACTGTACACTGTACACTACTAGCGGGCTCTGCGGCCCTAGTGCAATGCGCGCCTGCCGCCAGCGCGCCGCCCGCCTGCACGCCGCACTCACCGACCCGCACCACGACGATGCGCAGGTCAGTACGCACACTTATATGTGTACTGTGCACTGTGCACTTTACACTGTACACTGTACACTGTACACTACTAGCGGGCTCTGCGGCCCTAGTGCAATGCACGCCTGCCGCCAGCGCGCCGCTCGCCGCCCGCCTGC
Source organism: Parnassius mnemosyne (assembly GCA_963668995.1). Lineage (NCBI taxonomy): Eukaryota > Metazoa > Arthropoda > Insecta > Lepidoptera > Papilionidae > Parnassius > Parnassius mnemosyne. Next base: position 2,368,961 of record CAVLGL010000096.1, read on the forward strand.
ACGCCGCACTCACCGACCCGCACCACGACGATGCGCAGGTCAGTACGCACACTTGCATGTGTACTGTGCACTGTGCACTGTACACTGTACACTACTAGCGGGCTCTGCGGCCCTAGTGCAATGCGCGCCTGCCGCCAGCGCGCCGCTCGCCGCCCGCCTGCACGCCGCACTCACCGACCCGCACCACGACGATGCGCAGGTCAGTACGCACACTTGCATGTGTAATGTGCACTGTGCACTTTGCACTGTACACTGTACAGTACACACAGTGTACAGTACATGGACAGTAGTCCATCGAAGCAAACCGGACTACAGGAACCCCGCCCGCCCAGCAAGAAGGGAGGAGGAGGGGGATCTACACGCAGTAGAACGAAGCAGCTCAAGCTTGCAAAGGCGAAAGAAGATTTGCTACGCCTTCAAGTGGAATTAGCCGCAGCTCGCCTTGCTGCCTTGGAAAGGGAAGACTCAGAAGATGAGGAGGAAGAAGAAGATGACGCCTCCCTCTACTCGAGATCAGAAGTCAATGCAAGTATGGACGACTGGTTGGAGAATCAAGTGAATCGTCCGGTGTTAGCAATCACCAACGAACCTCACCATGCCATAGAAGAACCAACGACCGTCCACGCAGAAGAACCAAGGCAGGAAAAGCATGAAGAAACACATCAGTCACCGGCGGGAGGCCAAACTGACGTAGCCCTCCTGGCTGAAGCCATCACTCGGGCTGTCAGCGCCGCCCAACGACCTAAGTTCGTCGAGTTACCATTCTTCAGTGGGTCTCATCAGGAATGGCTACCCTTTCGCGCCGCCTACTACGAGACAGAAGCGACATTCAGCGCAGTTGAAAAGCCGAATCGACTCAGAAGAAACTTGAAAGGGAAGGCCAAGGAAGCAGTTGAAGGCCTACTTATGACCAACGCACACCCGGCTGAAGTAATGAAGACCACCATATCGCAGCCCATGATGGGTGACTTGCTACCCGACCGCGTCAGGGCCATCCGACCATTCGCTGGAGTCGGAACAGACTTTGCTGGACTTTGTTACGGCCTACAGCTGCCCTTGCAAGGGTCGTCTTGGCTGGGGCCCATAGTAGCTTCTTCGACGGGCAGACGCAGGTCGGGCCTCAATATGGCCACGTGGAATATGTTCTATCACAATAAACTATATGGGAGCAAACTAGAAAGCAAAGGTACTTACCTGTATCAGGAGCTAACTTCGCTCCAATGCTTGGGCAGGCCGTGAGTTTGTGTAATGGTAGATAGCGAGTCGCGTACAGTGATGTGTGAATGTGTGGGGCCTTGGCAAGCATAGGCGACCAGCAGCGGCCGAGTTCCAGGCTGCTCCAAAATACTGCATCGCTCCAGACTGCTTCAGCGCCGGACCACTTCTTTCTTCGCTGTCACTATTCAGTCTCTTAGTTTCATTGTACATTTAACTAACTTCAATTCGCCTAATTCCACACTCATCGCAGAGTTGCACACGTGATACCCGACACGGCAACGGACAGTAGTTCAAGTTCAATGTCCCGGATTCACTTATCACAAATTATAAATTCGACACAGAATAACACGTCGCACAAGATTCAAAATACGCCTCGTTGACACGCAAATTAATTTAACTATGCAACCAAAACACAAAAAGGCACTAACGCGACGACCCAATTATAACGATATCCTGCCAATTAACCGGGAGAAGCTCTCAAACTAGGAATGCGCGGCTCGAATCCTAGACCGTATATCACCTCGACGCGCGTACACTATTCCGCACTCTCGTGTTAAATATCGCACAATTCACATATCTACGTGACGAAGAAGCACGTACTTCATCCAGCTATCTAGATCCACGACGGGCCGTGAATTTAGGTAAGAGGGCCTGACGGTCTCCCCGCCTCGTGGCTGGCGGGGCACCGACCTTTCGCCCACGCGTCGAGCGAGGAAGCTTGTGATCCTGCCTCTAACTACGGATGTCGAGCCCGCACCGGAAACTGATGCGACGCGGTCGCACGGCGGGAGTGATGTGTGGGACAAGTGAAAACAAATAGTGATAGGATAATACATAAATAAGACAAACATTTTATGTTATATTAATGGAATAAATATTATAGTTTAGAGTTTATACTTAAATAGGATATAAGCGTTTATGTTATGATAAGGAAATAGTAGTTTAGTGTTTATATCTGTATAATAGAATCAGTTTTAATATAAACAATGACTCAGTAAGGTAGTCACCCTTGCATCCGTCTTCCTTCTTGTAAAACGTTTTAAAATAGTTGTCTGGCTGACATATATAAAAATGGAGCTTCAGAATGTAAGTGAAATTGAGTTTTTTTTTTTTTTTGAAAACTTTAAAGCGTCTGCAAAGCGATACGGAAAGTGTCTGGGAGTATTGATGACTGATTTATTACGATATTATCTAACATTTGCGTAAAAATCAGCTGAGAGAATGAACGTGGGGTGTGAGTAATGTTTTTACGTACCTTGATTACCTGATACCCGGAAAATGGCCGTCAAGCCAAGCTGGCAGTTAGGCATGCGATCATAGTACATACTAACACTTCTCAATCTTATTATATATCATTTCGTTCGTCAGAGAATAAGTGACGTCTGGTGGCCCTGGGATCTTGTTCTGCTAGTACATCGAGGGCATCCACGACTTTTTCTGCCACCATAAAACAGGTGAAATATTTGACAGATTTCATAACAGGGTGTGACGCCTCATAATTATTATTAATAAATAATAATTAAATTCATTATACAGACATTTAAAAATGTCATAGAAATTATAATTTAAACAATAAAATGCAAATAATAAGCATAGAGTTCAAAAATATCCATTTGGAATATTGAATATTATATATATTAGTAAACGCATAAAATGTCTCAAAAAATCTCTAAATTTATTAAAAACCTGCTTAAAATGTTCAAAATATATCAAATCATATAAATACAAGGCGATTATATTGCAATAACAAAGATAAATAACATTTGTAATATAATAGAAAAAAATGGATTAAAATTTTCTAAGTTGATGAAGGAGTTCGTGTAATAATTGGAAAATTTCTAAGTTAATGAACGTGTTCTTGTAATGTTCCCTTATATTGGGGCGTTGTCGGAGACACATACCCAAGGTTGTACATATATATGGGGTGGTCGGCTGACCGACTGCTAGTACTAAGGTTGCACAATGACTAGTCCTATATTAGGGACTTAACATAGTAAGGTCTGACGAACCAAAGCATTAATATAGAAGGTCTCTATGATGCATAAGCATTATGATAGCAGAGTTATGACTTGAAGTCCCATATGAATAAGACATACAGTAGTATGGTCTATGAAATAAAGCAAATATGTGGAAGGTCTCAAATATGTAAAAGCATTATATTGAAAGAAATGGGACTTGAAAAGGATTATTATAGTGGCGTGTAGGTTGCTTCGCAGCCTCTGAGACCGAGGTAAACTTGGACTCACTAACCGATGTGTCCTAGACATATCATCTTAGTGCCGGTGGTAAGCGGGTTTGTTGTAGCAATACGACTTGCCCGTGGACATTGCACACCACTACCGGTTGTGGGCGGCGTCTTAGCGCATAGCGTTATGATACGTCGGCTATCTTTCGGATTAGGGTGAGTGTGTTTGGTAGTACTTTTAAGTGCAGCAAGCATACTCAACTTCATGTCTTAGTGCAATAGCGCTATGATACGTGGAGTTTTGGCTACTGACGTCTTAGTACCGTACTACTATGATACGTTAGTGGTATTTTTAGTTAACAACATTATCAAATTTTGTTACCAAAGTCGATAGGGATCATGTGGGTGTGTTGTGAGGGGGCGCCATCCGTATGATAGTTGCATTGATGCTTACTGCTACTTGCAGTATTGTGTCTTGTGATGGATCTGCGGGTGTGCTGCACCTGATTCGATGCATCTTGTGGTTCTGGTCGATGGAGGTATGCGGGTGGTGATGTCTGCTGGGACTGTATGGGGGACCTTGGGATGGTGTAAGCCCGACGATAGTCGTATTGATGCTTGTTGCATTCTGTAGCATTGCGTCTCTACGATGGTTGTTTGGCGGGTCGCTATTCTCAATGGCGCTCTCTGCGTCTTGGTTTGACTCACAACCTAAGTAGCTTTGCCCAAGTCGGGTCCCTTCATTGCGGGGCTGCAGACTGTCTGCCCTCCATGATGTTTTATATAACAACTTAATAATATATCTCTATAAAGTTCCCACCTTTGAGAGATTGAAGGCAACTTGTTGGTGGGTGAGACAAACATGATCGAAAAATGCATATACTCAACGTCAGTGACACAAACCCTTTCTGATGGCGAATTATTAATATTATCTTATAACTGCCTATTGGCTATATCTGCCATTGTATTGGTTGGTGGAGCATATGTGTTGACCTCATGCGGGTGGTAGCTGGAGGGAGAATCTGAGGAGGCTCTCAAGGCTGCGGCCGAAAGCCGCGCAACGTGGGACCCCATTCCCTTGAGGTGAGCGGTAGACTCATGACACGCTCTGCGGCAAATTGGCCGTGCTGACCATGCCAGTGGTGGTGATGCCTTACACTTACATCACGTCAGCAGAAACGGCGGTCTGGCAGGTGGTGGCGCTCACGGAGGGCTTTTTATGGTCAGTGTGCCGATTGTTGCCTAACCCGTGTGACGTACATTTCACTGTGGCTGGATTTGATCGTATTCTATATGGCGTTTACACGCATTGACATGCGCGACTTCGGTCGATGTTTGTGCTTACGCACTGTCAAGGGGCCAAGTCCTCTTTTACTGGTTCGCCAGTTATTTTGCTGTGGACTACGGTCCAGTTCCCAACTTTGCGTACCCTTCGGGGGGAGCGCATTAAAATGGTTGGCGCTCACCGTGCGCGGCGTGTGTGGGGCCGTGTACCTCCTCCACATTTTTTTTAAAATGTGGGAGAGCGAAGCCCTTGTAACTGGTATTTGATATAAATATTGTGAGCCTTTTCCAAGCGGGAAGGGATTAATTAATAAGGAATTGACTGTTGTGAACCAGATACAAGTGGAATAGGGACAATTTATTGTTCTTAACCTTTTTGAGCTCTGTCTTCGTGAACGGGGTTCTCTAGCTTATAAGACTCTACCAACAGCTTTCGATTGCTCTCGTGAATATTCATTCTTCCAAGATACACCTAAAAGAACTAAGTTACTATACAAACACAACGTAAAAAAGGGTCCTAACTAAGACGATCACGCCATAAATTTATTAAACGGCCTATATTTAAACCTTTAGAAAGATCAAGTTATACTGGTCACGTAAATTTGATATATTTATATATCTTACAGATATAGATTCTAAAGAAATACAAATATAAGTGGATATATAGTAGAAGAGAAAAAAGATGGGGGGGGTGGGTTCGTTACAAGGGGAAGTTAATTTGATTAAAAACTTGTAGAGATTAATGTTTAATTAAAAATGGTTAATTAAAACTGCTGATATTCCTAAAATTAGAGAATTAAAAAGAGTTAAACACGTGCAACCGAACACCGAGGCGTTGTTTTGTGTATTTATACAATAGAAACGGATTATTTTTATTATTCAAAACTAAACTTTTCACATAGATTGACACTTTATAACAAACAAATAACTTCATCTTAGTCCCAACTAACGACATCTGGTGAGCGTAAAATTATTAGCGCTCCATTATATTTCCTACGCAGTATATTCACTAATAATTCACACACGTAAACTTTTAATATACAAAATCGCACACACCACTTTTTGGTACTAAAATCCACTTCAAACTGTGATTTAAATGATACAGAAGTGAATAACAAATACAGGGTCAGCAATCCATCGGTGATAGAGTTCTCCTACCCCCCACATGTTTTTAGGTTTTATTCTTTAGGGGCTTTTCTGATAAAGTTTGCAATATATCTGTTATATAATATATTTTTTGTTGTTTAATCTTTACAAATAAATAAAATTGAAGTGTCTGTTTGTAATGTCGAAATAACAGCTTTTTACTTTATGCATATGAAAGTATATACGGTACTTACAATAAAAACACGATTTTTAAAAATTTTGTCTGTTTATTTGTTCCGGCTAATCTCCGATAGAGATAGCTGATGTTATAAGAAGTAACTTAGGCTACTTTTATTTTAGAAAAAGAATTAGGGTTCCGCGCAAAAAATTAACCCATGAAATCCAATCGTAATAACTTACGTGCGGGCGAAGTCGCGGGGAACAGCTAGTCTAATTATAAAACATGTTTTCATTTCATTATCTATGGGTCTATCCTTCGTTTTTTTTTTGTACAGGAATATTTTATCAATGGTTTTTAAATAATAACAAATATAGGATACCTACTCAGTTTATTTCGCCATTTCTTCTCCGGGTAGAGTGGAAGCTTATTTTTGGAACCACATCATGATGATAAAATTATGTATAGTGTTAAATATTTTGTTCACAGATTAAAATTGTCAATCGCATCAAACACATCCTGGGCTTGCAACCGACAAACGAAATTCAACCTTACTGCCAGCACCCAAACAGCAAAACCGAACCCTTCACCCCGAAACACACGCTACTGGAGACGATGCTGGAGAGTGAAGAGTTCAAAAAGGTTCAGACGAGCCCATCCCTGCCTTGCGTTACGATACCGGCTTTTAAAATGTCCGAATTCCTCACACACGACAAAAAGTGCACTTGTTATGCGTGCGAAGCGCCATATTCCCTTATCTTAGCATTCCAGACATGCACTCTAGAAGCTTCCATGTACTACAGAAGCAAGGAATTCGAAATCGCTAGAAGTTACTTCGCCGGCGCTTCCGAAGCGTTGAGATTACGCGAAGCGAAGTTAAAGAATTCATTCCGAAGCGCGTCGAAAAAATTTCAGAAATACATCCTGGATATCGTTAAGGATTTATACGATACTGACATTAGAAATATTGAAGTGGAAATGCTCATTGAAGCATCCTTCTATGAACTGGCTCAAGGAAATTATGACTTGGTGAACGATAGAGTTGTGAGAATACACGAAATAATGCAAGAAACCAAACTAAACCCATATTTGGCCAATGATGTAAACAACCTACTGATAGCAACAGCCAGACTGAGTAGAGACTATAACGCCAAGACCGAGCAGGGCCAGACCGAAGGTGCTCATCACTCAAGCGACTGTGGACTATCAGGTTTCCACCCCGAGCTCAAAAGCCAATGAGAAATTCTTCACACCCTGTGCCTCGACCCCTGGAGAACAATTCTTCACTCCCATGACCTCATTGAAAACTTATTCGAGAAAGCGGTGTGGGATCGTCAAAAACTTGGAGAATGAGTTCTCCACGCCCAAAGCTGGAGGCGAAAAGGAGAATATCATTATTATATTTAATCATTATTTTTTTATTTCTATATAACTTTTCACGCGATAAAGCCACACTGCAGCTATATTATCGCTTCAAATAGCAGGTTAATGCCGTTGTGTTTCGTATGGTGAGTGTAGAGAACTGGAGACCCTTGTTACTGGAAACGAGCCATTCCATCTCAGTTCTCAGGGGTGACAAGGCACCTGCATTTTGATTCTTAAATGAGGATAAATGTAGATACGAGGGTGGATTGAAAAGTACTCGGCCTAACCAAGAAAATAAACAAATACTAATTCAGTTATATTTTTATTTTTCTACATAATCACCATCAAGTTCAATACACTTTTGCCACCTCCCCTTCCAAGCATTTAGACCGTTGAAAAAAAAATGATTCTTCCTTAGAGTCAAAATATGCGTCTACAGCTGCTTTGACCTCGTCGTTTGTCGAAAATCTTTGACCTCCCAAGTGCTTTTTTAGGTTAGGGAACAGAAAGAAGTCTGATGGTGCCAGATCAGGTGAATACGGCGGATGCGGTAACAGTTCAAAGCCACAGTTGTGAATTTCAGCCATTGACTGTACTGACGTGTGAACACGGGCGTTATCTTGATGAAACAGGACTTTTCTTCTGAGCATTCCTCGACGTTTTTCTTTTATTTCCTCTCGTAAGCGACGTAGTAAGGTGCAGTAGTAATCAGAGTTTATATTCTGACCCCTTTCAAGATAATCAATCATAATCACACCTTTCGAGTCCCAGAATACTGAAGCCATCACCTTATTTGCCGACAAAATCGACTTAGCCTTTTTAGGGGGTAGTGAACCAGGTCTTCTCCACTGTTTTGATTGTTGTTTTGTTTCCGGTGTACAGTAATGAACCCATGTTTCGTCCATAGTAACAAAACGATTCAAAAAATCATCTGCATCGGCTTCAAATAACTCCAAACAGTCGCGTGAAATAGTCAATCGCGTCCTTTTTTGTTCAACTGAAAGCAGTCGCGGAACCCACCTCGCAGACACCTTGTGGAAACCTAACTCGTTGACAATGATGTTTTGAGTTCGTTCATAAGAGATGCCTATAATCTCGGCTATCTCTCTAATTTTTAATCTGCGGTCTCCCATTATTAAATTAAGTACTTTTTTAATATTTTCGTCAGTAGTTGACATCGAAGGCCTTCCAGAGCGGGGTTCATCTTTCACACTCTCTCTACCACGCTTAAATTCTGCTATCCATTTTTTGACGGATGAATATGACAGAGCACAATCGCCTAATGTACTGACCATGTCATCATGGATGGCTTTTGATGATAGCCCCTTCTTATGGAGGTACTTAATGACGGCACGCTGCTCGATTTGCTCCATTCGCGGAAATTATGTCTGATTACTTTGTTAATAAATTTATAAAATCACAACTAATTATCGCACACGTTTCGAACTTCACACAATGAACTAGTCTGAACTGAACTAAATAATGTGGGTAGATTTGATTTTTAGAATTGAATGGATCTGTGTTAGGCCGAGTACTTTTCAATCCACCCTCGTATGTATGGAGTATGGACCACAACATCCACTTACCATCAGGTGGACCGCTTTATTATTTCAGAATTTGGAATAATCCCTCACAATCCATTTTTGCGCGGCGCCACTTAGTGATGAAGTGAAATATTGGACAGTTAATTTGTTAAGAAAATGTTAGTTAATGTTTCTTTCTGTACATAGTATTAGTAATATTTTATATTTAAAGTTGCAGCCTATATACGTCTCACTGCTGGGCACAGCTCAGAAATGAGAGGGTCTAGGACAAGGAATTGTCCGGCGCGCTGCACCAATACGTGTAGGTGAACTTCACATGTCTTGGAAATACTTTTTTTTTCGTATTTCTCAGGCATGCAGGTTTCCTCACGATGTTTTCCTTCACCGCTGAGCACGTAGTAAATCAGCACTTAAAATTGCAATTAACAATTTCATTGGTGCCGGCGGGGATCGAATCCGGGTTGCTCGCGTATTGTGAAATTTACCGCGAGCGCCAACCATCTGAGCTACCACGGCTCTTATATTTGTTATTTATATTTGTATTTTATATTTGTTAGACTAGAAACGGATAAGCTAAATTACGGATGTTCCTAAAAGTATAAGTTGCAAAAAATTAAAGATGAAACCAAAAAGACATTTTGCACGCCTCATAACGCGCCTGCGTGTGGGAGTGCTTTACTCTCGACATGCCGCTATGTGACGATTTCGCAATATAAAATTGTTAGTGTGGTTCAATTTAGATACTGAATTAATAAAAAAAGGGTAATGTTTTAATACTAGATACATTTAATTATAAAGTCAGCGTATTTTTTTTATTCATTTGTTTAGTTATATTTACAAAAAATGTAGTTAAAAAGATTATTAGTACGCCTCTCAGTTAGTTTATGCACTTGTTTGTCTTCACGTTTCAGAAAAATTACTGTTGAATAAGTTTCTATTTATCCTCAGGGTGACCCCTATTGCTGGTTGTTATCAGACTCAATTTTTTTTCATCAAAATTTAATTCGAAAATAAAAACGCTCACTTAATGAAACGTGCACTTTTGGATTTTCCAAATTGTCTTTAATTTTTGTGTATTAACATATTCAAGAAACCGATAAACATAAGATTAAAACGCAACCTCTCCATTTTATTGACATTACGTAACAAATAACTTCACCGCAGTCCCAACTAGCCACATCTGGATAATGGAAGGTTCTTAGTTCTCATTAATCCCATTATTTTAGGTGAAACCACCAGAGCAACCAAAGACCCCCGTTCATTCAAAAAATTGTCTTTAATTTTTGTGTATTAACATATTCAAGAAACCGATAAACATAAGATTAAAACGCAACTTCTCCATTTTATTGACATTGCGTAACAAATAACTTCACCACAGTCCCAACTAGCGACATCTGGCGAGAGGTTGTTAGTTCTCATTAATCCCATTATTTCAGGTGAAACCACCAGAGCAACCAAAGACCCGTTCCAAAGCCAAGGTAGAAAGTGGAACAGCAAAGAATCTGAGAGACAAGCGGAGTCTGACGCGAGCCACCAGCCCGGGCAAGTTGTCCCACGGAACCACAGCCAAGTCTCGAGTGAGGCAGCCGTTGGGCTTGAACGACTGAGACCTGGCTTACTGCATATGTTGTAATGTATACCAAACTAGTAATAAATTAATTTCTAACCATTATGCAGTGTAATTAAATTTTTACCTTATTGTGAATTTGTTACAATACCAAAAAGAACACTTAATGGGTTTACTTGTTTGTAACCTTAAATTTACTGTTGCTTACTATCTCTATACCTCTCCCCTTCTACTGTAATTAATAAAGAGAGAGAGAGAGAGACAAAATAGCGAGAGATCGAAAGAGAGAGAGAGAGAGATATATCGAAAAAAGAGAGAGAGAGTGAGAGACTACCTATCTCTTGCTACTGTATTTAAGTTAAGAGAGATTGAAAGAGAGAGCGAGATAGAGAAAGAGAGAGATAGAGCAAGAGAGATCGAAATAGAGAGTACCTATATTATTTTACTGTAAGTTAAGAGAGAGATAGAGAGCGAGTGAGAACTAAAGAGAGAGAGAGTACCTATTTCTTTCTACTGTATTTATGTCAAAAGAGAGAGAGAGAGAGATCGAAAGAGAGAGAGAGAGAGAGGTCGAAAGAGAGAGAGAGAGAGAGAGCGAGAGACTACCTATCTCTTGCTACTGTATTTTAGTTAAGAGAGAGCGAGATAGAGAAAGAGAGAGCAAGAGAGATCGAAATAGAGAGTACCTATATTATTTTACTGTAAGTTAAGAGAGAGATAGAGAGCGAGTAAGATCTAAAGAGAGAGAGAGAGAGTACCCATTTATTTCTACTGTATTTATGTTAAAAGAGAGATAGCAAGAGAGATCGAAATAGAGAGAGAGAGAGAGAGAGAGAGTACCTATATCTTTTTACTGTAAGTTAAGAGAGAGATCTAAAGAGAGGGAGAGAGAGTACCTATCTCTTTCTACTGTATTTAAGTTAAGAGAAAGAGAGAGAGGGAGAGAAAAAGAACAATAAGCTTTTCTTAAGTTGACGTCGACACGAGTAACGCAGTTATTGCATGAGGAATAACATCCTGAAGGAACCAGCATGTTTCAGAAGTAAAATATTGTGGGCACATGTAAGTGACCGCTAAACACGAATTGAATTCAAACAACTTGGCGAATTAATTGTTCTATAAACGTCATAAGTCATAGCAAGGCTTGCGCTCAGCTGTGGCACGTTTAGAGTGAAACCTTAGGTGCATGTTCATTACTTTTTTTATAGTATATGGGCACAGAGTAAAAAGGAGCAGAGGGGAAGCTTTTTAACAACGTCGAAAATGTATACCTATTCTGATAGGGTTGTCACATGATGCATGTGAAAAATTTAAGGAAAAAATGGTAGTGGTGTTGATGGAGCCACTGTTGGTCCACTGCCTACTACCGATACCAACGATACTACCACCTCCACCACCACTGACACCATCAGCAACACAATCCACCAACACCAGCACCACTTCCACCAACACCAATCCCACCACCCCACCAATGTCTGGCGATTGTATTCCAACCATAATGCAGTGGTATTTACCCCTGGGGTCGCGACTCGCAAAAAGTAGCTTATATCCTTCCCCAGGAAGCAACCTACCTCTATACTAAAGTGGGTGGAGAAAGTCACACATTTAGCCTTATTACGTAGGATATCCTGCCATCTACGGCACTGTCAAGGTTAAACTAACTAACGTTTCAAGTACCGACCGACTTCATCACTCAGCGACGTACCAATCAATGTTATTACCTAGTTTTATTGTATATAATACGTAAAAAGGTACTTACTTCACTCGATCCCGATACCCGAGAGTACAAAAAAAAGGAAATATCCTTATATTCTCTAGAATTATTCATTTATACTGTACAACTATTAGGCCTTTTTGGCTTATACAGAACACTTATTATTTAACTATATAAATTTATAATAACTTGATTCTTAATTATTTTAATTAAAATACTTAAATCTAATTATTTAATTGGTGTATAAACCTTCGAAATATTGTTGGTCTATTTATTTAAATGCGCACGACTAACAAACAGCCCTTTCATGGATACTCTGACTGAGCCGGCGCAAACCGGTTTGTACCCCGACGGAGCGTCGGTGAGAGCTCACGCACACATCTCTGCGCTATGTATGGGTGTATTCGCAGCGAGCCGTTTGTATGTAGGTTCCCGTCTGGTCGGTTTCTTTACTCATGTGATATGGGTGGCAAGCAAGCACACAGGCTACCTGAGGATAAAGTGGGTGCTTGTGGCCTATAGACACTTACATCTAAACTTTCTTTTTTTATAGGATAGGGTGACAAATGAGCACACAGTCCACCTGATGGTAAGTGGTTGCTGTGGCCCATAGACATCTACATCTATCCTCGAATAAGAATCAAAATGCAGATACGTTGTCATCCGTAAGGACTAAGATAGAATGCCTCTATTCCAGTAAAAAGGGTCTCCGGTTCTCTACACTCACCATACGAAACAGCAGCATTAAGCTGCTATTTTACGCTGGTATTCTGTGAGTGTGGTCCTTCACCAGTCGAGCCATATAATATATAATTCTACAGCCATAATATAGCTGCAACATGGCTCTACCAACTAAACTCGAGTGCTCTACCACGTAAAAAAAATTTTACACAGACCGCTCCACTTCTTCAAAACTGGACAAGAGCGTTTATGGTTGTACGTACGATTTCCCTTAACCGATTCGTTGCGGCGCCGATTTTCGACAACTTTTAGCTGTGGCGGCGAACAAATATTGTGACACGCCTGTCGTGTCAAGCGCCACAGCTATCTCATCAGTGTCATCAGCCATGTGTAAAAGTAATGTTCTTTTTTATGCTTTTTTCACTTGTTTAGACCTAATGAAGTTTAGTTGACATAAAACATCAGTTGCAAACGGAAGGATACTTGTTTTTAGTGGGTAAATACGTGTTTTCCTACGTGTTTTCTTTGAAATTGAGAGTAAGTGACTTTTTTTATGCAGAGATTACAAACTGTTTGTACTATTTTTTGTTTAAAAAAAATTATATAAGTAGGTACAGCTAAATCACCCTGGAAAACCTTGGTTTTTATTAAATTAAATTTTCACCTAATAAAAACATTTGTAAATATCAAACAATGAAGAACCTTAATTTGGAAAAAAATAAGGTTTATGATTCATTGATATTTACAAATATTAATGTTATACAAATGTAAAAGTAAAGTCGATCTGAAAACGTCTAATTAGTAAGAATAGCAAGTGTTTTCAAAAGGAAAAAAAACGCCGGCGCTATACGGCGGCGGATTGACAAGACTTTATTAGCGAACTTTTTTTTATGCAAGAACGGTTTCAAACTGTTTCAAGCAAAAATAAACCTTATACCATATCACAAGAGCACATGGTACTTCGTAGGTCTATTCGGCCATATGATAGTAATAAGACGGCAGTTCAACCATTTTAAGCAAAATTAAACAATAAGACAAACGCATTGTTTTCTTTTAACAGGAGACTTGTTTTCCAGAAATTTATTTACAACTTGAGTTTGTGAGCGATCGCAATGAGTGCTATTATTTGTTACTTATTAGACTATTTTTCCACAACGTGATTTAAAACCGACAAAATAAAAAGAGAACCATGTACAAGTTAAAAAATGGTCAACCCCTAAAAATTTCAAATTTTCAAAATATCCAGAAACGAAGCTGCAGGCATGAACTATTTGCAAAATAATGAATATTTTGTTCTGGATAAATCTTCCAAAAAAGTAATTTGAGCGAGTTTTAAAAAGACACGACTCGCGTGTCTTACGCCACACACAAAAGTAATCGGTGGCACGCCTGGCGTGCCACCCGCACTGAACCGGTTAATAACTGCATGCCGAGTATTTCATGCCAGGTTAAACGTTAAAAGTACGACACAGATAATGCTATGAGGTCTATCTAACGATAATAGTCCTGGAAATGAGGTAATCGCTTCCAAGATGTTTTTTAAATAAGTTTTGGTAAGTAATTGTACATCTTTGATTGCTTTTCGAAGTATTCTCCGCGAAATTTGACACATTTTTCCATACGATGGAACCAATCATTGAAGCAACCATTCCATTCGGAAGTTGGGGTCTCCAAAATGGCCGTTTTGTAGGCGTCCACAGCTTCTTCAAGAGACGAAAATCTCTCTACACGCAATTTATTCTTTATTTTAGGGAAAGTATAGAAAATAATTAGGGCTTAGGTCGGGGCTGTACGGCGGATGGTCTAATAATTCTGTTTTCTTGCTCTAAAAACTCTTTTGTTCTGTGTGCGGTGTGAGAACTCGCATTGTCGTGATGGAGGATGATGCGGCGGTTGCAGTTCTCTTTACGGAGTTCAGAAACGACCTGTGGCAAACAAATGCTAGCATACCATTCTGCATTAACCGTTCTTTGTCCCTCAAAAGGAATAGTCGTAACATGGCCGGTTTCGGAGACAAACGTGGCCACCATTTTTTTTGCAACACTCCGTGAACGAACAATTTTTGTTGGCTTTAACTCATTTTCGAACACCCAAACTCGTGACTGGTTTTTTGTTTCGGGTTCGTACGCGTATATCCAGGATTCGTCACCTGATACGATGTTGTATACAGCATTTGAGGATCCTGCGTGGAATCTTTCGAAAGTTCTGACGCACCAAGTAACGCGAGCCGCTTTTTGCTCTTCACAGAGCGAATACGGTATCCATCGGTAAAACAACTTTTTTACACCTAATTGTTCATGCCAGATTATTTGTATTTGACTCATGCCAATGTCTAAAGTTGCCTGAATTTCGCGGTATGTCACATGTCGATCTTCCTCAATCAGCTTACGCACAGTATCAACGTTTTCTTGGGTGACTGCAGTTTTTGGACGACCTTGACGGGGATCATCACTGAGCTTGACACGTCCACGTTAAAATTCAGCAAACCAGCGATAAATTGTGATTTTGGATGGGGCTTCATCACCAAATGCAGAAATCATCCGGTCAACACACTGTTTTTGTGTTAAACCACTTCGAAAGTCATAATAAATCATCGCTCTTGAATTTTCTCGAGTCAATTCCATTTTCTCAACGACTAAACAAGTTTGACAAAACCTTGTGACGAGACCGAGAATCTTTTTTTAAATAAATAAATGGTATTCGATTTTTAAAACCAAAGGGTTTTCAATTAAAAAAGATTTTAATATGACAGGAACAGTGGAAATATTCCATTCCCGATACTTTTAATGCAGCCTATGTAGTTCCTCTGGTTCGTGGAAGCAGACTGCAGATATATTGAGGTTGCAGCACGAAACGAAAAAAGCTCGATCGGGGAAGGACCACGCTGTTTTTGTGTTTCGTATGGTGAGTATAGAAAACGTTTTACGGGAAACGAGGTAGTGTGAGGGCAACAGCATCTGCTTACCATCGAGCGGACTGTCTGCTCGTTTATCACTCTTATTCTTTAAAAAAAAAAACTTACAGTTATTAAATCAGATTGTAGAATGTTGGTGAAATTCAATTAAAACAGTGTCTCCATCTATAAATAAATTTAATATTTTTTTAACATCGAATAAAAACGTACAATAGCACTGTATCAACTAAAGTACACTGGGCACACTACAGTACACTTGTGCCCGACTATGAGTTAGAAATAACATGGATTACTAAACTAAATTGTTCATTATCAACCCCAGACCAACAACGATAGATCCAGTTATTCTCAACTAGCCGCACACATCTGTACCTAAAACAATGTTGGTTGCAAATTACTTTAGATGCATATGTGTGCAGAGTGTGTTCTTACAGAGTTGAGCACAGTTTTGGCTTGGTGTCAGCATCACTTGAAATGTACGTAGCGCTCCATCTATATTTCTATATTGGTCTGTGTCACTACTCACTCTCAGCTACGTGAAGGTCAAAAGGTTTTCGTTAACAACACCACTAGGTAAATATTGTTACACATGATCTTTTAATTGTGTATATGTCGCAGCCAACTAACTTAACCCTTAAATTTGCTTTGTTGCATATCTGCAACGTACCAAAAATTGATCTAATGTACAAACTGTAGTGACGTATATCCGAATTTCATCCACACAGATAATAGAGAATTTTGTTTTCTTTTTGACAACTGACAAGGCGGTTCAATTTTGAATTTCAAAACCATAAACTTTCTATGTGTATGTTCGGGAACGCGCCAAAAAGTGGATTAGTGAATTGTTCGAAGATTTTTTTCACTTTGCCTGTATCTTTGTAAGGTGAGTGGTGTTTGTTTTTATGTTTTCAGACATATTATAATACTATGAAAACGGCACAAAATTAGTTTCGCTGTAAATACAGGGTTTTCATATACTTTTTTATCAAAATCTGTTTGTTGCATAAATGTAACATCGCGCATTTATAGACATAAATAGTTTGATTTTCGTATGTTTCATACGGCATTTTTTCTACATTTTCGTACGTATTTTTTTCTAGAATGCCGAGGACGCTGGATTCGAAAACCATTGAGGAATACCTCCAAGTCCTGGACCAGTCTGAGGATGACATGGATTCTTCAGGAGGGGAGGAGGCAGATGAAGAAATTTATTATGAGAATAATCGACAGTTATTGGCAGATTTGGTAAATGAAGTGGATGCTGAGCACGTAGATTTTTTCTGTGGAAGGTACTAGTGATAATCCGCCACTTATTATTGATAATGCTGATGAGTCATCATTGGAAAACAAGAGCGAGGAGCCACAGAATCACCAAACTGTTGCCTCTCGTCAACGGTACGGCCGCGTGACTTGGAGACGCACAAATCTCACCACTATTCAAAACATTTAAAATTTTCCTCAAAGTATACAGTACCCAAATAAAATCTTAGAATTATCGACGCCATACCAATTTTTCTCATATTTCTTCACCCAAGAACTGAGAGATAAAATCCATACAGAAAGTAATTTGTATGCTACCCAGAAAAATTTATCTAATCCATTTGTTATCTCTAGAAATGATCTGAATAAGTTCCTAGGGATTCTTATTTATTCTTCTATTGTAAAAAACCCTAACTTTCGGTTGTACTGGTCAGATCAATATGGTTATGAACCCATAAAATCCACAATGACTCAAAAACATTTTGAGAAAATTTGTTATGTTTTACATTTCAATGACAATACAACTCATTTACCTCAGGACCACCCCAATCATGACCGGTTGCACAAGATTCGGCACGTAATTGATGAGCTAAATACCAGATATGCTACAGTACCTTTGGAGCAACGATTATCGTTAGACGAACAAATGTGTGCTACCAAAATGAGTCACTATATGAAACAGTACCTTCCGAACAAGCCACACAAATGGGGGTTCAAACTGTTCTTGATCTGCAGCATATACGGATTTGTGCACAAATTTGAGGTGTATTCTGGCAGTGAGAAATATCTCCACATAAACGGCGAACTAGATTTGGGGCCTACTGGCAACACCGTTGTACGGCTAGCACGGATTGTTCCAAAACGTGCTAATCATATAATTTATTTTGATAATTTCTACACATCTGTCCCCTTGGTTACGTACCTTGCAAAAGAAGGAATTTACTGCTTAGGATCCATCCAATCAAATCGAATCCCAAATAACAAACTGCCAGATAAGAAAACTTTGATGAAGAAAACAGTACCAAGAGGACACTGAGGAGCAGGTTGCCAATGTTGATGGTGTCGATATCAGTGCTGTAGTCTGGAAGGATAATAAACCAGTTACTTTGCTTTCAACGTATACCGGGTCCTTGCCAATAACCACTATTTCTAGATATGATAAAGTGACGAAACAAAGAGTACAAATAAATTCATCATCATCATTACAGCCCTTCACAAGTCCACTGCTGAACATAGGCCTCCCCCAAAGAATGCCACAAAGCACGGTCCTGAGCCACCTGCATCCATCGACTTCCTGCATGTCTTACCAGGTCGTCACTCCATCTCGTGGGGGGACGCCCTACACTTCGCCTACCGGTACGAGGTTGCCACTCGAGAACCTTTCTTCCCCATCGGTTGTCGGTTCTTCGAGCTTTATGGCCGGCCCACTGCCACTTCAGCTTACTAATTCGTTGGGCTATGTCGGTTATTCTGGTTCTACTGCGGATATCCTCATTCCTAAGTTTATCACGCAGAGAAACTCCGAGCATAGCCCTCTCCATAGCTCGCTGAGCGACCTTGAGCTTCCTCATACGGCCAGCAGTGAAGGACCACGTCTCAGTTCCGTAAGTCATCACTGGCAACACGCACTGGTTGTACAATTTCGTTTTAAGGTTTTGAGGTATGTCTGACGAGAAGATGTGTCGTAGCTTCCCGAACGCTGCCCAGCCGAGTTGAATCCGTTGATTGACCTCTCGGTCGAAGTTGGACTTACCTAGTCGGACTATTTGTCCCAGGTAAACATACTCGTCAACAACTTCGAGCTTAGTGCTCCCAACAACTACCGGCATAGGTGTGACATGGACATTAAACATAATCTTTGTTTTGTCCATGTTCATCTTAAGACCTATCCGTTGGGAAACACTATTGAGGTCATTGAGCATAGTGCTTAGGCCCTCCAGCGATTCTGCCATAAGGACTATATCGTCGGCAAATCGAAGGTGAGTGATGTACTCGCCATTGATGTTGATACCGTATCCTTTCCAGTCCAGAAGCTTGAAAACGTCTTCCAATGCAGCGGTGAAGAGTTTCGGGGATATGACGTCACCCTGTCTTACACCTCTCTGCAATTGGATAGGTTTCGTACTCTGGTTCTGTACTCGGATAGCCATCGTAGCCCTACTGTACAAGCACTTCAACACTTCGATATACCGACAGTCAATTTGGCACCGCTGAAGGGACTGCAGCACCGCCCAAATTTCGACGGAATCAAAGGCTTTCTCATAGTCCACATACGCCAGACATAGTGGCAAATTGTACTCTTCGGACTTCTGTACAACTTGCCGAAGGGTATGTATGTGGTCTATGGTGCTAAAGCCCTTTCGGAAACCGGCTTGTTCGGGAGGCTGGAAGTCGTCAAGTCTGCGCGCGAGACGATTCGTAATGACTCTCGAAAACAGCACGTAGACGCGGCTCAGAAGGGAAATCGGTCTGTAGTTCTTCAAGAGAGCGTTGTCACCTTTCTTGAAGAACAAGACCACCGCACTTCTGCTCCACGCCTCCGGTGTAATGCCACCATGGAGGACGGAATTAAAGAGCTTCTGAAGGACTTCAAGTACCGGTCTTCCACCCGCTTTCAGAAGCTCCGAAGAATAAATTGTCCACAAGTAATAAAAGATTATAATTCTCATATGGGAGGTGTAGATCTGCTTGATAGTTTTATTGGAAGGTATCATATTACACGCAAAAGCAGAAAATGGACAAACCGCCTGTTTTTCCATCTTCTAGACATGACCATTATAAACTCCTGGCTATTATATAAAAGAACTCTCATATCTCGTTTACACTCTCGCCTCGTACCTCGCCTCGCAGCTCGCGTGTTGTTGTGAGGTAACGAGTGCCTGTTTACACTGTCGCGATGCGGTCAGTTTGCGTTGAGCCAGCAACGATGAATGACGTCGAAATAATAGCGGCATCAACTCTTGCCTTAATAAGTATTTATCGATGTTTGACCATTTTAAAAAGATGGAAATTAATAAAAATACGTCGTTGAGGAAGAATATGACGGATGATATCTATTCATCGAAACAGAACCTTTTCAGTTTCATAATTTTATATAAATTGCGAGTACTTATTAAGATTAAATAATATTTTTATATTTTTTAATATTTTAATATTTTTATTATTTTATATATAGCAAGATTAAATAATATTATTTTATTAAAATTGTATTTTAAACCAAAAGCAATTCGAATGTTATTATGTAAGGGCGCCGTAAATAAACTGAAACGAGACGCGAGTGTAAACAGCACGCTCGCGTCCCTCGCGAGGCCCTTTGCCTCGTGCCCAAAAAACCGGCTCCGACGCTCGCGCCGCGAGTGGCGAGGCGAGCTGCGAGGCGAGCCACGAGCTAGCGTTTACACTCGCGCCTCGTGGCTCGCCTCGCGACTCGCCTCGTCGCTCGCGCGAGACTGTAAATGGGTTATAAAACAGGTCCACTCAACCACAAAGCCTATGAACCTGTGTAATTACAGGCTTGAGTTGGCAAATGCCTTATGTAATCTCGGTCCACAGGCCAATCGTAATAAAAGGGGCCGGCCAAGCTCTTCTTCTTTAAAAGCAGATTTTCAGCTGAAAAAAAAGCGTGGGCCTGCACAAAGTATGCCTCCTAAAGATGTCCGCCAAGATAAAATGGGCCACTGGCAGAAATGGGGTGATCGGTCAAGGTGCAAATATCCTCACTGCAAGGGTTATACATACACATATTGTGAAAAATGTAGAGTAAGTTTATGCTATAATAGAGATAATAACTGTTTTTATAAATTTCACCATGATTAAATAAACTACATATTATAAAATTTTATTGACATTTTGATTTTAATTTTCACCCATCCATCCAATCCCCATACATAGTATAGTTCGATAAGTGCGCACAGTTGCAGATATGCAACATACGATTTTTTCATTTTCAGTGGCTATAATTCAATACTATTTTTTTTAACCATTTTTCCTGTTCTCTTTAGACCCCTATACAGGTAAAAAAATATATTTTAGAATAATAAAAAAATAGCGCATTTAAGGGTTAATTAGCATAATAGTAAAGCATATTAAATGGCACGGTCTGCCTATTAACTTCATTCCACGGGACGGTCGCTGGTCTGAGCCTAAATGCGTTATGTGCTATATTATATAAATGAACGCGGCATTAGGACCACCCCAGCCGCACCTTAACCTACTGTCGATGGTATTACAAGATATATGCAATGTTGTATTAGACGCCTCGGCTGAATATCACTCAGGCGGCTAGTTGAACGGTGCCGTATAGTAAAAAGGCTATACTGTTAACTGAAAGGCAAAATGAGATAGTTGGCTGCAACATACACGACAGGTCATATACTGCATGGTAAAGACGCTTATAAATAAGATATATTCATTACAAAGTTAAGACGTTAAAATGTATTACATTAAATCAAGCAAAAGCTTGGCGTGCTCAGCAGAGTGTGACAGTATTTCATGCCGGCACACCCCTTGCAACTTTACAAGGCGCAGGTTGGGCCTCACATGGAATACTGTTCCCATCTCTGGGCCGGAGCACCCCAGTGCCAGCTCCTTCCATTAGACCGCATCCAGCGCAGAGCGGCTCGAATCATCGACGACCGAGTTCTTTCTGATCGGCTTGACTCACTGGGACTACGTAGAGATGTTGCCATCTCTTTGCGTATTTAATCGCATCTATCACGGGGCGTGCTCTGAGGAATTGTTTAGACTAATTCCAGTCGCTCAATTTCACCATCGCACATTGCGACCAAACTCGCGATACCATCCATACCATCTGGATGATTGGCGGTCCACCACTGTGCGATTTAGAAGTTTTCTTCCTCTCACAACTTCCTTGTGGAATCGATTACCACCAGCGATTTTTCTGGACCGATACGACTTAGTGACCTTCAAGAAAAGAGTCTACTCCTTTTTAAAAGGCCGGCAACGCATCTGCAATTCCCTTAAAGTAGCAGTTGTTCATGGGCGGCGGTAGTCACTTACCATCAAGTGAGCCGCATGCTCGATTGCCTCTTCTCCTATACAAAAAAAATTTGTAACTTGATTTGTACAATTAATTGCACAACAAATCATAATGGTTAACTGTTTTTTTAAAGTCCTGCTGGGTTCAGGACAGATGTATTTTACAAATGCAGGACGGGACTATAGTGCCCAGTGCAAAGCAAAGGTACACTCTATTCCATTCACTCTTATAGTCCAATGGGATGGCAAACTGACACTATCAGAGATCAAGCGAAGGGACCAACAGCTTTTATGTGTTATTCGAGGCACGTAAAACACCGCCAACTTTCTCACTTTGGGCTTCTACCGCGTATTTCACATATTCGTTTACGACAACTAGATCAACGAAGCAGTCAATATTTTGTAATATCACGTAATGAACCCTACGGTGGTGTTGTTAGTGAACCATTTTGTTCAGTCTCTACACGACTGAGGAAGTTGTTGCCAATGAACAAACTGAAAGCACATTGAGTTTAAATAGGCATCGACTGCTGGAGAGATGTTCATGTTGTGAAGTCATTTTATCAAACAAAAATTGATTGACTTTGAAGGTGGTACATAAAACAGACACCAGATACGTTAGAAATCGCTAAGTTATGAAATCGTGGATTGTTATGAATGGATTGGTTGTATTATTTTTATCCAAAAATTATATTAATTATCTTTAACCCTTAATTTGGTAATGTGTACTGTAAGATACAATCATTTAAAAAAAATCTTCAGCGATATATAAACATTTTATTTGAAATCGATCGATTTTATGTTAAAGATGGATTAAGTAACAACACTATAAAAACTATAAACTGCATTTTCGACTCATTCCCATCCCTAGTTATGTTATTCTGCGAAGATGTCACGTCATGGGAGCAACCCATCCGTAAGTAATATCGATTTTATCTGTATTTTTATAGTTTTTGACACGAAATATTTGTTGCAATGTTTTTGTATTGAACTAAACTAATGATTTCGATAAAAATCTTGTCTTGAAATGTGTTTTCTAGGCCCTAGTATGTATTCTAACCTAATTGTATCCACACAGATACATTGCCAAAAACCCGGCTAAGTTGTGTAACATAATACTGTATCTGAGGGGATACACCGTCAAAACTTAGTAAAACAATGCTTGACGTTTGAAGTTATATTATATACTAATACTAATACATAATACTATATTTTATGGCTGTGTGAGTAATCCCGCCCCGCCAAATCTAAGATTAATATCTGATTTATGAATTTGCCTGATGTTTTATGTAGTATTTTCGTGTTATGGTGTCTTTTGTTTTATTTTTGCTTGGGTTTGGTTTTTGGTTTCATATGTTTTTTTATTTTATTGTCCATAGATACTTCAACGGGCTAGGTGTAACCGCATTTTTGCACTATTACCTGAAAGAAATGCACAGTCTGATGGTAGTGAGCTGTCAGACGTTGAAGAAGAGGACTTCTTTGAACCTCCAGATGAAGACTGTTTCAGTTCTTCTCCGCCTTCCATAGATTCGTCACTCGAACGAATGAATATACTTGACAGCGATGACGAAGATCCCTCTTTTGCAACACCAGCTGCGTCACTTTCTGTGACTAACGATCGATCCGATTCGCCTTCGAACCTTGATGTAGCGCTTTCTCCTGTATTGAATGCTGTATTTCCTTCCAATGACAAAATTGATTACAATTCTTTACCTTCTATAAGTTCGATTCCATTATTGCCATCACCGGCTTTACCTGTGCCAGTTACTCCATCTACATCACGTGGTCAAATATGCACGAGATCTAGAAAGCGCGGACGTGACATGCAACCCCGACTTCTAGTAAAAAGAGCAAAACGACTACAATTAAATTTCCACTGGAAAAAAACACGTTTTTCCCACAGTGCTTCCATAGAACCAGTTGTATTTACAGATCCACCTCCTGAAGATATTTCTCCACGAAGGTACTTTGCACTGTTTTTCTCCGATGAAATCATTACTGAAATTGTAAATCAAAGTAATATGTATTCTGTAGAAAAAACAGATCGCTCTGCTAACATAACGAAGCCAGACATTGAAAATTTTGTGGCTATTCACATTCTTATGGGGGTGGTAAGAATGCCGTGTTATTTAGATTACTGGAGTTCGCGATTGAGGTATCCGCCAATTGCAGACATTATGCCTTTGAAGAAATATCAGCTAATCCGGCGATTTATTCACTTCGCTGATAATAATGAACCGAGTACGGATAGATACCAAAAGGTTCGACCTGTAGTTGAAAGTGTAAGACAAAACTGCTTACGTGATGCTGAAGAAGAGGACAGATTTAGCATTGACGAGATGACTCTTCCTTACAAAGGTAAAAAGGCTGGCAACAGGCGTCAATACAATGCAAAAAAACCAAAGAAGTGGGGTTTCAAAGCTTTTGTACGAAGTGGAGTGTCTGGATATGTTTACGACTTCCTTTTATACGGGGGTGACGATACCTTCCGCAGTATACAATTCAGCTCAGAGGAACATTCGTTAGGGTTTGGAGGTAAAGTAGTAGTGGTTCTCTGTCAATCGATTAAAAAAAGGCCATGCTTTGTATATTTCGATAACTATTACACATCTCTCGAGCTAGTAGTGTATTTGAGAAATGAGCTGGGAATATTCAGCCTTGGTAATGTAAAGGCTAACCGCTTGCGAGGATGTCAAGAGAAATTGGATACAGATAAAATGCTAAAAAGAAAAGGTCGGGGATCATTTTCGCAGATAGTTTGTAATCGCAATAAAGTTTCAGTCGTAAAGTGGTTAGATAATAAGCCAGTTACCTTGGCCTGTTCATTTGCTGACGCATATCCAGTTAGCAAAGTAAATAGATATTCCAAAGAACTGAAAACGCGGACGAATGTATATTGTCCGCAGGTTGTAAAATTTTATAACATGCATATGGGAGGTGTTGACTTGGCAGACATGTTGATAGCCCTTTATAGGACCCAAATAAAAAGTCGCAGGTGGTATATGGGCATTTTTGCTCAGATGCTAGATATCAGCGTAAATAACGGATGGATTCTATATCGAAGATATTGTGCCCAGAAAAATCTCAAGAAAACCATGTCACTCAAAGAATTTCGATGCCAAATTTTTTTCGAATTCCAAACCGATAGAGCACCATGATGTTCCGTATTGTAACCAAAAAATAAAAAAACCTGTAGTTCCTCGACCATTCGATGACACAAGGTATGATGGAGCAGATCACCTGCCAATTTTCGAGGAGAAAGGTCGTTGTCGCCTCTGTAAAACGGGTCAAACTAGCATTTGTTGCTCAAAATGTAGAACAAGGTTATGTCTGACTAAAGCTAGAAACTGTTTCTTCGATTTCCATAATTAAAATTTAACATTTTTCTCGATTTGTTTTATTTTCTTTCAGAACCTAATTTTGGCAATGTATCTCTGCAGATACACTGTCAGTTGCATATCATTATGTCCGTATTTGGCAGTGTATCCTGCTAGATACGGAGGATTTTCAAAAAACTACAAGATTTTCTTTTTTTTTAAATATTTTTTTAGGGTGCTAAATAAGTTACTTAATTGATATTTGTCGAAATTTCTATAAAAATTAAAAATAAATTGCCTTGCCAAATTAAGGGTTAAAGTACTGCACAAAGAAGAGACATCCAGACAGATAATAGGAAACAATGTATACTATATTCTATCTCATTCTCTCGTAGGCTAAATCTTATAAATGTATGTTTGTCCCTTTTTAGTATTGATTTATCGTTTCATAGATTTTCAAATCACAATGATCCTAAAAAGTATTCACCTCAAAAATAAGAAGTCCTTTGCTGGTCTCAACACAGTTAAAGAAAAAAAAAGATTGGCAGTACCCGCCAACTAAAATCCAATGTGCCTTACAACATACACAACATATTATGCAAGATCTGTTAGTTCTAATCATCTAATAAGATTCTATTGATTAAATATATACCATAATACTCAATTCATTAATTGTACATCTACATCCCCTAACGGGATCACTTTATGTAAGCATGTAAATATAAAATAAACTTAAATATGTATATGTAATAAACATTACTTTGTTCATAGTCATACCTAAGATTATACAACTAGTTATAGGTTTCTGTATTAAAGATACATTTCGTTTTCATATATGATCTGTCTTCTGAGGAATAGCGTAGAAAAATCATTACTGTGA
Organism: Parnassius mnemosyne; assembly: GCA_963668995.1. Taxonomy (NCBI): domain Eukaryota; kingdom Metazoa; phylum Arthropoda; class Insecta; order Lepidoptera; family Papilionidae; genus Parnassius; species Parnassius mnemosyne. The sequence continues at coordinate 2,395,155 of CAVLGL010000096.1, forward strand.
CAAATTACTCGTCGAAAATCTGTCATAATTCCCCATATTAAGAAACAGATCGTAACAGAAAACAAAATGTCTATTAAGTATACAAACTATTATAGAATAGTAAACTATACAATCAAGTTATAAAATCTCATTTTCTTTCATTAAATTACTAAACAATAAATATCTATACAGTGACTGCATACATTCATGATACATTTACATTTATTACTACTATATTATTAGTAAATTACAGACACAAATTGAAGACTTCTCATAATAATCCATGAATCATGTCCGGTTCACATTATCCAAGTGCTTTAGGAAAGTACATTAGTAGAATCGAAATAACAATACTTAAGAATCTAAATGGTTTAAAACTTAAGTTAAACAAAACATGACTGTGTAAATGTTTTTTACGAAAAAATAAAAATTTTATACCTTATGTCACTTCTACAACTAAGAAAAACACACCATATGTTAAAATCTATCAAGCTTTTTGGCAACAGAATGTGCCAAAGAAATAGACATACATACATAAATGGAATCTAAAAGCGCGGCGCCCACCTACGTAACGTAACGCGTGATCTGAGGCGTGATTTGACGCGTAACTTGTCACTCGCCTCAACATTCAAAGAGATTGTATGTAGTAGCCAGTGAGACCATATGTGGCAGGTTCCTGCCATTTTGGCAGGATTGGCCCCTTATTTTAGCCTCTGGCATGATCGATTGACGTTTTATAAAACCTGGCAGTATTTGGCAGTATTGGGATATTAAAAATAAATTTCACTATGGCAACTTTAAATGACGAAAATAGCAACCCTAGATACTTCGCCAGCGTGTTGGGGATTTCCCTGTATTTCTCGATTTCTCGTATTATCTTTGTATCACATTCAATAAACAAGTTTAAAAAAAATGTGTATAAAGTTGATAATCTTAAAACGAATTAACACGAGTTGGTTAATATTTCAGAGAGTCATAAAAGAGGCGAGACTTTAGTATGGTACCGCATTAGATTTCATGGTGATAACATCTTGTTAATTATATTTCGTGGACGATAGTAATTATAGGTGGCGGTGATGAAGCGAAAATATGAAAGGGCGTATAGAGCGAAGTGGGTGCAAGATCTTTTACTTTCATCATGGATCTCCAAAGCTGAAGATGATTCAGACTGTGTAACTGCAAATTGGCACCCCGGATGTCCTCTTTAAAGGAGCATGCCGCTACTAGTAAACATCAAAAAATATGAGTGGATTCAACATGCGAAAGAATATTCTCTTAAATAAATTTAATTAAGACAAAAACACGAAACAGATTTATAAACAAACCTTGCCTTGTTTAACGTCTATCTTGTACGTTAAACAAGGCATTGGTAAGCATTGCGATTGCATTGCATTCAAACCAACGAAAGATATGCTTAATTTTAATTAAAAAAATTACATTTATATGTGTGATTTTACTTTTCTTAGTTTAATACAATGGTAAATAAAGTTGGCAGTATTTAGGCATTATTCACTTCAGACTTTGGCAGGATTTGGCAGGTTTTTAACCAAAGTGAGGCAGGATTTGTATTTTAAAGATGGTCACCCTGGTAGTAGCGCCCATTCGTGTGGAGTGACGCCGCATGACCTGACGTGCCATTCAGTTTGCTACTAGCGACGCATTGTAGTGGCGCGTAACACGTAACTTGCAGTGACTTGTCTATACAAAATGAAACACGACCTAGCTTTTTTTCTTTTCATGAAAGGCCATGTATACAATATGATTGTTCTAGACCCGATTACATTAACAGGAATTCGCAAGATACTTCTTGCAACTTATAGTGACCTGTCTATGCAAAATATAATTCTAATTCCTTCATAGCATTCAAAGTACCACCATTTTTCAATTTTTTTCCTCAAAGCATGTACCCGAAATCTTTTGCTGGCACTTGGAATGTTTGAAATCTGTAGCATAGCAAGGGCATGATTATCTTCTTCAGACGACATTTTGGCTCAAACTGAATTCTGCGACATGCCATAGTTGCACAGGTTGGCGCAAGCAGTGTCACCCGTGGTCACGTCAGAGCATCGTCAGAATCATGCTACAAGCCATGTCAAAATCATGTAGCTTAGGTGGGCGCCGCGGTTAAGACATTACTGTCATTCTGGAATAGTGTGTTAAAGAGCAATTATGTTTGATTTTAGTAGTATTTAATTAGTACAAGCTATCATTTACACATTTCTACTAATAGCACTCTGCTCAACAACTCTTAAAAAGTAAAATAATGTAAACCAACCATTATTCATAGTGAAAAATGTATCTTACCGAATACGAACTTGTAAACACACTTTATAACTATTTAATATACTTTTAAATATCATCTGAGACCTATAGCAATCATTCTAAGCTTAAAAAGACGAAACCTCTTTGTAGAGGTAAATATTGATACTCTATTTGCACAAGAGTGAAGAATATAATATGGATGTTGGGTGATGATAACCCCTGGGAGTGAGGTGATCGCTACCAAGCTATTTCTGATTTGATTTGTGTTGTTAACTTTAATGATTGTTTTAAAAAGAAGTCCCACTGAGGTTTTCGTTGATTCTTCCTAGAATTTTCAAACCAATGGTAAATAAATAAGTGACTTTCAATAAATATTATTTATATAATGCACATATTGAATATAAAAGTTTCTATTTCTATATATTCTCTTCATCAGCTCATAATTATTCAGCTAGACATGAGCGTATCCCAAAAGGGAAGGAGCAGGGGGAGTGGGGTCAATACCCCACTCCCCCTTTGAAGAAACGATTGGAGGCACAATTGCCTCCAATCGTTTCTTCAAAAATGGAATTTTATTTATTGGGAAATGCTAAAAACAAATCCTTGGCAATACACCTCGACTATGGATAGCAATGATACCAGGATCAAGTATTAGCTCTGAATTCAACCAGCTGACTCGTGTAGTAAATATAAGCAAAATTTTTAAGGTAAGGGGGACTTTATAAAAAAAGCATTTGTAGTGTTACTCGCCAATTAAGTTGTAAAATGTGACTAATGGGATATTGGGTTTGTGTGAAACCCATATTTTTTGACAAAATGTAGTCCACCCACCGCTTGTGGATTACAAGCATGATGTTGTAAAATTACGGATGGTGCACTTTTAAAAACGCCAATATGCAGTAATGGAAAGTGTGATAAAGAAAGACATGTTTTGTAGTTCCATTTCCCTCTAGCTAATATTGAATAATTATTACTTACTTATACTTACTTATCTTCACGCACAATCCCTGACAGGGTAGCCAGAGAGCACAGATCGCCAAGTGTCACGATCCTTACAAACCTTTTTCGCTTCTTTCAGATTCATTATCTTCTTCATGCATGCACGTCTAGGTATCCGAGTACTCTTGACCCTACCCTCTTCGAGCAATTTGCTCACATGGTCTTCGAAAGTTAGTCTCGGTCTACCTCGACACCTTTTAATATTAACTTTCGCGCTATATATTTTCTTCACCATTCGGTCTTCACTCATTCGCTCAACGTGCCCAAACCACCGAAGCACGCCCTTATCAATTTTTGTGATAAGGTCATCTTTCAAACCTGCCATATTGCGAATATCTTCGTTTCGCTTTCGGTCGGCCATGGTAACGCCGCACATTTTACGAAGAGATCGCATCTCCACTGCATTCAACTTACTTTTATGCTTCTTCTGGCATACCCAGGTTTCGCTGCCATATAACAAAGTCGGTACCAACACTGCGTTATGTATTGCAAGGCGTGCACTCTTCGCTACGCCTTGCCTTTTGACTAACGCAGTCAGGGCACCATTGACTTTGTTCCCGGCAGCGACACGCCTGTCCACATCTAAATCACATCTTCCATCCCGGCTAAAAGCACTCCCCAAGTATACATTAATATTACGAATAATTATTAATATTACGAAGATAACTTTACCAATAACACAATCACATACAGTTGTCCGGAAGTCACTTGAGCGTCTTCCTCATTGCACTCACACAATCACTTAACACTACGTCTGAATGTCAACACAAACACTAAGTGGCTTTTAAGGACACAAAACTGACTCGGCTTAACTGCTCTCCTTATTAATCCATGTAGGAACAGTCTTCTGTCTCCGAACTAATTTATCTGTAAAACAAACATTTATATATAAGATATTATTCATAACTTACACCCATTTCATTGGGAGTAGGTAGAATTAAAAAATAATTAAGGCCCGGAAGTAAGTTTGGATGTGGTACTTTGAATTTAGGAGGATTTGATCCTATTTTTTTTAAAAAACCGTATCCATTTACTGGAATTTTACTTAGATATATAAAGTCTAATTTTGATGGAACTAAATAGGAGAATTACAAGTATGATATAATTTGTTTGTTTTTAATAGCTTTTAGATGCGATAGAGCCATGAAGCAGCTATATAGTTGTAGCATGAATGGGTCAGCTTACAGGATCACATGTAGAAGCTTAATATTGCTGTGTTTTGTATGGTGAGTGTAGAAAATAGGTGACCATTTTTACTGGTAACGAATGCCCTCAGGGGTGACAATGCATCTGCATTTTGATTCTTAATTGAGGATAAATGTACATATGTCTATAGGCGACAGTGTACATTAACCATTAGGTGGACTGTGTGCTTGTTTATGACCTATATATTAAAAAAAAAACTAATTAGTCTGAGCTGTAGTAGTCACTTTTGGTCATACACTATGAGATAAATCCATTAAAAATCTATTTTTGAAATTTTTGTAGGTTAGATATTATTTTTAAAGATATTCACTAGACAAATTGACCGTGAAAGGAAATTTTAACTTTGTATCTAAAAGCGTATTCTTCTTCTTTTTTGTCTAGGTTTGCTAAAATTTGTTAATGATGTACTGACTGCAAAATGAAAGTTGATGAGTTTGATTAAAATAAGCTTTTTTTTTATTATTTATTTAAAAAACGTTATTTCCACACTAGGATTTTCTCCTGTGTTGTGGAGGCATTTTACAAGTATAAATTGCAGAAGGACAAACATTTAGGTCTGGAATAATTATTTGTAGGCCATATAAATATTTGTTCTGTGTATATAGTACGTATGTATTTTGTATGTGTACAAGTTTTGTAGCGTTTTGAAAAATTTTATGTGCTGATGAATCACCTGGAATAAATGACAAACATAGGTGTTAGAATCTTAAACAAGGGGGAGAATACTCGTAGTTGGGGAATATTCAGTTGCTGTATAGTGTGAGTATTCACAGTTGATGTAATTTTTTTTAAGAATAATAGTGACAAATGAGCACATAGTACACCTGATGGTGCAGTGACCCACCCATAGGGATCTATGTCTACTTTCATTTAAGAATCAATATGCAGAGATTGCCTCATTTCCCATAAAGTATCTCCAAGCATTGTGTACATATGACAGGGTGTGTTAGTGCTACAAGCTGCAGGTTGGACACAGTGGAGGTGCACTCACAGTCGGCCCCCGGCGGGCGCGCTGGCCAGGTCGACGGCCAGCACGGCGGCGGGGGCGGCGCGCCCTCAGCTGCGGCGGTGGCGGCCCCCCCGCCGGCGCCGCTCCCTCCTGCCGCCGCCCACCGCGCCCTCCCCGCCCTCGGCCCAGCGCTCGTACGCGCGCTCGCGCTTCAGCCACTCCTGGTACTTGTACCACCACTCCTCCCACTTCACGTAATCTGGCAGCGTCAGCCCTCGCAAGTAACCGCGCTTCTTGTAGTAGTCGTATCTCACTCGCACATCGTCCCATGAAGGTAGTCCTGCTGGTGCTGCAACGAGGAGTTCCTCCGGGTAGCTTCCGGCGGGAACGTCTCCCGAGACTCCTGGGGCGGCTGGGGGTTCGATGCGTTCAATCCTCACGTGAAGAGTTGCCTCTCGTCTTGTGATCCGCATGTTCTCGAGCCTCGCGGATCTGTCGAGCGACCACTGTGCCATCTTGCCGAAGCGTTCGGACAACGTTAACCGTTGTGGTTGCGGTTCGGAGCTACCTTCAGAGTCGGATTCTGAAGAAGTGCCTGCAAGAGCGGCCACTATGGCAGTAGGTGAAACTCCTCGTTCAGGGCGTTCAGGATATTCAATATGTTCTAACCGTTCTGGACGCGGTCGACGACGTTCACCCTCACGCTTTATACCGGTCACGTCCAATTGGGAACGCTGCCATTCGAGCACCTACAATGTGAAATAATTTAAATCCACTTAAAATCACAAATAATAATAATAAGGCACTGTTATGTTCTTTAATCACGTGATAAAGAAACCGCCAGTACTCACAGTACAAAAATGACGGCGATTCATAACGTCATACATATCCCAATAATACTGCGGCAGTATACTAAACAAATTTTTCACCAGTGAGAACACTAAGCAGTGCTCGCAGTTTATATTGAAACACACCTTAAATACAATATTGTTAAAAAAATTATCACTATACTAACCAAGTTTAAAAATTATTTTATTCTAAACATAATACATTACATATTATGCAGAGACCAAGATAACAAGAAAATATACTGTATTCTATCTCATTCTCTCGCAGCTAAATCCTATACATGTATATATATATATATATGTTTTATCTTTTTTTTTTAGTGTCACTTTTTCGTTTCATCAAGTTTCAAATCACAACAATTCTAAAACTAGTTTCACTTCAAAAACTCACCTTCTCCTCCCGAGTCCTCTTACTAGCCTCCCTGGCTTTGAGCAATTCACGCGTGGGCTGCACGACTCGTGTAGCTCTTGTGGTTGGTGGAGCCCGTTTAGCCACTGCAGCACATCCCGGTGAAGTTGAACTACAAACAACACATTTTGCATGCCGTAAGCGCAAAGCGCGAGGTATGTTCTACTAGGGCCTAAAATATTAATAAGCTAGCTCTCCCTGTACAATTTTATATAGAATAAGGGTGACAAACGAACACACAGTCCACCTGATGGTAAGTGGTTGCTGTGGCCCATAGACATCTGCATCTATCCTCGATTAAGAATCAAAATGCAGATCGTTGTCACTTGACACCCCTGGGGACTAAGATGGAATCCCTTATTTGCAGTAAAAACGGTCTCCGGTTCTCTACAATCACCATACTTTCCCCCGTTAAGCCGATCCATTTGTGCTGCTGTCAGAATATAGCTGCAGTATGACTCTAACATGTACAAATATAAGATGGATCAAAGACCCCTAACTATCAAGCATGTATATGAAGAAATATGGATGTTAATATGCAGACCTTTTCTATCAAAACATTTAAATTATATTTATTAAGCAAATATTGTCTAGTAAGGGTTATTATTAATGACCGACCGAAGATTCGGTTTCGGCAAAAAATCTACCGAACCTTCGGCGGCGCCGAAACTCAGTGTTCGTGGATTATCGTGAGTCGTTCGAATGAGTTCGTGACTCGTGTATTATTCATAATTATACAGAAACAAAAACAGAAACTATTTTATTCAATATAGATTATAAATAAGACTTATTGAAAGTCACTCTTTCGTTTAATTACCACTGGTTCGATAAAAAACGCAAGAAACCCAGTGGGACTTTTTTTTTAAATAACAGCTTACAGTCAGAGGTGTAGCGTGAACTAATATAAACATGGGCGAAGTTGCATCAGCGAGGCCACTTTTCTTCGTTCCAAGGATCTACCCAATAGATCTATCCTACCAAACCACTGACTTATATGTACTACATACTAGAGAAGCTATTCCGACCAAAAATTGTGCACTACTCTATGTCTTCGCGCATGCGCGGGATTAGTAGTCGCGTATGCGCGAAAACTTTAATTGAATATAAAATAAGATATTAATATAAAATAAATATAAGAATTTAATATAAAATACATATATCTAAATGAAATGTAATAATAATTATCTTATGGAATTCACATCTTTAATTTACGCAATATTTAGTTTAGTGTACGGATTGCAGTAGAGTTCAGATGAACATAGTCAATATTCGGAATGCGAAATCTAATACGTAGTACATATATATCGATGTACCAAACGTGCCTTGACACGACATACCTACTCATATCTATTAATTCCTGACAAGTCTCTTATTCCGTCAATGTAGCAGTCGCGGTCTTTGAAGGTAGTTACAACGGCCCCGCAGAAGCACTTAAGAGGGGCTTCTTGCGAGGCCTCAAACAAACACACTAAAATTTGTGCCTTTCTTTTTCGAGTGTAAAAGTGATCAAATTAATTAGTCATCTATGGTAAAGTCTGCGGGCATCGCATTTTTGGGGGCTTCGCGAGGCTCCTTTTAAGTGTGAGGCCGTAGGCGAGGGCCCACTTCGCCCACGCCTAGCTACGCCACTGCTTACAATCATGTATTGTGTGTGTGTGTGTGTGTGTGTGTGTGTGTGTGTGTGTGTGTCGGTGTGTGTGTCGGTGTGTGTGTGTGTGTGTGTGTGTCGGTGTGTGTGTCGGTGTGTGTGTCGGTGTGTGTGTCGGTGTGTGTGTCGGTGTGTGTGTCGGTGTGTGTGTGTGTGTGTGTGTGTGTGTGTGTGTGTGTGTGTGTGTGTGTGTGTGTGTGTGTGTGTGTGTCGGTGTGTGTGTGTGTGTGTGTGTGTGTGTGTGTGTGTGTGTGTGTGTGTGTGTGTGTGTCGGGTGTGTGTGTGTGTGTGTGTGTGTGTGTGTGTGTGTGTGTGTGTGTGTGTGTGTGTGTGTGTGTGTGTGTGTGTGTGTGTCGGTGTGTGTGTGTGTGTGTGTGTGTGTGTGTGTGTGTGTGTGTGTGTGTGTCGGTGTGTCGGTGTGTGTGTGTGTGTGTGTGTCGGTGTGTGTGTGTGTGTGTCGGTGTGTCGGTGTCGGTGTGTGTGTGTGTGTGTGTGTGTGTGTGTGTGTGTGTGTGTGTGTGTGTGTGTGTGTGTGTGTGTGTGTGTGTGTGTGTGTCGGTGTGTGTGTCGGTGTGTGTGTCGGTGTGTGTGTGTGTGTGTGTGTGTCGGTGTGTGTGTCGGTGTGTGTGTGTGTGTGTGTGTGTGTGTGTGTGTGTGTGTGTGTGTGTGTCGGTGTGTGTGTGTGTGTGTGTGTGTGTGTGTGTGTGTGTGTGTGTGTGTGTGTGTGTGTGTGTGTGTGTGTGTGTGTGTCGGTGTGTGTGTGTGTGTGTGTGTGTGTGTGTGTGTGTGTGTGTGTGTGTGTGTGTCGGTGTGTGTGTGTCGGTGTGTGTGTGTCGGTGTGTGTGTGTGTCGGTGTGTGTGTGTGTCGGTGTGTGTGTGTGTGTCGGTGTGTGTGTGTCGGTGTGTGTGTGTGTGTGTGTGTCGGTGTGTCGGTGTGTGTGTGTGTGTGTGTGTGTGTGTGTGTGTGTGTGTGTGTGTGTGTGTGTGTGTCGGTGTGTCGGTGTGTCGGTGTCGGTGTGTGTGTGTGTGTGTGTGTGTGTCGGTGTGTGTGTGTGTGTGTGTGTGTGTGTGTGTGTGTGTCGGTGTGTGTGTGTGTGTGTGTGTCGGTGTGTGTGTGTGTGTGTGTCGGTGTGTGTGTGTGTGTGTGTGTCGGTGTGTGTGTGTGTGTGTGTCGGTGTGTGTGTGTGTGTGTGTGTGTGTCGGTGTGTGTGTGTGTGTGTGTGTCGGTGTGTGTGTGTGTGTGTGTGTGTGTCGGTGTGTGTGTGTGTGTGTGTGTGTGTCGGTGTGTGTGTGTGTGTGTGTGTGTGTGTGTGTCGGTGTGTGTGTGTGTGTGTGTGTGTCGGTGTGTGTGTGTGTGTGTGTGTGTCGGTGTGTGTGTGTGTGTGTGTGTCGGTGTGTGTGTGTGTGTGTGTGTGTCGGTGTGTGTGTGTGTGTGTCGGTGTGTGTGTGTGTGTGTGTGTGTCGGTGTGTGTGTGTGTGTGTGTGTCGGTGTGTGTGTGTGTGTGTGTGTGTCGGTGTGTGTGTGTGTGTGTGTCGGTGTGTGTGT